>JAZDUH010000269.1:23370000-23987500 GCA_036419115.1 Scarus forsteni
CTGTTGCCGAATCCAGCCCGCTCTACGTTGTGACCCAAGTCTGGTATCTGACCCTGCTTCCGTCTCCAGTTGCCGAACCCAGTCTGCTCTACGTTGTGCCAATCGCCTGGTGTCTGACTTCCTGCCTGTCTTCGACAACGCGAGTTCGCCTGAATCCCTCCTCCAAGTGTTCCTGAGCGCCTCAGCTCGTCTGTGCGTGAGTCAAGCCTGCTTCACCTCTTTCTATAAAGACTGTGTGAGCTTCTGTCACTGCATCGCCTGGGTGGCTCAGTCGGTAAGGCGCCCGACTGTGGACCGAGCTGTCGCGGGTTCGACCCCCGCTCAAGCCACAGCCTGTTCTCTGTTTCAACGGTGTGGGTGTCAGTTTTGGACTCCTCTGAGGTGCTGCAATCAGAGGAGTGTTCACCTCTTAAGTTCGCTGTTGCGGGTTGAAGCCCCGCTCAAGAATCAGCTACTCCCCTGTAAAGACTGTTTGAGCTCCTCTCCGTCCTCAGCCTCTTCCCTGAAAAGGCTGTGGGAACCGACAGCTGTACAGCTCCGGGTTAGCTCAGTCAGGAGAGCGCCCGTCCACAGATCTCCTGGTCGCGGGTTCGCAGCCCGCTCTGAACTGTTTCTGAACTTGGTTAATAAAGACTGTTCTAATCAAACTGCTTGCTTCTGGGTCCTACCTGCAAACGTGTCAGAGTCAGTAATGGGAGCTGCAGCCTCAGCACCTATAACCTCCCCACAGGTGCTCCAGATCAGGAACAATCAGGCACACTCACACACACCTGATCCTGCTCTGAGAAGATTGCCCTACAGACTCAGGACGGCCAACTGAAATCCCTCACAGTTCTGGCCTCTTTGGTTGCCATTCATATAATCCGTCTCTTCATTTTGTCATCAACTTTCCTCTAGCAGTCCCGTCCAGGGAGATTGGCTACAGTCCTGTGGACCTTAAACTTCTGAATAATCTGTGCCGCTGTAGTCACAGGAACATCAAGCTGCTTTGAGATGGTCTTATAGCCTTTACCTTTAACATACTTGTCTATAATTTTCTTTCTAATTTCCTGAGACAACTCTCTCCTTAGCTTTCTGTGGTCCATGTTCAGTGTGGTACACACCATTATACCAAACATCACAGTGACAAATTTTCCCCCTTTAAATGGGCAGAATGACTGATAAGCTTGAGCACACCTTAGTTTAACATGTCCCTAAAGTCATATCATTTTCAATCTTTTCTCAGGGTACCATAATTTTTCTCCGGGCCGGTTTTATTATTAAGTTTTTTTAAAAATAATTCTGTTAAACCACAATTCAAAATCAATGTCTGATTTACATTGGTTAAATTTAAGCTTTTTTATTTATAATTATTTCTGTCACTTTTAGAATATTCCAGAGACCAATTAGGGGTTTTATTTCTTTTAATGGAAAAGTACCAACATATTTGCCTGTCTGTTCATATATATTTATACACACATATATATGTTAGATAGTCACAGTCATATTTTATAATATAAAAGCTATTAGACTGTACCTGTCATACTGTTAAAGGTTTTGGTTTATTAAATTCTGATACAAAAGCAGATTTAAATCAAACATTTATTTTATCTTTAAAAATCAGTGTTGTTTGGGACCTCCTGCTGCCATTAACTTCCATTCATTAAGAGCAGAAATGACCCCTCTCCAAGATTGCGGCTTTAGCCTTATGTCATACACTTCAGAGGGAGCATCTATTCTTACATTTCTATGCTGTCAACACATGACGTCATCACAGAAAACAGTCAACCTAAATATGACAGCTCTGACCACATGACCACTGATGACATCATGAATAATGCAGCAGGTGCCATGTGACTGCAGGTGTGTCAACTTACGCCTCAGCCACCTCAGCTCGCTCCTCTGATCGCTCCAGGTCTCCCTCCAGGATCACCAGCTTACGGGCCACCTACACACAAGTGCACACAGGAACACACATTAACACACACGTGCATACACAGGTACACACATTAACACACAAATGCATACACAGGTACACACACTAACACAACGGTACACACAGGTACACATTATGGCTGAAAGATATATCCTTATCGTATCGATATCGAGATATGAACATTCAAGATATATATAAATATATAGATGGATAGATATATAGGTAGATATATAGATATATATATCGAAAAAGCAATGAATCAATATACATTTCCTATTAATAAAAACCCACTTTCCAAATTCTTTTGTATTGTATTTGTTTATCTGAAAAATGCTTGGTTTTCATGGAACCCATATTCATATCATATCGTATCGGATCGATATCAAGATATCTGGCATAAATATCAAGATATGAAATTTTGTCCATACTGTTCATCCCTAGTACACACACAGGAACACACACCTACACACATTAACAAACACAAGCTTAATGTACCTCCATCTTTCACCTCATTCAATTCCATCCTCAAAGTTATCCACCTCCTCCTTCAACCTCATCACTCTCCACCATTTACATCGTCCATCTCCATCCTTTACCTCATCCACCTCCATCTTTCACAACCTAATTCACCTCCATTCTTAACCTCATAACCCTCCACCATTTACATCATCCATCTCCATCCTTTACCTCATCCACCTCCACCAAAACCTAATTCACCTCCATCCTTAAAGGAACACTACACCCAAACAACGATTTGGCCTCATTTTCTACTACACCCTCATGCTCAACAACACTGTGGAGTACTTTTGGAACATCTAGGATGCAGCTGGAGATCTGGGGGTATACTCGCTGTCCACTGACATTGATATGATGCCCGAACGAACAGTGTCCTTAAAAGTCCACAAAAAGTCCACAAAAAGTCGGCAATATTCCTCCATACTGCTCGTGCGCTGTAATCCAAGTGTCCTGAGCGGGTAACGTCCACCATTTACTCGAAACGACATCATTTAGCACATGTTTATAGCCAAAACAGCACTACTTGGCATTTCTATGATACACTTACGGGTGCCTACGGGAGCCGCGGCTGACCAAAACAAACGAATGCGCACTCTGCAATAACTAGGAGCGTAGAAGAAGAAATCCCACATTCTGCTGTGAGCGACGGAGCCGTGGACAGACACAAGAGGGGTCTGCAGAATGTGAGATTTCTTGTGTTCTTGTTTCTTGTTCTACGCTCTTAGTAATTGCAGAGTGCGCATTTGTTTGTTTTGGTCAGCCGCGGCTCCCGTAGGCACCCGTAAGTGTATCATAGAAATGCCAAGTAGTACTGTTTAGGCTATAAACATGTGCTAAATGATGTCGTTTCGAGTAAATGGTGGACGTTACCCACTCAGGACACTTGGATTACAGCGCACGAACAGTATGGAGGAATATTGCCGACTTTTTGTGGACTTTTAAGGACACTGTTCGCTCGGGCTCTTATCTAAGTCATGATATCAATGTCAGTGGACAACGAGGATTCCCCCAGATCTCCGGCTGCATCCTCGATGTTCCAAAAGTACTCCACAGTGTTGTTCAGCATGAGGGTGAGTAGAAAATGAGGCCAAATCGTTGTTTGGGTGTAGTGTTCCTTTAACCTCATCACCCTCCACCCTTTTACCTTATTACCCTCCATTCTGTACCTAATTCACCTCCACCCTAAGCCTCACCCACCTCCAGTTCTAACCTCATCAACCTCTACCCTTAGCCGAATCACCCTCCACCCATTACCTCATCCATCTTCACCATTTACCTTATCCACCTACACCCTTTACCTCATCCACCTCCATTCATAAACTCATCCACCACCACCCTCAACCTCATCACTCTCCACACTTCACAGTATCCGTCTCTACCATAGCCTCATCACCCTCCATCCTTTTATCTCATTACCCTTGACCCTTTACCTCATTATCTTCCACTCTTAGCCTCATCTATCTCCACCCTTAACCCAATTCACTTCCATCCATAACCTCATAACTCACCACTCTTTACCTCATTCCCCTTGTCCTTTGTCTCATCCACCTCCACCCTTTACCTTATCAATCTCCACTCTTTACCTTATTCACCTCTGCTCTCCACTGTGAACCATCCTTTCACTGATGACACCAACCTGTTTCTAAAATCAGGGCTTTGATGCATTTTTATTTTGTCGTGTTGTGTTTTGTTGTGTATTTGTGTTGTGTTTTTGTTGTGTATTTGTGTTGTGTAGGGTTGCAGTTGGTTTGTAGTGTTATGTAGTATTGCGTAGTCTTGTGTACAGTGAAGTGTCACCTCCTCATATTTTCTGTCGGCCTCCTCAGCGATGTGTTTGGCCTCCTTCAGCTGCATCTCCTGGATCTCCATCTTCTCCTCGTCTTTGGTGGCTCTGTTTTCAATGACCTTCATCCCTCTGAGGAGGACACACAGTGTGTTAGTGTGTTCATACATCAATATGTTAGTGTGTTCATACATTAGTGAGTTAGTGTGTTCACATATATATATATATATATATATATATATATATATATATAACAGAAATCACCATTGTCAGGTAAAACAGTGACATATATATATATATATATATATATATATATATATATATATATATATATATATAGAACAACAAACAGCAGCAGCAGCTATCACAGACTATCGAGCAACATGTGTGCTTATATATATATATATATATATATATATATATATATATATATATGTGTGCATCAAGACTCTGACCAGTGTAGAAGCATTTGTTATATTTACCAGAGACTGAGCCAATTGCTAACTTTCCATTGAAGGAGGGCAATCAATACAAACCTACATCGCCAACTACTGGCCTAGAGTGCAAGCTACCGTGTTTCCAGTCATTCTCGTGGATCCATGTGAATGTGCATCATTATCACACCATCTCTGTGTAAACGCAGAACACTTTTGAAAACACAAAGGAAAAACTATTCTGCTTCTGGTGACAATGTTGTCGTGTGAGGGGGCACTCAGCTATGCATATGTGTGCATGTGTGTACATAGTATGTGTGTATATATGTATGTTAATGTTTGTGTAAGTATGTGTGTATATGTGCATGTGAATATGTTTATGCTAGAGAATTTTTTGAAGCCTATGACCAATGCCTGTGCTATTTATATTTAAATTGTTCCTGTTCCCTAAAACTCATTTAGTGAATGCCTTGCCATATTTATTGTTTTGATTTTCTATCTATTGCCTTAAACTTTTATCATGAACTTGTATATTGTATATTATGACATTTGCTGCTAAACTCTTGGCCAGGTCACCCTTGTAAATGAGATCCTGATCTCAGTGTGTTTTATCTGGTTAAACAAAGGTTAAAAGAGTTGTGTTTATACTATATATGTATATATATATATATATATATATATATATATATATATATATATATATATATATATATAAATATATATATACACACATATATATATATATATACATATATATATATATATATATGTATATATATGTATATATATATATGTATGTATATATGTATATATATGTATATATATGTGTGTGTGTGTGTATATATATATATATATATATATATATATATATAGATATATATATATATATATAGATACACACACATATATATATACACTTTATACGCGTGTGTGTTATGTGTGTCTATGTGTATAAAAGTATGTATATTTTTGTACTAATGTAGCCTATATACACTGCTAGCCTTGCAGAGCAGATGGACCTGCCTAATTTATTGTGTGAAACCCTGCAGGACCATCTTGCTAACATCCATTGTCCAATAACTCCACCAGCTAGATGCTTGACTTCCAATTGGGGAAGAGAGGCGGGAGCCGAGGACGTGACATCAGCGGGAAGTGACTTCATGTTATAAAACAATGAGGCGGTCTCCATGGATGCAGCTATATCTGCAGTTTTATCAGAAGTGGACTTTATTTCTCCTTTAAAAGAGAACCAAGGAATGTCACTTAAACCTCTCTGATGGGAAATGTTTTTGTTGTCCCGACCAGGGATCACTGCTGGTAAGCTGAGAGAGAAAGTGAAAATTCTCCACAGACGATCAGGGTTTTTCTTTGGTAGTCATGGTTACTCAGCAATACCTGGTGAAATTTGCTGTCCTCAGAGGTTTATTGGGAGAACTTGGTAAAGATTGTTGTTGACAAGGTTCATGTCACATATAAGTGGTAAATCATTCATCTGTGTGGTATATTTAATGTTAGACGATAGTCTAAGGACTGAAGCATAGTTTAAGCTAACAGCTAACAACAGGGTCAAGCTGCTATGTCATACTGTGTCTTGATATGGATTGGTTTGTGATGATGTGACAGGCAGACCAACCACCCATTCACCAGCTACTGTTGTTTTGGAAAGTTTCACCCCTGAAAACATTTTCTCTGGGCTCTTTCCCAGATAGACCAGGGAAATATTCCATGGCGGATATATCGAACTGTCCGTCTGGCGTGTCAGGTTACTGTTGGTTTGTGTACATATGTGAGCTTGATATGCTCTGTGAGATCCCTGATCTTAAGGGGACTAACCCTGCTTAATCAAGGTTACGTAAAAAAAACATTTACATATTCAAACTGTGTGTGTGTACCTCTCGCTCTCGTCTGCTGCCTTCTCGGCCTCCTCGAGCTTCTGCAGTGCCGTAGCTAGCCTCTCCTGAGCTCGGTCCAGCTCTTCCTCCACCAGCTGGATCCTCCTGTTCAGAGAAGCCACCTCCGCCTCAGCCTGACAGCACACAGGAAGATGTGTTTACATAACCGGTTTTATATTTCTATAAAACAGATGGATTCATATGAAAACACATTTCTACTGATGTTTAGAAAGAGCAGCACACACTGTTAACATTCCAGTTTATATGAAAATATGAAACAGGAAAAAAAAAGTAATTATTCTATTTAACTGCTGACTGGCCTCGGCCTGACAGCACTACGTGAGGGCCTGACACATAAAACACGAGTTAAAACATAAATTAAAACATGAATTAAAATATCAAAGGTTTGAATGAAACAGCTGATATGATGAGCCACTGAAAACATGAAAGTAGTAAAGTTTATTCTGATAAATCAAATGTTAAAATGCAGGTGAATGTGGACAGTCAGGAGAACACAGTTAAATGATGATTCAGTGGATTAAATCTCGATCTTATTGTGATTATATTCAAACATTAATTCAGAGATTGGCTTCAGGTTGTTTTTCTTACCAGCCTCTGACTGTACAAAATCCCCCTCAAAAAACACGCCATATAATAATTACAGTTTTTTCGATTATTATATATAGTTAATGCACTTTTTTGGGCATTTTGTGCCGTTATTGATAAGAGAGAATAGCAGTGGACAGGCTTGTGAAAGGGGTGAGAGAGTAGGGGAAGACACTCTGCAAACTGGCCACAGACTGGATTTGAACCCGTGCCATCAGAAGTATGTATATGGGATGTGGCTGGTTGCTAACCACTCCACCAAACTAGCACCCCATGTTTTCCACATTTATTTAAACCGACACACCGAGAGCAAAAGCTCTTCTCAAGTTTCCAAAACTCTAAACACTTTTTCTGCTTCACACACATTTTGCAATTCATAATGGCACTTTTTAATGCACTGAACACGGCTCTCTGCATAAGACAACAGTCTGACATAAAGTCATGTTTGCCATTTTGAAACACCTCTGCCCAGTTAATTTTTCTTGCCTCTTTTTGTTGCTGTATATTTCCTGCAATTGTCTTTGTCATCTACTGTTTATTGTGAGCACTTTTTTGCTCACTCTCATGTAAATATATCTGCTGTATGAATAGAAAGAATAGAAAAATAAATGTTTCAATAGCATATGTTTGTATCTGTAAGTATTTCTGTGCATGTGAACAATCTGAAGAATTTTCTACAATTTGAACTTTTAGTTTCATGGCAAAGCATAGTAAAGATGGAGTTTTTTTATGCCAACAGTGTGTAGTTTGACAAAAATCTGATCAGATGATTGAAGTGTGTGCCGTTTGTTGATGAGTTTGATTTTAACAATGTTATCTGTAGGTTTGGGTGCAGTCAGTGCTTCATTTTGTAATATATTTGAGGTATTTTGCAATTTGGATGGGAGGTTTGTGAATTGTGTTAAGTATTTTGATAAAACCTACTGTTTTGGTAGTTGGAAAAGACTGTAGTAATGATGTCATGTTAATCAGATTAAAGAGGAAACTTATTCTGAGACACGTCGTTATTCACCGCTGTCTGTCCCAGAGTCACATGATCGATCATTTATCGGTTATTTCGGTTAAAACACCTTGTAGCCCCCGCTCTTGACGTGATAATAAGTTACCCTCTCACGGCCCCCGCGCTCGTAGTCCGCCTCCAGCTGCGCATGCTCAGCGCGCTCATCAGCCTCGAACGCGACCTGCTGAAGGTTCTGGATCTTTCTTCGGACCGCGTCGATGGAGCTGAAGGTCGCCATGATGTCTACACCTGTCTACACCTGACTACAACACTCAGACCCTATGCCGTTCTCCCAAGAGTTTACCGACTCCATGGCAACGGCATCGACAAGCGTTTCCTCTCCAGGTACTTTCAAAATAATGAGTCTGCAGCGATGGCCATCGTGTTAGTTCAAATAAATAAATTAAATTTTATTAAACTTTAAAACATTTACAATTGAAGGAAGAAAAATAGAGACAAAACCAACGTTATCAATTATTAGTTATTAATAATATTTAAATTAGTTTTTGTGAAGCAGATTGATAGAATCATTTAAGGTGGTAGGCTACTGTATATATACAGCAGGCTATATATATATGTATATGTATATAGGCTATATATATATATATATATATATATATATATACATATATATATATATATATGTATATGTATATATATGTATATGTATATAGGCTATATATATATATATATATATATATAATACATCAATAGTAGTAGATGTAGTAGATGTAAGTACTGTTGAAATAGGCTATATATTTTAGAACTGTTGAAAATTACATTTTGTTACTCTAGTACCATAGATGTTACTACTGTAGTGGCATATATGTTAGTACTGAAGTTTTATAGATGTTATAAGATGTTTATAGATGTTTCAGTTATATATAACTGAAGTTATATAGTTGTAAGTACTGTTGTAATATAGATGTTATTACTGAAGTAATATACATTTTAGCTGGGGTAATATATATTTTAGTACTATAGTTATGTAGATAATAGTAATGTATTAAAAATGATGTTGGAACTGTTGTAATATAGATGTTGGATGAGCTGATGAACAGTTGTTTGGTCCTCTGTTGGTCATTAAAATATTTTCCATGTTCAGATGATCTTCTCCTGCCACAGACTCAGAGGAGGGACATAAACACTCTTGGATCTCTCTGGTTCTTCTCCATGTTTGGTCAAAAATCTGTGGAGCTTTGATTCCTCTCAGAGTTTAAATCCTCCTCCATGGTCCTGCTCTAAACATGGTCAGAGACCAGCACACCAGGCTGAGGAACATTTAAACATCAGAGGCTTTAAACGCCCAGGCTGCTGATGGTTTAGAGGACCATGATGCAGACAGAATAGACATCCACATGGGGAACAGCGCATGAATCAGACAGGCCTTTAAACAAATTGACCTGCAGCTTGCAGCTGGATTACATGTGTATTTAACATGTGACAAATTTGAGTTTTTGTATGATTTTGGTATGACTTGTTTAGGCCTGTTTGTTAAATAATAACACTATAACAACATAAATTATGAGTATGAATATGATTTAAGGCTCCACTCCTAAGTGTGTGTTTATATGTTCATGTGTCTGTATGATCTTATAGTTTGACTCACGTCAGTCGCCTTCTTCTCGGCCTGCTCCAGCTTCTCCTGAGCATCCTTCAGAGACTCAGAGTATTTATCCAGCTCATCCTCCACACCTTTGAGCTTCTTCTGCAGACCCAGCAGCTCCTCCTCCAGCTACAGCCACACAAACACAGGAAAGCATGTGACTCAGTGCCAGGATAAAGACTCATTAAAATAAGATTCAGATGTCCAAGGAGGATTTAACAACCAGAAGGTCCAGAGGTGGCTGCAGGAAGACAATGTCTGCTTCAGGATTAAACATCTCAATCATAACAGAAAGCTCAACCAATCACGGAGGTGCATCCATTATTCCTTCACCTTCATTCATTCATTTTTTTTTTTTTTACATTTTAGTGTTTTTTGGTCATTACTATGAGATCTTTCAGGATTCATCTCACGGGTCATTGTTTTTGGCGATGTTGTCACCATGGTAACACCTTTATTTGCCATAAACAACAGTAAACAATTTCCTGACCAAAAACTTTTAACCATGTGCTTTTTATTAGATTTTTGTAAAAGATGTGAAATGGGTAGAGGAAGGATGGGAAGATGAAGAAGAAGAGGAGGGTAAAGAAGAGGAGGAGGAAAGAGAAGAAGATGAAGAAGAACAGGAAGTAGAAGAGGAGGAGGAAAGAGAAGAGGAAGATAAGAAACAGGACAAAGAGGAGGATAGAGAAGAGGAAGATGAAGAACAGGAAGAAGAAGAGGAGGAGGAAAGAGAAGAGGAAGATGAAAAACAGGACGAAGAGAAGGATAGAGAAGAGGAAGAGGAAGAAGAAAAGGAAGAAGAGGAACAGGAAGAACAAGAGGAGGAGGAAGGGGAGAAGAAGTAGATGAAGAGAACATTAAGAAGAAGAGAAGATGAAAAAGAACAGGACGAAGAGGAGGATAGAGAAGAGGAAGATGAAGAACAGGAAGAAGAAGAGGAGGAGGAAAGAGAAGAGGAAGATAAGAAACAGGACAAAGAGGAGGATAGAGAAGAGGAAGATGAAGAAGAAAAGGAAGAAGAGGAACAGGAAGAACAAGAGGAGGAGGAAGGGGAGAAGAAGTAGATGAAGAGAACATTAAGAAGAAGAGGAGAATAGAGAAGATGAAAAAGAACAGGAAGAAGAAGAGAAGGATGGAGAAGAAGATGAAATACACTGCTCAAGCAAAATAAAGGGAATGCTCAACACCTCCTGCTAGATCTCAATGAATGACAGACTGTGGATGAAAATCTTTATTCATTACAAAGTAGAATGCATTGAGAACAAAACAACATAAGAATGGTTCATGGAAATCTACATCTTGATCCCATGAAGGTCTGGATTCAGAATCACACTCAAAATCGAAGTGGAAAACCAGATCACAAACAACTCAAAATGAGCCTCAGTAGTGTGTGTGGCCTCCACGTTCCTGTCTGCGCTCCCTACAACGCCTGGGCATGCTCCTGATGAGATGAAGGATGCTCCCCTGGGGGATCTCCTCCCAGACCTGGATCAGAGCATCAGTCAACTCCTGGACAGTCTGTGGTGCAACATGGCACTGGCGGATGGAATGAGACATGATGTCACAGATGTGCTCAGTTGAATCTACGTCTGGGGAATGGGCGGACCAGTCTATAACATCAGTGCCCTCATCATGATGGAATGGCTGACACACTCCAGCCATGAAGCTGAGCATTGTCATGCATCAGAAGAAACCCATGGCCCAGTGCACCAGCTGCTCTCATCAGGGAAGAGTACGGGGCGCCAGTGGTGGATCTGCCAATCTCGAAATTCTCTGGCAAACGCCAACCGGACTGCATGGTGTTGGGCTGTGAGTACAGGTTCCACTTGTGGATGTAGGGCTCTCATACCACCCCATACAAAGAGTGGCCTGTTGGAGGTCACTTTGTAGGGCTCTGGCAGTGCTCCTCCTGTTCTTCCGTGCACAAAAAAGCAGGTAACGGTCCTGTTGCTGGGTTGTTGTCTTTCTTCGGCCCACTCCACGTCTCCTGGTGTACTGGCCTGTCTCCTGGTATTTCCTCCATGCTCTTGACATCGTGCTGGGTGACACAGCAAACCTTTTTGCCACAGCACGCATTGATGTGCCATCCTATATGAGCTGCACTACCTGGGCAATTTTTGTGGGTTGTAGACACCGCCTCATGATATCTCGAGTTGTGGGAGTATGCCAAATTGCAAAAGTGACAAAAAAATCTGCCAGAAAAGATGAGGACAGAGAAATGGTCTGTGGTCACCACCTACTGAACCGTTCCTTTATAGGCTGTTTGCCTCTCATTTGCACCTGTTGTCCGTTACGTTTGCACAACAGCAGGTGAAATTGAGTTACAATTAGTGTTACTTCAAAACTGAGCAGGTTGCTATCCAATAGTGTGATTGACTTGGAGTTACACTTGGTTGTTTCATTTTTTTGAGCAGTGTAGAACAAGAACAGGAACAGGAAGAAAGGGAAGGAGAACAAGAAGAAGAGGAAGATGAAGATGATAAGGATGAAGATGGGGAAGATGAAATGAAACAAGAATAAGAGAACAATAAAGAGGGAGAGCAGGCAGAAGAGGAGATAGATGAAGAAGAACAGGAAGAAGACTAGAAAAGCACTCTGAGAGCACAGACCTCTGCCAAGCAGCTCAGTAATGTGGCTTCCCTGCTCCCATTGGGCAGCTGAGTGTCCGCTCACGTCTGTCCATTTGGAGAATACTGCGTCCATTGACATCAGAAGTGGGGAAAGGGGAATGTGAATGACGTGATCTCTGAGTTATCAGCATTCCAGTTACAAAGTCAGAAAAAATCTGCCAGTCTACCAGGTTTTTGTTAGCTGTTGTGTTAGAAGAAGTTCTCCACTGGCAGTGCTAGTCTTGTGATATAGGCTTGTAGTTTGCAAGTAAACAAGTCACATAATGGCCTAAATTCATGGGATGTGCCATTATAAACTTGAGGGTGTTTTGTGACGTCAGTCTGGATCGGATAAGCACCAAAATGTAATGGCCTTCCTTGGACAAAACCACACTTTTGATAAAATTTTCATGTAAATCCATCCAGTAGTTTTTCTTGTTAACACATAAACACGCAGACAGACCCTGGCATAAACACAACCTCCTTGGCAGAGGTAAAAAGAAGAAAAGGAAGACGGAGAGGAAGATGGAGATGATAGCACACAATTTCCTGACTATAAAAAACTGTCAACCATGCGCTCTTTCTTTGGCTTTTTGTCAAAGATGTGAAATGAGTAACTGGACATAAAAACTCTGGAGGAAGAGGAAGAGGAAGAATAGAAAGAAGAAAAAGAACAAGATGAAGAGTGAGAAAGGGAAGATGAAGGAGACAAGGAAGAAGAGTAAAGTAAAGAACAGGAAAAAGAAGGAAGAAGAAGAGGAACACGGAGAAGAGGAAGAGGACTATAAACAGGTGAAGCAGGATAATGACGATGATGATGAAGACTATAAACAGGTGAAGCTCCATGATGATGATGATGTTGATGATAATGATGATGAAGACTGTAAACAGGTGAAGCTCCATGATGATGATGATGATGATGAAGATGATGATGATGATGATGATGATGATGATGATGATGATGATGAAGATTGTAAACAGGTGAGGCTCCATGATGATGATGATGATGATGATGATAATGAAGATGATGAAGATGAAAATGAGGATGAAAACTGTAAACAGGTGAAGCTGGACGATGATGATGATGATGATAATGAAGACGAAGTTGTGGATGAAAACTGTAAACAGGTGAAGCGTGATGATGGTGATGAGGAAGATAAAGACTGTAAACAGGTGAAGCTCAGTGATGATGATGATGAAGATGAAGATGAGGATGAAGACTTAACAGGTGAAGCTCAATGATGATGATGATGAGGATGAAGATGATGATGAAGATGAAGACTAAACAGGTGAAGCTGGATGATGATGCTAATGATGATGATGATGATGATGAAGATGAAGACTGTAAACAGGTGAAGCTCAATGATGATGAAGATGAAGATATAGACTGTCAACAGGTGAAGCTCGATGATGATGATGATGATGAAGATAGAGACTGTAAACAGGTGAAGCTCGATGATGACGATGGAAATGAAGATGAGGATGAAGACTTAACAGGTGAAGCTCGATGATGATGATGATGATGATGATGATGATGATGATAATGATGATGATAATGATTAAGATGAAGATGGAGATTGTAAACAGGTGAAGCTCCATGATGTTAATGATGATGATGATGATGATGATGATGATGAAGATGAAAATGAGGATGAAAACTGTATAAAAGGTGTAGCTCGATGATGATGATGATGATGAAGATAGAGACTGTAAACAGGTGAAGCGCAATGATGATGATGATGGAGATGAAGATGAGGATGAAGACTTAGCAGGTGAAGCTCGATGATGATGATGAAGATGATGATGAAGATGAAGACTGTAAACAGGTGAAGCTCGATGATGATGATGATGATGAAGATGAAGATGTAGACTGTCAACAGGTGAAGCTCGATGATGATGATGATGATGAAGATGAAGATGTAGACTGTCAACAGGTGAAGCTCGATGATGACGATGATGACGATGATGAAGATGTAGACTGTCAACAGGTGAAGCTTGATGATGATGATGATGATGATGATGAAGATGAAGACTGTAAACAGGTGAAGCTCGAAGATGACGATGATGAAGATAAAGACTGTAAACAGGTGAAGCTCCATGATGATGATGATGAAGATGATGATGATGATGAAGACTGTAAACAGGTGAAGCTCGATGATGATGATGATGATGATGAAGATGTAGACTGTCAACAGGTGAAGCTCGATGATGATGATGATAATGAAGATGAAGACTAAACAGGTGAAGCTCGATGATGACGATGATGAAGATGAAGACTGTCAACAGGTGAAGCTCGATGACGATGATGAAGATGAAGATGTAGATGTAGACTGTCAACAGGTGAAGCTCGATGATGACGATGATGAAGATGAAGACTGTAAACAGGTGAAGCTGGATGATGATGATGATGATGATGATGAAGATGAAGACTGTAAACAGGTGAAGCTGGATGATGATGATGATGATGATGATGATGATGAATATGAAGACTGTCAACAGGTGAAGCTCGATGATGATGATGATGATGATGATGATGAAGATGTAGACTGTAAACAGGTGAAGCCTGATGATGATGATGAAGATAAGGATGAAGACTGTAAACAGGTGAAGCTGGATGATGATGATGAAGATAAGGATGAAGACTGTAAACAGGTGAAGCTCGATGATGATGCAGCCTCTCTTTAATACGGACACGCGTCCTGCCTGAGCCTGTTGACAGCCGTCTCCATGTAAGGCCTGTGGGTCAATAATAGCTCCTGGTCCTGCAGACCGTACTGAGGGAATAACAGGCCCACGGTCTTTGTCACAGCTATTCCAAACAGTTGAGCAGAAATAGACCTGAGAGGACACCGAGCCGCTCTCCAACAATGGTCCATCCTCTGGGAGCCACGCTCACAGCTGCTCTGATCAGAAGGTAAAGAGGAGGGGCCACGAGGGCCAGGATAGGACCCAGGAGCAGAACACCAGTCTTTCAACAACATGACCAGAATTCAAATCTAACCTGTGGCTTCTTGCCTGCACGTCATTCTCCCTCCGAATTGATGTCAAATCTTCACATGAGCACCTTTTCAAACCAAAAATTCAGGCCGGGAGGTTTATCTGGTTTATGTAGATGACAAATGACAATCCTTTATGCTCCATGGATGTGTTTCCTGTGATGACGGGATAAGCTCTGTCTTAGTGGGAGTGCTAAACACAGAATTACAGTCAGCTACTTGTACATGTTAACATTTTTAATGATGAAGTTTAAAAAAAAAAACAGTTCCTTTAACTAAACTTTGATTTGTTTATTTTTACAGACACAATCACAGCTAGTCCCATCTCTTTTCTGTAGGAACTGTGACCGGGAAGAGTTTTCCTGGCAGATTTTGTCCTGTTTTCTCATGAAAAAAAAGCAAAAATGAAACTGGCGGATGGGCTTTACTGATTGAGCAAGGGGGCCACATGTGGCCCTGGAGAGGCCAGTTGTTCATCCCAGTCTAGTTCTCTGTGGCATGGCTCTCCTTTTGTTGATGATCCCCCTCTGTGTGGACTGGTGACCTACTTGAGGGCGTCTTCTGTGATAGAGTCTATTGTGAAGGTGAGGACAAGTGTCCCGAGTGGGTGTGTCTTCAGTGAAGGTGTCCTCTGTAAGGGAGTTTGATCTGTAAAAGTGCATTCATTTTAAGGATATCTGTCCTCTCTGTTAGACCGTCCTCTCAGTGAGACTGTCCTCTCTGTGAGACCCTTCTCTCTGAAGGCCCAGTCAGCTGTTCATGACTGTCCTGTGATGTGGTTAACAATTTGGTTATCGGACTGCATTCAGTCTTATGGCCCTTTTCCACTAGCACGCCTTGGACCTACTTTACTCGGCCCTACTCGATTTGCGGCATGTTTCCACTAGCCCGGTACGTCCTAAAACAAGCTAGTTTTAGTACCTACTCCGCTCTGGTTCCAAGCAAGTACTAAAAGATGATGTCACCGCCTGCAGGCTACTGATTGGTCAGACAATGTCGTCATCGATGAGTCATGAGCGCGATGAGCTACCATGCTAGCGGTAGCTATCATTAGCTTACCCTCATACGTCTTTTCTTTGCAGCTCGATTGCTCTCCTCCTCGGCCTCATTCTGTTGTATAGCTTCCAAAACTCTCCTGTGCTTCTCAAGGGGTATTTCTTCTTGCCACCTGCAGCCTTCTTCTGCTTTCCTTGTTTACTCGGTTTGTGACAAAAAGCCACAGATTGTTGTATCGCGCTCAAAATGACATAACGGCAGTGCCGCTCACCCTGTTGGGCAGCCGACTGGGGCTAATGGAAAAGCAGCACAAGGCGAGTAGAGTAGAGCTGGGTAGAGTCAAGTAGAGTAGAGTAGGGTTTGTGGAAAAGGGCCATTACAGTGAGAGCAAGAGCCGTGCGGGGATTCTCAGCCTCAGGACTCGGTTTCCTTTTTTCACCTGCCAGACAGCATCTGCAGTCCCTATGGTAACAGGAAGCACACCTGAGCGATGTGCCTCCCCCTATGTTTTGAAATATACATAACCCAAACTGTATGGACAGAAGAATCTGCCTGAATGACCCCAGACTGGGTCATCCTGGATCCCTCCATCCAGACTGGGTTAGTGGTGTGGACGTGTACAGACACATCCTTCCACCAGAGCTGGAGCTCTGAATGAAGCAGAAAGTTTGGTTCATAATGGTCCAAACCACCTCTCTCATGCTGGTGGGAATTTCACCTACATTTGGAGATCTGGATCATTGGGTTCAGTAAAAAAAGATTGCTCTTAGGTTCCTCAACAGATAGAGTGCTGTTCCTTTTGACTTTTAAATCAACAGTAACAAAAAGGAAACCAAATCACACACAGGAGCCAGCCCTGGAGGGTCACATGGATGATTAACCACTCTAAACTGTCCCTTAAAAGCTAGAGTCTTCATTCTCCATCACAGTCCGTGGTTCCTCGTCAGGGCCTTCATTCTCCAGTTGTGACATCCAACACAACAACACTGGAGGACATGGGCGTGATGGTTTCCAGTCTGTCTCTTTGTTCCAAGCAGAGAAAATGCAGTTGAAGAGTCCAGGAGAGTTTACTAAGTCATAGATAAAGACCAAGATTACCACTAAAGGGGTTTGATTCCTGTGTCAGATGATCCCATCTGACCAATCAGAGGTCGGCAGGGTCTTTACGTCACAGGTAACATCAGTTCAGCTGGATCCTCACCAGAGGAGGTTCAAACAGAACCAGGTACCCAGTATCAGGTGTCCTGCAGTCCAGCTGGTCCCACATGTCTGAAGCTCTTTGTTTCCAGTGAGTCCAAACCCTGATCTATGAATATCCCTGTGACCTCATGGGAGGATTAGAGACAATCTGCCCCCTGAACAAATATGCCCCCCCCCCCCCCCCACCCCCCATCAGCAGACTGATCTGTACCAGTCGGTTAGAGCAGAGCCTCCTGATCACTGTGTCACATTAAAACAGCTGAGGATCTACCCTGATCTGAAACTGCCATAAGATCTATTTATGGTCAATCTGCAGCACAGCCCCACCCCAGACTCTGATTATAGTTATCGTTACTGTAATGTTTTAACATAATTACTGGCAGTGACGTTATTAGCCATTATTACCAAAATGAGCAAGTGTTAATCTTTTTTTGCCATGGTAAATTATTGTTTACCATCATTATTCATAAAATAATTCAAAATAAATTAATATAAGTATAAATAACTATTATAAATTATCAATAACCATAATTAGATTAGACTCGATTAGATAGAACTTTGTTTATACATTGGGAAGGCTCCTTCAGTGAAATAAAGGTTCCAGTAGCATTGTGTTGTAAAAAGTATAAAAGAACATAGGATATCAGAAAGTAAAGAACAATCAGTAGATATAAATTATCTACATAAATAATTCTAAAATCTAAAAAATAAAAAAGAATATATAAAATAAACTACAAAATAGAATAAATGAAAATAAAATGAAATATATTACGTCTACCGGTTGGTTACTTCTGCTCCTGCTCCTTCCTCTCCTCAGTCTTCCTGTTATTTGTACACAGGGACAAAATTGTTGGTACCCTTCCCTTGAAGAAAGAAAACTCCCATGGCCACTGGCAAAAGTAAGAATAGATAAAATTTCACTGAAAATCAACTGAAGAAAATCGGAAATTGGTTTTGAATTGTGGTTTAACAGAATTAATTTTAAAAACAAACTCGTGAAACTGGCCTGGACAAAAATGATGGAACCCTTAACTCAATGTTTTGTTGCACAACCTCTTGAGACCATCACTGTAACCATAACTCTCAATGAGGCTTCTGTACCTGTCCACAGTTATTTTGGCCATTTCCTTGTTAGCAAACTGCTCCAGCTTTCTCAGGTTTGAAGGGTGTATTCTCCAGACTGCATGTGTCAGCTCCTTCTACAAATGTTCAATAAGATTTAGATCAGGGCTCATAGAAGGCCACCTCAGAATAGTCCAGTGTTTTGTTCTTTGCTAGTCTTGGCTGTTTTAGCTGTGTGTTTTGGGTCATAATAATGTTGGAGACCAAGCTTTCTGACAATGGGTAGCACATTTAGCACTCCAGAATAACTTGATAGTCTTAAGATTTCATTGTATCCTGCACAGAGTCAAGACAGCATGTGCCAGATGCAACAAAGCAGCCCCAGAACTGGGCCTCCTCGTTTCACAGTTGATACAGTGTTCTTTTCTTTTTATGCTTCATTTTTGTGTCTGTGAACATAGAGCTGATGTGACTTGCCAACATTTTCCAGTTTTCACTCGTATGTCCAAAGGACATTCTCCCAGGAGCTTTGTGGCTTGTCAACATGCAGTTTGGCAAATTCCAGTCTGACTTTGTAAGATTTGTTTTCAACAATGGTGTCCTCCTGGGTCGTCTCCCATAAAGTCCACTTTGGCTCAAACAATGACGGATGGTGGGACTGGACACTGATGTACCTCGAGCTTGGAGTTCACCTTTAATGTCTTTAGAGGTTGTTTTGGGCTCTTTTGTTACAATTATTTTCAGTCTTTTCTATGGATACCATAATTTTTGTCCAGGCCGGTTTCATGAGTTTTTTTTTTTTAATAATTCTGTTTGACCACAGCTCAAAATTACTGTCTGATTTTTCACTGGTTAATTTTCATAGAACTTTTATTTATTATTACTTTTGTCAAATTCAAATTATTTCTGACCATTGTGGGTATTTCCTTTCATTAACCAAGGGATAACAACTCTTTTGTATATATGTATATATATGTGTGTGCGTGTGTGTGTGTGTGTGTGTGTGTGTAGGTGTGTTTGCATGTGTGTGTGTGTCTGGAGGTGGGTGTAGGTGTAGGTGTGTGTGTGTGTGTGTGTGTGTGTGTGTGTGTGTGTGTGTGTGTGCGTGTGCGTGTGTGTGATAACAGTCTGATGTGTTACAGCTGAGTTTTCTCTCATTGTCCATTCTGAGCTGAACCTCATACATCAGTGCTGTACATATATGGGTTGGAAATTCTGATTTCTTAGGTAAAAGCTTTTCATTGCATTTGATCTGAACCATGTCGGGTCACAACAAACTGATACTTGCTTTATTGCTTTTGAGGGATCAGTAATCTGGCTCGAGAGAGAAAAAGAAAGGCCTTTGAGGTAAGTATGACCTGAACGCACCAGCGTGTAAACCGACTGTTCTACTATTAGAAACGTTAGAAACTTTTAATGAGTGAAGTTGTTAGCCTATTATTTCTGTGTCACAATTGCCATTTTCTGGACATAAAAACTACAGCATAAGTGATAAACATTATAATTATATGGCTACTGTGGTTCAAATATGAGAAAAACATATTTTGTGTAGGGCATAACCTGCTATACTTTGAACACACTTTGGTAACATTAACATTCCTGTGTTATTTTCAGCCTGACCACCTATGTGCACAGAGTTTTTAAAAAAATAAAGAAGGCGGTAATAAAACCAAGTACAAAGTAATTCTAATTTTTTGGAACCACAAATGCTAAACTACACGATTTCCACGGAAATCGTACTGGGGGCTCGGGCTGCTGCTGGGAATTTTTCATCACAATCCAGCTGGCAGCAGTCTGCAGCTGGACAGTGATACGGTGAAATAGTTAAGTAACACTGTAGAGATGGCAGAAGATTTTTTTCATGTGTTTTAGTCATGTGTTGCCTCATTAGCTGATGCCTATCCCTGGCACCTGATTTTCAGCTTTCTTTCGTCTTGCCAGCCTTCATTGTCCAACAGTTTCACTCTGCGAAATGCTTTATGACCCAATCACAGAAGAGAGGCAGGAGCTATGGGAGCTGTGGGAAGTGACTGCATGTTTGAAAATAATGGCAGCTAATGCCGGTTAGCCTGTGGTCATGATGGATAATAAGTGAAACTTTGCAAAATATGCTATGCTCAGAAGTTTACTTCGTAGGGATTGTCGTTGACAAGGTTCAT
Organism: Scarus forsteni; assembly: GCA_036419115.1. Taxonomy (NCBI): domain Eukaryota; kingdom Metazoa; phylum Chordata; class Actinopteri; order Labriformes; family Labridae; genus Scarus; species Scarus forsteni. The sequence continues at coordinate 23,390,778 of JAZDUH010000269.1, forward strand.
GTCACATATAAGCAATAAATGATACATCTGTGTGGTATAATTTAATGTGAAACAATTGTCTAAAGGTAGTTTCAGCTAACAGCTAACGAGGGAAAACAACAGTTAATGGCTGTTAACTGTTGTATGCCGTTGGCCATTAGCTGTTAGCTGTAGCAGCTAAAGACTAAATGTTGTTAGCCATTAGCCACTACGAAGGCTAAGTCACACATAGCAGCGTTGCTTGTATATCATGTATATATACTATAATGCCAAAAGTATTCACTCACTCATCCAAATTACTGAAGTTTGGTATCCCACAGGTGTATAAATCAAGCACTAAGTCATGCAGCCTGCTTCTAGAAACATTTGTTTGAGCTTAGGAAATTCACTGATAGGAGGCTACATGAGTGATAAGTTCAGCCATGACATGCCCTCTCTTGCATATGTGTATATATATATATATATATATATATATATATATATATATACACATATATATATATATATATATATATACATACATATACATATATATATATATATATATATATATATATATATATATATATATATATATATATATATATATATATAGATATATATATATATATATATATATATATAAATATATATATATATATATACATACATATACATATACATATATACATATATATACATATATATATATATATATATATATATATATATATATATATATATATATATTTAGGGGCATTCTCATTAACAATGATGTCGAGTCATATACAGAAGAAACTGAGATTATACAAATAATAAAAACAGGCAAGCTTTGACAGAAGGGCATTAAAATCACCAGATCTGTGATGATGATATGACAATAAAATTTAACACTTAAATAAAACAATTACACACATAAGGTTGGAAATTTATAATAACATTTCTAAAGAGCCCAAAAGGTAGAAGCCCATTAATCTTGAGCAGCTTCTGTAGCCTGTTCGAGGGCTCAGGAGTGGAATAGGATAAGGGAGTCTTTCTCTCGTGGAACATGTAACAAAAGCCTGTTGGAGGATCGTGTATTATAATATTGATTATTAAAAGAGATATGAAGAAACTTGGTGAGGTAGGATGGTAATTTTTCTAAAAGGGCTTTATAAATAAAAAGGGGCCAATGAAAATTATGTCTCATCTGTAGGGACCAGCCAACCTTACTGTACAAAACACAGTGGTGCTTGTTAAAAGGATCAAGGGTGATAAATCTTCATGTAGAATGGTGAATGGAGTCAAGCTGTTTTAGGGCTGAGGGGGCTACATATCTGTAAATAACACCATAGTCAAGAACTGACTTGAAAACAGCCTCCACAATCCTCTTCCTTCAAAACCTAGGGATATTGACCCTACGTTTGAAGACGTCGGCCTACAAGATCGTTGAATGACGATTGCAAGTCATTTTATCATCAATCCAAACACTCAAATATTTGTAAGAACTGACTCTTTCAATCATACTCTATTTTTTGCAAAAATGGACACATCTTGATCTAGAGAAGAGCATCATTTTTTTTTTTTCTGCATTTCTCTGTTGCATTTGTTTTATGTGTTTGTGTGTTTTTGAGTTTGCATCATTCCTGTGTTTGCAGCGTTTTGATCGTTTGTATTGCGTTTTGCCATTTATGTCGCGTTTTTTTGTTTGCGGCACATATGCCCCTGTCGGCCACCGTAAGATAGTATGTTTCCTGCAAAACAGTACAGTATCATCTGCATAAAGATGAGCATGATCTTTAGAAAAGGAACTGACAACAAACACTAAAAAATTCTGAAAAATGGCTTCCTAATTTAACATATTTTCGTCTGTCTGATAAATAGCTCCTCAACCAATCACAAGCATTATTATGAAACCCAATATTTTGTAGCCTCTACTGCAACAAGCAACAATAAACAGTATCAAACACTTTTGATAAATCCATAAACAGCGCTATGCCATGTCGTTTTTTTGTCAAGTGCTGACGCAGTGTCATTTACAACTTTAGCGACAGCAGTAATGGCACTGTGCCCAGCTCTAAAACCAACTGAATTCATATATATATATATATATATATATATATATATATATACATATATATATATATATATATATATATATATATATATGTATATATATATATATATATATATATATATATATATATATATATATATATATATATATATATATATATATAGATATCTATCTGTATATATATCTATATATATATATATATATATATATATATATATATATATATATATATATATATATATATATATATATATATATATATATATATATATATATATATATATATCTTGTGTTCTTGGCTTCTCATTTCTAAAATGACATTTCACCATGGAGCAGAACAGTCTAAACTACACTGGAGTGCACATGTTCCTGATGTTGGTGATCAAGAGTTTGGACACATCAATGTGGTGGATCTCAGCTGAAGTCAAAAACTGCACTCTGACCTCTGAAGTTTGTCCTCACTAATTTTGCTGATCTTGTCGTCCATCAATTAACAAACATAAACAAACTCTAATTAAATTGAATAGATGTGCTGATGTCTATTTTGCCTGTCCGTACTTCTTATATGCTACGTATTTAAAATTACTGTTTTATGGTATGGTGTATTTTGTACCTTCATATCTTAATCAGTTTAAGGTCATTTATTCTCCGTAACAAACCTGATCAAAATTTTAGTGATGGTACAGTGAGCTGTTTGCACTTTGACTTTTCCCAATATTTCTGTAAGATCATTTTTCTGCAACCTGAAAGATCTAAAAGTATATTATGTTCTTAATTACATGTTATCTGTTTGAGGATCAGCTTTAGATTGCAGGATGAATATTTATCCTTTTGCACCAGCTGAGGCAAACAGATTGAACTGAACCCTGATTGGACCTCAACTCCTTTATTACTAGAACCTTTAAATGAAAGATATTTGGGATGCAAGAAGTCCTATTTACCTGTTTGCACTTGTCCTGACATTATAATCCATATATTTAAATGTTTTTGTCTCTGTTCGTTATTTATTTATACATACCTATTTAATATTTACATAAATATAAAGTCAGATACCTGTTTGCACTTGTCCTCAGCTCCCTTCTTGTCTCCCTCGGCCTGCTCCGCTCTGTCGATGGCATTTTCTTTGTCCAGTTTTAACATCTGCATCTTCTTCTTGATGGCCTCCATGGTTGCGAGTTATTGGTGTGTTATTGATTTTTCTGAGTTAAGTTATTGCCTCTTGGAGGGCTGAGTGGACAGAGAGGCTGCAGAGCTCGGACTGAGGCTGCTCTCAGACTGACAGTGAGAGAGTGAGGGAGGATGGATCTGCAGCTGCTCACACTCTGGACCAGAGCGAGGACATTCCCATATTTAGTCAGCACAGAGGGCAGAGAGGGGGGGGGGGCAATAAATCAGCTCCGTCTACGTCTGTGACACACCTGAGGTCTCTGCACAGGTACAGATACAGACTTAGGCACATGAAATAGTGTGTTTATAATGAACTGACACTTTGCTCCTGCTCCATGACTTCTGCTTCATACCAGATCTACAGACAAAAAGAACTTCATAAAATAATGAGGTGATGGCCACCTCTGAGGGCACCACACTCCCTGGAGAAACATCTGATAGAGGCTGGACTGAAGGTGTACGGGGGGCATGTGGGAAGGAGCCACAGTCCAGACTTGGACCCTGGCTGCTAACTTAAGGACATCAGCCTGTGTATTGGTCCATCATAAACAACCAAGGCTTTGACAGTCATAGGACCGAGTCATTCTGCAGACTGGTAATGGAAAAACAGAAACAAAAAACATTTCAATGAAGGTCTGAACGACCCTGTGTGGTATGATCCACGGCCAAGTCAATAGCTCAACATCAGTGTCATATAGACTGGGTCTGAATTTTCATTGTTACGCTGATGATACTCAACTGTACATATCAGTGTACAGTTGTAACACCCTTAGTGCGTTTTCACATTAGGTCCACTTGTTTCGAACCGTGCTGCGGCGTGGTTCGCCATGGGTTCGCCCCCCTCCCCCTCCCCCGCTGGCTTGCATTCACACTGGCAACATCGAACCGTGCCCGGACCCACTTGTGTATTTACTCAGTTTGAAACAGTAGGGGGCGATATGCACGTAACTGGTTACCAAACCTGCTACGGAGGAGAACGAAGAAGAGACTACCATGGTAACCATTTCCAACACCAAACAACCAATGTTTATGTTTCGCTCTCTTCTACATTTTCCTTCAAATGTGTTTTTTTATCGTGTTTGAGACAGCATCAGCGACCTTCTGGACCCTCGTAAATCATTGTAATCCTCAACCAGAATAAACAGATCTACAAATTGAGTAAGCAAAAGATTCAACCGCGGGATTAACAGGGAGTAATGCATCAAAAGTAGATCGGTTCGGACCACTTTGCTTCACACCAGTGAAACCGCACCAAATGTAGGGAGATGGAGCGGATCAAGACCACCCCTTCATGGAGGTCTCGGACCGGCTGATTTGGTGCGCACCAAAGGGTGGTGGTTGCATTCACATTGACACTAACGTAGCAAACCCTGGGCCAAAACTTCTTTGGTGCGCACTAAATGTGGTTGCTGTGAAAACGCCCTTAGACCGCTGGGGGGATCTGGCACACTGGACTCTATCCCTCTCTCTCCATATCTGCCTATGCCCCTTTTATTTGCTCCTGTACTCGTCTATGGATTGTCTTGTAGGTGGCCTTGGATACACATATTTGAAAATTTCTTTAGTCCAATTCCAGTTCATAGTCATTATAGTTGTTAATTTAGACGTTGGCATGATCTCTTTATCCATGGCTGATTATGGTTGAAAGCAGTTTATTTATTGTGTGAGTTGTCTACGAAGACTAAAGCTGAGAATAAAAACACAAAGACAACAAACAAGATCTGGAACAAACAACAAAGCCTGAGATCACTAACAACAGAATCTGAGATTAAAAAAATACAGTCTGAGATTATCAACAGCAGTGTAAGATATTAACAACAACAGGGTCGGAGATAAACTACAGAGCCTGAGGTCGAAAAACAGTCACAGAATAAAAAGCTCTGGGATTAGAGATCAGAGTCTGAGACTAATAACAAGAGATTCTGTAATTACAAACAGAGTCCAAGGTTAAGAGCATCTGAGATTAACAATAACAGTCTGAGATTAATACGAACAGCGTCTGAGATGGATAACAGAGTCTGAACTTAAAAACATCCTGAGATTAACATCAGCATCTGAGATTATTAAAAACAGAGTCTGAGATTAACTACAAAGCCTGAGATTAATAATGGTCAGAGAATAACAACAGGTTCTGGGATTACAGATAAGAGTCTCAGATTAATAAGAATTGATTCTGAGATAATAAACATATATTTAGGACAACAACAGTCTGAGATTAAGAACAACAGCAGAGCCTGAGATTAATAACAGAGCCTAAGATTAATAATAACAGTGTCCAAGATTAATAACAGCCTGAGATTAACAGCAGAGTCTGAGATTAACTACAGAACCTGGGATTGAAAACAGTCACAGAATAACAGCAGGTCCTGGGATAAGAGATCACAGTTTGAGATTAGTAACAACAGATTCTGAGAATACTAACACAGTCATGCCCCCCCCCCACCCCCCCATGTATAATCTGGCTTCAGGGGCCATTTGGACCCTTCAAATATGACGCAGATGTACTACCCAATGTGGCATCTGTGTCAATAGAAGACTCAGTAGGATGCAATGGATTGGAGCAAGGAGAGAGCCAATGAAACAAGAGGAGGCGGAGACTTTGACTGAAAACTTTATTGATATAAATCTCTGTTACAGTGACGATGTACAGCTGATCAGCAGCGATAAAAACAGAGTGACAGCGTGTGTGATTACAGACATGTTTCTATCAGACATAAAGACTTTATTTTAACGTCATGTTTCTATCAGACAAAAGACCTTGATTATCGTTAACGTTCTGTTTCTATCAGACAAAAGACCTTGATTATCGTCAACGTTCTGTTTGTATCAGACATAAAGACCTTAGTTATCGTTAACGTGCTTATATCTAAAGTCTGTTTGCTCTTAATTCTAAACTGAAGTGCTCTGACAGGTGAACATTTAAACTTTAAGGCACTTTATGGACAAACAGTTTCTTTGGGTCCACTTATACGCACAGTAAACACTTAACTACATCAACACTGAACGAAGGAGGTTAGCTGCTAACATTAGCACAGACAGGATGTGTCCAAAACTGCAAACTGTGATTAAATACATAAGTATATGTGTAGCACTGCTCACTGAACTCATGGATAACCCCATTCAGCTGTATTTACAAGCCCATCTCCACATCAGAGGGTTGTTGGTACGCTCCATCTTATCCTACATGCCGGAGGTGGAACATTTGGACATGTTTTTGGGCACGCTCCCTTAGGTCACACAAACCTTGGATACCACAAATTAACCAGGTGGAAACTGGAACAAGGCTTACTTTGGTGTGGAGCTATTTCCGGCTCCAGCATCCAAGTTTCAAGGTTAATGGAAGGCAGCACAATTACAGTGGCTAACTAACGACAAGCTAGCTCAACCATCAGTCCATCTATGGAATTAAACATTAATACCATGCCGTGTGGTAGAATCTGAAATGGCAATATTATGTTTTTTTGATTTCAACATCAAACTTTTTGATTTATTTAATTATTTTGACATTTTTTTGCTTGCTCAGAGCAAGGCTACTGGATAGTCTGGGAGCTGCAATGCATTTTGGGGCAGTTAAATAAAACCTGTGTAATCCTAATTCATGCAACATGCTAGAAAACAAGAACTGCCTGATCTTGACAACACCCAGGATTTTTTTTGTACCCACACCTAATGTGGAAAAAAGATAGTCAAAGATTGCAGTTTTGGACACAGCCAAGGAGTATAATAAGCTAACAGCTAACATTAGCAAGAACAATATCTGGGTGTTAGCCGCCAACATTAGCACAGACAGAGTATGTAGCCCTAATGGCTAACATTAGCATCAACAGAGCACCAAATAAACAGATGTTAAATATATGGCTTCATCATTTTTTACACCAACAGCTCGGAGAAAAACAATCTGCAGCTGAATCTCAGAGTCATTAAAAACAGCTTGTCTTTATAAAAATAATTATCCTCTAATCTGATTTGTTCTGACGCAAACTTCCAATCTAAACTTTTAACACTCTTTTAACATCCACATGAACGCAGCTTCTCTGCACATGCTCAAACACTCAAACATCATCTGTATATGATGTTTGCATAGATCGATTGCATAGAAACAAAGAGAGCAGCCCCTCAGGTCGACCGCTCGGTCTAAAGGCAGCAAGGAATGAAGGAGCTCAGTCTGAAAGCCAATCTACTCGGTTTAAAGACAGCTCGGTCTGAAGGCATCCAAGAGGCTAGCTCTTAAGTTAGAACTCGGTCTAAAAGGCAGCTTGGACTGAAGAGGTTCAGATTTAAGGCGCCGCTGCATCCAGGTACCTAGCTTTAAACTTAGAACTTATTTTGAGACAGCTTGAACTGAAGGAGGACTTATCCTGCTACATTTAAAAAGAGTTCTCCTCAATATAAAAACAGTTCAGTTTAACAACAGCCGAGCAGCTAGGCTCCTTTTAAAGTATGATATTAAGGCTGTTCTGCTTCCCACAAAGGCAGCTCTGTTTGAAGAGGGAGCCCGATTTGAGGGCCGTACTGCTTAATTTGAAGAAAGTTCAGTCTAAAGGAATCCAAGTAGCTAACTTTAACGTCAGAGCTCATTTTGAGGCAGCTTGGTCAGAAGAAAGAACTTGATACAAAAATTATGCTACTTGATTTAAAGACAACCCGGTGTCAAGGCAGCCCTGCAGCTGCTTCTGCTCAGTCTGAAGGCAGCGCTCGTCTCCAAAAAAATAAGAGCTCGGTGCCAAGACTACTACGCTGGACTCAAACATAAAGCAGAGCAAAGGAAATACAGACAGAAAAAAAATATATTTATGTCAACGGTAATAATCAGATATGTTGAAGCACAGATTTGTCTAAATATGACATACAAACAGGAACCAGGTGAGCTGGAGCAGGAAGTTCTGGTCTCTGCATGTCTTTACAAGTTTGTCAAGTCAACATGTCTGTGTGTCCACTGGCATGCTGTCAGGTCCATGTGTCTGTGTCTCATGATTCATGCGTCCGCTCTTGCCGTGTCTTGTGATTCATAATGTCTTATCCTAACTTGTCCCGTCATGTCCCATCCTGTCTGGTTTTGTCTCCATGTATCACTGCTCCTGTCGGTCCACTCAGGATGTGTTTAATTGTGTCCAATCATGTCTCGTACTGCTCCGTCTGTCCCCCCTCACCATTGTCATATTTCTTAAGTCTTGTGTCTCGTTGCATCTCGTCATGCCCCTGCTCCTGTCTGCCCTTTCTCCTCGTATCGTCTAGAGTCATAGTCGTGTCTCGTCGTGTCGTTGCTCTTGTCCCTATGCTTTCGTCCTGTCTTGTTGTCTCACTGCTCTTGTCCGTCCTCTCTGAGCTCAGACGGTAGAAACTTGTACTGCTGCTGTCGGATCATGGCGAGCTTCTTCCTGGCTTCATCCAGCTCTCTCTCCTTCCTCAGCATCTCCTCCTGAGCCGCAATGATCTGAAAGAAGTACAGAGTGAATATTAAAAACAGATCAGAAGGACACCTGCAGGCTCAATCTCCACTCGGTCTGCATTTGTTAAGTCCTTCACATCTGCACCGTTGATGTGACATCACACATCACGACAGGTCCTTTGCAGTCATCCATATTTTGCATTTCTCAGATTCATATCGTCATTCTTGATGACTGTTGGGAGTGTTTCACAATCACTACTTTTCAAAAAGTTGCAACTTTTTAATTTAAGAATCAGAAGTACTTTATTAATCCCAAAGGGGAAATTTGGTTGTTTCAGTTGCTCTTATAAAAAGCATAGCAGTAGGAATATCAAATAAAGACATAAAAGTAGATACAGTAAGAGCATGAAAGTTTAATTAAATCAATTTAAAAGAAAATGTAAAAAAAAAAAAGAAATTAAATTAAACTAGGCAGGCAGGTTGCCAGATGCAGAATCTTTAAGCAGCTTCCTTAGGAAGGTAAAATATGTAAATTAGGTAAAAGTGAATCAATAAAATAAGGCCAAGGAATTCACACTATTAGCATCAATAATTTTAACAACACGGATATAAATATGACAGTTTGCCTTCAGACAAATATGACAGTGCTGTTTGCCCGATGGCAAAGTTTGACAGTAAGGACGTTGCACTGTGTATTACATTTGCAAATTTTCTTATTTACAAAAATCTGAGGAGTAAAACAGCGAAAAATGTTTATTCTCCAGGACCTGATGGAGCAGTGATGTTAGGAAGGGGTTAGAAAGTCTGATTGCCACAGGCAGGAATGAATTCCTGTGGCACTATGTGGTGCATCGTGCATATCTTGAGTTCCCTGATCCACCTCTGTTCTCCCTCTGCCCGAGACACTCTATTGGAGCGCCTGCCACTTTTAGGACCCTTTCCCCAAGTTGATCCAGTCCAATCAACTGGACTGTCTAACGTCTCTTCTCTTTCTGGACAGTCAGTGAGCACAGAGTATCTGATTGGTATATAGAGCTAAAAGAATTGATCTCTTTAACAGATAAACCAGAGTCATCTGCAGACCCAGGGCAACTCTTTCCATACTGAGGCAGTCTGCTGAAAATGTGATCAAATACAGCTGGAGAAAGACCTTAAACATCAAATAAAACACCACAGAGGAAGTGCTGTCCTATCATCTGAACTCTGGGACTTACCTGGGCGATTCCTCCCACCATCTTACTCTTCACCACCACCGCCTGGTCGTCCTGAGCGTCGAACGCCGCCTTCTGAGCCGCCTTCACCAGGTTATCTGATGCTCGCTTCACCGCGTTACCTGCAGCCTGAAATAGAACAGAGAGGGTCAGATGTTTTTTTCAGCCAGTGAGAAACTTTTAGGATTCTGACTGAGGAGAAACTTTCGGAGGTGAACATGGTCTACCACCTGATGGTGTTATGGTTCTGTGCAGTGAACAGAAGGAGCACGACTGTGTTGAGCCTGGATGTGTTTAGATTTGTTAAGATTCAGTGATGGGGGGGACAGAATGGTCCGTCAGTCACCTTCTTCACGGGGCAGCCACAGGTTTGCAAACACACCACACTTCCCGAAAACCTGAAACACACCTTTTGCTCCGCCCCTTTGTCCTCAAAAGGCCCCAAACAGCCGAGACATTTTCTGCTTGATCAATTGATTGTTGATTGTTTTAGCAACGTTTTCTTTAAGTTTGTTCATTTTTGTGATATTTATATGAAATTATACTACTCTCAGATCCACTTCTTATAATTATTTTATCATAATGACTTACAACCCCTTTTATTTTACATTCTAAAAAAATGTTTTAAATATCTTTCAAATGTAATGAAATGGTTTGGTAATATCGTCCTACAGCATTCATGCCAATAAAGGAACTGAGTTGAGTTGGAATGGGAGGCAGAGGAGGCCCCTGGACTGCCAGTTGCCTGTCATGGAGACTACCCTGGGCTGGACTGAGAAGAAGAATTCAGGAACCAATCACCTGACCCCCTCAGCATTTGTCACAGGTTAGTGCAGTTTGTTGATCAGTTCAGAGATTATTAGATAAAAAATTTAAAAAGATTTACACTAAATCAAGCTGAAACATGTGGGCCATCCTGATGTGTGGCATGAGAACAAGATCATAATTTGGTGTGGTCATCAGAGTGAGCGTGCAGAATGATCTCCTCTAAAGGAAAAGCCCTCACACTCTCATTTTAGTGTGCGTCTGGAGAAGGCAGAGAGTCAACAGAGTGATGAAAGTCAGACACAAACATGCATCTGATTGGACATCTCCATAAACGTCTTCTCCTTTTACAGGAGATCGATGAGATCATCCTCCAACAACAGGTTAAAACTCCTCCGACATTGAAGGTCCTGTGTGAACGATGTATATCGTTATGATTTTATCGAAACCGATACAGATACCGATACTCCTTATTGGTATCGATGCTTATTGATACTCTTATCGATATTATAGCATGTAATTTTGTGTAAAAAATAAAGACTTATCAAGATATTAAAAGATTTAACGTTTTTTTTATTACCACAAGGTAATAATCAAGCTTCGACAGAATAGAAGTAATGCATTACAAATGCTTCTCGGAGGCAAAAAGAAAGCTAAGGAGATGGAAAAACCTCTTCATGCCGCCCAATAAACTGCATGCACAGACAGACCCATATATCTTGTGCTGCTAAAACTGATGCTGTAATGGTGACCACCAGGGCTCTCACTTTATATTCGATATTCGAATAACCGTTTGAGTATAGGGATAGATTCTTAATGCCATTTGGGTACTGACCCAATTAGGGACCGGTACATTAAAGTACTGGTCTACAGTATACATCCCTAATCATCCATATGTTCTACTGCCAGTGTGGAGATGGCAGCCTGATGTCCGATGAGAAGTGATCTATCGATCTATCGATCTATCGATCTATCTATCTATCTATCTATCTATCTATCTATCTATCTATCTATCTATCTATCTATCTATCTATCTATCTATCAGCTATCCGTCAAACATCAAATCCCTTTATCTGTCCTTTTATTCATCGATTCTTCCATCCATCTGTCCCTCTATCTGTTCATCCATCCATCCATCTGTCCATCGAGTCAATTAATTCTTCCATTATCTGTATAAGAGGTCTTTTAACTAGTTTGTTCAGGTTTACCAAACATCAGTCCAAGTTCTGAAGACACGTTGAAGTTCTATCCATGTTAGTCTCTTAAATCTCCTCAGTATGTTTTTTTAATTTGTCAGCCTTTGAATTCATAATCATCAACATGTTTTTAGATTCAGCTGAATGACAAATGCCATCACAGCAGAAAAAGACTAATCAGCAGGACTGTTGATATTTTCCAAACTCTGTGAACTCGAACACGGAGGGACAGAATTAAAAACTACCTCCATCCTCATTTCTTTAGAAGAGGACTGTCTGAGTTCTTCAGTCAGATCTTCTCAAATTAAAGAATTTGAAGTTGTTAATGGGAATTTAAGAGGTGTATGAAAATACTGATTTTATATAGTGGTACTTTGTCGCACAGATACTTCAAATAGCAGAATCTTAAGTTTTGAGGTTCAAAGTCAAACAGTTTGACAGAGTTGTTGTATGAACCACTGAAGAACCACTGAGATAGACCACTTCCTCCTCAAGTCTCTGGGGGGGCTGGACCTGTCCCAGCTGTGGGGGGGCCGCGCTTTACCCCGCTTGAATCCGCAGCCAATGAATGGCAGCATATCCAGGATTAAATCCAACAGACACAGGGACTAAAATCAAGAAATCGATCAGATCAGCAGAGTTCAGAGGGAAGGCATTATCAATGACAAGGTCCATGGAGATCTGATGGAGACCTAATGTAGATCTGATAGAGGCCTGATGTAGATCTGATGGGGACCTTATGTAGATCTGATGGAGACCTGATGTAGATCTGATGCAGACCTGATAGAGTCATGCTGGAGAAGAAGATGATCCAAACGTCCATGTCAGGGCTGATGTCTGCAGATCCTTATTGATTTCACTTTAATGTAACCCTGAGTGTTTCCTCGGACTCCAAACAGCCTGCTGACGCTAGGACACAGATCAGAGTGTGTGTATGTGTGTGTGTGTGTGTGTGTGTGTGTGTGTAGGTCAGGTGTTGTGTTTCTGGATTGTTTCAGTGCAGGAATTAGAGACCAGCAGCTGCATGCCCAGAAGAGAGCACGATAAGCTGCTGCTGATTGGATCGCACAACATGACACTACAACACACACAGACAGCCACAACATGACACTACAACACACACCATCTCAGAAAGCACACACACAGGAGTACAGAACTACATGAGCAGGTCTGAGTGTTGGTCCAGACTCCTCACAACAAAACCCCTAAAGTTGATACAAACCTAAACATAGGTCTACAAACACCTACATAAAGGTCTACACACACCTACACAGAGGTCTATGTATCTACACAAAGGTCTTTACATACTTAAACAAAGGTCTAACTATACCTACACAAATGTCTGCATACTGCCATAAAGGTCTCCATACCTACACAAAGGTCTTTACATACTTAAACAAAGATCTATCTACACCTACACAAAGGTCTAAAAAATACATAAAGATCTATACAAACACGCACATGGGTCTTTTTACCAATACAAGGGTCTATAGACACCTACACAAAAGTCTACATTCCAATCCAAAGATCTACAAACCTACACAAAGGCCACACACATCCCAACAAGGGTCTACATACTTACACAAATGTCAGCACACCTACACAATGGTCTACACACGCACACAAAGACCTCACCACACCTACACATAGGGCTTTACACATCTACAGAGATCCATAGAAACCCACACATAGGTCTACACAACCACATAGGACGACACAAGACTACAAAATGGTCTACACATACAAAGACTTGCACTCACAAAGGTCCACACACATCTAAACAAAAGTCTTTTCAAACCTACAAAAGGTCCTCACACACCTTTACAATGGTCCAGCCATACTAAACAACGGTCTGAACAAACCTGCACAAGTCCTTCGCGCACACACAAAGGTCTATGCATACCTACAAAAATGTCTACTCATCTACACAAAGGCCTACACACACCTTCATAAAGGTATAGGACTGCGCATATACTCCTGTGTACACAGGTGTGTTTATATAGGACTGCACATACAGCTGCGTTTACACAGGTGTGTTTATACAGGACTGTGCATACAGCTGTGTGTACACAGGTGTGTTTATATAGGACTGCGCATACAGTCCTGTGTACACAGGTGTGTTTATATAGGACTGCGCATACAGCTGCGTGTACACAGGTGTGTTTATATATGATCAAGATACAGCTGTGTTTACACAGGTGTGTTTATATAGGACTGCGCATACAGCTGCGTGTACACAGGTGTGTTTATATAGGACTGCGCATACAGCTGCATGTACACAGGTGTGTTTATATAGGACTGCGCATACAGCTGCGTGTACACAGGTGTGTTTATACAGGACTGTGCATACAGCTGTGTGTACACAGGTGTGTTTATATAGGACTGCGTATACAGCTGCGTTTACACAGGTGTGTTTATACAGGACTGTGCATACAGCTGTGTGTACACAGGTGTGTTTATATAGGACTGCGCATACAGTCCTGTGTACACAGGTGTGTTTATATAGGACTGCGCATACAGCTGCGTGTACACAGGTGTGTTTATATATGACTGCGCATACAGCTGTGTTTACACAGGTGTGTTTATATAGGACTGCGCATACAGCTGCGTGTACACAGGTGTGTTTATATAGGACTGCGTATACAGCTGCCTGTACACAGGTGTGTTTATATAGGACTGCGCATATAGCTGCGTGTACACAGGTGTGTTTATACAGGACTGCGCATACAGCTGCCTGTACACAGGTGTGTTTATATAGGACTGTGCATACAGCTGCCTGTACACAGGTGTGTTTATATAGGACTGCGCATACAGCTGCGTTTACACAGGTGTGTTTATATAGGACTGCGTATACAGCTGCCTGTACACAGGTGTGTTTATATAGGACTGCGCATATAGCTGCGTGTACACAGGTGTGTTTCTACAGGACTGTGCATACAGCTGTGTGTACACAGGTGTGTTTATATATGACTGCGCATACAGCTGCGTGTACACAGGTGTGTTTATATAGGACTGCGCATACAGCTGCGTGTACACAGGTGTGTTTATATAGGACTGCGTATACAGCTGCCTGTACACAGGTGTGTTTAAATAGGACTGCGCATATAGCTGCGTGTACACAGGTGTGTTTATATAGGACTGCGCATATAGCTGCGTGTACACAGGTGTGTTTATACAGGACTGCGCATACAGCTGCCTGTACACAGGTGTGTTTATATAGGACTGCGCATACAGCTGTGTGTACACAGGTGTGTTTATATAGGACTGCGCATACAGCTGCGTGTACACAGGTGTGTTTATATAGGACTGCGCATACAGCTGTGTTTACACAGGTGTGTTTATATAGGACTGCGCATACAGCTGCGTGTACACAGGTGTGTTTATACAGGACTGCGCATACAGCTGCGTGTACACAGGTGTGTTTATATAGGACTGCGTATACAGCTGCCTGTACACAGGTGTGTGTCTCACCTGTAGTCTCTTCATGGTCTGGGAGTCCTGGTCGGCCTTGACCTTACAGGCCACCAGTAGCTGAGCCGTGGAGGCTGCGACCTGTTTAGCGGAGGAGATGAGCTTCTCCTCACTGGCATGTCCCTGCACCGCAGAGTTCGCCGCCTCACACAGGTTGTTTGTTGCTGCGGCAACCATCCTAGCCTGAGGAACAATCACAGGTGATCATGGAGATGTTATGGGATAAAAACGTGAAGATAAAAGTTCGAATATAACGATGATTTGACTTACAGCGGAGATCAGACCCTGAGACCACTGACCATCATCCACCGCGTTGGCCGGGATCGCACCCACCTGGAGAAACACAGGTGACAGACTGATGACATCATCCGGGTGAGCGACTCATAAACCACTCACTCATCAAATGAGCTCATTCATACAGAAGGAACACCCCACCAACCTCAGCCCACCTCTGCTGCTCACCTGTACATTTTTAATCAGCTCTCTTTAAGGTGAATTAACCTCAACAATTAAACATCGTTAAAGCCCCAAAATATAATTCAGCTGTTTCAGAGTGATGTCCTCACATGTCCCCACACTAACTCTCAGGTGTCCTCCAGGTGAAAACCCACAAACAGATCTACCTTCCAAATGGAGGAGCACTGAGAGGACAGAGAATTGCTTGTCCCCTTTTCCTGCCCCGGTCTCTGGCTCTGTTCCTGTCCTTGGTCTCTCTCCTCAGTCTCTGACCTTAGCCTGTCTCTGTCCACAGTCTCTGTTCTTAGTCTGTCCTCAGTCTCCCACTCTGTCCTGATGGACTTGTCTCTGTCCCTCTGTCTCAGGTGGTCTGATGTACTTGTCTCTGTCCCTCTGTCTCAGATGGTCTGATGGACTTGTCTCTGTCCTCCTGTCTCTGGTGGTCTGACGGACTTGTCTCTGTCCCTCTGTCTCTGGTGGTCTGATGGACTTGTCTCTGTCCTTCTGTCTCAGGTGGTCTGATGGACTTGTCTCTGTCCTTCTGTCTCAGGTGGTCTGATGGACTTGTCTCTTTCAGTTACCTTCCCCTGGGCCACCAGCTCTCTCTGAGCGGCTGAAGCAGCTTTGACGAGGGCGCTGGTCGCTGCAGCGATGGACTTGGCTGCTTCAAGGATCTGCTCCTCAAAGTTCAACGTCTCATCAGCCTCCTGCAAAGAAAGAGAGAGAGAGAGAGTGAGGACACGGGGCGAGCAACAGTCTGAGATCGTGAAGATAACTACTGATGGACATGACATCATGGAGAATATTTTTGAGGATGAACCAGGGAGTTATCATCTACAGAGAACTCGGTCCTCCATCAGGATAAGTGAGCAGAAACAGAATTTCATCATCAACTAAGAAAGTCTGCAGGAGTCCAAATGTCTGCAATACTGCCCGTGTTTTACTGCAACATTTAGAAGCTGCTCCTGCCCTTAGGGGTTTGTCTTGCCTCTCATTCACATCATGGTGGTCCATTTCATGAAATGAATTAGGACCAGGCAGATGGACCATCAAGATGTGGACCATTATGGTGTGGACCAGGACCATCATGTTGTGGGCCACAATGATGTGGACAGGATCATCACGATGGACCACATCATGAAGGTACACATCATGAAGTAAATTAGAGTTGGGCAGATGGACAGTCAAGATGTGAACCAGGACCATCATGATGGTCCACATCAAAGTGATCTGTATCATGAAGTGAATCAGAGTCAGGCAAATGGACCTCCAAGATACGGACCATAATGCTGTGGACCATACGGTGCTCCATCCCCAAAGTCTACAAGATTTCCCTTGTCACTGAATCTTTGTTGAAATGTATCTCTCTGGTATAAAAATAAAACAGGACTCTACTTATGAGCCTTCTCTCTTCACTCCAGTGTGTGGACATAACCACGGGAGCAGAACTTGACTACAGAGGAACATCAGTTATATGACTCCATCGGCAACATGACACCTGGTTTCCTGTTGGGATCAGATCTGAGCACTCCCTCCATCAGAGTTTGGTTCATCTATGACAGCAAACTAGAGCTAAACAATACATGGCTCCACCAGCACAGGTGCATGTGAGCACATGCAACAGTCTCACCGCAGGAGGTGCAGGAGGTCAGTGTCCCTCAGCTGACGCAGAGCATGTCTGTCAGATATCAGCATCAGTGTTCACCATGTATATGTATAAATGTACATATGTATACACATTTATGTCTGCAGTCTTTCAGACAGGCACACAAATAAAAAATCTACTTTAAACCTGATCAGAAATATTTAACAGGACACAAGGAGCACGACTCAAAGGCATGAATTTATGTGTAAAGTCTAAGATCAAATATGATGGGACTCTCCCTCCTCTGAGTGCGTTTGTGCTCATCACAGATGCCATCAGAGGGCTGCAGAGTGCAGTGAAGAGTGGAGGGTGCATAGAGGACTGGGTCAAAGTTCACTCGAATCATTACAATGCTTATTGCAGGAGCGAAGCATGAAATCATTCCTCTGGTCAGCCTCATAGTGAGCTCAGCTTTACTGTCCTGGGGCATGGGCACAGGAGGAAGCAGCTGTCATTGTGTGAAAACAGCAGTAACGATGTTTAAGGTTTCAGTTAGGCGGAGAAAAGCTCTCACCAGAGGACGTCAGACGTTTCTATAATGAATGATCTCTGACCTCAGAGGTTTATCAAACAGTGGGGTCAGAGGTCATAGGGGAGATCAGGTGCTCTAACATTGTTAAACGCTGACAAAGGCTACGACCCTGGAAGGGTTAACAGGCTCTCTGACTGAGTCAATGCGTGACCTTGGGTTTGGTTCTGGGTCTCAGCTGCTCCAGTTTCTTGGCAGCGGCTTCAATGGCTGCAGCCGCCCCCAGCAGCTCGTTCTCTGCGATCACTGTTGGGTCCTCGGGGTCCACCCACTCTGTGCCTGCAATAAATACACAATAAATAACAGATAAATAAATAATATACACAAAAAATAGATACACTTAGGGTCCAACCACTCTGTGCTTGCAATAAACAATGATAAATACACAGTAAACAAACATTAAAATGACAATTCAGAAACAATAAATAAACAATAAACACAACTAAGGTCCATACACTCTTTGCCTGAAATAAATATTAAACAATAAAAAAGTAAACTTAGGGTAAAGTAATTGAATTCATTTGACAAACTACAATTAATCATATTTAATTATTGCAATTTTTTTTTTCCAGTCCACAGACAGCCAAAGCAGAGCTTCCACAGCAGTGAGGTTATGTTGCAAAGCAGAATCACAGCTTTAATTTTAGTGGACTATTGTCTACATCTGACCAATGTGAGCTCTCAATTACTGAAATGATTTGAATTGAAAGCCTTTATTGTCGTTGTACTTCGCAGTACAACCAAATTCAGAGGGCTACTCCATTTGGTACACACATACAATAAATAAGAATTACACAATAAAAGAAGAACAGTTTAAAATACACAGTTAAAAGTGCAGAGCATCCAAGTGATCATATTCATGAGGGCAGCAGGTGGGGACTGGTCATTGTTTTTTTAGTGCAGCTAAGGCACGTGAAATAAATTGTGAGTCTGGAGGTTCTGGATTTGATGGGTCTGTAGCGCCTGCCGGAGAGTAACAGTTCAAACAGATGATGGCTGAGGTGTGTAGAGTCCTTCATGATGTTTCTGGCTCTTTAAATCTGGCTGTTAGGAATGATCGTTCGTCTCAGTCCAGACCTCCATCATGGTGGACCTCCTGATGGTGTCTGTCTCAGCAGCCCAAAGTCCTCCAGGTGTCAGTGATGATGGATGTAAAGATGACATCTGGATGGAGATGGTGTTGGAGCTGCAGGGTGACCATGAAGCTCCTGTTGTGGTGGGCAGTTGGTCCTGAAGCAGCTGAGGAACACTTTCAGCTCCAGAGGCTCTCTCTGCTTTAACAGTCGCATGGGCACAGTTTCATCATAAAGGGGCGTCAGTGGCCAAGTCTGATAGCGGGCTTGGTCAGTAATCAGGAGGTAGCAGGTTTGAGCCCAGCTCTGGCTGTCACATGGCGATGTGTCCTTGTGCAAGACACTTCACCCCAAGAAACTCCCACTGCAGCGTAAGTGGTGTGTAAATGGGTATGAACGAGTTAGTTGATGCTGATGGACAACTAACATAGAAACTCCAACCATCAGTGAGTGAATGGGAGTGAATAAGTAGAGGTGACCTGTGGTGTAAGGCTGTTTTGAGTAGTCAAGCAGTAGTAAAGTGCTATTTAAGCTCAAGTCTATTTCATCATTCACCACTTAGCACCAGATCAGTGACTCTTGATCAGGGTGTCAAAAAAAGACCTGTCAAAAATCTCCAAATGTTCAAGACATTTCTGCGATTTATACAGATCTCCTTTGGTGTATGAGGGCCTTCAAGTTGAAGCACGTCTTCAGTGATTAAAGTCACACTAAATCAAAATCGTCAGGTACGCATCCCTGTAACATCTGTACCATCTGTTTTATACAAACATCATCTATCAGTAAGTGGATCTGTGAGGAGCTGATTTCAGAGTCAGATCATCTACACAGAAACAGCCGATTGACCTTCTAGACAACAAATAGATGTTTAATGTTCAAACGGAGGGTATGCTGGGTTGGGTGATATGGCCTAAAAATAAAATCCTCAATTTTTATCCACAACACTTGACTTCTGTTTTCAATTTAAAAAAAAACTCCCAGTGACACAAAAATGACACAAATTAAGTTTTGCCTTAATGTTACCAAAACAGATTCCCAAACCAAACAGAATTTCCTCTTAAAGTAAAATGTGTGTCATAAAATGTTGAATATGTAGTTCAAACGTAGGCTGGTTTGTCTACATTAACACTGAAGGCTGAGGTATTTTCACAGCATATTACCATGGAACTCTCTGATCAATATTCAATCTCATTTAAAAAAGAGATACAAGCCTAAACATGTGCTTTTGGAGAAACCTGAAATGAGAACGGTAAATTTTCAGATTTCATATTTTCAGACATTGCAAAAGCGTATGATTAGAGTAAGTCAAACAAAAAAAAAATCTTGATTGTTTTAATTTATCAAATCTTCTGCAGAGAAGAATTAACCAATTTCATTGATATATTGCCCAGCCCTTGGGTATTATTGTAAGTAGTTGCTATAATGTAGAAAATATCTCCGCCCTTGACATGGTGGAGTTCAGTTTCTTCCGACTGGACGTTGGTGCCGTCTTGTAAACCAGGAGATTCAGAGCAGCTTGGTCTGAGTCAGGGCAGCGAGCCTACGTGATGTTGATCAAACACAGAATTACTGACCAACTCTCACTGACCTCTGCACACGTCATCCTCTTGAGACAAACTCAGTAGGACGCTGAAGCCAACAGGCCTGTCCTCTACCTGCCAGGTGCTCTGCGCTCTGATTGGCTATTCGCAAACAGTTTGCTCTGCAGATGTCATGGGCCACAGATCAGGTGGAAGCACCCAGACTAAATAAAGCAATCACAGATTAATTTACAGCTGAACTCTGATATTTCAAGTCAGCATCAGTTTGGAGGATTGTGATTGGACGGGTGAATTTGATGCTGGATGTAGAGCGTCTAACATGGTGATCCCATCATCCATCAGCGCTCTGATCCCTCTCAGCCTCTCCGCTCTCTGCTCGCCATCCTCTGAATGAAGTGCTGAAGAGGATGTGGTGTCAGCTGGCAGCTCAAAGACGTTTGAAGAAGCTGGGACGAGGAGTGGGCATGCCAAGAATCTCCTCAGCACCCCTCTAATCTGTTTGTGACAGACGCAAGAGGAAACCGGAGCCCCGTCTGGATCTGCACTAATCCTGCTCCTCATCACACTCAGTGCTCATGTTCATTAGAGCTACCAACACCAGAGGACCGGGGCTATTTCAGACCAAGGGAAACTTAGAGATCTTCACAAGATGGGCTGGAGTGAACATCAGGGCTATAAGTGACCCCGAAAGAAAGTTAACATCTTCAACAACTGAGCCATAAACATATTTTCAGACCACGAGGAAACTTCAAGATCATCAGATGGGCTGAGGACCGAGGAAAGAAAACCAGAGCTCAAAGTCCATGTGAGCGCATCTACATGTCCTAAAAACCAGAGCGATTTCAGACAGTCTCAGAATGGAGGACAGACAGTTTGAGCTTTAAGCCACAACAAAACATCTACATCTTTACCAGGCAGGTATTAGCTACGTCAGACCCTCTTAACGCTTCAAGATCTTCCTCAGTATGTAAAGATCCTGTCTAAGACCCTTTCAAACTTCAACGAGTGCACTGATTCAGATGTTTTAAACTCTGTTCACCTGCTGGTGCAGTTTTACCAGTCTTAAGTCCATTCAAAAATAATTCATCAGGGCGGTTTCAGATGTGTTTCTCATACTTTATCATCTATAGTGTCTACATGTAAAGGGCCCCTTGGAGCATGAGGACCTCTGTGCATTTATCTGAAGGCCTTTGGTTAAAGTTTGGCCCCATGCTGCTGCTGATGGGCCCCTGAGAGGCTCATGGAATTAAGATGATTTATTTTGGACTCATCACATCTGAGAGCGAGACATCTCTAAGTGGTTTAAAAAAGAACTGCTGTAATTAAAGATATGATGCTGAACAGAAGTGTCAAAATGTCATTAAAATGACTGGGAGCCCTGTTGTCTTGTTACCATGGCAACTGAGGATGTCACTCGGGGTGTCCCCGGCCTGGGATTAACACAGAGGGATCAGGTTCAGCCTGTATTTAGAGCACCTTGGAAAGCTCTGCAGATGAGGGGATCTCTAAAAATAGTCCCCTCCTCTGCTGTGGTCCACGGAGAATCAGATCAGTTTGTTTGTTCTCCATCTGAAGATTGGGCTCTTACCAAACACCTTGCCTGGACCTGGATCCTCTGTCCCTCGCTCTGAGAGGACACAGTCCATCCCATTTCTCACTTATTCAGCCTGTACAGTGATTTTAAAACCATGATCGATGACGTTTTACACCCGAAAGCCCCATATCAAGGGCTCATTGATTAAAGATCTTCTTGATCTTCCCAAAGTCTGGCTGCTCGTTGCGGGTTGGTCCGACTTGGCCTGCACGGCGGGCTTGTCTTTGAGCATCTTCATCCTGATAACGTGAACTCTGCACCACACGATGGAGCAGTGGTCCTCTCTGACTCCTCACGGTACAAAGGTCCCTAGTTAGACTCCAATGTCAGGCAGGAGTGGAGTTTACATGTTCTCCCTGTTCATGTGTGGGTTTATGCAGGACTCCGGTTTCCTAACCACACACTTTGATATCAGGTGTGTGAAGCTCTGAGTGGTAAATTACACCCATCAACTTCAAAAGTACCTTGTTATTTTTACTGGTGACTCTAAATGGACCTGAAGTGTGAGTGTGAAGGTTTGATTGTTTCTACATGTCTGTGCGTCCCTGTGAGACTTAACAGTGCAGGGGGGAGTTAGGGCTGATGGGAGACTGAAACAAAAATCTTCATGTATGTGGGGAACGCGATTCTCAGGTCATGACTCTGTGAATTGTAACATGAATGTAGCCAATCAAGAAGCAAGCTGACTGGGGAACAAGGGAGCAGGTGCAAATAAAAACAAGCAGGGCTGACCTGATACATAAACAAAAAGTTGGGTGGACTTCAGAAACGGAGGACGGGCTTACATGTTCACTGTCTTTAGAATTTTTTCCAGTCTTTTCATTGTTTTAATTCAGGATTTTTCTGCAAAAAACTGTCCAATGACCCCCATCATTCCTTCTTCTCGTATGTCCTCTTCCATGTTGCATGTTGTGTTTTCCAGCTGTTGCTATGTTATTTCTTCTTCTTCGCTGTTGTTAGATCACATTTGACAATATGAGATTTCTGCTCTGGTGGCTGTTCCTGGGTCTGGTAGCTTTGGGGGCTGTGTGGTGGGTCTCGGGTGCCTTGGTGGCTCGGGGGTTGCCCTTGGCCATGGTCTCCCTGGGTATGGACAGTTACTTGGCTATTCGGTGATCACCTCACATGCCTGTACATGTACTCAAGCTCCTGTCGAGATTTATTGTAAAGAACTGATTGATCCCATCAGAACATGCTGAGTCAGGTACTCTTACACTTCTTCTCACGTCCTGTGATGCATGCTCTTCTATGTCTTATCCATATGGGCCCTGTATGAACTTAAATCAGCACAGCACTTGGTCTGCTATTTCAAATAAATTACATTACCCATGGGGCATGGTCCTCTCCTTCAGCTCACATCAGGTGCTAAATAAAGTAGCTTACAGAGAGGGCTGGTGATGGTCACTTGTAGCAGTGAGTCATATTTACATATGTCCAGAAAAAAATACATTGGTCTTTCCAACGCTGTTCTGCTCCAAAGATCCTGAATAACAGATGAATCCATGAGCACAGAATAATGTGATCACCAAAGTTATTTTTAAATTTAAGTTAAAAGATAACATCTGGACAAGGTAACAAAAACACTGCCCAAAGATCCAACTCTGAAGCTCTGCTGGAAAGACTCCGGCTGACAGCAGGTGGGACAGACAACTGAAATCGTCAGATGGGATTTCAAGAGTGCAGGTGTGATCTCTGGAGCATCAACACCAGGATGGACTTAAGTACAGTAACAACAGGAACCCTGGGTCTCCTGTTCTAGTGGATGGTGACCAGGGTTTGGTGGAACCTTCTATGTGGGGTAACCATGAGGACTTTGACAGAGCACAGTAGTAAGGGTGGTCCTGAAAGTATGTTCTCTGTGACTGCACAGCAGCTCCATGTGGACCTAGACCTTCAAACACTTGGACTCCATCTAACAGCAGAACAAACATGATTACATGATGCTGCTGCTCCAAGAGTTCAGCAGGTAGATCATCATGTTTTTATTTATTTAATCTTTATTGAACCAGGAAGAGAAACTCATTGAGATTAAAAATCTCTTTTTCAAGAGTGTCCTGGGCAAGATAGGCAGCTACAAATACGATTAACAAAGTGACAAACAATAACACATTCAAATACACATGTTATGTACACTTGAAGTACAATAAAAAAATAAACAGTTAACTGACAAGCTGGATTATTGAAGGACACAATCATTTAGCGTCCTAAAAGTGTCCAGTGAAACCAGCTCACTGAGTTTCAGGTGTTTTTGCAGCTCATTCAGAGAAAAAGATGAAGCTAATTTAAAGGCATTTTTCCTGTTCAGTTAGGACCTTAGGATTAGACAAGAGGATAATCTTGGACAGAAGACTTTAAAATGCTGGACTCCTCTGACTGATGAAGGTCAGAGAGTATGAAGGGAGTCGCCTTATAAAAGAGAATATGCCAATGCTATCTTCTACATTCAGACAATGAGGACCATCCTACACATGCATGTTAGACGCAGTGATGTGTGAGGCGTTTGAAGTTCGTGATGAACCTCAGAGCTCCATGATTCGTTACCTTTCATGGCCTCTGCCGCCTGGATCAGCTCGGTCACAGAACCCGCCACCCTCTTGGAGTAATTGGCCAGCTGCTGCTTTAGGTCATGAGACGGCTTCTGGACAATCTAAAGGGGGCGGAGTCATAACATTTAACATAAGATGTCATTCATCCTCACATCCCAGGATACTGATGCTACATACGTGCTAATGCTAATTCTAAAGCCTAGGCTTCTACAACACCCACACACATGCTCTGTGGTTTAACCCAACCATAACCCCCCGCGCCTCCGGTGTGTGTCAGAAGAAAGACAGACAGACAGACAGTCAGATGAACAAACAGGTAGGCGGTCATGGTAATGAACACCTGCTGGTCCAGGTGAGCATGTCCTCCATCAATATGGTCCTCTGAACCCAGACACAGATTGATTTACTGACTGACTGACTTATCAATTGACTTATTGACTGATTAACTGATTGGCTATATGACACCTGTTAGAATCTATTGTTAAAGAATTGGTTATTGGGTGCTGGTTTGATGGAGTGGCTAGCAACCAGGAACGTCCCATGCACATACTTCTGGGGGCCAGGGTTGAATCCAGCCTGTGGCCAGTTTGCAGAGTGTCTCCCCTACTCTCTCACCTTCTTTCACAAGCCTATCCACTGTCATTCTGTCCTATCAATAAAGGCACAAAATGCCCAAAATATACATAAAAAAGAATTGGTTTATTCGTGATTAAAGGGGTCATGTTCAAAGTTTACTTGATTAAAATAAAGTATGTCCAGATAACCCTTCTTGTTGAACCTTCTAAATCATTTAAAAATACACTCATGAATCCTGACCCCCCAGCAGAGATGATTCACATTCAGACTGCATGGACATGGTGTGTGTCCTCAGTGTGTCCTGTTGGAGTGTGTGCGACAGCTGCAGAGCATTAAGAGATTATAGAGGAGCTCCAGTTCATACAGAGAGGGGACGTCACTGCACAACAACGCCAACACACACACATGCAGACGCACAGCTGCATGCATCAGTCTGTCTCAGACCCATCACGCTGCGTTTGATTGGCTCTTTACATAAATAACAATAATCATACAGGTGAGTTACAGAGCTGTTTGTGAGGTAAAGGCTCACTTGCAGAGCCTGGGGCCAGTGTCTACCACTGATAACAAGGCTGAAGGAACAAAACCATTATTCTCCTTCATCAACTCCTCCCACATCGCGGTGCCTGCCTCACAGACCAGGAGGCGGACTCTCCGAGACGATAACAAAGAGGTCAAGATGTGACCGCAGCCGAGACAGAGGTGTGGCTCAGTTTTACTCCGTATGATACTCAAGACGGAGAGCTACCTGCAGTTTGTCCTTGTGTCTGCATCTGTGTCCATTGGCCTTGAGCGTTTTTGTTCATAAACTCGCCTGTATATGACAAGTTTATCTGGTGTACTCCCCTAGAGGGCACAAAGACCTCAACTGTGTGTGTTAGGAGCAAACTACAAACATGGCAGCAAACTCTTAAATAGACAATAATCAATGCCATCATTACCTCTGGCTAGGAGGTTTTGCTTCTACCAGCATATGTTTATTTGCGAGCAAAATCTACTGGGCAGATTTTGCTGATATTTTCAGGAGATATTAGTAATTGTCCAACTTAAAAATTATTAGATTTTGGTGGTGATCCAGATAAAAGCCACTAGTGAACCATCATTTCAACTAGTAATGATATCAACATGATTCTGAGTGCTCGTTGTGGGTTTTCAGGGTCATGAATCATATTATGAAGGTAACTTTATCATGAAACTATTGACTATAGATGTAAAGGAATATGAGAGCTACTGTTGTGGAGGTTTTTGCTCTCTAAGTGCTTTTAAGTTATATATGTTAACATCTGATCAGGTTAGACCTCACCATTGGCATCATCTGCTTTTTTTCTGTAATATCAATTCTATAAACAGTCCTAATTGTCTCAGTGTTACGTTCTACAGAGTGACCTTGTAATCTGATAACTTCTGACAGCTGCTGTTGTTAAAACAGAAGCAGAGGGTGCGCTCTCCACCATTCACTGATCAGTGTTTTATTATTGAATCAACAACTCCAATCAGTTCTCTGTAGGTGAGAAATTGAGCAAGAGGAGCTATGCTAACACAAACCCGCCGGCCCTTAGCCTCACATAGTCACCTCAAAGTAGGGATGTGCCATACTACCAGACAAATACTGGTATCTGCAGATATTTGGCCTAAAAGCTGACGATCTGAATCAGCAGGTATGAACAGTCTTGCTGATTTGTTCATTTTTTTCTACACTGCTTATCCCTTTCAAGTTTGTGGGGCCTAGAGCCTATCCCAGCTGACATTTGGCAAGAGGTGGGGTTCACCCTGCCCCAGTCACCAACTGCTTGTAAGGCCTCATAGAGAGATGGACAACCATTCAAGCTCACACTCACACTCACACCTAAGGGAACTTTAGAGTCACCAATCAATGTAAAGAGCATGTTTTTGGTCTGTGTGAAGATGCAGAGTGGCCAAAGAGAACCTGCAAACGCACAGGAGGAACATGCAAACTCCACACAGTCGGCCTTCTACCTGCTGTGCCACTATGCAACCCTATTCGTTCTGATATTTTGACCACTGAACTGGCCATAAATATCTCATATATGGCCTGTAATATTGGCAAAATGTACAATATACTAGAATGGTTTACCTCATCATTTACTTTCATTAATCTGAAGTGTGATCATTAAAGAAAGAAATCTTGGTTTTCTTGCTTTACTTTAGTTCCTAACACAAAAACAGGTCAGCTTTTAGTCAAACTCTTAACACATAATGTCCAAATCCGTATTGATACCAGTCTGGGCAAAAATGAATAAAATAAATGGTAAAATTGCTCAAGGGACATTGGCAAAAAACAACACTGTGTTTCCCTCCTTCAAAGTGACAGCCAGGCTGTCATGCCAACACACTGATTTCATTTATGGAGACTGTTTCAGACTGTTGTGATTATTATGAAGCTCTTATCACAGACATAATAAAACATAGTAACCTTCACAGCCCTGCAGAAAGAGGTCTGTGACCAAACCCTGATTGAGTTCATGAGCAGGCAGGTAACTAACAAAGGGTTAATCAAGCTCTGCAGTCAGGTCTCAAAGTTCAACTTTTGCAGATCTACTGTGATCTAAACACCAATCACTGCACTCTCACACCTGTGCAGGTCGGTCACATGACCTACTCACCGGCTTACAGCCACATCAGTGAGAATCAACCAATAACAGAGCAGACACAGAGAGGAGGATCAAGAGAGAGAGTTATTGATCAGGAGAGAGGAGAAGTTTATATATGAAAATATGTCTACAGGAGCATGATCAGCAGAGTGTGTTAGTGTGTCCTTACCACCAGCACGTGCTCCAGCAGGCCCAGGTATCCTGTAGCGCACTCGTTTCCATACCTCAGAGCTCTGGTCTGAACCTCCCTGTTGACCTCAGGATGATATGCTGCCTCCTACAGGACAGAGAGGGAACAACAACACAAATCGACATGTTAAATATCTGAGAAGATTATCATTCATACAATCCTTACAATTTTTAAAAAAAAATGTTCTTAATTAAATTCAATTATTAAATGGATATGTATCAATATGAATGAAAAATATATTTGGAGAAATAATGAAATATCTTCACAAGTACATTTTTCCCACCTTGCATGATTTATTACATTAATATTTATAGCTATATATATATTAATGTTAACATTAATAATGAACTAGAAATCACTTGGAGAGTGCAAACCTCCACCAAGGTAGCTCACATGTTGCTCTTACATCTATAGGTGTGTAACTGTAAGACTGTAACAGTTCAATGATAAAGTTTCCATCAAAATACGATTCATGACCGTGAAAACTCACAGCCAGCACTTGGAATAATGTTGGTATCATTATTAGTTAGACAAAATGATCGCTTGCTCGTGGCTTTTATCTGGATCAACACCAAAATCGAATCATTTTCAAGTTGGACCATTACAAACATCTCCTAAAAATCTCAGCAAAATCTCTCCTGTAGTTTTTGCTAACAAATAAACAAACAAACATACGCTGGCAAAGACATAACCTCCTTGCCAGAGGTAATGATGGCACTGATTATTGTTTCTTTAATTGTTTAACGTTTTTAACCTTTTCTTGGGCTGTGCTCTTTTTTTCCTTCTATAGTATCGTGCTCTTACTTTGCATGACTGCAGCATGTCGGCGATGGCTCGTCGGCTCAAGTTGGCCGTGGCGATGATGTCTTCCTGGCGACATGAGTTCCCAGCAGCCACTGCCTTGGCGGTTGCCATGGTGATACCTTTGGTCATACGGATGAACTCCTCGGGTGTGGTGGTCTTTGGAGGAGGGTCTGAGCTGCTGAACACCTGGGAGATGGACAGGAAGGTGACTAAAAGGTTTAAGAACCACCCTGCTAACGTCATATGAACATCATGTCATCTCATCATCATCATGCTCTGCAGGTCGTGTGGTTCCTCACAGCCAGCTCCTGTTTGATGTGTTCGATGGTGGCCTCCAGCGCCCTCGTTCCCTTTGTGGCTTCGTCCTCCACGGCCTTTACCGTCTTCAGCAGAGACGTCACGTTGGTCACCATCACCTGAGGAACAAGAGGGGGGTTACGAAGGTGTCTTCCTCTTCCTTTGTGTCTTTGTGTAGTTGTGTGTAACTGTGTGTATGTGTGTTACCTTTGCTGAGTTTTTGAGCTGGAGCATGCTGGGATCATCGTGAGGTTTTCCTGCTGCAGCTTTGGTGCTGCTGATCAGATTCCCTAATGCTTTGGCCACGTCCTTCACCGCATTAATCAGAACAACCTGAAGGAGGAGACACCAGGACTTAACTGATTAAATGACTTTTAAACCCAAAAGAACCAAAGTTTGAGCATTCAAACCTCAAAGTCCAGTTCACTGATCATGTCTCTCATGTCCATATGAGATGATAAAGTCTATTTAGTGTGAGACAGAAGAACCTGACATCCATCAGGGACATCGAGTTTAGACCACTGATATCTTTTCTCTTCTCACTGGATGAAGACATGTGCCAACAATTTTTGTTTCATGTCTTACCTCACCCCCGAGTTCATGACAAACAGATACGACACCATTCTTTCCACTGTGTGCAGTAACAAGGAAGAGACGGACAAAGCTCACCCGCCACTAATTAGCTTAGCTCAAACACTGGGAGTCAATGGATAGCGTTAGCCATTATGTTGTGTTCTATTGCATCTACTTTTAGACTAAGTCTAGCACTTTCTTCAAAAGATTAGGACAACCTCTGTTTGTTGACATACCTGTATGCATCAAGAGTTTATCTGCTGACAGAGGCAGGCTAACGTTACCCATGAATCCCCAATGTTTGAGTTAAGCAAATTAGAAGGGGTGAGCTTTGCCCGTCTCTTTCTTGTTACTGTATGTAGTTGAAAGAATGGTGTCTATATGCTTGTCATGGACTTGGGAGTGAGGCAAGACACAAAAAGACAAAAAAATGATGAAGTACCCTTTAAGTGGAGGAACCTATTCGTGTTAGATCATCTGCAACGCATGCTAAGAAAAAAAGAGGCTGGGATTGAGCTGGAGGAGGAATCTACAGTTTTGGAAGAGCTTGGATAAGCTGTTGAATAGCTGCAGATGGACAAACGGTAACTGTGAGCTTTTATGTGCACGAAAAAGAACAAAATATAATCAATTACTCAGTTCATTTTTTTATACAGAGAAGAATTCAGGTCTGCAGCTTTAAAGGAGATATTTTATGCAGGACCACTTTTTGAAGGCTTTTCAACACATTGGGGTATTTGGCCTTCCTCCTAAGCCACAAAATGTGAGAGCAGACAACAAACCTGTATTTAGCTATCTGAAAAAAAGAAAATCTTTGGCAAACACCACATTCCTATTCATTTCAAGCCTGGAAACACACAAAGGCAGAAGTTAGTCCACCAAAAGGACAAAGCACCTAGACATCGAGGATCCACGTTAAAACTGCAGAAAAGGAGCAAAATATGGGGCCTTTTAAACAAATCATATCTGCAAGAAACTGTCCCTCTCTGTGAATGTCCTGAAGATCCACATCTAAATAAAAGCTGATCCATCAAAAACCTGTCCCCTTCTGTCTTTGGAGGTGTACCTGGGTTTCTGGATCCTCTGACCCCAGACTGGCTGCTCCCAGTTTAACCACATCGGCCAGTTTGGTGATGGTGGTGACCGATGACTGAGCAGCCTGAGCCAGTTTCTCCTGACTTGATCCGGCCCCAGAGACCAGCAGCTTGGTGTCTTCAACCAGAGCTTTGGCAGTCTTCAAGATCAGCTCCCTAAACACACAAACAATGGGTTTGTTCTGTTAAATGCTCAATATAAAAAGATATTTACTGATTTCTAACTAGAGCTTTGACTGTCTGTAAAGATCAGCTGCCTAAACACACAAACAACCTTTCAATTGTTTGATGTTCATGATGTTCTCTCTGAATGTTATAAAGGCATGATGGTGGCCCGAGTTGATGCCTCCTCTGTGCTGGCTTTAGAGGAAGGAACTTGGGCATCATGAAGTATGAACAGGTGAAAACTTCATTTGGTTACTTATTTCATTTTTTATCAGGAGTAAACTCAAATGTAAAATGGCCAGAAGTAGCATAATAGCTAAGTCTGGTCTGTAATACTGAGGCAGGTAGAGCCAACGATTAATCTCACAGTCGTACCCTGATGACTGTTCTCAAGACGGCCATCATCACTCCATCTTACCTGTGATCGGCAAATGTCTCCTCGTTCTCTCTGTTCAGCGTCCCTGCCGTGGCAAACATGATGGTGGTGTCCAGGTCAGCTATGATACCTGACACAGCGCTGGCAGCGGTGATGCAGGCCTGAGTACCACGGTTACCGGCCTGAAGGGACGCCAGCACATGGGACACCTGCAGGGGAAGGGGCATGTTAGGATAAGAAGGGGCTCTTGTTCTTCTTGTTCTTTGAACACAAATCATGAAAATGACAAAAAGACAGAACCGCCAGCATTCAAGCAGCCTGATACTTTTCTACAGCTGAAGTAAACCAGGGTGTTTGGGATTAATACTCCATTGATATTACACTTCAGAGCGTGTTTAGAGGGAGACAACACTGTTTTATTCATAATAATAATAATAAAATTTAATGTTTCTTTCTTGAGCTGCCTTCAGAGAGTGCATAGTTGAACACATTTGTAATTCCCAAAAAAAAAAATTAAAAATGAGAGCCAATTTAAAAGCAATTGGTCAAAAGAATTTGGGAGAAAGTTTTCTGAGACAGTCTGGGAAGAAGCTTCATAAAAAAGACATCTTTCTTGTATTTGCTTAAGACACACTAGCACAAAGTCAGTTCATGTAAAATGCTTCTCACTTTTGATCCCATATCATGTGACTGGTGCAGACAGGCACCCTCTGTGTTTTGGTTCTACCCAAAACTAGACAAACCTTGGAATTTGATATTCACAACTTTTGCAGATGTCTTGAACATGTCCTGAAAACCTTTTTAAAAAAAGGAATTTTGGAGTTGTACCACCTGATCTACATCTCAGCCATTTTCAAATTGTAACAGTTATGCCATCTGGCAACCTTTTTTTAACTTATATAGGAAAGGATATTATGAATTAGAGCTGATATTCCCACAAAATGTTATGTACTTATTTTTTGAAAAAATTAAGTGTTAAAATTCATTTACTTTATTTAACATTTTTATTTTTTGTTTTCTTCATCCATTTATTTAAATATGTCTTCTTACAATTAATTTTGACATGTTCCTGTTTGCTTTGTATAATTGTTAAAATGAAAAATGGAAGCTGTTTAAGGGCGTGTTTTAATCCCGGAATGTATTAAATTAACCTTTAAAAGCAACTGACATCAACAGAACCTTGTCAGAAATTACAGTCTATTTGACTCGTGTTGCAGATTTCCATCTTTCAGAGTAAAATTAGCCAATAGTGACAGTTTATCAGTGTCATGGCAACCTCTGGTTTAAGGAGACAGACTATCTCTGTCACCCCCATGTGGCAGTAAGGGTTACAGGGACTGATCTCACATTTATAGCAGGAACAATTAAGAAGAAGTTATTTCACTGGGCCAATATATTGACATCACTCTAATATTTTTAATATCCCAGCCTGACATGGGCTGTCCAAACAAACCTGCTCCTTTAAGGGTGGAGCTGGAGATCCCCGCTTTGGGCACCTTGTTACCGTTTAAACCATATCCTTCCACACTCTGGGCCTGATCTACTAAGATCCTAGATAACAAGCACTAAATTTCATGTGCAAACTCAAAAATTTAGTTAATGTTTCTGCTGTGCAAGTATGACTGCATGTGCAAGTGATAACAGGCGCAAAAGTGGTGCGGACCACCCTCTTTAAAGGAGGAGTTGGCATGTGCTATCTGCTGTCACCATGGTGAATATGGGGGAGCACAGTGGATGCAACAAAAAATTAAGTTTGAAGTCATGGAGTTGGAGGCAAAAAAGCACACTTGTGAACCCCAGCAGAAACATCTCTGTGCTGCCAGAAGAAACGTGATCTCGGAGGCCATTTGTGAAAAACACACAGCTCCAAACTGGTATTGCTGGATAGACAATATGTCGCTACTACTTTTTTTTGTATTTTGCTGTCCGTCATTTTACCCTCATACCATATTTTTATCTGTCATTTTTAATTTCCCTTAACTGATCCAATTAAAACTTAAATGACAGCATCCGCACTGTTACACAGCTTCATCACCGAAAATCTCTCATGTGAAGAGCAGTCTTGCAGTTACGCACACATAGACCAGGCGGGCACTCTTGCCTTTTTACACACTGACAGCTCCTAAACTTGCTGTCAGTACGTGAAGAGTGAAACACTGCAACCTCTGAGAGACAGAGTGATTCTGGCTATGAAGGGAATCTTTTTTACAAAGACTTAATGACCTCCTCCACGATGAAGAGCACAAAACTTAGAGGGTTCACTTTACACGTTTGTCTGCATGTGTATGATGGCACACTGGATCGTTCCCCTTTTTCCAGTCCATCATAATGACAGACAGCCTCCAAATCTCTCTATCATTCATCAAAAAATTCAGTGAATGATGGAAAATATCCAGTAATGCTGTTTATGACAATGTAAACATGTTAACAAGCACGCAGATTATCTCTCTCTGTCCAGTGCCAGTTTGCACTCGCCTTTAAAATGTGCTAAATACAGACACAAAAACACAGAGTAAGTAATAAGTTCTGTGTTCTGATAATCTGTATGTATTCTGCATATTCGTGAAGGCAAAAATGTCAAATGTAATGTTAACCTACGCAATCTTCAGTGCACCTGGTTATTAGAACAGCTTTACGCACGCTAACAAGTTTGCACATGTTTACACGCAAACCCGTGGTAGATCAGGCCCTCCTTGCATTAACACTCTAAAAAACTAAGATTTGATTTTGACCAGTTCTAAATGTGAAAAAGATAAAGCATCCTGTGATGTTGTATCAAAGGTGAATATTAACTGTTGGAGGTGCTGGACGTATTCAGGTCTTTGTGAGTCCTTAATGACTCCAACTGTCCTCAGGTCCTTATCTAGAATCAAACTTTTCACAAACTTCATATTGATGAAAATAATGAGGGTGTTAAATGTTGTCAGTAGCGTGATGTGTGTGTGTTACCTTCTCTGAGACTTTGCGGGCACTCTCGATCAGCTCTTTCTTGGTGAACGAGTCGTTGGGGCTGCACTGCAGAGCCCCAGCTTTAGTGACAAGCCCGGTACAGCTGAAACCGAGCTCACCGACCTGCTTCTTAATGTGGGTGCCAATCTGAGCACAGGGATAAAAACATTAAATAATGTTGTCATGGAGGATACTAACAAACTGAGGGCTGATGTCTCATTCATGCTCTCCACCTCGTCACTCTCTGCTGTCAGCGCAGCATATTTGGCTTCATCGGCCAAGTTTCCAAATTCGTTGGTCAGCTGATTGGCTAATCCTCCGAGGTCGTCAGGGTTTGTGTTCGATTTGGTCACCTGAAGAGAGAAATACACAAAAATACATGAGGACATCAGTTTGATCTAACCTGATTAATCTTTAAAAAATCATGAACAAGTGAATAATTCTCTGGATTTGAGCTCATTTGTTAACTACAAAATATCTAACAGAGTTAGAGGAGATCAAGGCCTAAAAACACAACATCCTTTGCCCACGTGACTTTAGGTCTAGCTCACCATCTCCTGCACGGTCACAGCGATGGCCTTTGCGGTCTTGACCATGGTGGTCTGATAATCCACAAAGGTTCCTTCGGGCTCCAGAGCAGGACTGTCCTCCATCTTGTTGATGGAGTCATTGATGGAGTCCACCATACCTCCCACCGCCCCCGCTGCACTTGCTGCTTCAGCCAGCGTTGCCCCGAGGTCATCCACGGCCTCCTTCATCATCTGTACCGACTCCTCCAGGGCCTCCTGCATGTGAGCCGCCTGGGACATGATTTATGCAGATTAATATGTATACAAGCTGCCTGTATGAAAATACACTACATCTACATAATATCAACAAACATCACAATATAACATAAATATAACAACAAAATCCAGAGCATCTTTCCTGTGTGCCTGAACAATGAAAAAATCTGAACGTAAAAAAGTCATTAAATATAATACAATAAAACAATTTGACAAGAGGAACTCCAGACCATTCTGCATGTAACCCTCTCACAAAAAAACAAAGAAGTAACTGAAGTCAGAGACCTGAATGAAACTCTGCTTGACACAGAGCCTTGTTACAAAAGCCATGTCAAAGCAGTCAGATAGTGTTTGTAGATTTAACCAAACTGTAAAGAAAAACATTTAAATCTGACTCATTCATCATGCAGTTTTCCATGTAGTACCCGTTAATATCAACATGCTTAAATCATGTTAAGGGTGTATCTGCTGACCTTGGGGTTTCCTCCAGCCTCCTTGGCCGTGTAAAGCATCTGCAGCGCAGACTCGGTCAGTGTTTTCGTTTGGTCCAAAACTGCCATCTGCTGCTGGCTGCTCACAATCTTTGATGCCGTGCCGATGGCAGCCATGATGAGCGGCTCAAAGTAACTCACCATCTGAGAGACCTGGTATGACATGGAGACCAGATTATACCAGAGAGACAGGCATTAAGAGGCAGCCTGGACCTCTTTACATCTCTTTACTATTTTTTTCAAACTTAAATTTACATCCAATCATTTGATGAAAAAGAAAAATCCCAAAAGGATTTTTTCAAACCACTGATGGGGGATTTTGATTGATAAAAAGTTCAGCCAATCTGTCCCCTGCTGCCAAGATGATGGAATAACAAGAGAAACCGCAATCTAAAATAACAAACAGTAAATCTGTACTTTTACAATCTTTCACATCTTTTTTAGGATTAACTTTTTAAAACAATTTCCTCTGCCTTTGAAACACTGGAACGACATTGTTCACAGATAAACTTCAGAACCCACAAGAACAGGAGCATGCACGTGTATGTTCGTTACCCATACCTTGTGTCCGAGCTGTGATGCCTCTGATCGAGCGGCCACAGCAACCGGATCAATCAGGTTACTGATCTCATGGACCGAGGCTGCCATCTGCTCGTGGAGCGTCTGAAACACCACAAACAAAGCAAACATCAATTTAAGTGAAGAATAGATGTACTTGTTTATAATTATGCTTACATTGAAGTTAAGTCAAACTTTAATTACATGGTTATAGTTGTTTTAAAGTATCAATTCGGTCACACTGCAATTACATGGTTAAAATGATGTGTAAGTTTAAGTTAAGGCAAAGTTCATCAACAGGGTTATTATCATGCTTAAGTTTAAGCTAATCAAACCTTAAATACATGGTAATAATCAAATATAAATTTAAGTTAGGTCAAACTTTAATTTTGATGGTAATATTCATGTTTTAAATTAAATAAAGTCAATATTCGAACATATGGTTGTAATGGTGTATTAAGTGTGTTTACCTTCATACTAATGTTGTCTTGTGGCATGTGTATATTGTGTTTGTCTATACCTCCATGGTTATGTTGTCTTCTGGGATGCTTATATAGAGTGTATATATCCATTCTCATATTGTCTCACGGTTGTGTGTGTAGTGTTTGTATATACCTCTATAATAATGTTTTCTGATGGGTGCATAGTGTTTGTGTGTACTGCCATGCTGATGTCATCCTGATGTATGTGGATATAGAGTTGGTGTACCTTCATAGTGATGTCCTCTCATGGTGTGTTCATATAGCAAGTGTATACCTCCATATAGATGTCTTCTTGTGGTGTGTGCTCATAGTGTTTGTGTATACCTCCACAATGGTGTTGCCCCATGGTGTGTTTAAACAGTGTTTGTGTATACATCTAGACTGTTGTCTTCTTGAAATGTGGCTTAGCGTTTGTATAAACCTCCATACTTATTGTGGTGTGTATATTGTGGATACCTTTAAAGTGATGTCAGCTTGTGTTGTGTGTATGATGTTTTTGTGTATACCTTTATTCTGATGTTGTCCTGTGGTGTTTGTATGTAGTGTGTGTATACCATAATACTGATGTAACCTTGTGTTGTGCTTATGTAATATTTGTGTATACCTCCATAATGATGTAACCTCGTGTTGTGTGTATAAAGTTTCATTTATACCTCCATGCTGATGTTGCCTTGTGGCATGTGTATATATAGTATGTGCACCTCCAAGGTGATGTTTTCCTGTGGTGTATGTATGTAGTAATGTGTATACCTTAATCTGATGTCGTCTCATGGCATGTGTATATACTATGTTTACCTCCATACTGATGTTGCCTCATGGCATGTGTAAAGTGTGTGCACCTCCATACTAATGCCGTCTCATGGCATGTGCATATAGTGTGTGTGTGTACCTCCATACTGATGTCATCTCATGGCATGTGCATATAGTGTATGTGTGTGTAAACCTTTATTCTAAAGTCATCTCATGGCATGTGTATATACTGTGTAAACCTCCATACTGATGTCAACTTGCGGCATGTGTAAATAGTGTGCGTACCTCCATACTGATGTTGTCTCATGGCATGTGTAAAGTGTGTGTACCTCCATACTAATGTCGTCTCATGGCATGTGCATATAGTGTCTGTGTGTGCTTCCATACTGATGTTGTCTCATGGCATGTGCATATAGTGTGTTTGTGTGCTTCCATACTGATGTTGTCTCATGGCATGTGCATATAGTGTGTGTGTACACATTTATTCTAAAGTCATCTCATTGCATGTGTATATATTATGTAAACCTCCATCCTGATGTCAACTTGCGGCATGTGTATATAGTGTGCCTACTTCCATATTGATGTCGTCTCATGGCGTGTGTAAAGTGTGTGAGCCTCCATACTAATGTCGTCTCATGGCACGCGCATATAGTGTGTGTGTGTACCTCCATACTAATGTCGTCTCATGGCATGTGCATATAGTGTGTGTGTACACCTTTATTCTAAAGTCATCTCATGACATGTGCATATAGTGTGTAAACCTCCATACTGATGTCAACTTGCAGCATGTGTATATAGTGTGCCATCCTCCATACTGATGCTGTCTTGTGGCATTTGCATAGAGTGTGTGCACCTCCATACTGATGCTGTCTTGTGGCATGTATGTGTACTGTGCTATCCCTCCATACTGATGTTGTCTCATGGCATGTGTATATAGTGTGTATGTATACCTTTATTCTGATGTTGTCTTATGGCATGTGTATATAATGTGTGTGCATCTCCATACTGATGTGGTCTTGTGGCATAAGTATGTACTGTGTGTATCCCTCCATACTGATGTCGTCTCGTGGCATGTGTATACAGTGTGTGTATCCCTCCATACTGATGTTGTCTCGTGGCATGCGCATATAGTGTCTGTATCCCTCCATACTGATGTTGGCTCTTGGAATGGGTATATAGTGTGTGTGTACCTCCATACTGATGTCGTCTCGTGGTGTTAGCTGTTGGCTGATGGCGGCGAGTGACGCCTGATCAACCTCTCTGATGCAGCTACTCAGGACCTCGATGGCGTCGTCACACTCCCTTTGACCTGGAGCTTTCTCCCTGTCACACAAATCAATGAATTCATCAGAGCAGGGCTTTTTTCATTAAACATAACTCGGTCATTTTGGTTTATTTCATCTCACACATCATATCCTTTATTTATCGAAAGCCTTATTGAGATTTGAAACTCTTTTTCAAGAGGGACCTGGCATGGCAGCAGCAGACAGACACAATAAAAACCACAAATACATTCAGACATCGGCACATCGAAACCAAGACTTTCTGAAGATCATCATTTCTTCACCTCATGTTGGTGATGAGCTTCTTGATGGAGTCAGAGACCGTCCTGGAGTGTCCAGCGAGCACCGACCATTTGGGGGGGTCTTTGGGGTTGACAGCGAGTGAGCGTGCGGTCTGGATCAAACCTGTGGAGCTCTCCAGCATGGTCCTGGCCGCCAGTACTATGGGCTCCATGGCAGCAAGGCCCTAGAAGAGGAGGAGAGGATGAAGACCCATACAGCAAACAGGTAAACACATACAGTTAAAAGTGTACAGGTGAGTCTGACCTCAGGGCTGATCTGAGCCGGGATGCTGGCGAACTCTGGGTTCGAGGCGAAGGCAGTC
Organism: Scarus forsteni; assembly: GCA_036419115.1. Taxonomy (NCBI): domain Eukaryota; kingdom Metazoa; phylum Chordata; class Actinopteri; order Labriformes; family Labridae; genus Scarus; species Scarus forsteni. The sequence goes on from JAZDUH010000269.1 coordinate 23,429,964, forward strand.
AGATTGTCAACAGCTTCGATCAGAGGGCCAGTCGCTGCTCGACACTTCTCCCTATTCTCCTCGTTAAAGGCCCCGTCCAGAGCCTGTAGACAGAGGACAGGATTCACCTGATTCAAAATGACTCATGCATCTTTATTACAGCAGGTTTTCAAGGTCACACAGGGCTCAGTGATGACAACCAAACATTTAATCTGGATTTCTATGTAAAGAAATAACAGCTGATTGGCACAGCTCGAGAGTGTAGATCTTCAAATAATCAAATATTACCAAAAATGGTATCTTTGAACACATTCACATTGTCTGAATCCTACAAGAACACGGACAATATTAAAATTTCAAAAACATTAGGGATACACATTTTGCATGTTTTCCTGATATTTGATATGCTGATATTCCTGAACTCATTATTGCCAACACTGATACTGACATATTATTCTGACAAGATCAAAGTTTCAACTTTATTTACCCTGACCTGCTCCTCTCAGTGTGACAGCCCAATATGATACCACTAAAACATCATTTTCTCCTTAAATAAATGGTAATTTTGATTTAAACATGAAGACATTAATTGATAACAGAAGCATTATAGAGCATTCATGTATTACAGTGGACAAGGAATATATGCATAAATATCTATAATCTACCTTTTGTTGTGTCGTTGTGTTTACATGTCTATCGCCTACCTCGTTATTTGGTTTCACATTCCAATGCACTTGTGATTTCATCATAGCCAAGCCACTGAGTGGTTGATGCTCTAAATGTAATTTCGTTGTCCTTGTGCCAATGACAATAAATTATTGAATTGAATTGATATGTTTATATCTTTACATAAATATACACATCTATCCATCTATCTATACATATCTATATCTATAGGTATATTTATCTCTCTCTCTATATATATATATACATACATCTAGATATATAGATATACATATATAAAGATATATATAGATATACATATATAGATAGATATATATACACAGACAAATACATATATATTATATTTATATATATGTATATATATATATTTATATATATGTATATATATATATATATATATATATATATATATATATATATATATATATATATATATATATACACATATATATATACACACACACACATACATACATATATATATATGGAAACATGTACATTTTATACAAGCCTTTGCTGAAATTTCACTTTTAAATCTTCAAACACTAATTTTGTGGATAACACTGAGCATCTCTTAAAAATCTGTTCATACTTTAAATAATTGTGTTTCAAGTTGATTAAATCCCCATTACTTTAATGGTAAGTGCTGTCAAACAAACGGCCAATGTTTTAATGAGGGATTCGCATCAGCGCCAGTTTAGCATCAGTATCAGCTAATATCAAACATTGGATCGACAAACAGCTGCAGGAGGGACACGCTTATCTTTTGTGTCTGAGCAGTCCAGCACTGACATCTGTCCCAACTTCAGATTCAGATTCTTCTGATTAATAAAGAGAGAAAATGCTGGCATTGTAGGAGAAGGACACCAGAAGGTCAAAATCATAATTTCAAACATTGGTATCAGCCTCATCCTTGATTTATGAAGTCTGTGCATCACTGGGTATACGAGCTCCTGTACTAATGGACGGCATTTGCACCCGTAGGCTGATGTATAATATGACACACCTTGATGGACTTGACCAGGTTGGCGGTGGTGTTGGCGACCTCCTTTGCTGATTGGACAAACTGTCTCTTAGCGACAGGGTTTGGTGTTTTGGAGGAGGCGAGACGGCAGGCGTTACACAGAGCCGAGGTGTGTTTGGCTACAATGGTGGCAGCAGAGAGAACCTGGACACACACAAACAAACATTAACACGTGTATTTCACCAGAGCCCAGGTGAGCTGTGGGGTTCATCTGCAGGTACCTGTGACTGCGTGCACGCCGGGTCCACCAGGTTCTGACACGCCATCTGGATTGACTGATTGGCCCGGGCAAACTGAGCAGGGTCCACCAGACCCTTCTGACCAGCTGAGCTGTTCGGGTCGGACACGCCCACCAGGTACGCTGCCTGCACACACAAAGCAGGGACAGGCTTTAATGGTTCTTAAATTATGGTTTCATGAGTAACAAGAAGACCTTAAGTCATGTAAAAGACTGTTCTTTTTTTTAAATGTGTGTTTTGGGCATTTTTTTGTGAAGTATGTACATGGGACATGCCTGGTTGCTAACTACTCCGCCAAACCAGCACCCCGTAAAAGACTGTTCCAATCATCAATGAACACCACTGTTATGAATGCAGAAAAACTAAAATCATATGTTCTAACTTTTAAGTCTTAATGTCCATGCTGCTCATTTTAATGTATCTCCAAATTTCATATTCAATGATTAACAGCATCTAAAGGACTTTGTTAACAGACTATCCTACCAATGGTTGATTCAGAAAAAGGATATATAAGCAGTTATTGTTGTGGTAACAGAATAATTGGCCTGTCGTCATGGTTTCCAGGTGTATAATAAGATTTATGTCATGGTTCAAGTTTTTTTTACTGTTGTGTTTTAGAGTAACAGACTTTACTGCCATTGTTGTCAAGATAACATTTTATTTTACCTGTGGCTGTGATGGTATCACAGTATATATTACCTATGTTTGTCATGATAACAGACCATAATATCAGTTGTTGACATTTTAACAGGGGGAAGTTACCTATGGCTGTCATGGCAACAAAGTATCTCACCTGTGCAGCAGCCTCAGTGAGTCCACACAGAGCCTTGGATCCCCCACTCACCGAATCCCCAAACTCTGGCAGGTTTGAGTTCTTAGCATGATGGGAGATACCTGCCATGGACTCACCCAACACCTGGGGACAGGAAGACAGCAGAGTCAAAGGGAGGGGGCGGGGCTAAATGTGGAGAATATGGCATACAGGGGGAGGGGCTATGTTTAGATGGTGTGATGTAAAGAGTCAGAGCTTGATTTGAACTGTTTAATATTAAGAGGAGGGGTCTCGGTTTAGGGAGTCCATATACAGGGGGTGAGGCTAAGGTGTGACATCAGGAGCAGTGTATTTAGAACATGTGCTACCTTCGAGTTCTCCATGACGCTGTCGATGCAGTCAAAGTATGAGGCATCATTCACCGCTTCAGTCGGGTTCTCCAACATCCCTCTGACAGACTGAACACAAACATCACACATACAACAAGGTCAGGACAAGGTCACAACAAATCACAGGTTATACCTGTACAGGTTAAAACTGTCTTCATCTTTATTGTGTGTTTTATCTCAGAGAGTGTGTTCTTACCTCGAGCTCCCTCAGAGCATTGTCACACTCCTTCTGACCTGGAGCTTGCTGAGTGCACATGGTGATCAGCTGATTGATGCTGTCCGTCACTGCCCTGAGGACAGAAATGGAGGTATTACAGACAGACAGACGGACAGGGGGGTAATAAAGGTAAGCGAAGGGGATGTGTTTCCTACCTGGCTGCAGCAGCAAGCTGGTTCTTGAGGTTTGGAGAGGATGGGTCAGTGGACAGAGCCTTAGCGGCTAACAGCAGTTTGCTAGATGACATGGAGATGGTCTTCAGGTTGGACAGCACCTGGGTCTGATCCTCCTTGGACTACAGGTGAGAGAGAGAGGAAGTGAAGGGGGGTTAATGGTTAATGGTTCACTGACAAACAAAAACCTGGTGATGGAGAATCATCACTGACCCAGGACTCCACTATCCTGGTTACGTAAAAATCCTGGTTATGTTTGGGTTTCAGGTATCCTGGCTAAGTTTGGGTTAAGATGTCTTGTACACGTTTGGGTTTAAGAATCCTGGTTGTGTTTTAGTTTACAGAATCCTGGTAATGTTTGGGTTCAAGGAACCCTGGTTTCTTAAGGCTACAACGCTGTTCAGTCCAGATCCCTTGAGTTCCCTTTGCATTATGCATGTAGAAATGCTCTTACTTTCACTATTAAACATACCCCTGAGTTCTACTGTTGTTTTTCTTCTCTTGGATTTGGCCAAACACTTAAGACATCGCAGGTCATCGAGGATTTTATTCCGACCACATTTCTTCCTCAAAGACGATTGTTCCCCACTATCCCTCCAGTTTCTAATAATGTGTTGGATGCAGTTCTGAACCCAATTTTAATGTTTTCTCTGCTTGATGCATGCAAGTGATTTGACCTTCTCAAAAAAATTAACATCTTTTCCATGACCACAGACTATTTCTGTTGAACATGGTTGTTTAAGAAATGAGAAGCTCCTCATTGCATCAGCTAAATAACTTGTTGACAGCAGAAAAATAATCATCCATGCAGTAATTCTCCAATAGGAGGCTCATACCTATTTGCTTATTTGCCAGGTGTCAATTTTTTTTTGGCCAGGCAGTGTGTGTTTTTTCAGGTTTTAATAATCCTGGTCATGTTTGGGTGTAGGTATCCTGGTAATGTGTGGGGTTTTAGAAGCTTTGTTATGTTTAGGTTTTGGTATCATATTTATGTCAGGATTTAAGAATAATGATCATTTTTTCCTGTTTGGCTTCATAAACACAAAGAACAGCAGAAATTAATTAGCCTTTTCATATTTTTATTTGTAATAAGATGAAAAACGGTTCATGTCACCTGTGAGGTTCCTGCCATGTCTTTCCCTGCCTCCAGGAAATTGCTGAAGTCGTTTCCAAACTTGCTGGTCGCCCGTGCGAGGTCCTGGGTGGTTCCTCGTGATGCCTGGACCACCTCGTTAGCTGATTGGTTCAGACCGGCTGCCGTCTCGTTCAGCTGGGCTTGAACCTCCTGGAAGCTCCGCCCACTTGATGGGAACTACACAAAGGAAATGAAGAAGGTGTTGTTTCTAAATTTGAGCAGGCATGTGCCATACTAGCTACTACTGTTTGTAGGAGTAATCTGACCGCCATCTTGGAGAGGGGTAGCTGTGGTTTATAATGATTACATGTATCTATGAGCTTGTGACCTTGGGGTAACTGAAATGTTTTAAAGTGTAGGAGATTGAATTCCAACATCGCAGGGTGTTCAAGTTAATGCAGCAAACTTTCAACTCAAAACTTTACACGGATAGATCTCTGAACATTACAGACCTAAATTCAACATAAATAGCGAAGACCCCTCTCCAAGATGGCGCCTCAGAGACCCCTGTGGTTATAGACTTAGAGCAGCTCAGCTTCGCAGCTCCAACATCAAATTTAATCAAACTTCTGATGCAAACTGAACATAAAGTATGCAAGTGGGATTTTTCTAAAGTGAAGTAAAAAAACAGGCCCCTGCAGGTGCCCACATCACCACAGGGGGTGGAGCTTTCCCTTAAAGACATAGTAACTCACAGAGTCAGCCAGCAGCGCTTTGCTGGCCTCTCCCACCGTCCTGATGGCGTTATCCACATCCCTCTGACCGGGCAGGCAGTTCACGCTGCGGTTCAGAGCCTGAGACACCGCTTTAGCCACCTAAAAAACACAGTCTCCGTGTTGTTACCTGTGCGTTTGGTTATTTTAATGATGTAGTAAATGACCTGTATGTGATGGCGTCCTGACCTGGGCGAGTCTCTGCTGGCTCTCAGCGTCTCCTGGTTTGGCAATGGCTCTCTTTGTCTCTTCAATCAGATTAGCTGATTTGTCCATGACATCTCTGGCACAGTCCAACATGGCGGAACGAGCCGCAGCGTCATCTGTTGTGGCAGCGACTCCTCGAGCTGCCGACGCCAATGACTTCAGAGCCTGAGCCACGTCACGAGCCGCCATGCCTGAAATGACCACAGCAGATCAATCATGAAGGAAGGTTTAAAGTTTGATATGATCCATGTCCAAAGCCGGTATGACGGGGTTTACCTGTGTAGTTCTCGTTTCCCTGCGTGGCCTCACTAAGCAGCTGAGCGATGGCTGAACTCACTGCTTTGGTGCTCGTCCCCAAATCCTGAGAACATTTCTCCAACTGGAAAAGAAGAGGCCATAAAGGTTAATCACACATCCAAATACTCGTGTGTCCATGTGATCATCCATCCCTCACCGTCTCTCCAGGAAGAGGTTTAAGTTTTCCCTCCTCGGCTGAAGCTTTGGCCTCCTGCAGGTCTTTCTCCAGATCTCTGACCATGGACAGGGCGTTATCGATCTCCAACGGACCGCACGCCTCCTGAGCCTGAGAACAACAACCACACAGCGATGATGGAGTCCTGCTCACTCATCCATAATCAAAGATATATATCTCACATTAAGTCTGATCTTATTTTTTGTGTAATTAACACTTTTAAAGGTTCCATCTATAACCAGTGGAAACCAAAAATTAATGACCAACCACACAGTGGTATTTACAAAACTAACAAACACTTCATAACAAATAATAATAATAGTAATAAATATAAAAAATACACACAAAAACCTAGAGGCAGTTCTTTGAAACAAGTGATAACTTAATCTGTATCTTTATCTACATACATACCAACACATATCGATACCTATTTATAGGTATATCCCCTTGCTTACTTGTATTCTTGTACCCTCTCTAATGGGCTTGAATCCCTAATATAGGCCATAAAGGTATTACATGTCTGGCTACATTTTTTGGTTATTATTTAATCTGGTAATAATATTTTCAAAAGCTGGAGATTCAGGTACAGGCCGTTTCAGCCAGTCTTCAAAACTTTTCAGCACTGACTTCCAAAGCGGTGAAACTGTGGAGCAGCTTCATAAAGCATGAGAATTTTTTTTTTTATTATTATTTTCCCAGTATTTATTATCATTGCCATGCCCATTTTACATTGTTTCAGAGGTGTAAAATAATATCAATGTAAAGTCTTTTAATGAATAAATTTACTTCTCGCATCTCTACTGGCTCATCCTACATTTAAAACAACTTTGACATAAATCCTTCCCAATTTAAACATCGAGGTCCTTTTGCCATATGAGTCATAAATTTTTACAGATTTTACTGTTGTTATCGAACAATTTCTTATAAAATGCTGAAGCAGATTGTTGAGTACTGGTGAAGCATTAAGTCAGTTTTTACCTTCTGAGAGGCGGTGCGGAGCTCAGCCAGAGCGCTGGCGAGGTTCTTGGCACACTGACTGAGCTGCATGGCTGACGCCTGATCACTGATGGTCGGGACGGTCGCTTTGGATGCCGTCACCATCTTAGCTCCAGGCTGAAACAAACATAGAGACAAAGTGTTAGTACTAATGTATTAAGATGGCATTTATCACCATACTGTCCAGACTAAAAAGAAGAAACATTAAATCCAAACATCAGACAGTTGATACACCACGCCAGGGCCAGGGCCAGGCAAACACTAAGGACGCCGTGACCTCCAGGGAGCATCAAAAAATCAGGAAGAGATTTACCTTCAACATAATTATTTTAAAACTAGTTCTTATTATCATTGATTAAAATGCAAATATATAGTTACTGCATAGTGTAAATATAGCTTATGCTATTGTGTTCAAAATGTTTAGTCATTAAAGTCATTTGATGTTGACTGTTTTATTTATAATTTATTATTGTTATTATTACTATTTATTCATTTATTGACAGGATTTTTATTTTGTGGTAAGGGTATTTTTATTGTATCTCAGATTTTTTTGTATTCATTTGTTATTTGTTAAGCATGTAAACTGGGAGACATGTTATCTTCTGAATTAAAGAAGGAAGAAGGTAAAAACAGTGCTATTCGATTCCAGCCTAAGGCACCACATTGGGTCGGGCCAGCGCTGCTCAACACTGCATCAGAGTCCTCATCTCATAGTGAGCTAGCATTAGGTCCAGGACCTGGACTTAAGTCAGACCTCAGTCCCCCGTCGCAATATTAATGACTGAACTCAGACTGAGGACCTTAAAGTTAGCCTTGGACTAGGACTCACACTTCCACTCTGTTACGAGACATCACGCACACATTAAAGAGCAGTCGCTGCTATTTCCATCACACAATCACATGAGGAGAGCAGCAGTCTGAGGGAATCATCAGTGAGAAGGTTACCTGCAGGAAGTTCTGTGAGGCGCTGATGAGAGCGAGCTGAGCACTCGGACTGTCGGGCTGGGACTGACTTCCTCTGACGCCCTGGACCAGCTGAGGGATCTGCTCTGCTACCACCTATAAATATACAGAAATATATGTGAATAACATTATTAAATAAACACACAACCAGCTTGCTCTTGCTACCACCTATGAATATATAGAAATATATATGTGAATCACATTATTAAATAAACACACAACTACCAGAGAGATCTGCCATGCTACCATTTGAAATATTTGTGTGGTATGTTTCACACAAAAAACTAAAAACATTAATATTACCGTATGCTTTTTCTGTTAAGTAAGTTATATGTGTGATATTAATGGGATTCTTATCGCAGTCAGGTTGTCAACTATTAAATTGTAGCCTAAAATCATTGTTGGTTTATTATTAAGCTTCCAGATCAATATAAAGCTGAAAAATAATCAATCATCATTATTAGAATTTTGTCTTTTAAGATTATTTTTCACGAGTTATATTTACATCTACATTAAGGATTATTTTCTAATTCAATTCCTTCATTAAAACATTGAGGAAAATATTAAATATTTGGTATATATGTTTGCATATTTGTGTGTATGTCTTTATATTTGTGTATTTATATGGTTGTATATATGCGTGTATGTATTAGTGGGTGTACTGTATGTGTATAAATGTGTGTATATATGCCTTTATACACTGTCTGACCAAAAAAAAATTGCCACCTGAATTTGACTAGGCAAATTTGTACAAGCCTTCTATTGGATAATTACTAAATGTGCGATTATCTTTCAGCTGTCAACAAGTTATTTAACCCCAGCTGATGCAATGAGAAGCGTCTCATTTCTTAAACAGAAATTTCGAAAGACACATCCTGTGGTTGTGGAAAAACTGTTAAGTTTTTTTGAGAAGGGTCAAATCATTGGCATGCATCAAGCAGCGCAAACATCTAAGGAGAAGGCAGAAACTACTTAACCCTTTCATGCATGGTGCCCGCTACAGTAGAAAGATGTTTGGACTAAATTTATTTTAGGTTGCAGTACCATGTCCAACAACCAGGTGGTAAATTCCCAAACCCTTGTCTTAAGTTTCATAAAAATATTGTCTACTCACATTTTTACCATATTGAGATATCCCATCAAAAATCCCAAAAAGCCAGCAAAGGACAAATTGGACATTATGCCTGTATTCAGTTTTCACATACTATTTTATTTTTTATTTCAAAGTTTGGTGGGATTCCCAAAGGAATAGTTGGATTAATCAGCAATAATACGTATGCTTCAGATTTATCCTTTTTTAAAATTTACTCTTAATTAATGTTTGTCAAAGACATTTGTGTATCTTTATTACGTTCCACTAAATTACGTTTTATAATGTCGATGCATGGTATCCACTGTGGTGGGCAGATGCATAACTCTCTCAAAATATAACATTGCAAAAGATAGCAATGATTTTTAACTTGTTTGAAAGTAAAAACAACCATTTTGAAAAGTTATTAAGTAATTCATGTACGAAAGGGTTAAATTGGGTTAAGCACTGTCCAATGCATTATTAAAAACTGGAAGGACAGTGGGGAACCATCGTCTTGGAGGAAGAGATGTGGTTGGAAAAAGTCCTGAATGATTGTGATCGGTGATCACTTAAACATTTGGCCATGTCAAATAGAAGAAAAACAACAGCTAACTCAGGGGTGTGTTTAATTGTGAAAGTAAGAGCATTTCCACACTCACAATGCAAAGGGAACTCAAGGGATCTGACTGAACAGCTGTTTAGTCTGAAGAAAACCACTAATCAGAAGGCTAACAGGAAAAAAGGCTTCAGTTTGCTCGGGAGCATAAAGATAGGACTGTGGAGGACTGGAAGAAGGTCATGTGGTCTGATGAGTCCAGATTTACCCTGTTCCTGAGTGATGGGAGCATCAGGGTAAGAAGAGAGGCAGATGAAGTGATGCACCCATCGTGCCTAGTGCCAACTGTACAAGCCTGTGGGGGGCAGTGCTGTGATCTGGGGCTGCTGCAGTTGGTCAGGTCGAGGTTCAGTAACATTATGTGCCCAAAGAATGAGCTCAGCTGACCACCTGAATATACTGAACGACCACGTTATTCCATCAGTGGATTTTTTCTTCCCTAATGGCACAGGCAGATTCCAAGATGACAATGCCAGGATCCATCGGGCTCAAATTGTGAAAGACTGGTTCAGGAGAATGAGACATCATTTCACTCATGAATTGTCCACCACAGAGTCCATACCTCAACCCCACCGAGAATCTTTGGGATGTGCTGGAAAAGGCTTTGCACAGTGGTCAGATCTTGGTGATCTTGGTGAAAAATTGATGCAACACTGGATGGACAGAAATCCTGTGATGTTGCAGAAGCTTATCGAAACAATGACACAACGAATGTGTGCTGTGAGCAAACCTTAAGATGGTCCAACCAAAAATTAGAGAATGTGCCTTTTTTGGTTGTGGCGACTTTTTTGGCCAGGTAGTGTATGTGTGTATATGTGTGTATATTTGTGTGTATGTGTGATTATATATGTGTGTGTATAAGTTTTTATATTAGTGGGTGTATAAATGTGTGTAAATGTGTGTACATTTGTGGGTGTAGAAGTGTGTTACCTTGCAGCTCTGCACCAGCTGTTGTTGTGCAGCCTGGTTCTTGTTGGATGAAGCAGCATGTTGAGCTGCAGCGATTGTCTGAGTGGCTGCTGCTGCCGCCTGTTTGGCTGCGTTCTGACAGGGAATTAAAAATATATATATCCTGTTACTGTAAAAACTAAAGACAGATAAAAAACAAAAAAATACAGAGACTGACGAGAAATTATAGAAAATATGCTTTGAAGTAACAGTTATAAGAAACAGAGGTGAACATGTCAATTAAACATTAATTCATAAAAAAATGTAATTTTATATATATATGTATTCTTATATTTAAACATAATTCCAGGACATCTAGGCTCGACCTCCACCAAAGTTTGTTTAAGTTACAGTTAACTCTTAACATAAAAACACCTGTTAGGCCTGGTCAGCACAGATTATGCTCCACCCTCACTGATTAATAAACCACACTGTCGTAATAATGAGGTGTTTGGTTTAAGCTCCGCCCTCTTACCTCCAGCTTGTTGACAAGTCTTTTCTTGATGGCGTTCTGGGCGGCAGCGTTCGTGGCCATACGGAGCCCCTCAGCTGCTTCTCTGAGCTTCTGCTGCTGCTCCTCGCTGTCTGGGTTTGCTGCTGCTCCCTAAACACATATAAGGCACACGTGGATCATTTAATTGTACTTTATCAATGTTTTAATTTAATTTCTTCAGACTTCAGTTTGCTCTTAAGGTCAAACAAGTGTGAGAAAATGGCATGGTGCTAAACAATATTCTTTAGATACTGGAAAAAATTAAACTTTAATCGACTTATGTTTGTGAATACTCTCACACTAAAGGAGACATCTGAAAAGATCTCTAAAATACTTCAAGAGTAGGGGTCAGGGGGCAACGGCGTGGTACAAAGATCAGAGTGGAGATCGAGATGTGAACCTCTGTTAATAGTGACTCAGCTAATAATGAATCAGTTAATGATTTAGTTGATAAAGTTACTCATGACTCAGTTTTAAATATCTCAGTCAATAATGAGATCAAAGATCATACTTGACGACTGAATCCATCCCAGTGGTACATGTGGATGACGGAGCCTTTTCTGAAATGATTTCTGACGTCAGGAACAAACTGTTCCAAAGGTTCATGTGAAGATCTTGATAACTTTATCGATTACTCTCTGAACACTTCTAGTTTTTAAGCAAACAGGAACTACAGGTGAGGTAAAACTCACCTTGGCAGCCTCCACCATCTTGGCGGTGGCATCGGCGAGCAGTTTGGCGGCTGATAGCAGCTTCCTGGAGTTCTCCAGGTCAGACTCGCCCTCGGCGTCCATCTTGATGGCGTTTACCAGATCAGACGTTGCCTGAGCGAGGATACGGGCCTGACGAACCATCTCACCTGGAGGGGGGTGGAGTCATGATGTTAATTCACCCTCAGAGTTTGCGTTTAAGGGAGTTACCATGGTCATTGTTAAGTTTGTCAGTTTGTCGTGAAACATTAAGAGTTTTTAAGTCCTGAACCCAAACAGGAAGTGACATAACAAAGGCATCACAGGACTGTCCCACTTTACTCTGAACAGCTCTGACTCCTCACATGATTATCCTGAAGGGCTTCATTAACAAACACACAAGATCCCACAGTGAGGAGCAGGAACAGACCTCGGGTAAGCAACATGGAGGTGGGTCTTAAATGTTCAGGCTCCACCCACCTGCGTCCCCCATGGAGCTGAATATGTTCTCAGTGACGTCCAGGATTCTGTCCGTAGCCTCTCCGTGTCGTCCAATGGGATGTCCTCCACTGGCGTACTGTTTGATGTGCTGCAGCAGCTCGTTCAGCGCCTGTGTCACTCCTGTGGCAGCCACGCCCACCTGCTTCAGCAGCCCCTCGTCATTGGTCGCTCCCTGTGAGGCCTCCACGCAGCCTTCAACTGATTTAGCCACAAGTTTACCTGCCTCGATGAGCTGCTCCTGACACACCGGGGAGCTGATGGTGGGAGCCACAACCTAAAGGACACACGATGCATTCACTTACATCAGAAAATTATACCACAAAATTAAACAAGATGTATTCACTTAAAACAGGAAATAATTACAACTGAAGAACACGCGATGCATTTACTTGCAAAAGAAAATCATAGATAAAAGGCAGACACAATCCACTTACTTAGGGTGACCTCTCATCGCCGTGTTGGGCTGGTACATGGAGCTTTCCCACCAGATGATGTCTTTTTTTAATTCATTTTTAGTCTTACATTTATTTAATGATTGTTTTGAATATTTTGTCTGGGTGTCCCTCAGTCTGCTGTAATGATCCAAACTCTTGGTGAACCACAATTTTAAATGTTTTGGCACAGCTAAGGATAGCCCAAACCCTGACCAGGTAAATCACACCCATTTCAGGTGTGCTCATTTCTCTGTAAGGTAAACATACCCGTGTGCAGGCCACCAGCTGAGATGTGGACAGGGCGCACTGGGTGGCAGCGGCGATAACTCGGTTCTGTTGGGCGGAGTCTTCAGTCTTCTGGGCCACATTCTTCGCCTTCAGCACCAGAGCAGCTGCTGCATTAGCCACTGCTTTAGCTAGCTGCATCAGCATGTCCTGCAGGCAAACACACACTGCAGTTAGCACAAGTTAGCATGACTTAACGTCCAGTAGCGCTGAACACTCTGTGATCACAGCAGAGCAGTCGTCAGAATTAATGATGGATGGCTGAATAAACCAAAGATCTTTAAAGAAAACAAGAGACTTCAGTCTAATGTCCAGCAGAGGGCGACAGACTGAACTGAAGACTTTGATTCGACGTCTGAATGATCATGATTGGTATAAATAAACTCATATAGACAGATTTATCTGATTGGATAAACTGATCTGATTGGGAAGATTGAGCAAATTGGATGGATTGATCTGATTGGATGAATTAATCTGATTGTGTGGACTGATTTGAATGGGCAGATTGATCCAATTGGACAGATTGCATGAAGGTGTGTCTATCTTTCAGACAAATGTGTTACCGTAATGACAGAGTACGAGACGGCTGTCTGCCTGATTCTTCTGACTGATCCTCTACCTGCAAACTTACACACATGCACAATAAATGTACACAAACAAGCATTCTTACACAAACACACTTTATAATCACTTAATTACACAAGCACTCTCCTAGACCAACACACTTTGTAACCACTGTACTACATGATTACTTTACAAAACAAACACACTTTATCACACAAACACACTAATTACCACTGTATCACACAAACACACCTTATTACACAAACACACTTTATTACCAATTTATAACACAAATGCACTGTATTACAAAATCACACTTATTACGACTTTATTTCACATCACACTTTATCACACAAACATACTTAATTACACACACACGTATTACCATTGTATCACACAAACACACCTTATTGCACAACAGTGTTTTGGTTAAAGTGTTCATAGTTATCTTTATCTAACTACTGTAGCAGTAAGACCATTTCCAGTAAAGCTTAATTTAATTTATTACCATCATAAACCATTAATTGATCTTTAGTGTCCGTTTGGTCTCACCTGGAACTGAGGATCAGTGTCGGTCTCTCCGATGTGGGACAGCAGCTCACCGCTGGCCTGGCCGACGTTTCCTGCAGCCTGCAGTAGATTCTGTCGAGGCTGAGGGGTTAAAAACAACAACACTTACACTTTAGCATCACTGGTGTGTTCAAAATATCTACACTTCAGCTCATATGCATACAAACACATCTATAACCTCAACAAAAAGCCTTTATTAAACATCAATGGTTTTAGAGTGGGCCTGGTGTCTGATGGAGGTTAAACATATTAACATGTTATATTTATCAACGTTACATCTCTGTGTTGGTGGGCTGGGCAGTTTTTAACATGTCTGATTGTTGTCTTATACATTAATATGTTATAGTTATGGTCTCTTGTACCTCTGTGTTGGCGGGCTGGGCAGTTTTTAACATGTCAGAGACGGCACAGGCAAGGTTCTTGGCGGCTCCGAGAAGCTGCTGACCATTTCCTCCTTCATCGTCCATCAGGGCGGCGAGCAGCTTCACGCCCTTGGACATCTCCGTCAGGTTGGAGGAGATGGTGGTGACGGCACAGCCTACAGCCGTGTAGTCAGTTTCTGCAGGGTCACCTAAAGACAGGTTGGTGGAGACGGACAGGTGGCTCAAATTTCTTATGATGACCTCCTTCAGTCATTAAAAGTTTTCAGTCAGACTGAACAGAAGGTTCAAACTCACTTTTTAGGATCAAATAATAATCCTGAATACCACAACAGAAACAATAAATGATGTTCTACGTAACAGAAGAAACAACAATCTTACAGGAGAAATACATCAATGTCTGTTCTTTTTTTTTTTTTTTTTTTTTTATTGGAAAAACACTCAAAGAAAATACAATGGTATAAATTCAAAATGTACAATGTTCTCTTTTTTCTTTTTTTTCCCCATCCTTCTTCCATCAATGTCTGTTTTAACTGTATGATTAATTAATTAATCTAAACACCACAGGTGATAGGTAATGCCTTGGTATCAAAGTCAGCCTTAATGACAATCAGACAGACAGACAGACATTTGTATCCTTAAAGGGATACCCCAACATTTTCTTTGTTTTCTTATCTTGCCTCAGACCAGAGTCCATCGCAAGCAGATAGAGAACCATTCTTTCAACTGTGCATCCAGTTATAAGAAAGAGAAGGACAGAGATCACCCACCACTAGTTAGCTTACCTAAAACACTGAGAGTCAATGGGTATTGTTAGCCTGCCTCCACCTACAGTCATCTGATGAACTCTTCAGCAACTCTAAACGGTCCAGTGTGCTTTTTGTGGCTCGTTTATTTGTTACGTTATCTTTTACTAGCATTGTTTTTCTTCTTCTTCACCTAAACAGAGGCTTTGTTTTGTTGACTTATTTCCGTAGGGTGTCATTTGCGAGCCACTCTAAAATGCAAGTTGCAGGCAAATATAAAAAGGGCTCATTTATATCTGCAAATCGGTTCACATTGTTCACTTAAAAGTGCTGAACCATGCAGAAGTCAGAGAACAAAACAGAGCCTCTGTTTAGGAGTATAAGAAGAAAATACAAAGATAGAAAAAGATAACATAACAGGGTAAATAAATGAGTCACAACAAGCACACAGGACCATTTATAAAGCTGCTGAAGAGTTTATCTGATTACTGTAGGCAGAGGCATGCTAACACAAAACAAACTAGTGTTAGGCAAGCTCTGCCTGTCTCTTATTTCTGCACACACAGTCAAAGAATGGTGTCTATCTGCTTGTCATGGACTTGGGACTGAAGCAGAACAAGAAAAGAAAGAAAACATTGGTGTATCCCTTTAAGACTGTTTTAAGATCTGCTGGTTATATCTGGTTTGTCCTTTGTGGACAGGGTGTTGTTCCCTTAGGAGGGAACCTGATTTGGACCTTGAAGGTCCTGAAGAGGTTTAAGGTCCCCTCTCTTAAGGTGGAGAAGTTCTGGTCCACGATGGTTGTCCTGGACTGTCTCTGGTCCTGTGGGGATAACTGGGTCGAGGACACTTGACTGCTGTGCGTACCTGCAGTGAGGTTGACCATGGAGGCAGTTCCTGCCGTGATGGCGTCCACCTGTGAGTGGATCTCATGCTTGGATTCGTCCATCTTGTTTTTACGCCACGCTTGAGACGCCTGAACAGAGAGACGACAGTTAGTGGTTTGTTCCTGCAGGTCTGAGGTCAGTCTGAAAAAATTTGATTAAGCCTCACAGCGTCTGTTCCCAGCGGAGGCAGAGAGTCAAAGTCGTCCAGAGAGGCCTGAGCCGCCTGGACCGCCTGCATGCTGGAGTTTATGGTTCCCGTTAGGGCCTGCTGAGCTGATGTCTGCGGAGACAGGAGACACAGAGATTATTTAAAGGACTAGTTTAAGCCTCAGGGACATCGGAGTGTTATCTACTCTTTTCAGTCTCTATTTGTTGATCATATTGTCTGTGTCCTGCATGTGGCATGAATTTTGGCAGAATCGTGTATTTTATTTGACCTTCCAGCTCAGCTCCTGCAGCCAGTCTAACATACTCTGTGTACGAAAAAGTGTTACACTCAAAAATGTCCCATTGAAACCCATTCAAAGTGAAACTTTTTACCTCCCTTCCATTAAAGCATTAAACATTTTATAATATTGGGGGGCCA
Organism: Scarus forsteni; assembly: GCA_036419115.1. Lineage (NCBI taxonomy): Eukaryota > Metazoa > Chordata > Actinopteri > Labriformes > Labridae > Scarus > Scarus forsteni. The sequence continues at coordinate 23,446,698 of JAZDUH010000269.1, forward strand.
ATCGGTAAGGAAGCAAATATGGACCTCAATTCAAATAAAATTGATAAACAGAAATTCTTTTTCATTTTCAGAATAAAGCTGCATTTTTACACTCATAACAAAAATGAAAAATGAAAACTGCATTTTCATTATATTCTTCAAGATTGCTCATTCTGTGACGTAATTACGATTAAAAAGAAAAGGATGTTTAAGAATTGTCTAAAGATTCTCCAGCAAATAGTTACCAAAGTTCGATTTGAAATGTCAGATTTTAAAATGGAAATGCATAAAGAATAATGTTTAGTAATTGTTTCAAGGTCATAGATGCATTGAGTCTTGATTCAGTATTAACTTAACACACATATTTATCAATATTTACATCTCTGTCTGTATATATGGGTTTTACCAGTGGTGGCATGTGTCCTCGGTGCATCTGTCCACTGGTGATGTGCTGTTTGGCCTGTGGCATTGATCCCATCTGAAAGCTCTCTGGTCCTCCAGCTCCTGACCTCATGATGGCAGGCAGAGCCACGGAGCCCGTCTCCACCTTACCCACTCGGTTAAACTGCTGCTGTAACACTGTGGACCTGCAGAGGGCAGCAGAAACATCACATGAATCGAATCGCCATTGTGATGCTGATAAAACAGAGGAGACCTGCAGGTATCAACAGCCTGGCACTATTTCACTGCAGACAGCTCTGACAGACTGGAGAACAGGAGTCTGAATCAAGCTGAGCTAAAAGTGAAGCTAATGTTAATGCATCTACAGCTGCAGCTCCTCCTGCATCCACTGAAGTCGGTGCTGGATATAGCGGCTGTCCATCTAATCTCCACAGTTAGTCCATGGGCCAGACCAGATATCGGTACCACTCAAGGTGACGAAACTTGCTTATGATTTTTGAAAACCTCTATGTCTGTAGATGATATTTTGGTATGATAACCCTTCCTGAGTGGCAGCTGTATTATAGTTAACAGCCAATGAAGTTACCCACCCCCTTCAGAAAATTACATTTTAGACGATGGTGCATCCTCTTGTTTAGACTCATGTACAGGACATCTGTCAGTGTTTCACTATATTGTCTTTGGTATCATTTTAAAGAGAACCTTTGAAGCTTTCATTCAAGCCAAGTTGTGAAGTTTCCTGACCAGTATAGAGGTCACTGTAGCTCTTTAAACTATAAACAACACTCATTTTTACACAATTTTCGCCTAAATGATATATTATCTTTTAACCCTGTGTCATCTAGGAATGGCAGGGATATAAAATATAAGAACTAGAATACTCACAGAACCATAAGGATTCAGGAAATGTATAATATACCCTACTCTATCATTGTTACAGGTCATTGTGAGCCTTAAACTAGACAGCATTATTAACTAGAAAAGCACTCAGAGAGCTCAGACCTCCGCCAGCGCCACAGTCCTCACCCATATTGTGATTTTCACAATAAATATTAGTCCTACCTTTATGTCATCAAAATATTTACATTCCTTGACCAAGAAAACAAAACATTAGCAACTGGATTCATAATGATATCTATTTTAGTTCAGTGGTTATTCACAAAAATCACATTTTTCGTTATGGCGGCCAGACGCTCATCCGGATCAAGACCAAAACCGTATCAGTTCTTCCTTTTCCCATGCTGAACATTTCCTGAGAATTTCATCAAAATCCATCCATAACTTTTTGAATTATTTTGTTCACTGACAGACGGACAGACAAACAAACTCCCTGGAAAACATACACACGTTGAAAAAATTGTTGGTACCCTTCATTTAATGAAAGAAAAACCCACATGGTCAGTGAAATAACTTGAAAATAACAAAAGTAATAATAAATTAAAATTTCCTGAAAATCAGCTGATGAAAATCAGACATTGATTTTAAATTTTGGTTCAACAAAAATATTTTAAAAAACAAAATAATGAAACTGGCTTGGACAAAAATGATGGCACCCCTACAAAGGATTGAAAATGGTGTGACCATAGGGACATGTTATACTAAGGTGTGCCATGTTATTATCACCACAGGTGTCTCCAACCTTGAGATTAGAAATAAAATTATAGACAAGCATGTTAAAGGTAAAGACTATAAGACCATCTCCAAGCAGCTTGATGTTCCTGTGACTACAGCTGCACAGATTATTCAGAAGTTTAAGGTCCACAGGACTGTAGCCAACCTCCCTGGACGTGGCTGCAGGAGGAAAACTGACGACAAACTGAAGAGACGGAAAATACAAATGGAAACCAAAGAGCCCAGAACAACTTCAAAGAGATTAGAGGGGAACTCCAAGATCAAGGTACATCAGAGTCAGATCACACCATCTGTCACTGTTTGAGCCAAAGTGGACTGAATGGAGGACATCACTGTTGGAAGTAAATCATAAAAAAGTGAGACTGGAATTTTCCAAAATGCATACTGACAAGCCACAAAGCTTCTGGGAGAATGTCCTTTGGACAGATGAGACAAAGCTGGAGCTTTTTGGTAAGTCATATCAGCTCTATGTTCACAGACACAAAAATGAAGCATACAAAGAAAAGAGCACTGTACCTACTGTGAAACATGGAGGAAGCTTAGTTATGTTCTGGGGCTGCTTTGCTGCATCTGACACAGGGTGTGTTGAATCTGTGCAGGTACAATGAAATCTTAAGACTATTAAGACATTCTGGAGTGAAATGTGCTGCCCAGTGTCAGAAAGCTTGGTCTCAGTCACAGGTCATGGGTCCTCCAACAGGATAATGAGCCAAAACACACAGCTAAAAACACCCAAGAATGACTCAGAACAAAACACTGGACTATTCTAAAGTGGCCTTCTATGATCCCTGATCTAAATCCTGTTGAACATTTGTGGAAGGAGCTGAAACGAGCAGTCTGGAGAAGACAGCCTTCAAACCTGAGACAGCTGGACCAGTTTGCTCATGAGGAGTGGGCTAAAATACCTGTGGACAGGTGCAGGAGTCTCATTGTGAGTCACAGAAATTGCCTGTTTGCAGAGACTGACTCACAAGGTTGTGCAACAACACATTAATTAAAGGGTCTTGGACTACAATTCAAAAGCAAAGTCTGATTTTCATTAGTTTATTTTCAGCAAATTTTTATTTATTACTACTTTTGTCAGTTCTAGCTTATTTCAGTGACTGACCATGTGGGTTTTTTCTATTTGATGGAAGGGTACCAACAATTTTGTCCACGTCTGTAACCTCCTTGGTGGATGTAACTAGACCAAAGTGAGTACGACGTCACGTACTGGGCTTTATCTTGGCTTCATCTTCATTTGATTAATTCATGTTTTGCAACAAATGGTGATTTCTGTGTAGCAACTGGAAACTGTGTTCCAATAGTCACTAGATAGCCCTGTACCTGGCTGTTAGTGAAATGCAGCACCAATATGAGAGAAGACAAGAAGAGCAAAACATTTTTTTTCAGCTGTGTTCTTGTGAAGTTGTTTCTTCAAACAAGGTAATGTGCATTACAATGATCATCTGAAATAAATGACCAAAAGATTTTAATGGATATGATTGTGGAAAGCATAGAGGATCTATACAGATATGTTAACAATATCCCACATTGCTAAGGCTGACGACAGATGCTAGCACATTTTCGAACAGTCTTTGAAAGTATTTTAAAGGGACTGTGAGGAGTTTCTAAGTAATTACAAAAAGTCTCACTTTTTAGATATATGCCTGATCAAAATACACACTTTAAGATGAGTTTTATAGCATCAAAATAGGTTATCTATAAATGCTATTCCTTAGGTTCGTGGTCGGGTCGGACAGGGCTGGACTGGCCTGGATACTCAACTTCAGGAACAAGACAATTAAAACTGGAGCAAATTTATATTATTCAGACACGTCTCAGAGCACCAGGCTGTAAGTAGCCATATATAGCCGGCTACAAAACTACGATACTAAGTTTTCCAAAAATTGCTTGTTGTCACACATCAAAAACTACCGCTACGTAACTAGAAAGAGATACATTACCTTGTTGCTTTGCATCCTGTAAGTTGTTGAAAAAAGAAGTTGTAAAGCAATGCAGAGTTCTGAGGAAGGTCTGAGCTGCATTCATTAGCATCACAACAAACACACGCTTTGGCTTGGGTCACGTCTTTTGGTGCGTTCCAGTTGTAATCAGAAGTAAGAATATCTGAGTTCCGAGTAGAACACTGCAACTGGAACGTTCCCCGAAGTCGGAATTTCCTACTGGGAACTCGGTAAAACCTCGCCACCCCCGAGTTGAAAATCGAAAATGAATCCCCCCAGTGTGAACAGTTATTTAGCTCCTGTAATAATCAATTTATTTGCACTTCTGACTGGGGTGTGTCGCTCTAGATCAGCTGTATACATAGTATTGTTAGACTTATATTTACAAAAATGCTGCCATAGTGATAATCACATTCTTCATGTGATATTTGTGAACAACAACACAGGGCGTGCTAACAACAGCTAACAATAATCTGGTAGATCGGCATGCTTTTTTCCGACTTCAACTGGAACGCCGATAAGTCGGAGATGATGTCACTCCCAGTTCCTAGGTTACTGGAACGCAGCATTAAGACAGTCGCCGCACGGGCTCATGGGTAGCAGTCTTTATTTCACCGTAACAGATTCTCCTCATAGTACCTGCTTTTACAATTTATTTACACGCTTTTCATTGGTAAGCTAGTCACTTAAATTTTTAAAGTATATTTAATATTACTTTCTTTTAAAGTAATTAGAAAAAAATCTGATTTGAACTTGTTTTGTGTGTATATTAATGTCACAAGGCTACATCTGATCTTGTGTGTTGCAGTTTAAACTGCCTGACAATGGCCACTGGTGAACAAGCACATAACAACCCGCTAGCAAAGCAACCACAGGTGGAGTGTACCATCCATTGTTCTGATGATGAAGATAAGCTGGTTTCATTAATAAGTGTTGACTCCTGGAAAACACTGCTCAGGGCAGCAATACAAAATCATGCACCAGTTTTGGAACAGGCAGAGGGCATTCCTGAAGGAAAGATTCCAGCAATCTACTACCACAGATGGGGTTGCACTATCTTCACTATGAAGAAACTCCTTGATCGCATCCTTGAAAGTAAAAGCTGTGCTCTGATGAAGAGGAACAGCTCATTGTATGACTGTTTCACAGCAGCTTCATACTGGGCATCGCCAGCATCACCACCATCTTCATTGTTGGCAACCTCTTTCTGGAAACCTCTTTGGAGTACAGTTTATAGCATGAATTGTGGTAGTGCCCTTCAGCTGCTACAAGGTCTCTACTCACTTGGGAAAGGATTCGCCAACCATTTTCTTTTTGGGCTGATCTTAGCATGCATTTGGCATCATTGTACCAGTGCTTCTCTCAGATTCTGCCCTTTCAGATATCTGGAACTTTTCTGACAAAAGATACACTCCATGGCATATGTCCTAGAGGTACTTGGGACACGCTGAGCATTTCTTTTCAAGTCTTTCTTCAGCACAGCTACTGGCACTTGGCTTTTTCTTTTTCTAGGATGCCATCAAGGAGTTTCTTCATAGTGAAGATAGTGCAACACTTTCTGTGGTAGTAGATTGCTGGAATCTGTCCTTCAGGAATGTCCTCTGCCAGTTCCAAAACTGGTGCATGATTTTGTATTTGAGCTGCCCTGGGCAGTGTTTTTCCAGGAGTCAACACTTTTAATGAAACCAGCTTATCTTCATCATAAGAACAATGGATGATACACACGTTGACAAAATTGTTGGTACCCTTCGTTTAATGAAAGAAAAATTTACAGTGGTCAGAGAAACAACTTGAATCTGACAAAAGTAAAAAATAATTAAAAATTCTATGAAATTTAACCAATGAAAGTCAGACATTGCTTTTCAACCATGCTTCAACAGAATTATTTAAAAAATGAACTCATGAAACAGGCCTGGACAAAAATGATGGTACCCTTAACTTAATATTTAGTTGCACAACCTTTTGAGGCAATCACTGCAATCAAAGGATTCCTGTAACTCAGTGAGACTTCTGCACCTGTCCACAGGTATTTTGGCCCACTCCTCATGAGCAAACTGCTCAAGCTGTCTCAGATTTGAAGGCTGTCTTCTCCAGGCTGCATGTTTCAGCTCCTTCCACAAATGTTCAACAGGATTTAGATCAGGGATCATAGAAGGCCTCTTCAGAATAGTCCAGTGTTTTGTTCTGAGCCATTCTTGGGTATATATATATATATATATATATATATATATATATATATATATATATATATATATATATATATATATATATATATATATATATGTAGGCAATTGGTACACTGACTGATTACAAGGTTGGAGACACCTGTGGTGATAATAACATGGCACACCTTAGTATAACATGTCCCTATGGTCACACCATTTTCAATCCTTTGTAGGGGTGCCATCATTTTTGTCCAAGCCAGTTTCATTATTTTGTTTTTTAAAATATTTCTGTTGAACCAAAATTTAAAATCAATGTCTGATTTTCATCAGCTGATTTTCAGGAAATTTTAATTTATTATTACTTTTGTTATTTTCAAGTTATTTCACTGACCATGTGGGTTTTTCTTTCATTAAATGAAGGGTACCAACAATTTTTTCAACGTGTATGTTTTCCAGGGAGTTTGTTTGTCTGTCCGCCTGACAGTGAACAAAATAATCAAAAAAGTTATGGATGGATTTTGATGAAATTCTCAGGAAATGTTCAGCATGGGAAAAGGAAGAACTGATACGGTTTTGGTCTTGATCCGGATCAGCGTCTGGCCGCCATGACTAAAAATGATTTTTGTGAATAACCACTGAACTAAAATAGATATCATTATGAATCCAGTTGCTAATGTTTTGTTTTCTTGGTCAAGGAATGTAAATATTTTGATGACATAAAGGTAGGACTAATATTTATTGTGAAAATCACAATATGGGTGAGGACTGTGGCGCTGGCGGAGGTCTGAGCTCTCTGAGTGCTTTTCTAGTTAATAATGCTGTCTAGTTTAAGGCTCACAATGACCTGTAACAATGATAGAGTAGGGGTATATTATACATTTCCTGAATCCTTATGGTTCTGTGAGTATTCTAGTTCTTATATTTTATATCCCTGCCATTCCTAGATGACACAGGGTTAAAAGATAATATATCATCTAGGCGACAATTGTCTAAAAATGAGTGTTGCTTCCAGTTTACAGAGCTACAGTGACCTCTATACTGGTCAGGAAACTTCACAACTTGGCTTGAATGAAAGCTTCAAAGGTTCTCTTTAAAATGATACCAAAGACAATATAGTGAAACACTGACAGATGTCCTGTACATGAGTCTAAACAAGAGGATGCACCATCGTCTAAAATGTAATTATCTGAAGGGGGTGGGTAACTTCATTGGCTGTTAACTATAATACAGCTGCCACTCAGGAAGGGTTATCATACCAAAATATCATCTACAGACATAGAGGTTTTCAAAAATTATAAGCAAGTTTCGTCACCTTGAGTGGTACCGACAAGTGAAATTTTGGGCTCTGGCCCATGGACTAAGTCAACTGTCCATGTTTAGGGTAGATATAAACATGCAAACAATGGACATAAACATGTTCACAGCAGAAATAAACATAAATAAACAAATTTACACAAGACATAGATATGTTTACAGTAGAGATTCACATAAATAAACATGTTTACAAGAGATATAAACATGTTTACAGCACAGATAAAAATGTTTACAGTCTGGTACTTCATTTCTTCACATCCTCACTCTGTGCAGTGAATTTATGTCATAACTTTTTTGTCTGGGTTTAAAGGGGCAACCAGTTTAAATTTCAGAAGTGTTGGAATTTGTCAAACCGCCTCACTTCCTGCTCCAGCTCTATTCAAGGGTATTTGGGACAGCATTTCCAAGATGGCAGCCATCACAGATTGGACTCACCAACTGTGTTGTAAAAAGAAAAAAATAAACTCACTTTTTAGGAGAAACAGAATCTTCCAGCATGGTGGACTCCTCATCTCCCTCCAGCCCAAAATGATCCTTACTCTTTTTCTGTTACAGAGACAGGACACAGAGAACATCAGACACAACAAGAAAACATGCCTTTTTCAATGTTCCTGATTTCATGTTGATTGCAGTGAAACAGAGAGCTTTGGTCTTTCAGTATGTTGTACTCTGGACTGAATTTGGAATCCAGCGGTGCAAGGATGATGTATTTTGTCGTCCAGCCCGGAAGTTCTCATGGTGCTGGTCCTACTCTAAAGCCTGTGGGATGATTCTCTGAGTTTCGGATCTTTGCTGATAATAAATTCAAATGTTCACTAGATTTACATTTGTTCATCACGATGATCTGATCAAACAAACCTACATGTCCCTTTTCAGGGTTGAATGTAATCAGCCTGAGTAAATAGCTATCATTACTATGGAACTACAAAATGGTGGTTTGACTTGCTCTGTGGCCTCCTGCTAGAGGTCACTCAGTGACCAAATCGGGTTAGTCCTAATGACTGAGGCTATGGTGTATGAATTATTAACTACTGAAATTATTGCATTAGGGTCCACAGACATTTTCATAGTACATCAGTCTGTTAGCAACTGTACTTCAAAACACATCTGATCCATTTTATTACTTCAGATTAAATGTTAATATCTTGGATGTGTGATGGTACATTAACACATACGTTTTGGTCATGTGGTCATTTGTTTTCATATTGGTAAAATATTTTCAGCTGTTTCTGTTGCATTTGGAAAACAGCTAGTAAATACGAAAGGAAGGCTATTTTAATTGGCATGGTGGTAGCAGAAAAAACAAGATCTTCAGGGTATGGAACATGGATCATGTCCGCACCCACGATCTCTGGTGGGCGAAATGGCCAACACTCTGCACCTACAGAGACTGAGACTTTAGGACGCGTGTTTGGTAAGACAGGGGAACTTTTACTGAACTTTTTTAATAGTAAAAAATCAGTTTGATGTCCTGCACCTATGGTGCATATGTGTGACCATGTCTAACGTTTAAAGCTGTCACATTATATTTTTTACACATATATAAATATTCTTGCCTGATTTGTGGTTTGAACTCAAGGCCTTTATGTTGGTCTAAAACTGGTGGGCTGTTTTTGGGGAGGATGTTTTGTTTTGTTTTGGATTTTCATTATCGTGGATTTCTTTAACTTTGTTTATTAAGCTTTTGAAAAATAATAAAATTATTAGAAAAAAATGATAAAATCTTGTATGCGTGTGTTCATCATCAACTTCATTCCAGATATTTATCCAGAAAGGATCACATATACTTTGACCTTGGGAACCATTAAGTGCCAACTCACTGTCTTGTTTAGACTCATTCTAGCACCACTTTGTTATCTACCAGGCATCATTAGGGAGACCAACGGCTCATCACAGCCTGGTTGGCTGCTCCTGATTGCTCTGATTTCTAATGTGTTCAATAATTTGTCCAGATGGCTGCAACTACACAGCCCGACTAAACAGATGGACAGCTCATATGTCTACAGGATATATTTCACTGGTCCAGCATGTGTGGTGAGGCCCAGCATTCACAGTACTCAAACTGAAGCAGGATCAAGCTTAGGCGGCTCAGGGAACCACATTTGACAAAACAACAGCATCACTCAGCACTAACACAAAAACCTCCAGTAAAATAATTTAAACACTTTGATTCAATAGACTCCGTCAATGCTGTTCGTGCATGTGTGAGTTACCTTCTTCAGGATGATATCGATGTATCCTGCGATCAGCTGAGCGATCTGCTCTCCCTCTGTGGTCTGAACTGAATAATAACCGTCCTGGTAATCTCCAAAGTCCTACAACAAGGACAAGATATGGCAGGATCAACAACAACAACAATTACCAGGGGGATGTTTCACCAAGGCAGAATTAAGACATCCAGGAAAACCAACAAAAGCCAAGCTTGACCACAAGGGCCTAATGTGTTTCACCAAGGCCATCCAGGCTGAGAAGGTGCAGCTCGGTCAAAGCAGATGTAACTATTTTGGATAATTGTGATTCACACTCAAAACATAGAAGACATGGGCAGCATAACTTAGTCCAAATAAAAAACAGCTTCAAATGGAAGCTTATGAAGAAGTCAAACATAATTTGCATAAAAAAGAAACACAAATTAACTAAGAAATAAAATGTTTAAAGAGACAAGTTCTACACAGTGGAGAAAACACTCTTCAAATGTAGTTATAGTATATATGTTGAATGAAGCCAGAACTTTCTGGCATGAGGACTAATTTAAGCTCCACTCTGCCTTCTTGTCAGCTGGCGCAGTGTATTATGGGAAATTCTCATACCCCTTCTGTTTAAGTGAGGTCTGCCCTTGTTTTAAGGGCTGAATAGCCCTTCATCTTAGCCCTTCCCTTAGCCCTACGGACACCCCTTCACCAAGGGGTAAGGGGTAAGACAAAGGCTAAGGGGCAGAAGTGGGACAGACCCTAAAAGTACCCTGATCAACTTCTCCTTTAAATGGGCTGAGTCCAGTTTACATATTTAGGTGTTAGGATTTCTGCCATTTTAAGCGAATTGTACAAGCTAATTTTTGGTCCCATTTTATCTTTAGTTAAAAGCGATAAGCTCAGGTGGTTTGACCTCCTTCTCTCCTTGTTGGGCAGTATCAGCCTAATTAAAATAAACGTCCTGCCAAGAATCCTATACCCCATCCAAATGCTTCCTTTTAGGATTAATAATTCTGTATTTGTCATATAATTAAGGTAATTTTAATTTTAGCTGGCATGGGAAACAGCCACATCTCAGCCTCAAAACACTTCAGCTATCGAAGGAGAGATATGGTCTTTCATTGCCTAACTGGTACGATCATGGTGTTAAGCTTGTGACTGATCTACCTGAGGCTGACAAATTATTGTCTTTTGCACAAATGAAGAGTCAAACTCGGCATAGCATCGAAAGATTTCTATGGCTTTCTTCAGTTTGGACATTTCATAAACAATCTCAATTTCCCTGAAACCCATTCAGTAGCTTTTGGGTAGCAACTCTTTTTGTTACACTCTTACTGTAGTAAAACAATCATATCCCTCTTCTATGGAAAACTACAGTCTCTTAGAACAGTGAACGTTGGCAGAGTTAAAGAAATATGGGGGAGGGATTTAGAGACTAACTTTGGAGAAGAGTCTTGGTCTGATGCAGTGCAGTCAGTGGGGAAAGTTTTTATGCAACAGACCAACAGAGAGACAGAATTCTTCCCAGATTTCTATCCTGGTGTTTCTCCCCTCTGTCTGAAATGTAAGAAAAAGGTTGGGTCTTGTATACACTGGATTTGGAAATGCCCTTTTATATTTACATTTTGAAAGAAAGTCTCACAAGAACTTGATTCCATTATGGGCAAGAAAATACAAATGGATCCTTGTTTGTTTTTGTTAAATCTTCCCAGAGAGGAGCTCATCTTGTCACATGTCCAGCAAAGACTATAGCAAAAGCTTCTCCTATTAGAAAGGATTTGCATTTTATTTCAATTGATCAAGCCCAGACCGCCAAAGGTTAACCAGTGGTATGGAGAGATCTTTAAGGTACTGCAGGTAAAGCACATAAGTTCAGTTTTGAAAGGAAATGAGAATACTTTTGACAAGTTGTGGGCGACTTTTCTAGCAGCAGGCCGGGCATACAGGAGATGTTGTTGAGTGAACTGGCATCTCTCCTGGACCCGTGTAGATGCCTGACTGCCTCCCTTGGGCACTCTAACACTGCTCTGAGCAGGCATTTCATCATCTGTGGACCTAAGCTGGGCTTTCTTTGAAAAGTCAGTTTATTGTCTCATGTAGTGCTGCCATATGTATGAATACCACAGTGTTGCTTCGCTGTTGCTGTAATTACTTTATGCTTGTATTTTTTAATTCCCGTGTGATCTGTGATCAGCTCGTGACAATTTGGTTCTCATGTGTGTTTTTGTTTCTCTGAGTATTTAGTTTCAGAAAAGTTAATAACATATTATTAAAAAAATACATTTAAAGGGCCCTTGTCAGTCACTGGCCCCCAGGATCTTTCTAAATTTACCCTCTGATGCCTCCAACCCCACTTTTTTTTAAAGAAAGTCATGAAATGCAGTCATTTAAATTAGTTACACCTGGTTTGACTCAGCCTTGGTCTTCAGGAAACACATTGGGCCCTTGTGCTCAGAGGGCACCGGGTCAACAACAACTTTTTGTTCTTCTGTCAGAAGAATATTCTCCTCGCAACCGTTACCAAATCAAAATAACTAACAAATCATCTACATAAACATCTCCTGTCAGACTCCATATTTCTATGTCTCACCAGGGTGAAGCTCTTGGGCGAGGCAGCCCAGCGTTTGATGTTTGTCAGGTTCCACTCCTGGATCACCTCCTTGGTCTTCTCGTCCACTCTCATCACACACTCCTTCGTGATGCCAAGCAGCCGAGGGACCAACTTGTTCTTTCCCTTCATCTTCTCCTACAGGAGGGTGGGAGATTATGAAGTGTTAATATACTTCTTTATTTTGGACTGATCATCTGGGACCTCGAGGGGCACAGCTTGTCCTCACCTTGACCAAGAAGAAAGAGACCCCGTATGTTTTCAGAGAGCGAGCCAGCTTCACATAACTGACTTTGGCCTCGATTTCCGTCATGTTCTGGTAGTTTTTATGAGCCTTATGAGGAAAATTAAAAAAAGGACAAAATCAGACATTTATCAGACATGACATCTTCAAACCGAGTTCAGACCAAAGATTCACCAGGTGCCCTGTTAAAATTCTGAAGAGACCATTGAAACCTCAAAGCTTGATACGCCCATGTCCAATAACCCCTGCTTTCTGGAGGGGAACATGGCTAAAATCATGGGAAAAGGATGGAACAGCCGTGTCTCTGTTTGCTGCCATGTTTGAGAGCTGTAAAAATATGAAACATCCAGGCAGTGCTGCGTCAGTCCACCTGCTGTCACTGTCTCCTGCAAGTTCCCCTCTCAGGAATCCTGAATATCAAACATGGTTGATACTTCAGGTAGAGGTCTAAGGGGTTGAAGCCAGATTCAGAGATCTCCAATCCTGTCCTAAACCAGGAGCTGAGTATTCTGGACTGACTAGCCTTTAGTCCTAAAGCAGGTGCTGGACACCTGACACACTGGATCATAGAAGACACCTTCTGCCAACCTCATTCAGGCTGCAGAACCATCTCATCATGGTTCAGTGAATCTTTGGACCTGATCTGAAGTCTGCAGGGGAGTCTGCGGGTGTGTGTGTTCACCTGGAAGATCCTCTTCTCTCCTTTGTGCTTGATGTACTCTTTGGGCAGAAACTCCTTCAGACTGAGGACAGAAACATGTCAGATTCAGATTGATACAAACAACAGCATCCCATAATAATCATAACGATGATGATGATGACAAAGTGTGTAATCATGAAAACCAGGTCTCACTCTAAGAATCCAGACTTGTGCTTGGATTCGTTATGGTCTCCAAACTGGATCTGACACTGGTAACCTGCAAATTCACACGCCTTATCGAAGGAGACAGGGTGAGAGCCGTTCAGGATGTCGTCTCGGGCCTGAACACACCAACAAAAAGGGAAAACATTAATAGACCAAAAAACAAACAAATAAACACACAAACACACTGGGGATGCACAAGACTGAATTTTTGCCAACATTATGGAGTTTTCAAAATGTTTCTAATCATACACAGAAATAAGAGTGATCACACAACAAAAGAAACGCCGAGGGCAGCGAGATTATTGTCCAGCATTCAGAGCATCCTTCCTTTCCAGTTAGGTGTTTACGAGATAAAATTCAGAGCTTACCTGTAAAATAAAACATCATAGTCCTCAATTGAACTGCCTAATAGTAACAAGTGGGACTGGGACACCCGAGGCCTTCACAAATATACGGTAGATACAAGAGTGATAAACGTAGCCTCTGTCATCTATTAAATCACAAAAAGCATACAAAAAAGTTTTTTGTGTGAGAATAAATTCACAGAAAATGGCAATGGGATGCTCTGAAACAAATACAAGATTTGGGCATTATATTTAATTAAAGAGCATTAATTTTTGCTATAAGCGATAAGGGCGAGGAGTTCCATCTATCTATAAAGGAAGTAATTGAGTCTACTATAGGGGTGTAGTTAACCCCAACACTGTCTCTTATAAATGTAACTGTCCTGATCCCCAGATATGTAAAACAAGATCTTTTTAAATTGGAAAGAATTTCCTTCATTGTTCCTTTCTTCTGAAATAAGTAACATTAATGGAGATATTTATTCGTTTACTTTATATCCTGATATCCTTCCACATGTGTTTATTAGATCTAACAAGGCTGGAATACAGTTTTTTAGTTTTTCCAAGAAAAGAATGAAGTCATTTGCAAATAGAGCAATTCTGTGTTCTTGTTGGCCTAAAGACAAACTGGTTTTGTTTTTATGAGACCGCACTGCAATGGCAAACAGTTTAATTGCGAGAATAAATATTGACGAGGACAAAGGAAACCCTTGCTTACATCACTGTTTGGTTTTAAATGATTTAGATACAGCTCCATTAATTTAATCAGATATATTTCAGCATATGCTTCATTATAGAAATGTTATCCCCACAGCCAAATTTCCATTCTTTAATATTTCAAATAAACAGGGCCATTCAACACTATCAAAGGCTTTTTTAGCATCCAATGATAGCACAGCAGTGTCTGTTTTTACATTCCAAGTATGAAGACTATCCAACACATGTCTCACATTATGAAATTTATATCTACCTACAGTAAACCCATTCTGCTCACAAGCAATGATGTTGGGTAATATTCTCGCTAGTCTTCAAGCCAAAATTGTGTAAAGTATCTTTAATCCACATGAAGACTATGTAAGACTATGTAGAATATGTAGACTTTTAATTGCTTATAAATATTTATAAGCAATTAAAAAAAGGCATAAGTTGCGTAAGGCAGGTCAGATACCAGCAGATTGACATAACGCACTTAATAACATGCCATATTTCACCGTGGGTAATGGTAACAGCATTGTAACTTTTATAATAGTAATTAATTAGATTACCCGTTACTTGAAAAATATCTTAATGCCATTATTCCTATGAAAATGTATAAGAAAATACACCCCCCCCCCAAAAAAAGCTCCATTGAAAATTTTTACTTTCAAGCAGTGACGTTTCAAGCCAGAGAGCTACTTCCTCAGACCTTACTTTAATGCCATTATTCCAAAAACTGCTTAAAACTAATTTCATGCTTCCAACTCTGGACAATTATCAGGAATGAAACATCCAGGGACGGCTGGTATAAATGGGCTAACAGGGCTAAGCCCTCCCAAGCTAACACAAAAAAGATGAGAAAATTATTTTTTAATTAACTTAAAACAGATTGTTTTAAGTTTAGGTGAAACCAAAGGTAGCAACAGCACCTATCAGTCAAAAGAAAAACATAGAATATCTCTTAATGGGCTTATTTTTTCCAGCCCCAGCAGATACAGTCCGCTTTCATTCATTTCGTTCTTGTAAGTGATTGACAGGTGTCATGTCACGCCCCCGTGATTTACTGATCATTTGGGCTAACTTCAGTCAGCCCAGGCCGCTGACTTTTGATCAACAGCAGCGAGTTAACGCAGCGGTGCTGCTATTTGTGCCAGAGTGTGGGGAAGGAGGGAGGAAAAAGTTCAACTATGGCGGGCGTTAGCATGAACGAGGTGGATTATTTGCTTTCTTGTCCATTTTCCGCAATGTCTTTGGAGGAAAAGTTGGAAGTTAAGAGACTGGGCATCGGCAGAGTCAGAGAGGTGTTTCAGTACGCTCAAGAGGATTAAATCGTTTCTCCGAAGTACGATGGGGGAGGACAGATTGAATGCACTTGCCATGCTGTCTATCGAGAGGGACTTCATCCAAAAATTACCAGACTTCAATGACATGGTGATTAACCTGTTTGCATCCCAGAAAGGCCGTCGATGTGAGCTTCTTTTCAAATAAGGTAGGCCCATCATGTAGAACTGTTAAAGGACTGACACCTTGTTTTTGCTGAGGTTATCTGTTGTACTGAATGCGTGTTTGGTACTACATGTTGCCAAACAGTTGTAATAAGACAGTTGCAGCAGGCTATCTGTGGGCAGTCGTTGCAGTTGGAACACATTTTGTAGTGCGTATCTGCATGTGTGTGTGTGTGTGTGTGTGTGTGTGTGTGTGTGTGTGTGTGTGTGTGTGTGTGAGAGAGAGAGAGAGAGAGAGAGAGGGAGAGAGAGTGTTGATGTAGAGCACTAAAAAAGAATAGTGTACCTGTAATTTGTGTGAATCATAGGTGATGCTGCTTTCGCAGCTGTGTCAACTATTTAATCGGTATTATGCAGTTGTTAGCCCACCCACCAAATTTCACCACCAGCCGCCACTGGAAACATCCCATTGGACCCAGAGTAAGTAGACATCCAGATGTGTATGATGTCTGCCTCTGTGCACAGGTGTGTGATGTCTGCCTCTGTGCACAGGTGTGTGATGTCTGCCTCTGTGCACAGGTGTGTGATGTCTGCCTCTGTGCACAGGTGTGTGATGTCTGCCTCTGTGTACAGGTGTGTGTGCTGCCTACCTCTGTGTATAGGTGTGTGCAAGTACCTGAACATAAAGCAGGTTGAGCTGTACGGGGTCTCTGGAGTCCACGTTCTGGTCTGAATAAAAGAACTTCCTCCTGAGAAGCAGCATCTCAGTCTCCTCCACGCCCTGCTCCCTCAGAGTCCGGCCGTGATCCAACCAGTTCACTGGGAAGGGGGGAGGGGGGTTATTAATGTACCTGGGGAGTGTGCCATGTGTGTGTTACAGAATGTGTGCATGTCGTACATTCGTCATCCGTGTGCAGCTTTTGCTTGAGTTTCTCCATCTTCTTATCATCTCTCAGCAGAGTTTTGTCTCTCTTCAGTGTGCCCATTGTCTCCTCCTTCTTCTCCTCGCCGTTATCCCGTACCAGCGAGTACTCGTCATAGTTAGTGATGCCTGACACATACACATGGATAAACAAAGAGATTTAACAACTGGATGCACTTAAATACACATCAGTGCTGCCCAGGCTGCTGCTGTTCACAGCAGTACAGCTACAAGGCAGCCATCTTGGAGAGGGGCAGCTGTGGCTCAATATCAGCCTAAGTCATAGAGGTGTACACGAGACTAAAGTATTATTTTAATACTTAAATATATTAATATTTTTATTACAAAGGTTTTTCAAATCATTGACAAGGCTAAAAAACTAAGTATAACATTTAAAACTAAAACAAAAATGTGAAAAACTCATCATAATTGCCAGTGTTAGTAATATTAATATTAACATATTTTTTAAATAAGGACCTGCCTTTTCTGCTTAACTGCATACCCTTAAAAATAGGCATCATCTACTACTGTATAATTACCGTAAATTCCGGAATATAAGCCGCTACTTTTTTTCTACACTTCAAACACTGCGGCTTATACTACGGTGCGGCTTGTTTATGTTTTTTTTTTTTCGTGGCGGCAACAGTTTGCCTAGCAACAGCAGACCAATAAAATTCTTCTGTTTTAATCTCTTGGACATGTTTGCCCTGCTCTCTGTGACTTGTTCTCTGTGGAATGGGAATATAAAAATTAATATGAGCTAAAACAAAAAAGCGCGTCATCATCAAAAAAAAAAGCGCATGGCGAGCTCTCTGCTGTGGATAAAAGTAAATAAACTGGCTTTGATCAGATGATTTGACAGGCCGAACTAGTGCCGAATTATCTAAAAATTAATATTTTGAGGTCACCTAGGTGCAGATGGGCGGGGATGTGGTGTACAAAGTGCCAATAATAAAAACACTCTAGTTTTTGAATGGGGTTTGGCCCGCTGCCAAGCGCGTCACAGGGCGCATTTGCGGGTACGTGCACCAGCTGATCAAACAGCTGTTCACCACAACACACACACAGGCACAAACAACACAAAGCTCATGGATGTTTTTCAAAATTTACAAGCACGTTTCACAGAGAGGTTTCAAGTTTTTATGAGTTTATGTTTTATTCAGTTGGGCATATTTGACAAACAACTCGGAAAAAATAGGTGAGGTCCGGACCTCGCTGACCTCATACCTGGCTACGGCCAGGTGGATAAGTCGTGTGCAGCTGCAGGTGCAGTGTTAATGCGAGTAAACTTCAGTGGGGCGGGGGCGGCGAGAGTGAGCCAACATCAGAGAAGGGGTATTTACGCGCCGATCGTCACAGCGGGCTTTACTGGCGCCGTACGCTGCAAAGAACCGCACCCGCAGGCTCATACCGTAAGCACGCATAATAAAAAATGAAGACAACGTGGTGCTCCCTCCGCTACATCACTGGCATGGAGTGACACCGAGCTAAAGAGCCACATCCGCACCGGAACCGCTGGGCTGCATGCAGGAGTCAAGAACAAGTAGCCGCATGCGGCTCCGGAGTTTAGATAGTAAATGAGGCCGCTCTTCATCCTCCATTAAAATCCGTTAATATCACAAAAAAACAAAAAAGTGACAGCTCCTTCCCCCCCGCCACACACACACACACACACACACACACACACACACACACACTCATACGCGCGCGCACACACACACAAACTCTCTCCGCCCGGTTGACTGAAATCCGTCGCAGCGACGGAGAACTTTAATCCATGCTAATTTCAAAATAAAAATAATGAAAGAATGAATGAGTGTTTGAGCTAATTTTTCATATTACTACGTGGGATGCTGCGGCTTAAAATCCGGTGTGGCTTGTACAAGTACAATATTGATTTTTTTTCTAAAATTAGACTGTGCGGCTTTTAATCAGGTGCGCTCTGTAGTCCGGAATTTACGGTATGTATGTAATTCATAGTATATTTACATATATCTTTACATAAATACACATATATTTTAATTATATACATATATATGTGTATATATCTATACATATATATATATATATATATATATATATATATATATATATATATATATATATATATATACATGTGTGTGTGTGTGTGTGTGTGTGTGTGTGTGTGTGTGTGTGTGTGCGTGTATATATGTCTGTGAACTGATAAACAGAGACATAGATAGATAGATACCAGTATGTACAGTATATATGCTCATACACACAGAGACGTATCCATCAGACTGAAGAACTCTTTCTTCCCCACTGCCATCAGACCTGAACATGTGACAGGAGTCTGCGTCTGCTTCAACCAAATAGATACAGCTTCTTTGCACTTTATGTCTAAACTCTGGACAATGTTTAAAAAATCTGTACCATGCTGTTCCATTTCTTTAATAGTGCTATTTATTTGTTCATACATTTATGTAGTTGAAAGATATATTTGTTTATTTTTGTACAGTATTTTTATTGCTGCTTTTCTGTGGTCTAGTTTAATATTTTTTTAGATATACCTCTTACCAGGCATTCCTTGTGGGCACCAGAGAAGAAATTTCATTGTGCAAGGAAACATGTTAATTTTTAAATAACAAAAAATACTAATCAGAGACTAAGGATCTATGATCGCAACAACCCCAAGGACTTCCAGATCATAAATCTGTCCTCATCACATCTGTCTCTCCTGAATATAGACTCAGTCAATCAACCTTTTCTTGTATAGCACCATGTTTGTCTTTGACTATGAACTATCATTTATTTAGAAACGCATTGACACCTCTCCAAGATGGCTGCCAGGTGGACACACACAGTAGCTATAAAGAGGCCCTCCACATGTTGGCTGGTCAGGGTTGTTCTTCACAGTAACATCAGAGAAAACATAATCCCATCAGTACAGTGCACTGTGGTCGAGCTGAAAGTGGGAGGGGCTTGTGCCAGACTAACCTATCCTGGCACAGATGGTCATCAGCATGTCACTGACGATCTTGGAGTCATCAACCATGACGGTCTTCACCGTGCCATCCAACATCCTGATCTTCAGAGGTCTTTGCTTCTTCTTGTACTCCAGAGTGTCCTGGTACACAAAGTGTCCAATCAGAGCACAGGAACATACAGGCATCAAAAGACAGTGTTAGCTCAAGGGTTTGAGTATTACCACATCATTAATTTAACCTAAAGTTTTTACTTTTAATAAACGATATTATATTATGTGACATATATTTAATGGCACTGACTCCATTCCTCAGCATGTAGTAGTCCAGAGCTTTGCCAGCCTCCAGCCAGATCCCTTTCTTTGGATCCTCATCAGACAGGAACAGGCCGTAGTCGTTGGCTGGAACAGACACAGTGAGCTTTAGAAAGTGTTTTTTTAAACTGAGACATCAGCCCCAAAAAGTCCAGCGACTTCTATGCAAGCAAGAATACATGATACTGTGTTTTTAGATGAGACTGGATGATGTCTGTGTCTAGTCTCACTCTCAAGCCCATGACAGGCAGATAGACAGCACTCTTTAGACTGTGCGGGCAGTAACAAGGGAGAGACAAACAGAGATCACCAACCACTAATTAGCTTAGCTCAAACACTGGGAGTTAATGGGTACTGTTAGCCTGCCTCTGCCCGAATAAACTCTTCAGCAGCTCTCCATGGTCGTGTGTGTTTAGGGTGCAGACCTTAAACCTGATAATCTCAGCAGAGCATTAAAACATGTTACCGAGTGTGTTCATGTTAGCGGGTCAGTGTGTCTCTGGGTGCAGGTATGAAAGAGCCTCATGTTTCACACTGACCGTGTGTGAGCTCTGCATGAACACATGCTAACACGCTAACACACACTCACT
Organism: Scarus forsteni; assembly: GCA_036419115.1. Classification (NCBI taxonomy): domain Eukaryota; kingdom Metazoa; phylum Chordata; class Actinopteri; order Labriformes; family Labridae; genus Scarus; species Scarus forsteni. The sequence goes on from JAZDUH010000269.1 coordinate 23,467,301, forward strand.
CTGACACAGTTGTGGTCATAAAGTCTGGAGTGGAGAGAATGAGCTTAATTAGAGACTCTGACAGGACCAACAGGTTGAGACAGGCCCCTTGTGCACACACATTGTGTAATAACAGCTCTCAGCAGCTGAAGGTAAAGAGAAGAGGGACACACTCTTCATCCAAACACTGAGGCGTCACAGTGATGGTGCAGAAGGACCACATGATCACATGGACGAGTTTTGCACCAATCACAATCCCGTCAAATGTTAAGGTGTAAATTTTGGGCCCAAATAGACACGTCAAAGCTTCCTCCCACCTGTGCAGCCTAACTTAGGGGTGGGAAACTTTGGTTAGTGCCTGTTACATACTATCAAGGAAAAATGGTATATAACAAACACAAATTAGCAAATATAAAGCTTCAAAAAAGGATATGACCAACATTCATAAATCTTGACTAAAACACATTAAAATTCACAGTGATGAGCATGACATAATTAAAGCCAATGTAAGATTATTTTAAATGCAATAACAGAATGAACAATTAAGAGCTTTTAAAGCACAATTATACTACCTTTACCTTTATTGTTTCCAAATGCAGTTTTCAGTAATACTATATATTATATTGCCTAACAAGAGATATTCAGAGATACAATCATAGCAAATTTGTTTTTTTTAATGACTTGTGAAAAACAAAGCATGTACCAGCAACCTAAGGTTGTTGAACTATTTTATCACGGTTCCCTACATGTGCAGCATGTAGTACTGGTCACTTTATATACATCACATTTAGCAGTTGTTGTTGTGTTTTATTCATATTTACAAACTGCTTGTGTTTTTTTAAAATTATTAATGGCCCACATTGACTGATGTAATGTGGCCCCCAGGCCTTCAGTTTCCCACCCCACCTGGTCTAACTTCATATGATAAGAATGGATCCACAGCTGGAGCGAATCCATTCATTCATTCATTAGTCTGAATGTTGATCCTTGTTGATTTTTTTCTTATTTTTTGGGGCATGTTTGTGCCTTTATTGACAGCAGCGAGTGGCAGAGGATAGGCTTGTGAAGGTGGAGCGTGAGAGAGTAGGGAAGGACACTCTGCAAACTGGCCACAAGCTGTACTTGAACCAGGCCACCAGGACCATGTCTATGGGGCATGCCTGGTTTCTTACCACTCCACCAAACCAGCACCCCTTTGTTGATTTTAAACATTTGAAAAGTTTACTGAAACCTTTTACTTCAGGTAAATAAGGTGAAGTATCAAAATCCAGCATCAATCAGGCACCCATACCAACAGATCTGATGCCCACAGACATAAATCAAAACCTGGTTTGATGAATGATCCAATCACCTCACTGCCTCTACACCACCTTTTGTTCTGGACCGTGCCTCAGCACGTTTTCCACCGCTGCCTAACCTGCTCATGTTTACCTTATGAACACTCACATGCACATGCAATTGGTCACGTGTGCACATCGATGATATGATTGTCCATGCACCAAAAAAAAACAGAAAATAGAAATGAAACCAGAGGAACCGCTCCATGCGAATCCGGCTATCATAAAAAGCTGAGCCTGTCATGTCCACGCTTCAGCACGCTCTGGTGAGTTTTGGTATTTTCAGTTCTGAGTAAAAACAGCTTTGATTTTTTCAGCTATTTTCTCATTGTATATGCTCTGCTCTAAACCTGTGAGATGGTGAGTAGGAGTGAACAAACGCCAAACAGAGACGCCTGGGTGAAGAAACGCCAAACAGAGACGCCTAATCTATCTCGAAGTTACAAAAGAAGCAGCTCTCTTTTGACCTGAGGTTTGAGCAAGTATGGAGAAAGCTCAGGGCTGATGGAACCTGAAATTGGATGACAAGCGAGTTCATTAACACGACTGGGGCCTCATGGGGCCTTGTGGAGCCTTTGTCCGTGGACAGAGTCATATAAAAACTGAGACAACATGCAGTATAATCAACCTGAGATTATTAACAATGTGCTTTTACTGAAGAGCTGAGCTGAGCAGCAATGGACTGGGCAGGTTTGGGGGTTAGATTTCAAACAGAACTTGAGCTTAAGGTGAAACTATCTCAGGTAATGAAACATCAGCAGACCACAAACACCAGCATAAGTCAGATCATTTCAACTGGACCATGACTAAGGCTCGCTCACACACAGCTGCACACACATATTAACAGACCCAGCAAGTCTGTATGTATGTGTGTATAATGTGTGGCTATTTGCAGCTACTAGGGGGAAATATTTTCAACTTATTTGACCATAACTGTCGCGGGGTCCTTCTTTAAAACACCCAAAATTTTCCAAAAACACAGGCGTAGTCAGAAGAATGCGTTTGGTGTTATTTATTTATACCGGCCTCCAATCTGTCAGTGCATGAAACTCAAACAAACAAAAAAATGATCTGAAAAAATGAATGTACAATATTTACAAAACGAGGGAAAAATCAGGTACATAAACCACGGAGCTCCTCAATCACTCGACTGTATGTCCTTGAAGCTGTTACCTGCTCTGTAACCAGGTCCCCACTCACCCCAGCAGGCCAAGGCAGCCATGTTTTAAAGCAGAAGCCCCTCTTCCTGGGCGTAATCAATTACATAACTTTTTATCAAACATACAATTTCTTTATGAATTAAACATTTTACACTTTTCTTTACCTATCCCTTTAATCTTCACATTTAAAAAAATTTAATTCATTTTTTTTAATTACTGAAATTGGCACAAGAAAAGACATTTCAACTCAAAAACAACAAAAAACTGCTCTGTCCCTGGTCATGTGAGCATGAATTCCCGCAAGATTACCGGTTATAGGAACCGGAAATGACGTGCTCTATTTCCTCATCCATACCAGGACTCGGAGGCAGCATGGTGCTTTTCAGATGTGCGTCAAGGTAGGAGCGCTTTAAACTTGTGTAAATGTACGCAGTTAATGATTAGAGCTCCCAAGTGTGCACCCTTGGTCACGCTAAGTGACAGAGAGGGAAAGGAGGAAAATGGTGGGATTTTTTACCGAAAGAGGAAAACGCCAGTAGGGAGGGAAAAGTTTGGTGTAGATGTGTGGACCCAAGCCGGCCTCGGTGTCTATATGTGCGTTGAATGTGAGTGTGTTTGCACCACGCCTGTATATGTGCTCCACGAGGTGTGTGTGTGTGCGCGGGCAAGTGTATGAATACAGTGACGGCGCTGCTTCGCCACAATAACTTTCAATCTTTTTTACAGTAAGAGAGTGAACACATTTTTGGTGAGGAATTTTAATATGCCTACATTTTGTAAATGTGATTTCAAAGGTGTTAAAATGTCAAAATACACTGCCGACAAAGTTACTACCCCTTCATCCTGTTTGGCTGTTGTAAAAAAAATTGCTAAATATTTTTTTCATTGTTTTTCTCCGATCTCTTCATCAAGGTCAGTCCTGATCAAAAATATTCAATACTTTAAAAAAATATTTGAATTTTACACTCTAAATGTCAAATTCATAGGTGACTCACTGAATTGGTACTTATATTGGGAGTCAATGGAAAGTAAAAATTTAAATTTAATGTTGATTGTGATATCCAAGTGAATCCAAGAGTGTTTAAAAAATCTTTGGCCTCTGATCATTATTTGTATTGAAAATTTGTCTTTTATGTCACCAAACCAGTGACTGGGTGTATGTGTGTGTGTGTGTGTGTGTGTGTGTGTGTGTGTGTGTGTGGTGTGTATTTGGGTTTATTTATGTGCGTCTACATATGTGCATTTTTGTTTGTATTTGGTACGTCTACTCACGCTGTCCAAGCTGGGCTTCAGGGACTCTCTCCCTGATGATCCTGCAGGCGTCGTAGACCATGGTGGACGGTTCAAACTGCATCGTCTTCACCACATTCCCCACCCCGATCTTCAGCGACAGTGCCACCATGTTGACTGCTCTGCAACTACACCCTCACACACCTGCGACAAATGAGCAAAATGTTATTAATATGTTATCATCTGTGACTACACCTTATCATCTGTAACATATGGAAAATACAATAAAACACATTTAAAATCTCTAATGACAACTTCTCACACCTTCAACACATGATGAATATGTTACTAACATGTTATCATACGTTACTTCACTCTTGCAACATCAAAGAATGTGTTGTTGTTAATATGTTATTATCGCCTATAAGGAATCCCAATGGAGATCTTTCTGGTGAAATAAACTTTGTTTATGTATAAATATATATATATATATATATATATATATATATATATATATATATATATATGTGAGATATCTATATACATATGTGTGTTTGTTGCAGGATCACTGAAGCAGATACTGAGGAGCAAGTAAGATTAAGCTCAGTTTATGATCATCTGCAGTGAATCTGAGACAAATGTGACCTACAGCCTGATGAAGATAAGTATGTCAGGAAGTGAGTGACTGAGTAAAAGACTCTGACTGTGTGTAACAGTTAACTGCAGCAGAACCACAGATGTGCAGATGTTTCGGTTTCATGGTTTTACAGCTTAAGGTTCAAAAGAGGAACGTTTATATTTAAACATCAGCAGATGACCATGAGAAACAGGAAACGGGTTAGAGATATTCAGACGCTTGCCACCTCTGTCTCCGCTTTAAAATATGAAACCATGTTCTGGAATCTAATCTGCGTATACACTCACTGGCCACTTTATTAGGTACACCTCTAGTCCCAGGTTGGACCTCCTTAACCTCAGAGTTCTTTAATTCAACAAGCTGCTGAAACGGTCTTCTGCAGACCTTGGCTGTAAGGAGTGGTTATTCAACTATTCATTACAACTACAGTGGAATACTGCTTCATAGATGGAACTCTGCTGAGGTTTACTTGTAAGGTAGTTGAAAGAAAGTGATTATCATTATTTATTTATTATATATATATGTCTTTTGTCGCTCTTTCTTGTCTTGGTGTCGGGCACTTTAAGCTGCAATTTCATTTGCATGAACTCTACTACATGAATAAACTGATTGATTGATTGATCTGAGTTTCTGCTGTCTTTCTATCATCTCCAAACCCCTCTGACCATTCTCCTCTGACCTCTGACCTCAACAAAGACAAGAGAACTGCCGCAAGATATCTGCTCTTCTTCAGATCATTCTCTTTAAACTGTAGAGATGGTAGTAAGGACAGTGCCACCAAAATTCCTGATCCCCAAAAACATCCCGCTGTTTGATTAACAGCATTCAGCTCTGTTCTTGCCATAGTGTCACTCAGGGTCGTTTTAACATTTCAGCAGCAGGTGATAGCAAATTCAGTATCTGACATCTTTAATCACATTGTGTGCATAAATTTATGACTGAAAGGTAAAACGATCATTCAAATGAAACCTGATGAATTTCTAAGCACTAATATGTTATGAAATGATGATAAATTCAATCTGTTTGACTGTAATAAAGGCATATTTTGAAATTATATTTAATATTTTAATCCAATATGAAACAGCATCAGTTTGCCAACAGACACCTAAGACATGATCTCTCCAGAAACATCACAAGGTCTTTATTAGATCTTTAGACCTCAGGCATCCTCACTGAGGTCACCTGAATGACCATAAAAAACAAACATTATGAGCAGCTAGATCATGATGTGTTCACAGTCAGCTTGGATACAATAAGTATTATAAATACAATGTCATCATGATGTGTTCAAAGGTAAATCTGAGAAGAAGAAAATTGAGTTTTGTCTAAAACCTAAATAACTACAAAGCAGATTCAGCCATGTTATGAGGCAGCTGATTGTGTTTTATTTTGCTTTTATCAAACTTATTTGACTTGATAGTAAAACAAAGGACCTGTCGAGGAACAAAAACAGCCTCTCTCCTCAGAATAAAATGAGTTTTAGAAAAGGATCCATAAATCAGTGCTGTTGAAACAGACCCAAAATTTGCACCAAAAACACAGGAAAAACTTAACTTAACTTAAGCCTTCCACACGTCAGCCCAGAGAACCAACACAGAGAACAAGAGAGGCACTGAAACCTGCTCGGAGTTCAGGGACAAGGAGCTCAGGTGTAGCTCACCTCTTCAAGATGGCAGACATGCATGCATACTGGATTATTAAACTGTTCCTATAGGAGTACATCTATTAGAAAAATCAACTGAACTAGAAAGCACTTGGAGAGCGCAAACCTCCACCAAGGTAGTTCACATGTTGCTGTTAAATCTATGATAGCATGATTTTCAAATCATGTATCATTTTAACTCATGCATCAATCAATTTAGTCATGGACCAAATCATGTAACATCTATCATTATATTATTATTTCTATCTATATATTAAGTGATCTGTGTAGTAACCAATACAGACTAATCTATGCTAAGCTAAATGTGTCTGTAAGTAAGGAGACTGTAAGTCTGGCAGCTCGCCAGAAATAGAAAGCATGAATTGAAAAGTCTCACAGCTGACGATCTCTGGAGTATACATATACATGATGTTGCCATATATGTGACATGGATGTCTATATAAGCGGTGGTTACCTATCGCTCTTCGTCAGACTGCCTCTGAACCGGCCGAATAAACAATCAGATAAACCCCCAGTCTTGTAGCGTATCCATTCTTGCCTTAGATCATCTGATAACAATTGGTGTCACGGAACAACTGGAACAGGGACCCGTTTTCAGGTGAGCAAACTTTATATTTTCTATATTTCTGCCCATCTGATGTGGTCTCTGTTCAAAGAACCTGATTAATGTTAAGCTGTTCTTCTAATAAAGCAATTGGCTATGTTTGCACTATGTTGAGATAAGCAACAGTTTCAAGATAAGTTTCCATCATAAAGTGATTCATGATCCTGAAAACCCACACCTAGCACTCAGAATCATGTTGACATCATTTTAAGTTTGACAGTAGCTGAACAAAAACAATCATACAGTAATAACACTTATCTGGATCACCACTGCCATGTCATCTCCTGAACAATTCTGAAAAATCCATCCAGTAGTTTTTGTGCAATCTTTTGCAAACCACCAGAGACCATCCTCTGAGGCTCACGACACAGCTTCATTCAAGGATGACATTCACACCTGCAGTGAGACACTTGAACGATGAATCTCTGTGGTCCAGGCCTGAAGCTCTCATGGAGTTGGTCCATTGAGAGAATCATAACCTTTGAACTTTACAGTCCAATCAGCTAAAAGCTTTTTTTTTTCACAGTGCAGCCTCAGGGTTCAGAGGGAAATGAAATAGGCCATATCTTGGTACAGACTAACATCTGGAAGTAACTCTTGGCAATAATGATAATAATGGATGGATTAGGTTAGGGTGGCACATTGGTGCAGCAGGTGGTGCACGTGCCTCACTGCAAGAAGGTCGCCGGGTTGATCCCCGGGTCAGGCAGGTGAAGTTTTCATGTTCTTCCCGTGCCTGTGTGGGTTCTCTCTGGGCACTCTGGCTTCCTCCCACAGACCAAAAACATGTTGATTAAGATACTTGGTGACTCTAATTTGCCCTTGTCTGTCTCTCTATGGTGCCCTGTGATTGGCTGGCAACCGGTCCAGTGTGTACCTGCCTCTCACCTATATTCAGCTGGGATAGGCTCCTGCTCCTCTCCGACCCCGAAACAAGTGGTATCGATAATGGATGAATGGATTATGTAGTCATGAATACGTGTGTGAATGGTGTGAAGTCTCCTGGGGAAGAGTTCACCGCAGCTCACAGCTTTTGTTCAGAGACAGTCATATAAAACTGAGACAACAGGCACTAAAGTCAACGTGAGATCATGTAACAGCTGAAATAATCTCTGCGGTGAGAGCAGGAGATCCTTGTATGGACCAGCATGGAGACTGGATCTACAGAGACAGTGCACCTAAAGGGAAGTGTTCATTTTGAAAGCACTTTTTAATTTAGTTTTAGTTAGAGCCTTTTAGCCTGAAGTATCTTTTAGTTTTAGTCATAATTTAGTCATCTAAATTGTTTTAATTTCAGTCTAGATTTAGTTGATGATATTTCAAAACATTTGAATCGATGAAATCTGCTGTAAATTTTGTCAACTGGTGTACATTATAGTGGGTAATTCTTCTTTATGTGTCCTTGAATTTCTGAGGTCATGTTTTACACTTGGATGAAATTAAACATCTAATATCATTTTATTGAATGCTAGTAAAGTTTGAAGGTAGAAATGAACATAGACAAATTGAATTACAATACCAGAACTGACAACAAACAATGAACCTGCTCTACATGAATACATTAATTCATAAAGAGAGCAGCTCTGATTGGATCGCTCCTCTACTTATCCCACGACCACAGAGCTAAGGCAGCTGTGATTGGATGTCCCTCTGAACTTATCCAACCTTTCCACACAACCAAAGTAGCTGTGGTTGGATATACTTCTAACTTGTCTCTATTTTCTACACGATCAAATTAGGTCTGATTGGATTAAGTCTCTGTCAGACATTTTAGTCTAGTTTTTATTTGTTGATGAAAATGTCAGTTAATTCAGTTTTAGTTTTTGTCCAAGTGCTCTTGTTTTTATTAGTAACCGTTTAGTTTTTCGTCTGGGGAAAAAAGCCTTTTGACAGAAGCTATGAGGAAAATAATTAGTAAACAGAATTACCACTGCTACAGGGAGGACTGAAGTTATCTTATGTGGTGAAACACTCCGTCCTCTCCTGCTCTCACTTCTGAATGAGACTACTCAGAGCTGATCTCTGACACCCTCAGAGTGTCAATCGGCTGAAGTTGACAGTGAATGTGATCTGTTGTCACAACACCACCCCCATTTTCCTGCTGACTGCAACTGTCTCACTTCCTGTTTCTGTTTGTGGCTGACTCTTCTGACAGCAGGAAGCTCTGCAGAGCTGAGAATACTCTGTGGAGCTGCATGGACGGCCTAAAGACCGTAGTCAACCTGTCATGCTCAGATGTTTGGAGGTCTGATGGTCTACAGTAGCCTGCTGCTGCATGAATTAGCTCACAGCTGTCTCTGACTGAAGGGCTGTAAACCAGTGTCTGCCTCAGGCACCACACCAGTGTTGTGGTTGTCAGAGAGCAGATTATCTGGTGACTTTCATGGCTGCCATGATGTAGAACATTTTAAGGAAGGACAATTCAAACACATGCTGTTTAATTACATCATCATAAATGACCGTTCATCACTGTCTTGATCAGTGACCATCACCACACTTTGGCCAGTCACTGAGCTCTCTGACCTCTGCTGGCTTTTACAGTTAATGTGACTAGGCCTGTCGCGATAATTAATAAATCAATTAACAGAATGATAAATAAAAACGTCCTTGGTAAGATTGCCGGCCTCGATAAATCGACGTGCATCCATGTTTGTTTCCCTCCTCTCATTCTACCAAAGAGGCTGGATGAGAAGATGGCTCACTATATCCATCTTTCTCAACGCCTGGGCGCATTGGTTCTATAGCGGAATGAGCGAGTATAGGGTCAGTGATGCATCTGTCATTCATTCAATCTTTGGGGGGGGAGGCGATGCTGATCACGCGTACACACAGAGAGAGCTGAAGCAAGCGTTGCGAGGAGTAACAAGGAAACAAACACTAATATGAATGATAGCATGAAAGCAATTGTTCCTTAGCCAAAAGCCACAGTACAAGTGTGGGAACATTTTGGTTTTAAATGAAATAAGCAAGGTGTGAGCTCATGAACACCGACGAGCCAATATGTCGAATTTGTTTGAAAGTAGTGACGACAAAGAAGGGGAGGTGCAGCGGAGCCTTCGTCCCAACAGTCAGCACCTACTGAGGCGTTTGGTTGTTAAAGTAAATATAAATAAAACAGAGCAAAATGGTGTGCGCTCACAGACAGTGTCGTTCGCTACATTGCAAAAGAAATGCAGCCCTTCAATACGGTTGAAAAGCCAGCAGTGTTTCAAATGTTTGACAGACAGGAGGAATTGACTGGGAGAAAGTACATGTCACAAACAATTCCTGAACTGTATAAACTACATGTTATTTATTGTTTCTATTTTTGTGTGTTTATATTGTAGTTTTGTTGTTCTTTACAGAGACAGGGTCTATATTTTTGTTGTTTTTGAGTATTAGTGATTTTTTTTTACATGCAGTTTTCCCAAAAGAGAGACCATGTCATTTTCATTCACTTTTTTTATTATATTGTTTGTTTTTTATTTAAAAGCTCTTGACCTTCCAATTACAGTTAAATACTCTTAAGAAATTAAAGTGCATAGCTTTTGATATGGTGTACTCACTCTATTATGACATATAATTACATTAATGAAAAAAAGTGATGTTTCAAAATAACATTAACAATAATATCAATTTTCGGCAATCATTTTTGTGGCAACTATCGTCCAGCAAAATTTGTTATCATGACTTAATGTGACAGTAATAACCTTGCCTTTATCTCTGCAGGTCCATCTCTCCTTTGTCCTCTTACAGGTCCTCTCAGATAAAGTTCTACAATGTTGACATTTTGATTTTATCTGATCTTTAAGTTTTGCTGTGGACCTCAGTCCATCCATCTATTCTTCACAGATATACACATGTGCTCTATGAGGGTAACACAACTCGTCTGATTTCAAAAGTGTTTTCTCTTTTGCTGGATGACACTCCAAAACCAGGCTAACAAAAATCAAGGGAGCAGTGGGAGTCCAACTTGGATGTGATGATTGGTGCAGAGCTCTGGTCTGAACTACGTCAAAAAGGTCTAACCGACACAAATAACTCGAGTTAGAGACTGACCCATTTTAATTCCTCTATCAAACATTTATCACGCCACAGAAATAGCAAAAATATAAACCAGATATATCCAGCTTGTGCTTTAGATGTAGTGCAGAGGACGAATCATTGCTGCACTGCACTTGTTCGCGCACTACACTGCAATGTGGCTTTATTTACCAGACATGATGTCAAAACTTCAAGTTCTAAAACAGCTATTATATCCTCAGATCTGTTTGTCAGGAGATTCTACAAGTATTTATGCACAATTAAGAAAGACCCAAAAGAAATTTCTCGCATTGACCTTGTGCATTGCCATAAAGTGCATAGCCATTACATGGAAGTCTGACTCCCAGCTCCCTAAAGCAGGATGCATTTCAGAAATGAACAGTTGTATTTCACTGCCTCACTTAACCTATATAGTTACCCTGCCAACTTCTACAGTGGACAGCATGGAGAAAGGGGGAGGGGGGTGTTAAAGAAGGGGTTTTAATTATGGTTTTGTGTTTTCATGTATGACTTGTTAAGTCGGAAAACCAAAAATAAACTATTCTAAAAAAGACATTTACACATGGACTCTGTTGCTTCATGTTTGTTAGTTTAGCATGGCCACTTCCATTTTCTACACCGCTTTTTCCTTTCAGGGTCCTGGGGGGGGGGGCTGAAACCTATCCCAGCTGACATTGGGCAATCACAGGGCCACATAGAGAGACAGAAAATCATTCACACTCATACTCATACCTGAGGGCAATTTGGAGTCACCTGTTAACCTACTGAACATGTTTTTGGTCTGGGGAGAAAGCTGGAGTGCCCGGAGAGAACCCGTGCATGCATGGGAAAAACATGCAAACCCCACACAGAAGGCCCTGACAAGCCCCGGGACCGAACCAGCAACCCTCTTGCTGTGAGGCACGTGCACTACCTGCTTTAACCCTCCAGCGTTCTGCCTGACATTAATCATAACTCATGAAAATGAAAACATCAGATAAATCATGTCTACGCTCAGGCCCATGCTCTGGTGTTTGGGCGTGTTTCAGTGTCATGGGCAGGAGAGACCCTTGTGTCGGTTGCACTGATTGGTCGGGCGGGCACACCCGTGTTGTTGGTCATGTCTGCTAAATAAAGACAGAGGCTGACATCAGCTCCACCTCTGTCGTTGGAAAGCTGATCTGAAGGTCGTCTGAGAAATGAAGACCACCACGGAGAGGACCGTGAGCCCCCTCAGCAAACAGCTGAGACCTCTCTTCATCTGTCCAACAATGAGAGAGAACATATCCTCAGTGTGGAGGTGTCCTTACCTGATGTAGAGCAGAGTCTCTGATGATCTGATTATCTTCTTCCTGCATGGACAAAGAAAAAGGTTCAGATGTGAATCCTGTTACTCTTCTTCCCACCCCTTCAAAATAAAAGCACAAAATTACACATTACATGGATTTATGTGATCTACGAGCCCTTAAAGTCAGGGTCAAAAACCAGGGCTCAAAGACTGTGTGAGGCCAGCATTCAATGTTAAACATCCTCTAACTCAGGATATGGCCCTCCCCCTCACAAATGAGGCCTGCAAGGGAATTTTAACTTTGAGATGGTAAAGTGAAGATGACGATCTGACATATATCTCTGTCTGATGAGCCATTTACGTCCTGAGTACAAATGCTGTTCAACATGATAACACTCTAATAATGTTCTCCTGCTCAAGTTTAAGGGGATACACTAACATTTTTTTGTTTTTTTGTCTTGCCTCACTCCAGAGTCCATGACAAGCAGGTAGACACCATTCCTTCAGCTGTGCGTGCAGTGATAAGGGAGGGAGAGTCAGCAGAGCTCACCCACCGCTAATTAGCTAAGCTTTAACACTGGGAGTCAATGGGTAGTGTTAGCCTGCTTCTGTCTACAGTCATCAGATAAACTCTTTGGCAGCTCTGAATGGTCCTGTGTGCTTGTTTGACTCATTTTTACTATGTTATGTTATCTTCTACTATCATTGTATTATCTTCTTCTGCTCCTAAACAGAGGCTTTGATTTGTTGACCTACTTCTGCAGGGGTTTGAGCTAGAGATGTGATGTTGGGAATCAAGTCAAGTCTTTTAAGCGAACGAGCAGAACCAGTCTACAGTAGTGAGTGAGCCGTTCGTTTGTGAGACATTACTAAATTTGCTGGCCACTGGAATAAAGAATGGCTCAAATACAAACAGCTCACTCTTAACTGATAATCAGTTCTCATCGTTCAGTGAAAAGTCCGTTAAAAAGACTCAACTCATTCCCTAACATCATATCTCTAGCTCAAACCACCACAGAAGTAAGTCATCAAAACAAAGCCTCAGTTTATTAACTCTACCCATTGACTCCCAGTGTTTGAGCTAAGCTAATTCGTGGTGGGTGAACTCTGCCTGTCTCTTCCTTGTTTCTGCAAGCACAGTTGAAAGAATGGAGTCTACCTACTTGTCATGGGTTCAGGAGTGAAATAATTTAATTCTTGTTGATAACATTTATGCAGACATGAATGTTAGATGTTTGATAGATATTAGTCCAAATGTTCCGTAAAATGATACAAACCCCAATTATGTTAAACTGGAGTTAGGACATTGTGTAAAACAAACAAAATTCAGTTGCAATGACTTAAAATCCTTTTTGACCTATATTCAACTGAATACTCAACAAAGACAAAAAATTTAATGTTCAGATTGATAATCTTTGCTTTTTTTTTTTTTTTTTGCAAATATTCTCCAATTCTCAACTTGGTTTAGAAATCTGTAAACAGTACTGTAGCTAAATGTAAAAAAAAGTTTATCTGCAGCTCATTAAACGCTCTAATACTCCGTAAGAGAACAGGTCCAGTCCAAATCTGAGACTGACCCTGAGGAGGACTTGATAAAAAGACCAGGACACATCATGAGGACATGACACACCACCTGAAATGGGCAAATACCATATCCATTGTGCAAAGGGGAGAAATTATAAGTCCTACTTCATGATTTGAAGTTATTTTTTCTCAGCCCTGAAAAAACTACAAACCCCCTGGAAACAACCACCACTTGGTTGTTTCAAAATCATGAGGCCACGCCCCCTCTGAGTGAATATCAGAGCATGGACTCTGATGCAGTGCCTCCTTCAGCCTTAGACCTCAGATCAGTCCTCCTCGACCTTCATGAGTTCCCTCTGAAGTGGGGTTCTGATCAGATACTCAGTCCTCCATGTTCTCACATGTTCTTAGAGGACTGAGACCCTCTCAGGCTCCATGGCGCCCCCCCTAGCTCTCAGTTGAGACCCCTCAGGGTGTGTTTCATCTCTGCTCTGCACAAAGTCTCAGTTTGTTCTTTTTCTGCAGAAACCTCCTCCATGCTCCGTCTGAGCGTGTGCAGAAACATGCCTGAACTACACTCAGCCCCCGGGCACACACTGAGCACACTCACAGGCTGTGATGTCATTTCCTGTCTTTAAATCCCTCCGAAGCCTTAAAAGGACATGAGAGCTGTGTGAATGATTCAGAGGGTGAAGGACACCATCATCACAACCTGCTCATTCTTCTGATTACTAAATAACCCTGACAAACATCTCCACCCGCTCTGAGCTTCGCCCAAACATCAGGATGATCAGGACATGTGGGCGGTGCCAGGATTTCCCAACACGCCGGATTATGGTTAAATCAGCCCCGCCCCCCTATGATGGACAAACTTAGATCCTTCATGAACCAGAAGAGTCATGAAGTCCTCCACAGCCCTGAACAGAGTGAGGCTGAAGCATATTAAGAAGAAACAGCGCTGCTAAGCTTGTCCTCTATATATTTATTTTTATATTTACATACTCAATTGTTTTAGGGAGCTTTTGGATAAATGATGTCCTTCAATGTTCACTCAGCCCCCACAACGCTTCACAGAGGCTGGTCGGGGAGGACTGATTTACCGCCCTTTGTGCTAACCATGTTAGTAATAAAACTGACTTCTTTATTTACCAACACGAGCCTTTTATAGAATCAGACTGTGTACATTCAAGCACCAGGTATTGACAAAAAACAGCAGTGGTGAATACGATATAGGATAAAGTTTGCTTTACAAAGAGAATTCCTATTTAACAGTATTCTGAGTCAAATATGGTTCTTGCACGCATATAATTCTTATATAAATATACAGTTCTTATTTAAATATAATACTTGTATTAATATACTCTTACTTACATTTAATCTTATTTTAATATATAGTTCTTATTCAGAAAATGATTGCTATATAAATAAAGCTCTTGTACAATATAATCCCTGTACAAGAATAATTCTTCATAAAATATATTTTGAGTTTCATTCATTCTAATAAATGAAACTCATTCTTTCATTCTAATTCAAACAAAATTCTTATTTAAATGTAATTTATTTAAAGGTGGTAGAAATTGGCATTTTAGCAACATCTAGTGTTCAGATTTTGGACTGAGCCAATCTGTTAATAAAACCTCACATCACAAAGTGAGGAGAGCCGGTGACGACCAAAAAGGGTCATGAACAGGGCATCATTAACGACAGCTACAAGGTGAGGGTTTTTCATTCATATTTGTAACTATTATTTTGATAGACTATAGGTCAGTTAAGATGACGATTATAGGTTTTATAAACTGTTGTGGACTCACATTCAAAAAAAGCATTTCGCTCTTTTTGTCCCCAAAACCCACCAGTAGACAACATGGCTGATCATTATGTCAGCCTCCACAGAGGGAAGGCCTGCGGTACATTTATATAAAAAGCTTTTCTAACTTAATAATAAGAAAACATTATATCCTATATTGACCGTTCCTGTTCGGTGAAATGCTGCCAACTTCTACATACTACACCTTTAACTGTAATTCTTATTTAAATTAAATTGCAATTTTAATTTCATTCTTATGTAAATGTGATTCTGAATTTACAAAACTTGATTAATATTTATATGTTGTTTTTATTTAAATATAAAAGCACAGAGACACCCAAGAAATATGAGTAAGCTGCACACTGAGGGTGTGACGGTCATAAAGGAGTTTTCACACATGTACCCACCGCCGGGTTTTACTTCCTGTCTGTCAGTTTGATTGACAGATGTGAACTGTTGGTTTGAGGACAAACTTCCTGTTTGTGTCTGCAGCACAAGATAAACTGAACATCAGGATAAACACACCACTGACTGTGTCACTCATCTATATGTTACAGATCTACACATTCTACTGTCAGCAGCTCTACATAAGATAAAGTGACCTTAAGCTTCTGTCAGAGGTCATCAGAATAACAGGCTGATGGGACTCAGTTAGGAAGAAACTAAATCCAGAAAAATATTCTTCCAATCAAATCTGATATAATTTACACCAGATCAAACAGCGATGGATCTATGTCTATGGATCTATTTAAACACACTTCCTTTAAATGGATTTGCCAACTTTTTTTTGTTTTCAAGTCTTTCCTCACTCATGAGTCCATGACAAGCAGATAGACACCATTCTTTTGACTGTGTGTCCAGAAACAAGGGAGAGACGTGCAGGGCCTCAGGAGAGCTTGCCCACCACTAATAAGCTTAGCTCAAACAAAGTCAGTGGGTAGCGTTAGTCTACCTCTGCCTACAGTCATTAGATAAACTCTTTAGAAAATCTAAAACAGTCCAATGTGCTTGTTGTGGATTGTTTCTTTATCACATTGTTATCTTCGACATCATCGTTCAATCTTCTTCTACTCCAAAACAGTTTTGTTTTTCTTCTTCCATGGCAGTTTGCACAAGAGATGTGGCAGGCAATATGCATTTAAAAATGGCGTGCAAGGGGTGCTGGTTTGGCAGAGTGGTTAGCAACCAGGCACCCCATGTACTTGCTTCTGCCGGTCCAGGTTCGAATCCAGCCTGTGACCAGTTTGCAGAGTGTCTTCCCCTACTCTCTCTCCCCCTTTCACAAGCCTATCCACTGTCTCTCTCCTATCAATGAAGGCAAAAGATGCCCAAATATACATTAAAAAATGGCATGCAAACTAATGGCTCTCTCAGAAGTGTGACTCAGTTCTCATCATTCACTTAAAAGCTGTAAAACGACTTAACTTGATTTCCAAGGACTGAGCTAAGCTAATTAGCAGTGGGCAAGCTCTGCCCATGTTACCGCACACACAGTTGACAGAATGGTGTCTATCTGGTTGTCATGGACTCAGGAGTGAGACAAGACAAGAAAAGAAAAAAATGTTGACATATCCCTTGAACTTAACGCACACTACAATCGCACTCAATGTCCAAAAATGCCCAAACCCCCATCTTCACACAAGGGACAGATCTGAACCTGGACCTCATCAGTCCCAGCATCACTCTGACTGTTGGACCTTCAGGTGAGTATTCAGGTTATAATGATGAGACTGCATCACAACACCCTGGATCTGCCTCAGGAGGACAGGAGTCATGCAGTCATGGACATGAATTGAATCTGATTTCAGTCCTCAGTATGGACCAAACTGAGGAACTGCTGAACCTTTAGGGTCCGGTGGCTTTAGACCCAAGACCTTCATGACTGAGACCTACACAGAGAGAGCTGGGATAATGTTTGAGGGCACAGATCAGCCTTTATGAGAATATTTCAATGAAGCTAGGACAGCTGGACAGGTCCAGAGCTCAGCCCAGGTGGACCACAGCCTCTCAGACCTGCTCCATCAACACACAGGCACCCTGCAGGTGTCTCCTCCTGACCAGTTTATATGTGTCCTAAAAACAGTCCTTCAGTCCAACATCACCCAGTGAACAGCAGGTAGAGAACAGGAAAAGTCTGGAGGTAAATTCAGGCCCCAGTTACACAACGTCGTGCCCAGACACAGAACGTTTTTTCCTTTGCATTTTCAAAAGCACTCTGCGTTCACACGAAGATGATGTGATAATGATGCATGGTCACAAGGATTCGTGAGAAAGACAGAAAATGCTGTAGCGTGCATGCCAGGCCAACAGATGGTGATTTAAGTTTGTAGTGAAACCACGGTGTTGCAGCACACATCTACACACTCATGCTTTCTGGTGAAGACAAACTTTTCAGTAATAATCACCAAGGACTATAACAAATGTTTTTCTGCTGGTCCGAGTATTGCAGCAGCAAATCCACATTTTGTTGGTGAAGCAATAACAAACCAGTTAGAAGCACAGACGTTGCTCCATAGTCTGCCATAGCTGTTGCAGTTATTTCTAGGTGCATGTGCTACCTTCATCTGAAAGGGTACTGCACATACGCCACATGTCACCGCTTTCCCTGACAACACGGATTCCTGTTTACACAGAGACAGATACCATAGTGTTTTCAAACTTTTCCCTCTGAACGCTGGTTTCAATGGTTTTTGGATTCAGGTACTCCAGGCACCATTCTTGTGTAAACAGAGGGCATAAACACAACAAAATCCCTCCAATCTGGACCAATTTCATTTTGGCGCAGTTGGATAGTGCGCTTGGTCAGTGATCAGTAGGTTGTAGGTTCAAGCCCAGTTCTGGGCAACACATGGCAATGTGTCCTTGGGCAAAACACTTAACCCCAAACTACTGCGTCAGTGGTGTGTAAATGGGATGTAGGGCGTGAATGCGTTTGTGATAGTGATGGAAAAACTTCTCACAGAGAAGTTTGAGGATTCAGGATGAAACAACCCTGCTAATCATCTCGAAACTCTGAAGATCAGAGAGCTTCAACACTCACAGCTGTGTGTGAGATCTACTCTCAGATCTGTTTATGCAACATCAGGATGAAGCTGAGAGAGTGAGAGAGAGGGGGAGAGACAGCTCCTACAGCCCTGCAGAGGAATTCAAGACCACATTCCTCTGAAATACCAGAGAGAGAGAAGGGGGGATGAGAGAGGGCGAGCAAGAGGACATGGAGAGAGAGAGAGAGGGGATATTCACATTAATTCAGAGAGACTGTAACATCTGTGCAGATTCATGCTGCCATATGGCATGGACTCTCACCTGCAGCACTCCTGTTGTGTGTCTCCCTCTTTCAAATATCTCACCTCTGTTACAAGAGATGGAACAAAGGGGGGATCAGTTCACTCCCCCATCCTGTCTCCAGGACATTCAGAATGGAGGCAAAATGTCACAAGGAGGTACAAATTAAAAAACGGCAGTTTGATATTTGCTAAGGAGAGAGAAAGAGAGGGGGCAAGATGACAGGGTAAGAAGAAGGGTCCAGAGGGGACAGGAGGGTCCAGAAAGGAGAGGAGGGTCCAGAAAAGACTTGAGTGTCTAGAGGGGACAGGGGGCTGCCGACTCAGCGTTCGATTATCAGACTCATCGCAGTTTCAGTCTTTTTTACTCTCAGAGTTTATAATCTGCATTTTTGGTTGCACTGTAATGGTGTCATGTCCCTCTGTTTGATCTGGGGGTCAAGTCCTGTCCTCCTCTGTGTCATTCAGTCATTCACTTGCCATTGTTGTTTGTGAAAAGTTTTCTTCTTCGTACGTGTATTGTAACAGCATGTACTGTAGTATTGTTTACCTCTCCGCAAACCTCCATCGCCATCTACTGAACCGGCATGCATACTACAGCAGTTTCATTTGCTTCCAGCGTCTCCGTCTGAATGCAGATCGAGTTTGAATACGCAAAGGAAAAACCTTTGTGTTTTAAGTCACAGAGAGTCCGTCACAGAGCGACCCTGAGGAGAGGACAGGACAGTTTAAGACACTACTCTGCGGAGAGCATAGGGCAGTGTAAAGATGTGTTCACACCGAAGTGAACTTTGACAACAAACACTCTCCATGCAGAGTCAATCTACAGACAAGATCTGGGCGACTTGGTTGCGTCTTCTGAGACAAGAGGCCGGTGTCCCTGTTGCTACAGATGGGAACTCGGGGGTTTTATTGGACCCAGGGCAGGTTGGCATGCTCCACTGCCTTTTCAAGAGATGTCGCTCTGTGAGAGCCAATTAGCGTTGTGTTAGAGCTTGATGACACCCGTGACAGACCCGAGACCAGCATTTTTAGTCCGGTTCACAGAGTAACAATCCATGTCCATGCAGAAATATTAGTTAGTGAAGACTCTAGTTCCACCTAGACGGACCTGAGAGAACTGAAAGACGATACTGCTACAGGATCATCAGCTGCAGTGTTTGTGGTTGGTAGATGAGTGAAAAAGATACAGTTGGAATGATGTCAGCAAATACATCCTACCATATGACATGAGGAATGGCAACGGTAACAAAATGTGCTACTTTTACAGGACATGGGTTTGTAGGACATAGCCCTTAGGAGAGGTCAGAGTGAGACATCATTATAAGGACTATATTACCATAAATTGCAATAATATTACAGTACTGTGAGTCTATATTTGTGTATATTTGACATATATACTGAGATATAAAGTCTGTATTTGTGTTTGTTTAGTGTATATACTGTGAGTAATAAAGTCTGTATTTGTGTATATTTCCTGTATATATTGTGAATTATAAAGTCTGTATTTGTGTATATTTGACATGTATACTGTGAGTAATAAAGTCTGTCTTTGTGTATATTTGACATATATACTGTGAGTAATAAAGTCTGTCTTTGTGTATATTTGACATATATACTGTGAGTAATAAAGTCTGTATTTGTGTATATTTGACATATATACTGTGAGTAATAAAGTCTGTATTTGTGTATATTTCCTGTATATTCTGTGGGTTATCAACTCTGTATTCATGTCTTTTGGTGTGGCTTGTCTGATCCCTGAGGAGCAGCAGGAATGTAAGGACAGATTTCATCTCATCAGAGACCAGAGGAAATCTGTCAGTCCACGGTCTGTTTACTGGAAAACATTAAGAGTTAAAAAAAAAGAACGATTTCCTCTGATTACTTTTAGGACTTAAATAAAGTTTCTGTGAATGTTTGTTACTGATTATGAGTTTATCTGTGGACAAACCTATAAATAAAACTTCAGTTTAACTCCTCGTCTCCAACTTCCTGTTTGTTTCCAGGGGAATAAAGTCGTCTTTATCTGGCGGGACTCATTTACTACTTCCTCTCTGCTGCCTAAAGTCTGACAGGCAAAACCCAGGGCACACTTGAGCTATTTTTAGCCACAGTGTTGACTGTTTGTTTCAATGAGGACAGAACAATCTGTTTAATACTCGTTAAAATCTTACAGATGTTAAAGAAAGTTACTGTCGGTGTGGAGCAGAGATGACACTGAGTGAAAAGTCATGAAACTAAGTGTTTAAATCCTAGTATCATTCAATCCTGAAACATTAAGTAAAAATTACAACGTTTCACTGATGATGAAAAGGTGGACTGGGCATCACATTGATCTGAGCCATGAACTGAAGCTCAGAGTTCAGTCTGAGGTCATGGTGGTGTAAATATGGAGACTGACCCCCCCGCCCCCCCATCAGCACATACTGTACTGTCTGAGTTATCATTAAGGCCTAGATACACTCACAGTCAGTCATACATGTTACTGAGACCCTCTGATGCCATTTCTACACAACATCCCTCACTTATAACCTTCTGTATTTATATCAAAGGTCATGTGAGGTCACCGTTCAACACTTTAATTCAGGGGTGTCCAAACTTTTTGCCACGAGGGCCAGATTTGGTAAGGTGAAAATGTGCGGGGGCCGACCTTTCAGCCTGACATTTTTTGACCCAATAACCTTAAACACAAATGAACTATTTAAAGGAGACATATCATGCTGATGCATGATTTAATACTTACATATAATATAATAAATTTGAAAACAAGACCCTACACCCCCTTAATATTCAAAAAATGAGATATTGTATTTTTTCTGATATCCTAGAACGAGATTTGATGCCTCTGAAAATAGGTCATTGCAAGAAGACTGCAAGATTTAAATCGTCGTGACGACACGAGGTACCTTTCTTTTTATTGGAGTAATCTGATAAAACACTTCCTCCTCTGTGATGTCCGTTAGCCACAACACCGTCACCAAGGAACACATCCACCAGCAGCAGTATATAGCTCCCTAGCTCACACTCACTCTTTACCAGCTCTGGCCTGTAGGGGGACTCAATACGCAGTCGCTGCTTTGAGCCTGCCGGAAAATACAGTTGAAGAAGAAGGACAGGCTGGCTCAACCCCCGATAGAACTGACCAATCAGAGCACAAAGGGCTGTGACGTTGCGAGGTAACTGTAGGTCATCCTGAGATCCTCGTGTTTCAACGAGAGCTTGATAATGGCTTAAAATGAGGATACTGAGAACGCTATTGCGGGGCAATGAAGGAAATAAATGACTTGTACTGAGGGCAGAAATGCTTTACAGGCATCCTAGTCTGGCATAGTGAAAAGGAGAAACAAGCATGATATGTCTCCTTTAATGATTTTTTTATTGCAAATGGCAGACGCGGCATTG
This sequence comes from Scarus forsteni, assembly GCA_036419115.1. Taxonomy (NCBI): domain Eukaryota; kingdom Metazoa; phylum Chordata; class Actinopteri; order Labriformes; family Labridae; genus Scarus; species Scarus forsteni. The sequence continues at coordinate 23,489,218 of JAZDUH010000269.1, forward strand.
GCATACATACATTTTTTTTCATTTTCAAGTTAACCAAAATCACTTGTTCGTATTTGAAGACCAGATAAAATGAGGAAAAAGTCTGTCTGGAAAAAACACTTTTGGGAAGATTAAACATATCTAATATCTTTGAAACAGTACATATTAGTCACTACTAAATGCTCACTGTAAACTTCTAAATTCAAAACAGTGGTTTTGATCATAAATAAAAAATTAATTAATTGATATCTGAGTTCGTCCCCAGTTAGCTTGTCGTAGTTAGTTTTGTCTGGTAGTGCCGCTTGACATTGAATTTTTTGAAAACAGCTACAGTCTCGTGGCAAATTAGGCAGACACAGTTGTTTCACATTTGACTGAAAAAATACTCCAATTTCCACTTGTTCTGGAATCGGCGGCACTCGCTGTCAACTTTTCTTGTGTTAGCTACAGTCACCATGTTTGAAATGGGATGGGCTGAAATGATGACAAAAGGTCACGTGTCAAGTGCCACAAGGATGTGGTCACAGCACTATTGCCATCTTCTGAAATATGAAATTTAAAATAGGTTTTTTGTACAGGAGTATTTTATACAGTAGTCAACGGTGCAAGTTGATTTTATAACAGAGGCTGCAGGCCGGTGAAAATTTGAACACGGGCCGCAAGTGGCCCCCGGGCCGGACTTTGGACATGCCTGCTTTAATTGGTTCAGACAGACATCACCTTATCGTCTGACAGAGAAGAAATCTGCACAGGTAGCTCTGACCACAGAATAGGTCATAAGCGCAGCACCCTCCATGTTACCATGTTACTCAAACATCACAGCAGCAGGTCAGGAGACACCACATCCCACCCTCTGTCCATGTGTGTCAGGGCCAGGGGCTGCAGGGGTCACAGGGGAGGGAGCAGGTACACCTAGGCCCGTTTACATGACACCGATGTCACAGAAACAAAATGGGTTTTCCTTTGTGTTTTCAAGAGCACTTCATGGTCACAGAGAGATTTGATAACCATCCACATTCACTATTCACTACATTAAAATTTTTGCAGATATTTACAGCCTTTATGTTGACTGGATTATCAGCAAATTACACAAGTATGCAATTTTGATTCACCTTTTCATCACTGCATTTAATAATCATTTTTGCAAGGGTTAAATGCTGTTTTTCTTGTTTTAAATCTGAAAGGCAGCATTAATTCAAGGTTTTATTAGTTAAGCCCCCGTCACACTGCCTTGCGGTAACAGCCCCAAAAACAGCCTCCTCATCGGATGCAAAGCGTTTTTAAAGCATCTGCTGCCGCCGCGGTACGAGCATAGAATCCGAGGCGGCAGTGACGGAGAGGTGATTCGGTGAACGTCACAGCAGAGCCCAAAAGTCCTTCACAACTCCCCCTCCTCCAATATTCTTAAGTGAAATGCTGTCTCATGGCAAGTTTTTCTCCTGATTATCTTTATATGAAGGTAGAGCCGTTTGGTAGAGCTCATTTAATGTTTGCTTTGACCCGTGAAGCCTGGTATTTCCGGGTTCTCTCCCTCCTTCGATGTGTTTGGCTGCTGCCAGTGACTGCCGCTAGAAAGTTTTGGTGTGGCAGGGCAAAGTCTATAGACATTATATACGTATATTATATGTATATGATATATATTTTATATGTATACATAATATATTACATGGATATGATTTCTATGACAAAATCTGTGCGCGCTCACGTGGGCGCCAACCGCTTATTTGTCCTACCGCCGCGGTTAAAACTGCTTCCTGTCTGCCACCCGTCCCTCATTAAAATGACTGGAGGTGGCATCAATGAGGTGGTGAGAAAGGGGCTATATAGTTATTTATATTTACATCACATCCGTCTTACATTGGGGGTGGCTTCCGATTCACACTGGAGCAGCCGTTGGCCAGCTGAGAGTGGAGGTCTGCAGCTGGACCCCTCTCGCAGTGGGAGCAACTTGGGGTTAAGTGTCTTGCCCTAGACAAATCTCGATGTGACAGGTGGAGCTGGGCTCAAACCTGCAACCTTCCGGTTACCGACGAAGCGCATCAGATTGAGCCACTGACACCCAGACCTCAACTGATATTTGACTATGTCAATATACTAAACAAATCTGCAGAACACTCAAACCAAAAACAGGAGAAATATAAATATATATCTCACATTGATCCAGTAATATTGTTAGGTTTGCTTTAAATGTCAGTTCAGCATCACAGTCACAGGGTTCACTTCCTCTAACTTCACTTCCACTTTAACTCTGTGTTCCTCCCACCATCCTGCCTGCTCATGAATGCAGCACCAGATTGACGATTGACACTGTACACGAGCAGGCAGTTCGAGCCCTGTGTTTTACTTTCACACATTTGCTTAAAGGAAATGAGTGTGACCACAACAAACACACAACCAGAGTGCAAGAACAAAGACTTTATATATTTACTTAAGAACAATCAGGCAACAATTAAACTTCATCTCATCGTTCCATAACAAAAATCAACTCAAATATCTTTGTCATCCCACCCCAAGCTCCCTCTCACATGTTCAAACAACCCCGTTTCTCCTGCAGACGACACTCAGGGCTCACAGAGCCCACAGGCCGCTCGGCTCACACCGACGCCAGAACTGGCTCCAGTCTAAAACAAACGATCAGAGAGAGGAGGAGGACCAGACGTGATGTCCTGACCAAATAAGGACGAGCGAAAACACCAAAAACACACACACAGGGTGGTGGGGGTAGGGACGAGCAAGAGAGAGAGAGAGAGGCAGTCTAACTGAAACTTAAAGGTATTTCTGACAGCATATGTTCAAGATGATGCAGTCTTTATTTTGATTAACAACATGCTTAACAAAATGTTTGGATGTGTTGTTCTGCTGTACTGACAACAGGGATCAGAGTTGTGTAATGTTTAAACTGAAAAATCCTAAAGTATTGTTCAAGGAAAAGGTGACACCCCTAACACTCACTGTTAACCAACGTGGAGTCACAGCAGAAGCATATACACTGATGCTAAGAAGAAATATATATATGTAAATATAAAGAGGATACAAATAGACGTGTATATAAATGTGGATAGATATGAACAGATAAAGAAGTATTAGGAAAAATATGGATACATGTAAATATATGAAATTAAATGTAAACAAATGTAAATATGTGAAGGTTATTTTTTACAAATGTAAAAAATAAATATAAACACATGTAAATCTATAAAAAATCAATATGCATGAATATGAATTTATATGAAGATAAATATGAAAATGTGTTTATTTATTAATATAAATATGACATTTTTTAAGAACATCAAGATAAATATGAACAAATGTTAATATTTGAAGTTAAATATGGAGGGTCAATAAAGGGTTAACAACAGTCTGCCAGTCTGCACAATATTAAGTCTGTCAAAGAGTGAATAAAAACAGATTACAGTGAGTGGGAGTGATTCGGAATATTTCACAGTTTTTACCCAAAATGGTCTGAAGATAACCTGCATCCCCTCTGAGCGTCCCTCAGCCACAGACTGCAGCAGGACCACTCTGACAGAGGTCCCCTAACATAAAGATACGTGTAAACACGAATGGTAATATAAGTGTAACACATTTGTATAATGTATGTTTTTATGTGTAGATATACTTGTATATATGTGTAGTTTTATTTTTACATAAATGTGTAAATATATCTTCTGTTTTCTGAGTAAGTATATGTGTATTTTACAAGTAAATACAAGTTTAAATATACGTTTAACTGAAACTGTGGTATGACCCTGTGAAAGCAGGCTGAGGAGGAAGCTTGATTACAAAGGACCAATCAGAGAGGCTGTGATGTCAAACAGTCAGGTCTCACTTCTGTCCCTGAAACTTTCTTCACAGAGGAAGTGATGACTGAGCACAGTGCATTCTGAGTGATCCTGAGTCATAACAGGAGGTCAGATCACTGTCAAAGTCAGAGATGATGCCAGACAATACAGAGAGCAGGTGGATCAATAATCACTGACTACACATCCAACAATCAATCATCCACCACCCATCCATACATAATCCTTCATTTATCCAACCATCAATTTATGCATCCGTTAATTTATTCATCAATTAATGGACCCATCCATTAGTTTATCCAACTATCAATTTATTCATACATTAATTTATCATACAATCCCTTCATCAAACCATCAATCAATCCAACCATTATTCTAACCACCCTTTACTTTTTCATCCTTCAATTCATCCATCCATTTATGTATCCACACTTTAACTGGTCCAATCATCAATTCACCCATCCTATAACTTATCCATCCTTTCATTTATCCAACCTGTAGTTATTCTATTCATCAATGTACACAATTGTCAATTCATCATTCTTATTAACTATCCAGCCATCAGCTCATCCATCTTTAATTTATCCAACCATCAGTTCATCCATCCTTTGATTTATCCAACATCTGTTGATCCATCTTTAAATTTATCCAATCATCAGTTCATCCATCCATTCATTTATCCATCCATTATCCAAACTGTAATCTGTTAGGGCTGCAACAACTGATCGATTAAATCGATTATTAAATTCGTTGTTAACTCATTTAATTATCGTTTTTCATCAGCAACCAATCGCGGGTGTTTTGGTGCATGAAATTGTAGCTTACAGTAGGTTAGTTCGGAGGAGATGAGCCTGCTCTCTTGCCTCAAGCTACTGTGAGAGGTGCGCATGTGCACTAGCGGCCGTCACTGCACATAACAACATGCAGAAGGATTCATAAGCGCCATCTATGGCAGCATCACTGCGTGAACGACCAAAAACCTCCAAAAGCTAGGAGCATTTCACGCTCAACAAAGTAAAGCAAACGATCACTTGCAAAGGCCGACTTCCTCTGGCATGTGAGCACGACCTCTATGAAAGAGCACTTGCTGAGAAAGCACGTGGGCGTGCTAGAGACGGATGGAGACTCGCCTCGGTATAAAGATCATTTTTTGTTTGTTATATTCAGCAGCACCTTATTTTATTGAATACTTTATAGACAAGACTGTTACTACAAACCCCAAACCAGTGAAGTTGGCACGTTGTGTAAATCGTAAATAAAAACAGAATACAATGATTTTCAAATCCCTTTCAACCTATATTCAATTGAATACACAGCAAAGACAAGATACTTAACGTTCGAACTGGTAAACTGTGTTATTTTTTGCAAATATTAGCTCATTTGGAATTTGATGCCTGCAACATGTTTCAAAAAAGCTGGCACAAGTGGCAAAAAAGACTGAGAAAGTTGAGGAATGCTCATCAAACACTTATTTGGAACATCCCACAGGTGGACAGGCTAATTGGGAACAGGTGGGTGCCATGATTGGGTATAAAAGCAGCTTCCCTGAAATGCTCAGTCATTCACAAACAAGGGTGGGCGAGGGTCACCACTTTGTGAACAAATGTGTGAGCAAATTGTCCAACAGTTTAAGAACAACATTTCTCAACGAGCTATTGCAAGGAATTTAGGGATTTCATGATCTACAGTCCGTAATATCATCAAAAGGTTCAAAGAATCTGGAGAAAATTACTCCACATAAGCAGCAAGGCCGAAAACCAGCACTGACTAGCGGTGACCTTCGATCCCTCAGGTGGTACTGCATCAACAACCGGCATCACTGTGAAAAGGATATCGCCACATGGGCTCAGGAACACTTCAGAAAACCACTGTCAGTAACTACAGTTCATCGCTACATCTGTAGTGCAAGTTAAAACTCTACTATGCAAAGCCAAAGCCATTTATCAACAACACCCAGAAAAGTTCTGTGGTCTGACGAGTCCACATTTCATATTGTTTTTGGAAACTGTGGTCGTCGTGTCCTCCGGACTAGGTATGGGAATTGATAAGATTTAATCGATGCCGATGCTGTTGACGATCCTGCTTATCGATCCAATTCTTTAACGATTCCCTTATCGATTCCTGCAGATTTTGCATGTGGGCAAATGTTGGTCTGGTTTTCAGTGCCAACAATGTCAAACAAGTCACAGCATACATAACTGCTTCTGCAAGTTGCTGGTGTTTCCACTCACTTAAGGTTGTGTAGTAGGTGCAATGAAAATTAAGCTACATTTCTGATGCTTCTGAACCCTGTCAGTGGAAGGAATTGATAAGGGAATTGATTAGCAAAAAGATTAATGATATCGATTCTTTGATGGAGCTGTTAACAATTCTCAACTGGAATTGGTTTTCGATTCCCATCCCTACTCCGGACCAAAGAGGAAAAGAACCAGCCGGACTGTTATAGGCACAAAGTTCAAAAGCCAGCATCTGTGATGGTATGGGGGTGTATTAGTGCCCAAGGCATGGGTAACTTACACATCTGTGAAGGCACCATTAATGCTGAAAGGTACATACAGGTTTTGGAGCAACATATGTTGCCATCCAAGCAAGGTCTTTTTCATGGACGCCCCTGCTTATTTCAGCAAGACAATGCCAAGCCACATTCTGCACGTGTTACAACAGCGTGGCTTCGTAGTAAAAGAGTGCGGGTACTAGATTGGCCTGCCTGTAGTCCAGACCTGTCCCCCATTGAAAATGTGTGGTGCATTATGAAGCGTAAAATACAACAATGGAGACCCCGGACTGTTGAACAACTTAAGCTGTACATCAAGCAAGAATGGGAAAGAACGTGTTGCTGCCATTAAATTCTAAGTTGATGATTATTTGCAAAAGAAAAGAAAATTTCTCAGTTCAAACATTAAATATCTTGTCTTTGCTTTGTATTCTATTGAATATAAGTTGAAAAGGATTTGCAAATCATTTGATTCTGTTTTTATTTAAGATTTACACAACGTGCCAACTTCACTGGTTTTGGGTTTGTACTTTGCCTGCTTTGTTTCAAGAAAAAAAAGTAAGTTTGTGAGCATTTATTTGAAAAACATGCAAACAAGTCTATTGTAACGTCCGTCGGACGTAAAAATAAAGGCAACTCCGGCTTGCGAATACCTGCTTTTATTAAACAGTCACTGTGGGCCGTGACCACGCCAACTACAATTTCAATTCACGAACAAACAGTGAGTAGTAATCGCTAGACCTCCTGCTAACGGCTCTCTCCCTCCTCGCTTGAACCCACACACTATCTCTCCCCTTCTGAACTCTGACCCGCTCGCCCCGCCTTCCTGGTCCCTTCACTGACCATCAATTTTCAGGAAACATTAACATCCACATTGAACACATAAACAGTAGAACTGCTACACTATTAACGTACTTACAGTTTTAGACAATGAATCAAGAAAGAAAATAAGCTGTAATAAAATATTATTACAGAAGGGGAAATGCTTTTAATTGCCTTTATTGTTGTTTAGAAAATACCTAAAACAACTTTAAGCTAAATCGTAAAGGAAATTGCAAAAAAGTGTCATTATTTGGTTATCTGATTATTCGCTTAAATAATTACCTGATTAATCGATTATGAAAATAATCGTTAGTTGCAGCCCTATAATCTATCCATTCATTACTTTTTCCAACCATCAATTCATCCGTCCATTATTTTTCATCCTTCCTGTAATTTATCAAACCATTAGTTCATCCTGTCCAACCTGTCCACCGCAGTTTTGGCACTTCTTCAGTACATTGAAATGCTCAGCCATAGAAAAGTCTTCCTGAGAGGTATGAACCTCATCAGTGCCTGTTTACATTGGTCCTGTAACACCTGTCTGCTCTGGAGGACTCTGGGGAATCCTCTGTAGATGGAATGAAACAGGGAGAGAAGAGGAACACACCTGTCCATAAAGGTGCGTGAATCATGACCTGTACCAATACCATCACCCGGTGACACACCTGCATCAACAGGTCTTTAGATACAGGTGTGTGTGAATTTTTACCTTTTCATAGAGGTGTGTGGATTGCATAATGTTGATATAGCTTTGTCAATTGCTACCAGTTCATACAGGTGTGTGAACTGTTACCTGTTGATGCAGGTGTGTGAACTGTTACCTGTTGATGCAGGTGTGTGAACTGTTACCTGTTGATACAGGTGTAGGAGTTGTTACAAGTTGATACAGGTGTGTGAATTGTTACCTGTTCATACAGGTGTGTGAATCGTTATCTGATTATACAGGTGTGCCAATCATTACCTGATCATACAGGTGTGTGAACTGTTACCTGATCATACAGGTGTCTGAATCATTACCTGATTACACAGGTGTGTGAACTGTTACCTGATCATACAGGTGTCTGAATCATTACCTGATTATACAGGTGTGTGAACTGTTACCTGATCATACAGATGTATAAATCATTAACTGATTATACAGGTGTATGAATTGTTACCTGTTCATACAGGTGTGTGAATTGTTACCTGTTCATACAGGTGTGTTTATTGTTGCCTATTGATACAGATGATCGGTTCATGTTGTGGAGGTTAACTGAGCTGGTGTAACTTTCTGTATCAGCATCACTGTGACTGGTCTGCAGGATCATCTTTAAACATTTAGGGCTCTAATTTTGTATGCCAGGCGCAGCGCACCTGCCCTGCACCGTGCTGACGGTGTGTGTCCAGCGCACTTTTCGAGTTTCCTGCATGGCGCTCCGAGGCGCACAGAAGCGCATCCACGCCTCTGTACCCACCCCTCCACACAAGTGCCAGAGAGGGAGGAGAAAAGGAGTGAGTGGGTTTAACACAGCCCAGGGTTGTCTTCTCCAATCAAATGAACGCCTCTCCTTGCCTTTAGATGCACTGTGAATGAGGCACAGCGACTGATTGGTCTGGCTGATCCCCGCAACCGCACAGTGTGACGGAGATGGTCAGAGCAGCTGTCACCGTTACAGCAACTAGAGAGTGGAGGGGCTATTGGGGCACGCATGGGAGGCCACAATGCGCGTCACCGTGTGGGCCAGCTCCCGGGACAGATGCAATCTGTTTCTTCGTCATTAATAGGAGTACAAAATTAAGTGACAGACATTTTAACACAGAGGCTGGCTAATCCATTCATGCATGTGATCCACCTGCATTCCTGGTTTGTCATTGCCAAATAGCAGAGCCTTTGGTGATATGCTGTATACTCTCCCAGTATCTCCTCATCCTCCATGCAATAATGTACTCCATCTTTTTAGATCATTTTAAGAATAAAGACTAAAACAGAGAAATATGGGAAATCTCAGTGAAATCCTTAAGACACGGAGTGACATACATGTATTTTCTCTCTTTTTTCTCCATCTTTTTCTCCCCAATTTTTTTGAATTTCATGAAATGAGGGAAGCCAGATATATAGGCCTACTCCGTATCGGATAAGACTTTGTTTGTTTGTTGTTCGAACTTAAAACTTCCAGCTGCCGTCATGTTAAATTTCCATTATGACAAACGGCTTTAATCCGGCATCAGATGTGACAGGACAGTTAATATAGATACAAATGTATATGGTGGTTCAGACGGTTACATTAAGTAGTGATTGATGTGATTGTTTAATGTTTTGAAATGTGCCTGACACTCTGGAAACCTGCCTCTGAGGCTTTGTTGACTTGTGCGCACATCTGCGCCTGTCACCAAATTACAGCCGCGGAGGGTGTGCTTTGCCTGTGCCGAGAATCGACCAGGTTGGAGCTGGCGAGCTTTCAGCGCAGTTCTGCACTGTTTTTTGGCACAAAATTGTCACTGCCGCAACCTGAATCTGTTGGCACCTCCACCTGGTGCACCATCACACCCATCTCAGTGCAGACGGTCTACCATATTGTTAAATTGGCGGTGCGACGCACAAAATTAACACTGAGCGGGGTGTGCCAGGCTCTGCGCACCCTGTGCCACCCTACGCTGCGCCACGAAATAAGAGCCCTATGACATCTAAACTATCTTTTGCAGGGATGAGTGCTCAGAAAAATAAAAAAAATAACAGTAAGTCTAAGTTTTGATATCAGTCCACTGCAGGTGTGCTGTGTCCTGAAGTCGAGCCTCAACAAAGCTGCTTGTTAGTGGAAAGAAGGCTGTTGGGAATGATCGGTGGAAAAACTTAACATCATTTCTGTTTCTGTTTTCACACCAAGTCCTTAAAAAAACACTTAGAGCCAGATCCCCACTGCAAGAATCCTGAACTGTCCCTTCAAATCCATCAATACGTCGGGCAAACCACTAGCATATTTAGCCAATAACAGGGCTAGAAGGTGTCTCAAAACCCTTGAGAGATATGAGCCTTTATGGTGCAATATCAAACAAAAGGAAGAACCAGATTAACCTTCATCATCATCATTGAACCAAAGAGCCACATTAACCTTCATCTTCATCATCATCATCACTGAACCAAAGAACCACATTAACCTTCATCATCATCATCATCATCACTGAACCCAAGAACCACATTAACCTTCATCATCATCATCATCATCATCACTGAACCCAAGAACAAAATTAACCTTCATCATCATCATCACTGAACCAAAGAACCACATTAACCTTCATCATCATCACTGAACCAAAGAACCACATTAACCTTCATCATCATCATCTTCATCACTGAACCAAAGAACCCAGATAAACCTTCATCATCTTCATCACTGAACCCAAGAACCACATTAACCTTCATCATCATCATCATCATCATCATCACTGAACCAAAAACCCAGATAAACCTTCATCATCATCACTGAACCAAAGAACCACATTAACTTTCATCATCATCATCATCTTCATCACTGAACCAAAGAACCCAGATAAACCTTCATCATCTTCATCACTGAACCCAAGAACCACATTAACCTTCATCATCATCATCATCATCACTGAACCAAAGACCCAGATAAACCTTCATCATCATCACTGAACCAAAGAACCATATTACCCTTCATCTTCATCATCTTCATCATTATCACCAAATTGAAGAACATTAATCTTCATCATCATCACTGAACCCAAGAACCACATTAACCTTCATCATCATCATCACTGAACCAAAGAACCATATTACCCTTCATCTTCATCATTATCACTGAATTGAGGAACATTAATCTTCATCATCATCACTGAACCAAAGACCCATTTTTAACCTTCATCATCATCATCTTCATTACTGAACCACATACCCAGATAAACCTTCATCATCATCATCACTGAACCCAAGAACTACATTACCCTTCATCTTCATCATCTTCATCATCATCATCATCACTGAATTAAAGAACCACATTAATCTTCATCTTCATCATCATCACTGAACCAAAGAACCAGATTAATCTTCATCTTCATCATCATCATTGAACTGAAGAACCACATTAATCTTCATCATCATCTTCATCACTGAACCAAAGAATCAGATTAACCTTCATCATCATCATCATCTTCATCACTGAACCAAAGAACCAGATTAACCTTCATCATCATCATCACCCTCCAGTCTGAGTCTGTTTAGCAGCAACAGTGGAGGGCGTGGCCATGTCACATTCCTGAGTTGTGTAACACACCTCCACACAGAGCTGCAGGAATTTACACCCACAGGCCACACTGTTCAACACGCTAACACACACGCTAACACACACGCTAACACACGCCTGCAGGCTGTATATTCTGACACACTGTGAGGTCACAGTGCAGGAACAGAATCCCTTGCAGCCAGAGAGTTATTCTGAGTCTGAGGCACTAAAACACTGAAGACTGCACAACAACAAACACAACTACAACACAACTACACAAAGACACAACAACAACACAATGACACTTAGGGTTTTAAACAGGGTTAAAAAGACTGCTTAAGTTATTTGAGTTGTTTGAGTTATCTGATTACTAAAAAGGTTCATGCTGGAACTCTTTTTTTCCAGTTGAAAAATTTGTATTTTGAGATCATGTTTATGCAATAAAAATAATGAAATAATTCATTGTTTATTCAAGAAACCTGGTTTCTTTTCTGTTTTGTATGTTACTGATGCTTTTCAATAAAGCTGAAGTGATTCAATGTAAAAAAAAAAAAAAAAAAAATCTGCATCTCTTATCCGATTACTCAATTAATCACCCAATTAATCGATACAATACTCGATTATTAAAGGATCACTAGCTGCAGCCTGAGTCATAGAGTTTTTCAGACACATTCACAAACAGTTGGGGTATTTATATTGACGTGATCCCTTGAGATTAATATTGATATGATAAATGTAAATATATACTGCTGCTGCCTGTTTTATTCAATGTTCAAGACACCAAATAATCAGTTTAACGGCTAAATCATTAAACTAACTCTTGCACGCTGTTTAATCTGCACAGAGGACCTCTATTGTTAATTCAATTGATTAACAAATGTTTTTGAATTTATTAGCAATTAAAGCAAATCTACAATCACAGTGAGGAAACATGCAGACAAACACACCCGACAGTCACAGTCACAGAGCACCCTGTGCTTTCAATCATGAGGAAGTAAAACATCTCAAATATCAACACCACATCAAACACAAAGATTCAAAATTGATGGAAATGTCTTGGTCAATTTGTCATCAGACTTAGCCAAACATGATTTTACTGTAAAAACAAAGCTGTGGCTTTAACAACATAAGCATTTAACTATATCCAAGCAATTCAGAGACATTTTTACAGCTGACTAGCAAAGATTTATATGTTTCTATATGTATGTAAACATGTATTCATATGCTTATGTTTAGTAAGTTCATATTCAGTTGAGATATTTTCATCCAGGGGGTGTATCTCCATCAAAATAAAAGTATATGCATCCTGAACAAATGTGATCAGATCAGACTGAGTAGATCTCTGACCATCATCTGTTTGTCTGATTTAAAGAACAGTTACACCAGAGAGGTCGTCAGAGAAACATCAACACTGAGAGAGTTACACCAGAGAGGTCATCAGAAAAACATCAACACTGAGAGAGTTACACCTGGGGCCTATTCTACGAAGCAAGTTCAGCCTAGTGAGATAGCCTTGGAGCTACCTCGCTGAACTGAGCGCGGTAGCCGGCAGTCCTGCTAAATGGTCTGACGACGCTGGTTATCAACCTCATAAGTGGATCCAGCTCTGCAATGAGCGCGTGCGCGCATATAAGGCGGAGCCCGCCGCATCTGACCAATCGCGAACATGGACCAGTCTGGAGCGTCAGAGTAGGCCGGAGAGAGAAGGACCGCATACTTCACACAGGAGGAGCAGGAGGCTATCATGACAAAGTATGAAGAATTAAAACATGTAATAAACGTCAAAAGCAACACCGGCACCGCTGCAAAAGCACAGAAGGAGTGCTGGCAGAAAATTGCTGACAATTTCAATGCATAAGTATAGCACGCAAAAAATCTTTCGTGCCATTATCATCCTGAAATAGCACTGTTCAACCATAGACTGTAAAAAACAGTCTATGTGTTCAACCTGCACTTTTACTGTAACATGCACCAGACATGTCTAATTTAGTTCCAAGATGAATTCATTCATTTGTTCATTCCTATCGTGTTTACATTTTTTGTGTGATATGTAGCCCACATGAGCCCTTCATGAATTCCTGTCACAATTTTAAGACGGGCACTAAAATATTGTCATGGAACAGAAGTGTTGGCATTGAAGATCTTGTTACGGCAATGAGAGTTCTCCATTCCCTTTAACAACCTGTAGCAAGTGTCATGTACTGTGTTGTGACTCTAAATCTGAGTCTCATTTCAGCACCAATCAAAGTGGCACCAAACGCACCTGGGAACAGGTGCGCAACAAATACAAGTACATCTTTCAAAGTGGTAATTGAAGAAGATTTCATTTATTTTTGTACAGTTTGATAAGACACAATGAAGATATTAAGTTCCCCCCCAGCCAACAGAAAGATAGCAGAGGGGAAAAGAACTGAGGGGGGGGGGGGGCTCCTCCCCCAGGTTTTACTCCTGCAGAGGAGCTGTCCGAGAGAGCTCATTGGTCAGTGGGTGGGGTTTTTAGAGTCTGCGAGTTCAATCTGGAACCTAACCGGCCCCGGGGCAGGTTAGCCATTCAGCGTAGGTTGCCATGGAGACTCACCTCGCTAAGAAGTGAACGCGTCTTGTAGAACAGGGAACCCGGAACTTACCCTCACAGTTACCTCGCTAGGCAGTAATCCTGCTTCGTATAATAGGCCCCAGAGAGGTCATCAGAGAAACATCAACAATGAGGGAGTTACACCAGAGAGGTCATCAGAGAAACATCAACACTGAGAGAGTTACAGCAGAGAGGTCATCAGAGAAACATCAACACTGAGAGAGTTACACCAGAGAGGTCATCAGAGAAACATCAACAATGAGGGAGTTACACCAGAGAGGTCATCAAAGAAACATCAACACTGAGAGAGTTAAACCAGAGAGGTCATCAAAGAAACATCAACAATGAGGGAGTTACACCAGAGAGGTCATCAAAGAAACATCAACACTGAGAGAGTTACACCAGAGAGGTCATCAGAGAAACATCAACACTGAGAGAGTTAAACCAGAGAGGTCATCAGAGAAACATCAACACTGAGAGAGTTACACCAGAGAGGTCATCAGAGAAACATCAACACTGAGAGAGTTACAGCAGAGAGGTCATCAGAGAAACATCGACACTGAGGGAGTTACACCAGAGAGGTCATCAGAGAAACATCGACACTGAGGGAGTTACACCAGAGAGGTCATCAGAGAAACATTAACACTGAGAGAGTTACAGCAGAGAGGTCATCAGAGAAACATTGACACTGAGGGAGTTACACCAGAGAGGTCATCAGAGAAACATCAACACTGAGGGAGTTACACCAGAGAGGTCATCAGAGAAACATCAACACTGAGAGAGTTACAGCAGAGAGGTCATCAGAGAAACATCAACACTGAGAGAGTTACAGCAGAGAGGTCATCAGAGACTATAATTGATCACAAGAGTCCTGTTTCTAAGTTGATGCTGAAGCTCATTAAAATAAAACAAAGAAAATAAGTTCTGGTCCAGGACCATATTGCAAGGTCCTAATGCTGTCACATCTTGTCTAGGACCATATTGCAAGGCCTTAACACTGTCAGATCTTGGCCTGACTCATACTGTATTTCCCAGCCTTAATGCTGTCAGATCTGGTCGAGGTCCATATTGCCCAGCTTAACGGTCGCATCTAGTCCAGGTCCATTTTGTCCAGCCTTACTGATGCCACGTCTAGTCCAGGTCCATATTTAAAGGCCTTAATGCTGTCACATCTGGTCCAGGACCATATTGCCCAACCTTAATGCTGTCACATCTGGTCAAGGACCATATTGCCCAGCCTTAACGCAGTCACATATGGTCCAGACTCATACTGTATTTCCCAGCCTTAATGCAGTCAGATCTGGTCCAGGTCCATATTTTAAGGTCTTAAAGCTGTCACATCTGGTCTAGGACCATATTGCCCAGCCTTAATGCTGTCACATCTGGTCCAGGACCATATTGCCCTGCCTTAACGCTGTCAGATCTGGTCCAGGTCCATATTGCCCAGCCCTTACCTCTTTCAGATCTAGTCTTGTTTCCTGATGGAGCTCTGCTAGGAGCTCGATTTGGATCATCCCTATTAACTTCAGAACTTTGATAAACAATCCAACAAAATAACAGTAATGACGTCACAAACACATCAGTAAACACGGATATTACAGGATAATAGACGGTATTGTCCCGTCTTCAGGCCCTCTGTCCGTCTGTCTGTCCGTGCTTACTTTTCGGAAGTTGCTGTGACGTCACACATTGTTGCTAAAAGTTTCTCAATTACGGTGGGTAACAATCAAGGGCTTACCTGGGCTGGTGCGTCCTCCTCCTCCTCCTCCCCCTCGCGCTGCCTTGGTGCCGATGAAGGGTCGGTCGGTGTTTCCGGTAGAATCAGAGCCGTTAACGGGACAGAGAGAAGCGGACACTCTCAGTTCTTTTTCTTGGTTCCCTCCCTGTCCACTCCGCGCATGCTCAGTCAGATACTCCGCCCTCCTGTTGCCACGAAATCCAACATGGAGGACAGAGAGAGTCAGAGAGCAGCATCAGCCTGTCAAGTTTATATATCTATATCTATCTCTATCTCTATCTCTCTGACATATAGATAGATAGATAGATAGATAGATAGATAGATAGATAGATAGATAGATAGATAGATAGATAGATAGATAGATAGATAGATAGACTGTATATGTACACATTTATATGGATGTACATAAATGTCTGTGTTTATGTATATTCATATACATATGTATGTGTAGATAGAATACATAAGACATACTTCTTGTTTTATGTTTCTTTTCAAGTTTTTTGACCAATAAGGAACTCAGCTGACGTGCTGATCCTTTTTATCTTCCTCCAAGTAAATAAACTTTCAGAAATCCTTCTCCACATTTTGACCTTTTTAAATAAATCTCAGTAAATGAGGTCAGCAATGTCTGCTCCTTTAGTTGGAGGTGATTATGATGGTTTAAAGTACGACATAAATCACATATAACATATATCAACAACACCTGAGTAGGGACATAAAACAGATTAGTTTATATGGTTAAAACTTCGTGGTTAGTTTCACTATAGATTAATAGTTTAATTGTGGCGCCCTCTACTGGCAGATATAGGTACATGTATGAATTTATTGCTGGAAACAAGCAGAACAGCCAAAGATAAAATTATTCCTAATATTATACAGCAGACAAGATAATTCTAAAACTAAATCAATATTGAATAACTTTAATAACACTGTTCATGAAAATTCAAGGGATATTTTTTGTTGTGTAACTCGATGTTCTTGTCCACAGTGATGTGATCAGCTCTGCTCCTGTGAGGACAGATCTGAAGACCAGACCAAGATTTTCTTCAGTCATAGGATTTAAGGTAACAAAGAGAACCAGTACTGGAGTGATTGTACTTGATGCTTCATGGATAGCTCTGCTCATTTCCCCTAACGAGCCCCCCTGAGGAGGTTTAACTCTGCTGAGGACAGGCAGACACCAGGTAACATTCAGAATGCTTGACCCCTAGATTGACCATGTCCACTTTTTGGACACTTCTGAACTTCTGAATATTTTTGTCATCCCTAATGCTATGGCTTTTATTTTTCACTCAAGTGTGTGTTTTTACTCAGTGTTCCTAATTCTAGTAAAATTACTGACATAAAGTCCATCATAAAAAACAGCAGTTTAAATCCAGTGTCCACTTTAGGATTATTGAAACACAGGATAGTCTTTTTTTTTTTTTTTTTGCATATAATACCGCTGCTCCATAAAATCATCTTGTTGAATTTCAGTCAATCAGTCGGTACACCAGGCTTCATCATTTTTATAATTCTACACTGTTGTCCCACTACATCTTATTAACATGCATTTACTCCAGTGACCAGCAGAGGCAGTGTGGACGCCATAATAATTTCTGAGAGTCTCTTAAATTATCTGGGGTCTTATTTATAAAGCTTGCATATGCAAAAGACAGGGCTTGAAAGTGGTGTGCGCAACTTCCGGCAAAAAAGATAGTGATTTATAATAATTATAAACTTCGCAGGAGAATGTGCGCTCTGGTACATCAACCTTGATATTGGCACATGAACATTTTGGAAACAGGGGAAACTGGCAGCACAGATGGTGAGGAGGTGAACTGAAGCCAGATTCATGCATGCATTTAATATCATCACATACCAGACTTATAGATCCGCATAATCATACACACTTGAGATTGCAGTGTCGTGTGTTCCTTTAGTGAGGCATTAGACTTACTACGGTATGCAGTGTTCATATGTCATAGTTCCACCTTTGCATGATATCCAGCAGTGAATAGCACTGTATCATTTGAGACAAATTAAATAACAAACAGTCCAATTGCTGAGTAAGTATTTAAATAGTGAAGTGACGCTCGTGCAAAGGTGCTTCACTATGGATGCAGTGGCACTGCTGGGAGATCACGCAAATGGGGGATCAGGATGGAGAGAGTCTTTAGGGACCACAATTATTTCCTAGCCCATGACGATGACTGACTAATAAGCTGGCTTAGATTCCCCCGAGCAGTGCTCTTGGATCTATGCACTGAACTGAGTCCAGTGTTAGAGCCACCCGCTGGACCCGAACCCTCCCAGTGCATATACAGGTGTTGACCATTCTGGGGTTTCTTGCAACCAGCTTTTTTCAGTGGAAATTAGCCAACAAGTGTGTGTTTCATATGATTAACAATATGTAATGTTACATATTCTGTCTAAAGGCCCTTTTGAGTTTGATATAACAGGCTACAGTTAAATTCTGTCCTTAGGCCTAGGATATCGCAGTCATCCCTCAACACAATGATGCCAGTCGTGTTGGACGCCATTATAAACATGATCAGTTGATACATCAGGATCTTACTCTGTGGGTAAACAGGCCAACATTGAATGAAGTTTGCAGCAAGGTCTGGTTTCTCAAATGTAATCGGCACAATTGACTGCACTTACATTGCTTAGAGAGCAACAACTGAAAATTAATTTATGAACCGGAAAAATGAGTATATAATCAATGTAGAAATTATTTGTTCTTCAAACATGGTTTTGACAAATGTAGTGTCACAGTGTCCTGGGTCAACACATGACTCAGATTAATCCTGACACACAGCAGTGCAGAACAGACTGCAGGCAGGCGATCAAAAACATTCATGAGGTACTTTGCATTGACCATGCATGGTTAGGTGGGTCTATAGGGGACGGGGTGTGAGGTGAATCCACCTGTGCAACCTTCTAGGTGGACTGGGATTTATAAAGGCAAAAGTGCTTATGTGTGTGCGCAGGCATGGTTTTTAAATCAGACTTTTTTTGTTGGCACACACCATTTTCAGCACTTGAGCACATGTACACTTTATCTGGATGCTGTTTTATAAATGAGCCCCCTGTGCATGTAGACATGATTTCCACATTTTAATGGCCTTCAGCCAGAGGAAGTGACTTTATAAATATGTACATATAAATGTACAAGGGACAAAACTGTTAAATAAAACCATCGATTTATAGATAAAAATGTGATGAAGATGGTCAAACTGTCAAGGTTTTGAACCCAAGGTAAACAAGATATGAAGGTTAAAGGATCCAAATGCAGATTAACAAAAAGCTTCATTATAAAACTAACAAAACCAGTCCTTTACAACAAGAATGTCCAAACTTAAAAACTAAACTAAAACAAAGTAACAAAGAAAAGCAGGCTCAAACAAAGAAAAACACTGGAGGCTAAACTCATAAAAGCAAAACAAAATCTCTACAAAACAAACAAAATACAGAAACTACCTACAAAACAGAGGGAACACTGGAGGATCACTGAAGAAAACTGTGGAGGAATATTGAGGCACTGAGAACTTGGTGAACAAGCAAGACAATGACCCCACAACGACAAAGGGGAACAGAAGCCATGGTCGAATAGTCCCCTCTTAAGCCCTTTCCTAACCTCTTTTCCTTAACCTTGATGGAAAGCATCATGAAGTTAAGGAAAGGAGAAAGGAGAATTCAGTTGGACTTAGGAAAGGAAAACTGCCGTGCAGAGAGAATCCAACTACACTGTCACTACGCTACGTCATGCAACAGCGGATGTTACTGACGTTAATATGCTGCAGTGAAACTACAATTTGAACTACAAAGACGAACAACAGAAGGCACATCTCAGAAGTGCTTGTGTATCATGATTATGTTGTTCCTTGCAGACAACATTGCATCTGCATAACCGATTTTGAAAGTGACGATTTAAATAGATTTGCCCACATTATCAACATGAATACCAATCATTATTGAACCATGTTTATAACATAATCAACATCAAATGTCTCAAATCCTGCTCTCTTCAAAGAATCAGACTACTGCTATCTTGTGATATGTACGCTGAATTTTATCAGCAGTGTTGGTGAAAGTATTTTTTTGCCTTACTGAAGATAGAAATACTGCAGGGTTCAAACACAACACGAGTCAAAATCTGTCATTTCAAGCCTTTTCTAAGGGCTTCCAGTATTAGCATGAAAAAGTCAAGAAAGTGTTAAAATCTAAAGGACTAATGCAGAATAATCTGCATAATTTGATCATAATTACTGATACTTAAAAAAATATCCCTTAAACTTTGCAGCAAGGAAAAAAGAGCTCAATTTAATGTCTTCATATAAACCTGCTGCTGGACAATTTCGAATAGCCCACTACCTGACTTGTGGGGTAAATTTATCATGAATAATCTGCACCTGCAAATTAGGCTAATGGTAATTAAATCAGCTCAAATAAACTGCAGTGGGGTAAAAAGTGTAATTTCTGCCTTTGATATGTTGTATAAATTACATATACCCAAATAAAGTGTGCTCTTCAGTATCTAAGTATGCACTCACCAGCTGCATCTGATTAAATGTTCCACCCCTGATTACTGAACTACACATCTAAAAAAAATTCACGAACCTCAACAAAACCCAGTAAATACTATGACATTTTGGTGTATTTGTGCTTTTAAGTTTTCATGGCTGATACAGGCTGTAGACATGTCATGTGACAAAGTTGTTAATTTCCCAAGGATAAAAGTTTATTATCACTTAATCAAGAAGAATGTTTGCCTCCGCGCATGCGCAGTACTCTCTGGAGAGCTGTTCTTCTCTTTGCCTCCGTGTCCTCCTTTCGATGAGCTCCTCATCTGTAAACTCTGGCTCGAAACTTTAAGGACACCCATCATATTCAAAGTTCTCCTCCACAACATCTTCATCCGATAGATATTCGTCCACTTTGAACAAAACTGGTAGAAGAAAGTCGTTGTCTTCCCCGGCATCTTCCCCTGAAACAATGAGCTGTACTGCGTAGGCGCGGAGGGAAACATTCTTCTTCTTTAGTTCAGAGGTCAGCACAGCCACAAAACATGTCTGGAGCGACACAGACTGTAATGGAGGAGTAGCCCGAGCGGACCATGATGAAATATTGGTGACACTAGTGAGTTTTTGGATGATTAATGCAGTTTTAGGAGCGGCGCTATACATGCCCTATGTGCTACCATTATGCGGATGTCCGCCGCTCGATTTTTGATCTAAATATCTCCCGAAGCACTGTTTGGGTCAGGAAAGCCATCTGGGTGAGTTTATTGTTCTTCTTCATTTTATAAACAATGTGAAAGCTGTAGAAACCAAACTTATGCTTTGACAATGCCAGTCTTGTACTGGCAGAAAGACGTGACGTATGCTCCCTAGAGGAGGGACTTCCTCCTACTATACGGCATAATTTTTTTAGTCTAAGTAAGCATACCTCTTCCTCGCACAGGGCAAGGAGGGTGGTCTGGTAGGTATGTGTGCCAACCTCATCTGTGGGCTCCATGTGCCATTTACAGTCCTGCCTTCGTGGGTTGCTCCCCAACCCACGAGAAAGGCTTCTGTTGTGATGACCTTACTTGCCATGATTGTGCCCATGGCAACGCCCTCAGTCAAAAAAGGGCGCAGCGCGGTGACACACGCCAGTGGAATCAGGACCTGGCGGTGACGGTGATGTGACAGATTCAACCTAAGTGACGCCACCCACTGCTGAAATGGTCTCATGTATAAGTGGCCAAGCGAAATGACTATCAGTGCTAATGCCATAAGCCCCAGCAGCCTCAGACATGTCCTGAACCTCAGCAAGTTCCCCCTGCGGAAAAGTGCCAGACAAGCCTGAAAAGCTTTCACCCTTTCCACTGAAAGACGGGCCCTGAACATAGCTGAATCTAGGGACAGACCTATGAATGTAATAGTCTGAGTCGGGACCAGAACACTCTTTTCCTGGCTTTGTTGAGAGGACTGTGCCGCTAGCAGCCAGTCGTCTATGTATGTTGCCAAACACACTCCCCCCTCTCTCAATGGTGCTGTGGTAGCCTCGGTGCATTACACGAACACTCGTGGGCTTAATGACGGGTCGAATGGGAGCACCAAATACTTGAACATTACACCCGAAAAGCAAACCTGAGAAATTTTCTGAGGGGGGTAAATAGGGATGTGAAAGTAGCCATCTTTTAGGTCTACTGATATGAACCAGTCGCCTGGACGCACAAAACGTATCAGGGCTGTATGTGTCAACATCCTGAATTTGTATTGCTTCATGTACCTGTTCAGGGCATGCAGGTCTAATATTGGCCGTAGACCTTCGTCCTTTTTTGGTACCAGAAAATACCTTGAATAGAAACCTCTCTGGCTCTGCTCCAGCGGCACTATTTGAATTGCTCTCTTGTTCAGCAAGGTTGTATTTTCTTCCTGCAAGATATGAGCCTTTTTCCCTGAGCCTGTGAGTGTAATACCCCATGAAACAAGGCGGGGTAAACGCGAATTGGAGCCTGTAGCCCTTGGTTACAGTTTTTATTACCCAATCCGACACTCCACATGTCTGCCACTAGACCGCTCGGGCTGCTAGCGGACCCAGAGGTGGTGGCGGCATGACGCCGGGCTGCATTGACTCTGTGGGTCGTGCAGCCACGGCAGTCACTCTGCTCACTACAGCAGAGGGGATGTCCCGCTGCCTTAAAGGTGGGGACATGGCGCGCTCTTGCGGCCTTATTTGTGCCCATGTCAGCATGTTCTGTACCTTTTTGATTTTAATTTCTTTTGATTTTATGTGCAATTGTGGCTGCGCCATCGGCTCAGGGCCTGGATGCGCGCCTGAATATATATTTATTACAGACACTGAGGGGGAAGCAATGTGTTGGGTATTTGGGCACTGGTGTGTGCTTATATGACTCAGCTGGATTTCCACCGAGCCCTATGCAGGTCTCAACTTCCTCCCCTTTGCGCGGTCATGAACTGTGAGCCCCAACATCGGCTCTGCGCGCCTTTTGCAGGGTCTGGAACATGCCCCCAGGAACAGAATATCTGTGGGGGGGGAATGGAGCAGGCGTCTGGCTGAACTCGCTCTCTTCCCCTGGAAATGGCGCTCTAGGTGGCACGCCGCTTCTTCTTGGCCCCCAGAGTGCTGGGAGGAGCGGTCTGGTCCCCTGCATCACCCTGGTGGTGAAAGGCTTTTTAGCTCAAGCACCCTTGAGCTCCGGTGACTTACCCTGGCCTCCGCCACCAGTCTGGGGCTGAGGCAGGCATTTTGGGATGTGGTATGGAGGTCGCGCCACAGCCTGGGCAAAACTCTGGCGGGGTGCAGAGGGAGGGAGAGGCGGTGCTCTTCTTGGAA
Source organism: Scarus forsteni (assembly GCA_036419115.1). NCBI lineage: Eukaryota > Metazoa > Chordata > Actinopteri > Labriformes > Labridae > Scarus > Scarus forsteni. Next base: position 23,512,175 of record JAZDUH010000269.1, read on the forward strand.
GACGAAGCTGCAGTGCTTTGCCCTCTCTTTTCTTCCCCTCGCATGGTTTTTGCATGGTGGCCACAGCCAGCCCAAATAAGCCCTTTGGGTCCACAGGCACGTTGAGAAGCTAGGTCTTCTCTTTGTGAGAGCCTTTTTCAGTTAGCAAGGACTGAAAGCATTCGGCTTTAGACAGCAAAGCAGGGCCCACTGCAGTCATAGTGGACTTTTGTGTTGGGTGGAGGTTGGATGCCAGTAGGACCGGGGGCAAATGGGAGAAGCCTTTTTCTTCCATGTCAGCCCAGTCCCGCGCCGACTCTTCCTGTACCAGATTTTTGGTGGTGAGAGGGTTGCTCCATGAGTGAGTCGCCTCCTCCAAACACTCGGGGAAAACTGGCAACAGTTATCTGGTAGAGGACTAGGTTTTAGGGAGCCGTCTTCCCTCATAGCGAGACGTGGTGGTCTCAGTCCGGACTTCAAGCCATACAATACCCAGCTTTGCAGCTGCCCTCTTACAGACTTCGTGCAGGTCCATGCTGGCAGCCGGTGTCGGCAACTTGCTGTCACAGCTAGCAGCCAACGGCTTTGCAGCCGACGGCAAGCTAAAGGGCCCCACATCCTCCTTCTTTTCATCAGAGCCGAGGCTAATGGACTCGTTTCCTGAGTCAGACAAAATTCCCACAACGTCACCTTGCTCCGCTGACAGGCTAGCTTCGTGATCATCGGGGTCAGGTAGGGCAACGGCGTCGAGCTGGTCACCCCAGCTGGTAGCTGTAGGGATGGTGTTTCCCTCGGTGCCCTCGGTTAGCTCCCGTGGTGAGGGAATGGCTACCCCCATCATCGGGTCGGCCGCTGACAGGCTAGCTTTTCGTGCTAGTCTGCGTCGGCGGGTCTTGACAGAGAGGTGTGCGCAATGCTCACAGGCAGGCGGGGATGCTAGTGCGTCCAGGGCATGTTGCAGCCCAAGACACGCAGAACAGTTGGAATGGGTGTCCGCCCCGGCTATCATGTTACCACACGCGCACATCTTAGCAGGTAGCTCGCCCTTGTCCATGGTGAGGAAAGGTAGGGCTCCATTTCAAGAAAAACTCTGTTTACAAAAGCGGTAAGCAGTTAGTATGGTGGCTAACTGCAGTAGCTCTGTTTGGTGACAGGCCGCTACTAACCTCAGATAGCAGTGCAGTGGAGTTAGCATTTGGCAGCCGAGTGGTTAGCTCGCCCTGTGAACTGTGATGCTAGTCCGTTAGCTACAGCTGCCGTCTGAGAGGTTGCTACTGGGAGCGAGAAGAGGTTTTAGACTACAGAAATGACGCCGTATGGCTCTTTATAGTAGGAGGAAGTCCCTCCTCTATGGAGCATACGTCACGTCTTTCTGCCAGTACAAGACTGGCATAGTGTTAAACAGCTTCTGGGGGACAGCGCGAGGGGCTTGTCCCATAGTGAGATACTGAAACGAATGCTGAAAGAGAACTGTGACTGGTGTTACTTTCAGACAATCAGATGTGTGGATACATTTTATTTAATGGTGTTTTTTGTTGTTGTTTGTTTTTTTGCGTGAAAACATTTTATTACAAAAATTTGTGTCTTTTCAATTGTTGATCCTTGATCTTTGGCCAGGTATGGCTAAATTGAATGCAGCTGAGAAGCAGTGTCTTTATAGACAGAGGAGGGATGCTGATCCTGAATGAAGAGCAGAGTATTTAGAGAAGAGGAAGCAGGGCTATGCCAGAGATATTGAAACAAAGAACAGAAGGACAATAAATTATTTAAGTGAAAGGGAGAAAAGCAGAATGAAAGGCATGGAGGCAGCGTCAGCGAAGATGCAGGCAAAGACAGGCAGAAGCATTTAGTTATTAAGCTGGTAAAGCTTAATAACTCACTCACTCGCTCACTCCAAAAGAAATAACCAATGAAATTTTCAAGAGAATATTTGAAAATATATTTTCATTTTACAGACAGCTACAACAAGGAAGGAGACAACATAGGAGAGATGCACAGAAAAAAAAAAGGGAAATAGAAAAACTCAAAGATGAGATCATCAGACTGAGACGACGTTATGAAAAGGTGAAGAAACAAAAGAGACGACTGCAGCTCAAAAATCTGGATAGCCCGGAAGTTAAAACACAAAGAATTATTAAAGGTCAGAAAGTCAGCAGTCCAGTGAGAAAAGCCCTGAAAAGTCACTTTGTGGTTTTGGGAGCACTGAAACACAAATACAGAGGTTTGAAAAACACAAAATCTGAACAAAGTCTTGCACAGCTATTATCAGATAAATAAAGCTAATAAAAAATATAAATACAAAACATACTGCAAAAAGTTAACTGGCGGCTGTTCTCAAAGAAAAACAAAGGAATCTGGCATAGAGAGGGAGACTACAAAATCAGTGAGACAATTTTTCCTAAGGGATGATGTCAGCAAACTGATCACAGGGAAGAGGGACACAGTAACACTCAGGAAGGTTAAGAGACAGAGGAGATTACTCCCTGATTCTTTGCTCAACCTCCACATGGAATATGTATCTGAGCACCAACAAATTTCTTATGCCTTCTTCTGCCGTCTGAGACCATTTTGGGTGGTTCCGTCAAAAGAGAGACAGAGAAACATGCCAATGTAAGATGCATGAAAATTTTGGACAAATTATACAGACTCGGCATCTCAAACTGCAAAACCTTAGAGGAAATGTGTGACAACAGCACTGTCTGCAGCACCTCCAAGACGTGCTTATGGTGATTGTGTGAACTGCATGATGTCTGCTTTCCCTCTGAGCTATTCTTCAAGTAGGGTGGTGAAGCTAACCCAGTGGTGCCAGGAGAAGGTATCCTTCTCAAAGCTAGATGGTGAGACTAAAATAAGTACAATCACTGTCAAAACAGACATCCCTTTTCAGGAGGATGAGCTTGTCACACAATTTCAGGAGAGGCTTTTAACAAAACCCAAAACCAGTGAAGTTGGCACGTTGTGTAAATCGTAAACAAAAACAGAATACAATGATTTGCAAATCCCTTTCAACCTATATTCAATTGAATACACAGCAAAGACAAGATACTTAACGTTCGAACTGGTAAACTGTGTTATTTTTTGCAAATGTTAGTTCATTTGGAATTTGATGCCTGCAACATGTTTCAAAAAAGCTGGCACAAGAGGCAAAAAAGACTGAGAAAGTTGAGGAATGCTCATCAAACACTTATTTGGAACATCCCACAGGTGAACAGGCTAACTGGGAACAGGTGGGTGCCATGATTGGGTATAAAAGCAGCTTCCCTGAAATGCTCAGTTATTCACAAACAAGGGTGGGGGAGGGTCACCACTTTGTGAACAAATGCGAGAGCAAATTGTCCAAAAGTTTAAGAACAACATTTCTCAACGAGCTATTGCAAGGAATTTAGGGATTTCATCATCTACGGTCCGTAATATCATCAAAAGGTTCAGAGAATCTGGAGAAATTACTGCACGTAAGTGGCAAGGCCGAAAATCAACATTGAATGCCCATGACCTTCGATCCCTCAGGTGGTACTGCATCAAAAGCGTCATCACTATGTAAAGGATATCACCACATGGGCTCAGGAACACTTCAGAAAACCACTGTCAGTAACTACAGTTCGTCTACATCTGTAAGTGCAAGTTAAAACTCTACTATGCAAAGCCAAAGTCATTTATCAACAACACTCAGAAACACCACTGGCTTCGCTGGGCCCGAGCTCATCTAAGATGGACTGATGCAAAGTGGAAAAGTGTTCTGTGGTCTGACGAGTCCACATTTCAAACTGTTTTTGGAAAGTGTGGTTGTCGTGTCCTCCAGACCAAAGAAGAAAAGAACCAACAGGACTATTATAGGCCCAAAGTTCAAAAGCTAGCATCTGTGATGGTATGGGGGTGTATTAGTGCCCAAGGCATGGGTAACTTACACATCCCTGAAGGCACCATTAATGCTGAAAGGTACATACAGGTTTTGGAGCAACATATGTTGCCATCCAAGCAACATCTTTTTCATGGACTCTATCATATTGTTTATTGTCTGTCTTTTATTTATTGTGATGTGTGCTGTTGACCTCTTGGCCAGGTCCCCCTTGTAAAAGAAGTCTCGATCTCAATGGGTCTTTTTACCTGGTTAAATAAAGGTTAAATAAATAAATAAATAAATAAATAAATGGACGCCCCTGCTTATTTCAGCAAGACAATGCCGAGCCCCATTCTGCACGTGTTCCAACAGCATGGCTTCGTAGTAAAAGAGTGAGGGTACTAGACTGGCCTGCCTGTAGTCCAGGCCTGTCCCTATTGAAAATGTGTGGCACATTATGAAGCGTAAAATACAACAACGAAGACCACGGACTGTTGAACAACTTAAGCTGTACATCAAGCAAGAATGGGAAAGAATTCCACCCGAAAAGCTTCAAAAATTGGTCTCCTCAGTTCCCAAACGTTTACTGAGTGTTGTTAAAAGGAAAAGCGATGTAACACAGTGGTAAAAATGCCCCTGTGTTAACATTTTTTGCAAATACACTCTCCTGATTGTATTGTATTATTATAATTGTTCTCTGACTTATTAAAGGTCGCCACTCATTTTCCAATATCAGAAGGCTCTTAAATATTGTTCTCACCTCTACCTCTTCCCCCATACAAGAAGCCTAGTGTCTATGGATGCCGAGAAGGCTCTCGACCGCATAGAGTGGGATTACTTATTTGCAGTTCTTTCTAAATTCGGATTTGGTGACACTTCAATTTCCTGGATTAAACTGCTATATACATCCCCCCAAGCACGTATTCGTTCCAACTTGGTTTACTCTTCTTATTTCCCTTTAGCCAGAGGAACACGTCAGGGATGCCCCTTATCCCCATTGCTTTTTGCCATAGCAATGGAACCACTCGCACTTACTCTTAAATCATCCTCAGCTCTGGTAGGCATTTCTCGCTCCGGCATTGAACACAAGGTATCGTTATACGCGGACGATCTTCTTCTCTACCTTAGTCAACCAGAATCCTCAGCCAACAAAGTAGTCTCCATTCTAGAAGAATTCGGTTCTTGCTCTGGATATAAACTCAACTTCCAAAAAAGTGAATGTTTCCTGATCAATGATCACACACCTCAAATCGACCAAACAAACTTTCCTTTCCGCATTAACTCAACCGGGATTAAATATCTCGGTATTTATGTCACTCGTTTGTTGTCTTCTATGTCTGAAGCAAATCTCTCCCCTTTGGTCTCAGAGATGAAGGCAGATTTCCTCCGTTGGAGCAGTCTCCCCTTGTCTCTGAGTGGCAGAGTCCAGATTGTTAAGATGAATATCTTGCCCAAATTTCTGTACGTCTTTAGTTGCTTACCTGCTTTTGTTCCTAAATCCTTTTTTCGGAAGATTGATAGTTTAATATCATCCTTTATTTGGGCTGGTAAAACCCCTAGAATTAGTAAATCAGTGCTTCAGAAACCAAGGGCTGCTGGTGGCTTAGCTCTACCTAACTTGATGGTCTACTACTGGGCCACTAATATCCAGAAAATTCTGTTGTGGCTTCACTCCCCTACTACTGACTGGTGCATCCTAGAGTCACGCTCTTGCCGCTCCTCCTCGCTCTCTGCTCTTGCCCACTCCCCTCTACCCTTATCGCCGTCTAAATTCTCATCTAATATCATAGCTCAAACCACCCTGAAGATCTGGCTTCAATTTCGACGCCACTTCAATTTTCACCTAGCCTCCATCTCAGGTCCCTTGATTGATAACCATAACTTTGCACCCTCCTTACTGGATTCCAGTTTCCACAACTGGGCATGTCAGGGGATAAACACATTTAAAGATTTATTCGACGATGGGACTTTTTGTAGTTTTTCTCAGTTGCGTTCCAAATATAACCCTCCACGGTCAGACCTTTTGCGCTACTTTCAGATCCGTCACTTTATACAATCACAGTTTGCTTCTTATCCTCAATGTCCCTCTGAATCAGCCTGGGAGGAGATCCTTAATATACCTTATACCTCCCTAAAGTTAATATCTCGCATATATTGTAAAATATCATCTACCAATAATATCCATTCCTCCAAAACTAGGGATCGGTGGGAATCTGAGCTGGGGCTGGAACTGGACAGAGAGATATGGTCGAAGGTCTTACACAGAGTAAATTATTCTTCCTCTTGTACACGCCTTAGTCTGATACACCTCATGCTAGTGCATAGAGCATACTTGTGCAACGCTCGTTTGGCAGAATTCTATCACAATGTCAATCCAGCATGTCCTCGCTGCTCTGCTGACCCCGCTACCCTTACACACATGTTCTGGCTATGTCAAAAGTTGGGAAAATACTGGTCGGCCATCTTTAACACAATCTCTGAGGGTCTTAAAATTGTAATTAAGCCCTGCCCTGTCATAGCAATATTTCGGTGTCTCAACAACCCTTTCTCCTTACTCTGTAACTATGTCAGACAAGATTGCCTTTCTGTTATTTGCTGGCTAGAAGAAGGATTCTGTTGTCCTGGAAATCTCCATCTCCACCTTTACACTCTTTGTGGCTAAGTGACGTTATGTTTTTTTACAGCTTGAAAAAATCAAATATACTCTCAAAGGGTCAACAAACACATTCTACAAGAGGTGGCAACTGTTTCTGACATACCTTTGGAACCTACCTGTACTACCATCAGATTAACATTGGCAATTCTGCTGGATGTTGAGCTATATCCATGTACTTGTACCAACAAGACTCTTCCTAGTGGTGCATAGCACCTTGGACTCTCGGACTACCAAGGTTCATCCCTATGACATGGCCCCGTGTACTTGTGATCCTTATCCTAACTTTATTGTAATCTAGAACTATAACCTTGTTTTTTTTGTTGTTGTTTTTTTTCATTATTATTATTTTATTATTTAGCATCATTATTCTTTATTATTCTCTTTGTATTTTATTTTCCCTTTTGGGTTGTGGGTGTGGGGATGGTTGAGTATTGTTTAAAAATCTTGTTTGGTGCTGTTGTTGAACTTGATCTTTGTTCGTGCCTCATAAGTATCAATAAAAATTGTTTGAACTATAATTGTTCTCTGACTCTGATTACATGTCCTGAAGAGACTGAGACATAATATTGTGAATAAAAGTGTGGTAACACCAGTGACAAAAGAAGCAGTTCATATTATCTTTAGATAAATGTACCAAAAAAAAAAAAAAAAATTAAGCTTTTATTCATGTGTATTCATAAAGTCAATGACATATGTAACAATGCAGTTGAAGTTTAAATGTTAGAAAAGGAAAAAAAAAAGACATCTTGCATCCCAAAAGTTGACGTTTCTGTAGAATGAACCTCATATTGATTCAAATCAAATTATTCTTTTTTAAGTCATATCATATCTTCCATATGGTTTCATCATATCATACAATATATAATATAGTTCGCCACAAACAAACAGAGAGCCAAACTTTAACAACAGGGATTCCTAAATCAAAAATGTCTGACTTTGAACATGATTTAAAAGAGGTCAACTGGGAAAGAATAACTAAAGAGACAGATTTAAACCATAGTGCAAACAATTTCGCCTCAACCCTTTGTGACTTAATAAGCAAACACACTAAGACCTGGAAAAATAAACCTAAGAAATACTCTCTTCCATGGTTTAATAGTGATATCCTTCGTATCACCAAAGAGCGAGATCTTGCTCTTAAAAGGTTTTTAATCACTAAAACCAACACTGATCACCTTATTTTCACTGGCTTAAGGAACAAAGTGGTGTCTGAGTTACGGAAAGCCAAGACAAATTATTTCACTAGACTCATTGAAGAGGCCAATGGTAATAGTTCTAAACTCTGGCAACATATAAATAGACTAACTCAAACAACCTCAGTGCTGTATTTATCAAGAAATATCTGAGCTTCCTGTTAGAGCCTATTACTTACTTGGTGAACCTGTCAATAAATACATTTTTTTTCCAGGGAGTTGGAAAACTGCAATAATTACACCAGTTTATAAATCTGGTGACAAAGATTTAGCAAGTAATTACAGGCCCATCGCCATCCTCCCAATAGTTTCAAAAGTTCTGGAGAAGGTTGTGGCAGAACAATTAATTGAACAGCTAGAGTCAAACCAAATGCTTCATCCACAGCAGTTTGTATTTAGAAAAAAATATTCCACAGAAACAGCAAACTGTTATCTGCTTGAAAAGATCAAAGCCTCTCTGGATAAGGGAAATGTTGTGGGAGCTGTGTTTTTGGATTTGAAAAAAGCCTTTGACACCTTCAACTACAATGTCTTACTTAAGAAACTCAATAGATTCAAAATGTCATCTTCAGCCATGAAGTGGTTTAAATCATATCTAGGGGAGAGACAGCAATGTGTCAGAGTCAATGGAGTGAAATCGCACATGAATACAAACAACATGGGAGTACCACAAGGGTCTGTTCTTGGTCCACTGTTGTTCACAATGTACATTAATGACCTACCAAGCTGCTGTCCAGATGTCAACTGCCAGATGTACGCTGATGACACGGTCATCTATGTGTCCACTGAAACATCCAGACTGGCAGGTGAGCACCTGACGCAGGCTTTATTTCACATCTCTGAATGGCTGGAGTTATCCCATCTCACTCTTAATGTGCAAAAAACTGTATCTTTGTGCTTCTCTATGCGTAATAGGCCTGCACATGACGTACTTGAGGTCAGGATTAAGAATGAAATCATGAATGAAGTGAGTGTAGTTAAATACCTCGACATCCTTCTGGACAAGAACTTAAAATTTGACAGGTTAAGTTAATATGCAAGAAGGTAGGACCAAATCTCAACTGTTTTCGTTTTATTAGAAGGAACCTGTCATATCAAGCTGCAAAACTCTATATGCATGCAATGATATTTTCACACCTTTCATATTGTATCACATCATGGTCACAGGCTTCTCCAACCACATTAAAACCAATATTTTCAATATACAAGCTGGCAATAAAAATCATGGACAGAAAACCTATGAGATGGCATCACTGCCGCATGGTAAAAAAACACAATCTTTTCACCTTTGAAAATTTTATGGATTTTAGTGTTCTTAAACTGTTTTATAAATGCTTAAACAATCAAGTGTCAACACTGTTTTCTGAACTGGCCACCAGGCGTCAGAGCTCTTACAGGGCAGCCACACGATCCTCCACCAGTGGTGATTGTCTTGTCCCAAGACACAAGACTTCACTACGACAGTCTGCTCTTTCTGTCAAAGGGGCAAAACTGTGGAACTCTCTGCCAATACATCTAAAACTGGAGACAAATAAGAACGCTTTTAACAAAGGACTTAAAAAATGGCTTAAATCAAAACAACAGTGTTTGCATGAATAATTTTAATTGGTTGACGACTGATCATGTTGCCTTGGCGTTACATTTTATGTATGTATTTAATTTGAAAAACTGCTTCTTTTTAACTGTCATATTTCATTGTACATTGTGCTTTTTCTTTCCCTTCTTCATTTATTAATTTTATCATTTTATAAAAGCCTCCTGTGGACAAGTGTTGTAAATTAGCACCTGTTCTAAATCACTTAAAACAATGCACCTGGTTTTTTTTGGCCAATGTAATTGTTATGTCCACATCAAATAAATAATAAATAGAAAAATAAAATAAAATCCCATGTTCTATATAATGCTGAATCATATTGTATATCGCTTCATATCATATCGCTCCACGTAATGTCATATCATAGCCCATCAAATCACATATCACATTGATTCGTATCATATGCGGTATATCATATATCTCATTTAACCATATCATAGCTCATCCTCATAATGCGTCATATTGTTTCGTATATACTGTGTAGTATCTACTCAAATCGTATCATGCGTACCTTACATTCATCATATCACCTTGTATCATTGATCTGTATAACTTGATTATATCTCATATGGAATGATATTGTATCTCTTCTCCTTAATCGAATCATATTGTATTGCACCGTTTTGCAGCATATCTATATCATAGCCTCTCACATGATTTTATCAAATGGTATTGTGACATATCATACCATATTATTTCACCTCTAGTCGTATCCAATTGTACCTTACTTACACATCTCACCACTTTGTATGACATTGCATATCAAATCGTTTCATACTACACTGTGGCGTATATTTGTTAAACTAAACCACATCGCTTCACATAATATATATCTCATCTAATCATCTAATATCATATGCTGGCATAAGATGTCAGTGCCCGTGCTGACTACAATCATTGAGGGCCACCCAGCAGGGGCTCCAGGCACCAGGATGTCATCATTGGCTATCAAGGTCATATCAGTAGGGGCACCTGGCATCAAGATGACAGTGCCCTTGTCGGCCACCTTCATCAACCATACAGGGTAATACTACTATGGGCACCCAGCACCAGGTCTTCAGTGTGTGTGCTGACTACAATGAACAATCATCTGGGGCCACCCAGTGGTGGCTCCTAAAACCGGGACTTGATCATCAGCCAAAGTTCAGAACAGTTGGGGCACCTGGCACTGGGATGCCAAGGCTCTCCTGATTACCCTTCACCCTCTGCCTCTAGTATTTTGTTCAATAATTCTGCCTTAACCATCGAAGATTTAGTTCATTTAAAAAAAGGGGGGGGGGGCTCTAGAAATCAGAATTATAATCCTCCCTCCAGTGACATGATGAATCTACTTTAGCCGTGCCATCAGAAGCACTCCACACCTCGCTCAACTAGAAGGGAATCAGGATACCAGGATACCTGACTCATCTCAGTTTTCCAATTTCTTTTTTGATTTATTCAAAACAATTTATCTTTATCTGACATGCCAGTTGGACAGTTTCATATTGGAAATATTTCACTAATCCATCTGGGAAGGAGCCCTGCGAAAATGTTTTCTGGGACAGAACCTTCAAAAACAACAGAAGCTTATGATTGGACGATAGTTTGGCTCATCACACTCATCACAGACCCATCCATATCAAGCAGCGCTGCTATGACATAGCATAGCGGCTAAATATAGCGGCTGTTAGCCGATAGCTTAACTACCTTAACAATATAATGTCACATTAAATTATACCACTCAGATGTATCATTTAACACTTATAGTGTATGTGACATGAACCTCTTCAAAGACACCATAACGAAGTAAACTAAAGAGAAGAGCATATTTCGCCAAGTATAACTGAGTAACCATGATGACCACAGGGTAACCGACATTAGTCGCCATTGTTTATAGTGACTTCACTTCCTGTCAAGTCACTTCCTATTGTCGTCATGCCCGATGCTCCTGCCTCTCCTCCCTGATTGGGCCGTTAAGCATTTGGAGGCAATGGAGGCTGGCAAGACGGAGACGCGTGATTTCAGAATCAGGCAGGTCCGTCTGCTCTACAAGGCTAGACTTATCTCTTGATACATCCAAAATATTCAACTATCACGATAACAGTACTAAATTACTTCACTTTCAGCTACTGAGGTACCTCCTCCTACCCAGCTCCTCTTCACTTCATTTCAACATCAGTTCAAGTCATGCCAAAGTCCTTCTCTTGTCTTCCCTTCTTGTTGATCAGATCAGCATCACCTTCCCCATGAAAGATAAACACATGAACAGATCTATTGTTCATAAAAGCTTAAGTTGTCTTGTCAGCGTTTTTAGGGATTCTAAAATTATTGGAATCTTGGTTTAGAAAACTAAATGGAATTCGCCAGATTGTTTCGACGGTTTTCAAAAAACATTTTTGTCTTAGCTGAAATAATTCCTTTATTCTTGGCACATTACACACATTTATCCAGAATCAATCAATCACTTTCAATTGTGTACAAAGATTAGCCCATAATTTTTCCAGTCAGTTTAAGTTCCATTGTCTTTCACTGCAAGCCCTTTACAGCCCCTTTCCGTAACTCGCATCGCTGTTAATAAACTAACTGACTTGTAGTACCCATCTAAATCAATTTACAGACTATAATCCACCTATCATCTCACCCATTGATTGGCTAATCCATCAGTCATCCAGCCTTTAGATTCCTGCTTAACTGCCACTCGGTACAAGCTTTACTTTACGCTACATCAGGCCATACTCCAGCTCAGTCTCCTTTAATAACAAGTAAGAATATTTACATTGAGCTCGGGACTCTGCGCTTGCTACAACGGTGTCTATCCCATTTCTGTCACTCTCTCGTCATCACAGTATCTTCTGTAACTGGGGGCTCTTGGGGGTTCATCGTGCCCAGGAGCTACCGCGGATTCCCCAAGAAGTTTCCCCAAACCATTATCAGCTTCACGTATCTGCTATGTAACTTATTATCAACTATACGTAATAAATAACTGTCAAATTCATCCTGTTGATGGTATGGTCCTTACTCGTGAATTGTTCTCTTGGACCATTCTTCCTCTGAAAGGTCCAAGCCTTTAAGAGTCTGAGGCCCCATCCATACGAAGACAAGCCGAGGTCTAAACGCATATGTTTTTTGCCGAATCTGTGTATCATCCATACGAAGACGGGGGGTCTGTAAACGATCATTTTTGAAACCGGGTTCCAGAGTGGAAAGATTTTGAAATGCCGTATACGCAGCTCTGTGATTACTGGCTCTACGCAAGTTTTCAGATACGCTTACATCATAGTTTCATATCTTTATCGATACGCATGCACCACACGTGGCAACGACAACAACAAAGGGGCGTACGTGAAGCATATGTGCTGATGTAGCTAGTGACCCTACTATCCCTGTTGCAGCAAAATCTCCTTCTTCTCAATCCCCACCAAGTTGAACAAAAAATTATCGAGGACACATTACGGGACTTTATGATCACTTTATCACAATCTCTGTTTACAACTTTTGCCGCGAGTGCGCATGCCCACTTTTTGTCTGTTTCCGCTTGTTTCCGTCATTTCGTTACAGCGCCCCTGGAGCTCTGGCATGTGTTTTACAGTGTCTTCATGCGTAACGAGTGCATACATGTAGACGCACACATTTTCTGAGACGCCCTCGTCTTTATGAAGATCGTTTTGGAAACTGTTAAGCATTTTGTCTTAGTGTGGATGGGGCCTGAATGTCATCTGTCAGCAGAGAGTTAGGTTATTCTCGATTATGTGCTCCTTGAAACGGCCATGAAGGAAGTGTTAGAATTATATACAAGCTAATGCTAACATTTGTCCAAAGATGTCATTTTATGCTAACAATTATTCAAACATATGTTAGGGCAGATCAATTCAAACATGTTTGTTCAACAGGTCAGACGTTTCGCAAGTCATATAGGTGCCATTGCGGTTAGACAGAACCGTGGTTTCATTTAAGGTCTGAGGGGGGCCAGTTTCCCCATTTCACATCCTGTAGTTGGTCCTGTGGTTTTGCGAAACTGCGAGAACTTTTGTTGAACTCTTGGTGGAACTTCTGCCTCAAGTCTGACCTTTATCCAGACATTATGTTTATCTTCTTGACAGACATACGTAGCTTATAAAACCAGACATGATCTTAACACGTGATAAGTTGGTACTTCCCTAATCCTGATGTGTATAAGATCTTGTGTATGCTATTGTTCAATGCTCTTTTTCTGTACATCCCTGGTGAGGTGCAGAACTGAGCCCTCAGCAGCTGAGTATTTTTATTATTTTATGTATGGTCTCACATATTGTCAATAAATGGTTAGCTAACTGATCTAATCTGGACTTCTGCCTTCTTCCGAACTGAACGTGAACTTCCAACAATCTGGTGACCCCAACATGATTTGGCTGAAAGGCCTGTCCGTATTGAGGACAACGATCGGTGGACTCGGAGGAATTCTGCACAGACAATTAAGAAATTGGCCACTGAAGGTAAGCAGAAAACCTTTTGATATACAGTATCAGAATTTCTGCAATTGACAATTCTAAATTCAAAATTGTCTGTGCTTGAATGTCCTACGAGTGAGTATAATAATTTGACCAAATTTATTCTTTTCTCTCTTTCTATCTCAAAAATGTACAGTATATTTTAATGCACTGAGTAAAATATGTGAGGCAATACGGACAGCATCAACTCATACAAGACGGGTATAGCCGGGCGTTGTATGTTTGAAGGAGCGTAACTGTGTGATAAGAGAATCAGGCCTGAGGTTACACAGATGTGTCCTGAGAAGCATCCTTGTAGTGTTAAATAACAGACACCAGTATCTCTTATTCAATTGACACGTTTTAGGAGTCAGGTTCTTTTTTTGCAGGGATATCTGGGGGTTGGTAGTAATCTGGGTGTGGTACCCAGTCCTCAATGGAGGTGACGACTTTCGAGGTTGCCTAGTCTATAGTGTAAGACGTAATAAGAATGCAGTATTCGTCCTCCGATAAGTAAAAGGTGTGGTACCTTGAGGTTGTCACATGGGTGCAAATGTTTGGGTGGCTTTTCAATCAGATTTGATACATTGAGGTCATTTGTGGAGAGTGGACTGGAGATTAGAGATCCAGGAATTCCTCAAAGCAAACTGACTATCGACTGATTGCTCTGTGGGGTCTGGGTCGGGCATAGTTTAGGGGGTCATTGTGTTAGGTTAGGGTGTGTGGTCTGAACTGAGAATAAAGGTGAATTCCGGAGGGCCATAGGTGAGACGCCTGGCTCCAGGAGCTAGGTAGAAGCTTGCTCACGCCTCCTGAAGGATCTGGTATTGCACCATTCAAAGGACAAGTCACTCACGTGTATAATATATTTGTGTGAACATGAAACGAGAATGACAGAGAAGTAAATAAGAGAATGGGGACAGGGTCCCACTAACAGGGTTCAAATAAATGTCCATAAATTATGGGAGGACATGAAAGATGAACATGAACTAAAAAATCAGGAGGAAGCAGGAAAATTAGTGTACTAGATGACAGAATTGATGGTGGCAGGTAGTCTGTTAAAAGGAAGACTACACTATAAAAAAAGAAAAGAAAAGCTGTAAAAATACAATAAAAGATTTGGCATATGTGTATTAATAATATTACAAATAACACCTGTACAAGTGCAGGATAAATTTTTACAGTCAAAAACTATTAAAAAAAAAAAAAAAGAAAGGAATACTACTATATATAAATGTCCTGTATACAGTTAAAAGAAAAAGAAAAAAACATTAGAATCAGATGGTTTAATCCCTGCTATACCAGGGAATAATTTATAAATTTGGAAAACCAGCTTGATATATCTACAATATCTATCTACAGTGACTTCATGTTAAAATAATTTGTCCATGTACAATAACAAAGTTAAAACATATAAACAAATTAGGCTCATGAAACTTAGTGATTTATCTATAATTGATCATTTTAGAGTATTAGTATAAAACAACAACAATGACATAATGTATATACAAAACGTGTACTTGGAAGTACTATAAATTGTCAAAAAAGACAAAGGAGGACATGAAGTAAAAATACACGATCAGGGGTGGTTTGACACGCCTGTGATGTGACAGATCCTTACAGGAAGCAAAACACACAATAACAAATATGTTAGGTGAATTTTTAGAATAAAATGAGAAACACAAGACAAATATGAAACACAAAAACATGAAAGGCAGCTTGACTAAAACAGGATCATGACAAAAGGATTAGTAATATTTGGATTAAGGTCAAAGTAACTGCATTTATAACTAGCCTATTTCTTGCAAATGGAGAAAATGTTAAAAATCAGTTTTGAATACATTCAATGTGGACAATACATTGTGTGTTTCTTTAAGGTAGAAGTGAAATAAAGGACAAACATAGTCTGACTTATTCTTTGTAATAAGGAAAGAACTGGTAAATTACTTTTGAATGTAAAACAACATGTTAAGTTGCCTTTAAAACATGATAATATGATCTCATCATGGTTAATATTTTGTAATTTTGAGATATGTTTAACTTTTGCTAGTATCTGTTAATTTACAGTTATTGGACAGTTCTATCCAAAATTGGTGGTAAACCCATAGAAAATTGTTTGAAAAATTACAGTTAAAGATATAAAAATTACAATAAATTGCCATTGAAATCAGAATATACATATAATCCAGAGATATTTTTAATTGACTGTAATTTTAAACATTGAAAACCTAAAAATACTGAAAAAGTGAAATCATTGAAACTACTAGCGTATTAATGTTTTATTTGAAAACAGGAAACATCTGTATAATATTTCAGTATTGAGCAAATGCACAAATTTTCAATTAGGTCTTTAAAGAAGTGAATCCATTAAGGTAATTGTGAATTTAATTTCAAATTGTGAGACTTTTTAAATTTAACTAAATTATGGGAAAAAAAAAATTGAGTCACGTCATGAACCCAATTAAAAGTAAATAAATAGATGAATGTCTGAGGGACCTATTAAACACCTGGCTGAATTCCAGAATCATGAAATGATGCAGACAGTACAATTAAAAATTATGAATAATAACACATCTTATTTGAAAGTGCCTTTCTGACCACTAAAGGATACTTTACAAAGTAATTGAAAACACAATTAAAATAAATAAAACAACAGAGAAGTGGTGATATTAGTGTTTGTCTGTCTGTTTGTCTAACCCCTCCCTTCTGTTTCCTGTTTTTGTGACTAGATGGAACGTTCGTGGTTTTCATTCAGACATTACAGATGACACTTTGTACGTCAAATTGAAAATTACATTGAGTAATTTAACATCTCTGCAAACAGTTTTCTCAACAGGTGATCTCCATACTTATCAAGGAACAGGAAGAAGAGAGCTCCAACGTAAAATATGGCCAATATCTCTGAGGAGAGGGCTTCAGGTTTTACTGGAACCAACCTAAGTGGTCTGGTCTCTGTATGATGGCAAAAATAACACCTTTCTGCCTAAAAGTCTGGCTTACTGTTGACGAACTGAGCCGTGGATTCAAAAATCACTGCTCACTGAGCCACCTGACCGTACACTGACTGAGGTACACACTGACCTGACAGACTTACCTGACCCCTCTTAGGCTGCAGACTCAGAGTGAATTTTATATATCCGTACTTTTACTGTTTCTTAACATTGTGGAAATAATCAACATTTCCTCCTTGCCTCTGGTGCCGTGTGGGGCCTGCACCATCTGCGGTGCAGCCCTGGAACTATGATAACCTGTTCAATCTTGATTTCTCTTGCAGCTTTCCTACCCTGGCTGCCGTATTGGCCACTACTCCAGCATATGCTTTCAATGTTACTGCTCCCACCTTTACCCAGGAACAACCTCTGCCTTTTCCACGCTCACACTGCATGTTACCCCGGCTGATGATGGAGAGGATGACAACATCCCTGATGTCTTACTCCATGCTGATTTTGACACGATGAAGATGCTCTTGGCCACCCTAATACTTCTTATGCATTTTATTACCTGTGTTGTATTATGATGCTGTCTTGTACTGATTTCACCCTGTCAGTGTGAGCTTATACTTTTAATCTATATTGTCTCCTTTTTTAAATTTTTTTTATTACAGTTATTCTCAGAAGTGCGTAATGGTCTTATGATCTCAATTTAGTGGTACCGTGGCTGATACAGTTGTTATGTTAATGTGAAGGTTTAGTTTATATTTTTTGATATGCCTTTATGCCTGTTCATTCATTTACTCATGCTCATTGTTGTTATGTTGTTTGTCTCCTGACAGTCACCCACCTGCTCCCTTAAGGAACTACATTTTGGCACTTTGTCATTCCCACTGTCCCTCTCATCTCTGCTCAGCTATGGAATGCAGATACGTAAACGCCAGCGTGTCTGTGGGAAGTGGCTCACCCCTCTCCTGATTCCACAGTGGTGAGACAGTGGTGACATAGTCATGTCAAAAGGGGGAATTGAAAGAATTTGGATTAATTTAATGTCTCAATTTGAGCATCAGTTTTGGGTGTGGCTCTGACTGACTTCTTTGTTTGTGCATTGACAGTAAATTGTGTTCTGCTCTTTATCCATAAAAGGCCTGATGTGTCTCAGCAACAACAGTGCTCCAGTACTGATGTACTTCCTCCTCAGACTGCTGCAGCTAAATATACACTGTTCTCTTTTTGACGCTCACACTGACAGGTTTCATTTGTGACTTAGGTGAATACGATTGTTTTTTTTGTTTGTTTTTTTTTAAATGCTAAAGTTAACACACATCATTAATTACATCACATAGTCGCATCACAAGAAGACCTGACGATCCTGAAGGATCCCCAAATACACCATGCTATATATGTTGCTAAATGTTTGCTTTTAAATGTTTTGAGTGCTCATGTGCGGAGTTGTGGCCGGTCGAGTCTGAAGATGGTTTAAAGCTCCCAAGGACAATGGATTCTTGGCACAAAGATGGAAATGTCCTCCTGGTCAATAAAGTTATGCTTTTGCTTTTATTACTAGTTTTCAGAGGGTGTGGGTACATTGCCAATGCAACGAAGAAATGCTTGCTCTTAAAGTTAAATACACTTACATGCACACACATAGTTAGTCTCACAATGTTTAGGGATTTCCACAATCTGCATAAGCTTGCTGAAATGTGTTCCTGAGATTGTGTCCCACTTTGGTCGTCGCCCTAGGGGTGAAGGGGGCAAGGACAGACACTTTTGCCTCGCTAAGTTGTTATTTAGGCTTGTATGTTCTCATGTAGGCTTATTTAGCACCCGTGAGGTTTTCACTCTGTCTGACACAATATCATTTTAAAGGACACTCCAGCTTCATAGGCTTTACGCATACATATAGGTTTAAACCATTAAATGGTTTAAAAAGGGGGAAGTTGTTAGAATTATATACAAGCTAATGCTAACATTTGTCCAAAGATGTCATTTTATGCTAACAATTATTCAAACATATGTTAGGGCAGATCAATTCAAACATGTTTGTTCAACAGGTCAGACGTTTCGCAAGTCATATAGGTGCCATTGCGGTTAGACAGAACCGTGGTTTCAGTTAAGGTCTGAGGGGGGCCACTTTCCCCATTTCACATCCTGTAGTTGGTCCTGTGGTTTTGCGAAACTGCGAGAACTTTTGTTGAACTCTTGGTTGAACTTCTGCCTCAAGTCTGACCTTTATCCAGACATTATGTTTATCTTCTTGACAGACATACGTAGCTTATAAAACCAGACATGATCTTAACACGTGACAAGTTGGTACTCCCCTAATCCTAATGTGTATAAGATCTTGTGTATGCTATTGTTCAAGGCTCTTTTTCTGTACATCCCTGGTGAGGTGCAGAACTGAGCCCTCAGCAGCTGAGTATTTTTTTTTATTTTATGTATGGTCTCACATATTGTCAATAAATGGTTGGCTAACCGATCTAATCTGGACTTCTGCCTTCTTTCAAACTGAACATGAACTTCCAACAGAAGCCATAGAGTTCTTGGATGAAAGAGGCAGAGGTGCCTCTTCTTTTGGAGGATGGAGTTCTTTACATCCAGAACCACATCTCAACTTGGCAGTTGGTTTCACATGTCTGGTTAGTCATAGATGTTTCCTTGGCTTCAACATCTTGGTGAATCTGGATAAGCAAACAGTGATTTGACACATACAGTATTTGTATCACTATCTGTCTCCTTTTGTTGCCCCTGTTCCTCCATCACACTCTCCATTTAGATGTTTGTGACACAGAAAATGTGGTTGTCCAGCCGTCCATTTGCTGTTTTGACAACCTCACTGTCCTCTACTGCAAAAAGTATGGCCATGTGGTTGAAAACACAGAGTGCTTCCTACATGCTGCTGCAGTTCAACAGCATGGCGGTGCTGTACGTGACATAGTCTTTCAAGCTTTTGTCCTGTGTTTTCTGGCCAAATCGCTGACAAGGAGCATTTAAATTACGTGCAGAGCAGAGATAGAGTACTGTGATCCTCAGAGGATCCTTGCTAGTCATCTGCCTTGTTACTATTTTATGGGCTCTCTTGAGGTACTAAAAAATGCTGTCCTTGTTGAAGGATAGGAGCACACTGTTTATTATGGTCCAGTTGTAATCTGTCTCCACCTGCCTGACTGTATTTGATGTGCATTTGTGAACTTTTCAGAGGGTTTCCATCAGTCAAAAAATGTTTGATTGGGATGAAATGTTCATTGGTCAAAAACTCTGAAATGGGTAGAGGTGGCCTGTCTTTCCCCTTCCCTTACAGTACAAGGGTATATAGGACTCTCTTTCCTGACTTGGGATCTTTGTAACCACTTCACCTGTGGCATCAACTAAAATTTGTGTACTTTCATCGGTGTTCAGGTGAGCTCAGAGAGGATTTACTTGCAGGCACCTCATGTAGCCACCAGAAGAAATGTTTGTTTTGTGACTGCATTCTTGCAAAATCATTTGCCAACATCAGTTCATGCACAATATAATCATGAGGTCCTGTGCTTTTTTTAACTTCTGATGAGATCTTTTTCAAAACTTCGTTGGTCAAAGTCCTTGTAATATTGCCTGCTCAGATACATCTGTATGAGTTTAACTGAGCTGATGATTGTGGTAGTTGCAGACACCTTTCCGGATGGCTCTTGCAATTTTCCCTCTCCTTCTGTGATGTGCAGGCCTGAATTTTTTTTCATCTCTGTGATGCGTAACTTTTCCTCATCCGACTACCTGAATTCTTATTTGATGAGGCTGTTAACTGGCTTACGATTTTGCCTGAACAAATAGATTGCTCTGCACCTTTTAAATGTGCACACTGCAGATACATGAAGGAACAGCATCATTCATTTATGGCTGTGTTTGGGCTTTACATGTTGATATTTGACAGACAGGCTGCAGGAGGGATTAACTTTGCTAAATTTGTTGTAGAGCATATCTGTCCATGGTGGTCTGAGTGTTGTGCCGGATAAAGGTTTAATTTTTCGCCATTCCTCCCATGTTATTGTTATGGAAGCATACTTGGTCCACACTGTGTCATTTGTGGATCATCAGCTTTCAGAGATTCTGTGTCTTCTCTGCTTGAGGCCTCTTCTGGTGTCTCTTTAAAGTGGTATGTTCACTTTGGGCAGAACCCTCTATTCCAGTCTCTTGTCTGTCCTCTGTATTTGACAACTGTAGGACTTTCTTCGTCAATTACTAAGCAGATGTCACTCTGTGAAGAGCGCCTCTCATCCTCCACCTCACTTGAGGCCTTCTCTTCTGGTGTCTCTGCTCTTCCAGTCTCTCCTTCATGTGCATTTGATTTGTGCTTCTATTATAGCTCCTGTATCAGTGTGCTTGGTAGAAACATCTTGTTGCTTTTGGAGTTCCCGATATTGGCTGACTCTTTGTTGAAGATCCTTTCTATTCTGACTCCATGTGAGATGTAACCACTTGTATTTCACCTTGTTCTCTCCAAACAGATGCAGAGCCAGCCGATCCATGTTTCTGATTCAGGGGAGTGTCCCTTTTCTCCCACACCATGTGAAATCGATGCTAGTGTAACAACTTCTATTCCTCCAGCTATATTCCATAGATCTGTTAGTGCTCTTTGTCCTTTCTTAATACGTCCCATGACTCTCTCTTGAAAAGATCTGTTATGAAGAGAAAATAAATGTGAGTTCTTAATAAACTTGATTGAAGATTAAGCAAAACAGTTCATACATAAGTAATGTAATACTTAGCTATTTTAGTAAATGCCTTGTTTTACGTTGATTGGTTCTTTGTTGAAAACTTCCTACCCTGGTTCTTGATTTCTGAATCACCAAAGGTGTAGTTAAGCTGCTGTATTTCCATTGCTAACAAAATTGTCCTATCATCTATTCTTAAGATCATAAAACAGAGTCTCTGAAGGTATATATAAACACAAGGATGATTTAGGAACTACTTTTAAGGAGTAGTAACATAGGTACACTAACAATCTATCATTGACATTAACTTACTTTGATTATTACAAGCACCTCACAATAAAACATTCACGTCAACATTTTGTTGACCTTCATTTACCATCATGTGAATACCAAAAGTCCGAATGCTAGCTCATTTTCATGCCACAACCAGAACTTCACCAGGCCAAAGGAGGCATGTGCAATGATGTAGGCGTCACGCTATCTAGCAATTTGCATCAAATGTATCTGACTCTATTAATTAAAAACCCAATATGTATTATTGATCTTAATTACTGAGTATTAGAAAAAATAGACCATCAGAAATTGTTCAACTTTGTTGTATTATAATGATAAATTAATAATGGTAATATTATTCACACTTACCTCCCGCAAGTTTGGTGGATATCCCGAGAGAAATACAATGAACGGTGAATAAAAGCAAAAAAAATAACATAAAATATTGCAGGATAACTAGCAAAGTTCGTAAGGTTCCTGGAAAAAGTTGTGGCTGAAGTGACCCTTGAACCTCTCTGCTTCTTGTGTGGAATCAGCCAGTGAAGAAAAACATATGAAACGGTTGCACATGGCCTATTGGGCACCATCTACATCTCAAAAAATGTTGTAATCACAGCCAGCAAATAGGGACGCCACAAAATTGGGGGAAAAAGTACCGTCAATGTCTTTACATTTCTATTAAGTCTAAAAATGAAAATGGTCACACTGATTCAAATGTAGACCAATGTCCTTCCCACTTCTCCAGATGACTTTGAGGATCCTCCATAGTCACTTCAAGAGTCTGGGGCATCTCTTGAAGAAAACGTACGGCACTCTGCTCGGGCCTGGTGCTCAGCTGGATCTTGCTGCTCCGACAACCTGCTTGACTTCTTTCAGTCAGCTCCTTGGTGTCAAATGCTGAGGTGGGTCCTGATGGAGTTATCAAGGTCCTGCATGGCCCAAGATCTTCCTCTCTTGCGCTGTCACCATAGGTGGCACTTAGGTTCCTGTTGACCTCATTTTCAGTACACACAAAGTGACCATTTTCTGCCCAAGGAAATAAACATTTAAAACTAATATCTGGACAGTGCTGCAGTGCAAAATACTTCTGGACAAGCTGTCTTCAGTAGTGCTTTAAATTTCAAAATGGCATGATCAATACTTGCTTGTTTTAAGCTGAGAGGTATTTTATGTTCCTTTATAACACGTTTATAGACTAATATTAATACTCATTATAATCACAAAGCACAATACTGTCTAAAGTAATTGCATACATTGAATACAAAAAATAGGCTACTGGCTTGTGTGCCCTCTAGAGTTTGGGAATATTTTTGCCTTTCATCCAAGAAATTGCTTGCTGAGGTAATCATGTATGTAAAATACTGTGGAACAGACAACAGCTAAGAAGCTGGAACCAATGAGTGGTTTGTAAACCCATTACAGAGTGGTTCCTCTACCAAGTTGCTATCCTCCTGATAGATGCACTGTGCTACTCTACACTAGTGATTGCCATGACAAGGTTGTAAGCCTACTCAGCTACCTTAGAGACTCTGAAACAGGATCCCACACAGCAAAACTCAAAATCTTACTAATTCAAATGATCTTATAACACGTACGATCAGACAGACTTACCTTTGTGCCCAGTTGGTCTGATCACTTCATTAAAAACATGTGTTCAGTTTTGAGTTGTTGTGTGTAAAAAGTGACAGCTATGTTGGAGCTGTGTCCACATCTTGCTGCCATTGTTTACGGTTTTGCAACAGATGAATATCTGTCTGAGTGTAGCCACTTTATGAGCTCCAGATCTTGGGCACGGATCTCCGAAAAGTCATGGTGGCTTGGAGTGGGATGTCTATTGAATATCCAACTTAAAACCAATTACACCTCGATTAAAAGTGGAGGGCTGGGGACACGTTCCACTCTTCCTCCAGATATGTACTCTTCTACTCCCACTCCAGCTTCAATGGGGTAGTACCTGTGATTTTAACTGCTGCAGCCAAATTACTTTATTGTAACTATCATCCAACAAAAGAGGGAACAAACTACGCCTTTGGGCACTTCTGCCATCAGTAGTTACTGTATATGGACAGTTGCAGTCATCTTGGACTGGATGTATTTTTTTGATTTGTAATGGATTTAATTTTCATTAGTTATTTAATTCAGTTCCCCTTGTGTTGAATTCCTACTGAGCTGTGTTTTGTTTGTTTCCACCCAAAATATATTTATAGCTATAAAGTATCTTTAGCAACTGGTTATGGTAGGTTGTTGGTCATCCTGATGGTGTCTTCCTGAAGTTATCTCACCGGTGCTGAAACCTACCAGAGGAGGACTTTCCCTGGAAACCTGTGGACAAACTGTTGGACTCTACTTTTAGACCTACCCTGGAGTATCTTTTTCTCTATTTTAGACTTCTTGTAATAAATATTTTATATTTACATCCTCTCCTCTCCTGGTGTTTCTGCTCCTCCACAGAAAGTGGTGGTGCCTAGTCACTCCACTCGGTGACATAACCCTCTATTCATTTTTGTCTATTTGAAAAACAAACCCTAACATAAACAAAGCTGTCTCTGAATGAGTATAGTTAAGCTGTGCACAGACAGGTCAATAGTCTCTGAAGACATTTAAGGCTCCTAAGTATGAAATAAATTTATCAATAAAATATGGCACATATGACACCATCAAGTAAACAAGCTGTTTATAAACCCTTTGTTAATCTCCCTGAACCAAAGTTAAACCTTGAAGCATTTTCTGCATCTTTCTATGATATATTAACTTGTATGTTAAAAGTATGAATTTATCTGATAGTTATATTGCTTCAGAACGAGTCATATATTCTGTATGAAAGTCCAGGGCCATTATTCTGTTGAAAAACTAACTTATAATTTGAGTTCAGAGTACTTCTATTTTTTTTTGTTCCGTTTCCATAGAAACACTCTGATGCTCTTTCTCAACTTGTGATCTTTTTTTTTTTAATTAAAATAGAATTTCTGGTGAAATCTAATAAACCAGCAAATTAACAATCATTTCTAAGATTCATTAAAAATACATTAGAGCCATGTTGTTAATCAGTTTATTGTGAATTTACAGTTTATACATTCTGTATGTATTTATATATTTATCTACATAAATAGGCGACAAACAGGTCAGAGTCCCTCGCTCAGACTGACTGTACAGTAAAAACAAAGGAGGCAATAAGATCTGGACTCTGAGGAACACTGCTCACAGCTCAGAGAACTGGACTTAATGTAAGGCTACAAGAACTCAAACACCTGCAGTTACCTGTAGACATCTACAGACATCTACAGACACCTGTAGACATTACTGTCAGGATCAGGACAGAGGTCACCATGAAGACCAGCAGGATATCAGAAGCTGCTCTGTTAGTGCTGATGTTGGCCTGATCCTCCGTCAGCTTCATCCGTGACGCTTTGGTGACCTCCTGACACGTTAAGGCTGAAGCATGAACACGCAAACATGATGCTCACAGGGAGACGCAGCTGCTTTACATTCTGAGTCAGATTACAGAGCTCTGCAGCCACGGCCGTGCGTCCTATCAGAAACACTTCATTGACCCAGAGGGGGAGGTCAGTGAGCCTGTCCTGAAACACCTGAGCTCATCGAGCGGAGCAGGAGAGGGACGCCTGCATGGACCCAATCTGCTGTAAACAGTGACCCACTGCGGGTCCGAGGGAGGAGATGGATGGACTCCTACAGGCTCCTGTGCTGGAAAAACTTAAGTTACTGTTCTAAAGCTAACCGAGCTAACAGCTGCCTCCGGGGTTAGCAGGGGACTGTCAAAGTTTTAAATCAACATGATCATCTTTCAGGTCAGCGGTGGGCAATGGGCGGCCCCAGGGCCACAGGTGGGCCTCCTCTACTGATGAAGCCTGCAATAATTTCAAATTATTTAAAAAAGTTCATGATGAAAGCCTGGCGTGAGAACATTAAAAACAACATTTGAAGGACAATGGAGCTCTTTCTATGAGCCCTCTTTAATTAAACTTTTAAATAAAATACAACTATCAGTAAAATATACTTTAATAAAAGAGGATAATCTGTTTCATGTACCAAAAAGCAGCTGAAATGATCTTCTGAGTTTCGTTTAATTTATTGGATTTGGTGTTTAAATTTTGACCTAAGTGAATTCTGATGACAGCTTTATTTAACTTAAAGCCCTTTAATAGGGACAACTACAATAAGGACAGAGGGGCTCATCCCTGATTTAAAGGGTTTAACATGTTTAAAACATCACAGCTTCATCAGGCTACAGCTCTGAAAGGATGATTTCATAACACATTAAAGCACTTTCACAGTTTCCATCAAGCTTTTCCGGGACCGCTGATGAAATAATGAATTTATACAAATCAATAAATCAAAAGATTATTTTCTCTCCTTATCATTCTGAGTCATATGACGAGGGAGGCGTGATACTGGATACTGTACTGATATGACGATATCTCAGAACTAATGGATGTAAGTAACAGTAGTTTATTGCATTACAACTTCAGAAGAGTGAAGTGTATTCTTAACAGTAAAGCTTTTCAATCTGGTAATTGACCTGCTAACTGGAAATCTGACTAGATTTAAATTCATACTTTTAAATTAAAAATGAATTAACACATATAATCAACATGCAGATCCTCCACAATCTTAAAGCTGATTTATGAGGCGAGAACATCAGCAGACATGTTCATACATCAGCTTTTAGAGTAATTATCTGCTGGTCAGATATCAAACTGATTTTATGGAGCACCCTTAAATGAAATGCTTTGAATATAAAATTATATTCTCTAAAGGGAGGGAGATAAAACACGGGACACAACAGAGAAGATCATGTTTTAAAATGTGCCGACTGCAAGGGACAGGCCGGATCGAGTCCAAACATTTGAGCACCACTAAAACCACATTTTCAAGCACTGTCCAAGCCCTTTCCAAACCTGGAAATACAAACACTGAACTTGGAAACAGTTCCCAGCACCCGTATGAGCCCTGATCTTGTTCAGGTCTGGATCGAGAGATAACAAGCTCCCACACGTGTCATTAAACATGAGCAACACTCCCCGACATGTTGTGGATGTGACTGAATGGACACGGCTCAGGCTCAACCAATCAGATCAATAATTTTAGCAGAAACATTAAAAATAAAAACAGGACAGCTTCAGAGCCACGCACCAGCCTGAGTCTGACTCCAGGTCCGAGTGTTCATTTTTAGATGGGGAGGGGGGGGCAGACAACACATCTGTTCTCATCTGATCAGCAGAAATAAAGTCCATTTCCTCTTCCTGCCAGACGCTGGCAGGAAATGTTGGCAATTATCAGCCCAGGCCCCACCCACATCTGCTACAGGCCAACTCAAATGATGCAGAAGGATCTGATGATCCCACAGAACCAGACAGGAACCCAAAGTGACACACCAGAGGGAGGAGCCAACATCAGGTGGGCCTGTGCCCCTCCCTTGGCTCCACCTCCTCTATGATGCAGCCTATGATGATCCTCCGCCTTTGTGGTGCAGTTTAACGTCTGATGATTCAGATCCTTTGGCTCCACAATGGATTCTCAGTTGATCCTCCTCAGGCCCAGCCCCTCTTTCTGCTGCAGTTGAGTTTGATCATATTCTGGCTTCGCCCCCTTGATGATGCACTCTATGATTATACCTCAACAATGCAGTGTCTTATTATTTTACTTGCTCCACCCCCTCATGATGCAGTCCAATATGATGATTCTCAGGCTCCGCCCCTTCCATCGTTCAGTCTATCTGTATTTATCATTCATTTTGTTCTCTATCCTCTGAGCTCTACAGTCTCTAGTCTCTACAGTCTCCTCACTGTCTTCCCCATGGCTCTCTTAGCATGCTCAGTTGCTGACAGCAGCCTCAGGACCTGCAGGGGCTGCTGGGATACGAGGCATCTTCTTGGCAGGACTGGGGATGTGCTGCAGGGGGACAACAGTCAGAAACAGTCAGTTACTTATCTGATAGATACCACTTTCTACATTTGAACAAATAAGTCTTCTGTGTACACTAAAGCCAGTCATGGAGTTCCTCAAGGCTCGGTACTCAGTCCAATTCTTCTCTCCATCTTGCTTCCCCTCAGTAATATCATGAGAAAATACTCTGTAAATTTTCATTGTACGCTGATGATACTCAGCTGTATGTATTAATGAAGCCAGGTGAGACAAATCCGTTATCAAAACTAGAAGTGTGCCTAAAGGACATTAGGACCTGGATGGCCAGAAATGTTCTTCTTAAGACAGAGGTCACCGTGCTGGGCTCTTGACACCTTAGAAAAACCTTTCTAGTGATTTAACTGCCATAGATGGCATTAGCCTGGCACCGAGCACAACTGTTAGAATTTGGGGGAGGGGGGGGGGTCTGTTGGCCTGGAGGGCCTGCTACTGTGGACCTACAATGCTTCAATGACTACAGTTACAGACATAACGCATATTTGGCCATTTCTTTAGCCCATTCCATAATCATTACAGACCATGATATTAAATTCAGAGTAGGGATGTATACCGTGGACCAGTACTTTCATGTACTGGTCCCTAATTGGGTCGGTACCTGAATACCATTAAGAATCTTGAAAAACTGTACTGTTATCTGTACTTAAACGTCTCTTCAAATGTCACGTAGTTATGACGCTACCACCGTCCAGCTCAAGCATGTCGGTGAGGGCTAAGCGCACAAAGGTTTGGGCACACTTTAGCAAAGTTAATGAAAACTCGGCCCAATGCAATCTTTGTCAGAGAGAAGTTGCGTCCAAGGGGGGAAATAATTAACCTGACAACCCAGATGGACAGTTCAATATATCTGCCACAGAAATATTTCACTAGTCCATCTGGGTAGGAGCCCTTCAAATTTGTTTTCAGGGGCAGAACGTTAAAATAAAACACAAGCTTGCGATTGGACAATCGTTTGGCTTGTCACATTCATCACAGCAGGGTTGCCTCCAATAAAGTAGCATACATAGCGGCTAATGTAGCGGCTAATGGCTAACAACAGTTCACAACAGTTCATGGACGTTAGCCATAGCAGCTAACTTAGCCGCTAACAGCTAACAACAGTTAATGACCATTAGCCGTTAACCACTGACTTAGCTGCTAACAGCTAATGGCCTTACACTATCGTCTTACACTAAATTGTACCACACAGATGATTCATTTAACACTCATATGTGACATGAACCTCGTCAAAGACAATCCCTTCAAGTAAACTTCTGAGGAGGGCAGATTTCGCCAAGTTTCACTAGGTAGCCATGAGGACAATAGGCTAATCGGCATGTCTGTTCTCAACTTCCGGTTCTCAACGTCTGGTTGTCGTCACGTCCGCATTCTACAGCTCCCGCCTCTCTTCCCTGATTGGGCTGTTAAGAATTAAGCCGAGTGAATTTATTGGACAACAGAGGCTGGCAAGACAGACCTGCAGAATTTCAGAATCAGGCAGGTCTGTCTGCTCTGCAAGGCTAGGAAATACTAGCAACATCACCATGCTATAGCAACACGAGTAGAGTTAGCAGCCCGGCTAACACTAAAGATTGCAGCACCGACAGAGACAGAGACTCTGTTATCCGCCCCTTCGGTAAAGACCCTGCCGAAAACAACACAGTCACACGCGGTTAAACTCTTGACGAAGCACCGCTGCACTTGGCTGAATAACTTGGATGAAAAGCTGACGGCACAGCTCTCCTTAGATGATTCGGAGCTGTTAATGCCCGTTTGGAGCGGAAACTCTTAGTTTACTGTGGTCAAGAGAGCACCGGATGTGACTGAGGGTCAAGCTGCGTTCACAGCGCCCTCTGTTGGATAAAACGGTCCACTGCTCCAGGCGTCCTGATGTGCTGCTACACTTAATATTTATTTACTATTCGGTTACGGATATTTATCCCCGTATTCAAATGGTTATTGGAATATCTTAATATAAAGTGAGAGCCCTTGTAGACATCATTACAGCATCGATTTTAGCATCACAAGATATATGGGTCTGTCTGTGCATGCAGTCTGTTGGGCGGCATGAAGGGGTTTTGCCATCACCTTTGCTTTCTTTTTGCCTCTGAGAAGCATTTGTAAGGCATTACTTCTATTCTGTTGAAGCTTTATTATTACCTTGTGGTAAAAAAAAAGGCTGAATCTATTAATATGTTGTAAAGTCTTTACTTTTTACACCAAATTGCGTGTTGTAGTATCAATAAGAGTATCGATAAGTATCGATACCAATAAGGAGTATCGGTATCGATGAAATCATAATGATATACATTCCTACTTCTGAGAGATCAACAAAATTAGAAACATAATAGCTCCTGCAAACAGCACACATCTGTGAGTGTGACCTTGACAAACAGTCATGTGCTCTATCCTGCATCAACCATCAGCAGAAAAGATATCATTTAACATACATTCATAATTTTAGACCAGCTGATCTCTCTGTCCATGGCTGTGTTGATTACTGATCCTGCCTTCAGAACAACTCCATCAGTTTAACCCCCGTCAGATATCAAACATGTCTGTTACCTCTGCTGTGTTGTTGGAGCGGACCAGGTCAGGCTCTGCGGGCAGCTCCAGGGTCAGAGGTCGGCGTGCGTACTCTCTGCGGTGTTTCTCGTCCACTCTGGTCAGATACCACGTCCCAGGAAACAGGTCGTCCGGACAGCCTCGAGGGACGTAGCTCGCTGTGTGGAGACACGGGGACAGAGGTCAACAAGGATCAACATGAAGATGAATCCAAATGAGGACATCATCCAGACCGAGGATCAGCTCATACCGAGGTGATGGGTCTCCTCCCGCAGCTTCATGTTCTCAGAGAAGACAGCTGGAGACACTTTCTTCCTGGAGTCTAACCTGGCCTGCAGGTCGCTCAGACTGGACACCAGCTTATCCAGACTGGATCCTGTTGGATGAAGAGAGTCAGAGGTCTGAGCTCGCTGCAGTAGATCAGAACACTTCATAATCCTGGAGGAGATCCGGCTCACCTGGTGTGTGGTCCTGAGTCACTCTGAGAGAGTAAAGCGTGGCAGCAAATCCTGACCCATAGGAGAAAACCCCAATCCTCTGACTGGCGATTTGAGAGGCAGTTTGTCTGCAACACACAAGAACAGAATTTAGAGACAGCTCAGGTCTATGAGGGGTCAACAGGTCATGAGACAAAAGTGTCACGTCTACCATTCAAAACATTCAGCTGTAAAAGAGGGGAAACCTTTTTTCTGATTATTTATCTACTTATTCATCTCATCACATCAGGGTTACATGTTCATGTTATCATGTGATGTGTCTGTTAGTATGTACGGATGATTCATATATGTGGGTGTGACTAACTGACGTCACTGTTTGAAAATTAAAAAATTCCAAGGGAGCTATTTTTTTGGTGTACAGATCTCCTCACACATTTTTCATGCCTAGAATTTTTTGGATCCAGCACCCTACATATGATGTGTGTGTCCACCCTGTTTATTTTTCAATTTGTGACTAACTGAGCCATGAGCAAGTAACGGCAGCCATAAACATGTTTCGATAAATCAATAAACAAATGTTTGAAAAAATAAATAAACAAGATAAATTTGTAAATAAATAAATGGATACAAAGAAATTCATTATTACATGTGATGTGTTTAAGGATAAATAAATGAAAAAAATGACAGATAAATAACAGGATGGATGTGTAGATGGATAAATGAATAAATGAGCAAACAAAAACACAAATCAATGTTTATATGGATTATAAATTCATTAATAAATGTGATGTGTGCAAGGATAAAAAAATGGAAATAAATGGACAGATGAATTAATGTTTCAATGGATAAATAAATGAACAAACAAAAATAAATAAAAGAAAGAAAGAAAGACAGAAATCAAAGAATGAATTAATGTCTTACTGAGCAATGAGAGAGGCGAGGCAGCCGTACACTGATGGCGTGTACATATTTCCGTTCTGGTTGGAAATAAGCAGAGAGCTCTTGGTCTTCTTCTCGAACATTTCGGAGCTGGCCTTCATGAAGGCCTTCTCCACGTCACGGTCGAAGTAGGTGTCCTCCGCCCGGATATCTCTGCAGGACAGATCAGTATATCAATGATCGGGGTCGTAGAACAGAGGTCTGTACTTCTTCAGCTCTGCAGCTGCAGACTGACGTACCTGAAAGCCTCCAGGCCAGCGAAGGGTCCGGTCTGCGTGTTTGGACTCGGGTGGCTCAGGAAGTCGTTGAGCATGAGCCGAGCTAAAGACTTCTGCACAAGCTTACAGTACGGAGAGTGGAACACCAGGGAACCAAAGTCCTCCAGGCTGAAGCGCTTCTCCACACCCTCTGTGAGGACACAAGACCAAAACCAGACTGAGTGTCACCTGTGAACAAGTCAGGGGTCATCTGACGGGATCAAACCACTCTGAAGCAGCCATTTGCTCCTTTCAGATAAGAACATCCAACAGTGAAGGTCAAGGAGAAGGGTAGTCTCCAGGCAGTTCCCAGAGGTCGAGTGAAGTTTAGCTCTGATGCTGCGGCTAATATTTGTGTTACAGCACGAGGAGTGTGAGGTGACCAAACCGATGTGGAAACAGAGGAAAAATAATTTACATTATTATTTACAGGTAACTAGGTGTAAGAGTCGAAACCAATTCAGTACAATGCGATGCTGTGTTGGGTGTGTGGGCAAAGGAGGGGAGGTAAGCGGAGACAACTGAACTGGAGTAGGAACTAAAGCTAGCAACAGATCCATAGGCCAATCATAGACCTGTCTTCATCATACTTGTGTTGTTAAACCAGGACCAGCAGGCTGTCAGTTGTGCTACTTATTGGAGCGTGAGGTCAAAGCCTGGACTCACTCCATAGTCCATGAACTCTGGTCAACTCCTCAGCAGCAGGCAGGTAATGTCCTCAATCTTCTTAAGTCATTAAACAGTTAACCCTGGAGCTAACCAGGGAGCCCAGAGCAGCAGGTCCTTCAGACCAGGGCCGGGAGATGAATGATATTTTAGGAGTTACAGATGAAGACGTCTCTGTGTGCTGATTTGATTTATTACACACTAAAACAATCTTCCATGTTTCGCTGGATCTAATCGTTGAGAACAATGTTTAACAAGATGATTGATCACAAGATGATTTACTTAGAATGTGGATGATGAATGAAGAATGAGGATTTAACTTTAGAAACGGGGCTTCACACTTGTCAACTGCTGTTAATCACCAAAAATCAAACTCCTGCTTACTTTGTTGAAGCTGCATGACTGTAACAATAAAAAATGTTCTGCTGTAACTGTAGGGGACAAGAACGCGGAAACACTAAAAAATGGGAATCAAAGTGGGGAGTGACATGCTGTTAAGAGACTCCGAGCTGGAGTCAAACTCTGACCATCTGCAGCAAGGACAAAGTCCGCTTAACATGGGGCACACGGACACAACCACTGGGCTGTGTCCAACCTTTGCTTTGCTGATAATTAAGAGGATCGAGATGATTTGAAAACACATAGTCCCTCAGACACCAGAATCGCCTCACTGGGCATGTCGCTCGGTTATGTCTGTTGCTGTGGTATTAAACAGGGGTCAGTGTTTAATTTTTTGTATATTTTTTTACAACAGATTTTATTTAACATTTACAAGATGAACAAACAAACTACACAATTTGCCATCATTATGTGGAAACATAGGTGAGGAAAGCAAAAAACCAACCAAAAAAGTAGTAATGATATAAATAATTAAAAATAAACAAATAAAACACAATAAAAAAATAAGTAAAAGTGGAAACTCTGGCATCCTTAGATCCAATGGACAACGTTGGCGTCTCTCATATGACCAGTGTATTGTGATTTTTTATATTGACAGTGTCCATAAGATTACAACTGCACTACACTATATACATACCCCTAAACAAAAGCATCTCTTGATGAATGTAAATAATACACCAGTATAGTGTTACGGTTCATTCAATCTAAAAGGACTTTTTTTTTTTGAAAGACGGTGAAAGGACATAAAATATATTAAGAAGAGTTTCAGATAAATAGACTTCTAGGTTATTGTAAACATGTTTGGCCATTTTAACTCTGACAGATCTTTCAGTAAATAATGAAACAGAGGAGACCACAGTTCTGTAAAATACCTCTCAATACCGAGTGTATGATTTTTACCGTTTAATATTCTCAATTTCTGGATTCCTAAGGACAGTCCTTAAGTTGCCGATTGGAACAAGGAAACTTTGAGAATAGTACCTCTGGAAAAGCTGACATACGTCCTTCTAGATAACACTGAGGGATTCCTTAAAGACAACCTGATTTGGATATGGTTGATACTTCTGGGCTGGATTTTGGTGCATGAACTCAAAAGTACAGGAAATCTGGCATCTATAAGCCTGTCACACTGGAACATGACGGACTGAGTCTGTTGTTTTGGGATTTTTTTTTCTTTAAGTCATGTCATACCTGCTCATTTTAGTTTTTGTTAGGTTGTTCTTAAATTAAAAATGAAAAAAGGATTCTCCTTATGTTTATTAAACAAGGTCCCATTGTTGTAAGAACTTAAGAACTTTAATAAAAGAGTTTAAAATAAATAAATAAATAAATGTCGACCCCTGACCCACTGACCTCTCTGCCACTGAGCGTGGACCTTGTTCCTGTAGACGGAGTAGCAGCGGTCGAGCGCGCTCAGATAGCATTCTATGGACAGTTTCCCATCCACCACAGGGTACTCGGACATCAGATCGGGCTTGTAGAAGTCGTAGGCGTGCTGCATGTGTGTTCCTCTCAGACCTGCACACAGGGACACACAGAAACAGACAGAAAATAGACACAGAGCTGATGAGAAATGCTGCCTCTGCACCACAGTGATGAGTTTACACTCGAGCGTTGGACGTCCCAGCAGCCTGACACAACCACTCTGCGACAAGGCTGTCTACGACAGTGCTGTTCTCATCAAGGATTCATGTTGGGTGTTACATGTATATGTATACGTGTAATTATGTGTTTATTTTAAATATGTATCAATGCAAATACGCATATCTACCAAATGTAGAGTTTGTCTTCAGCCTGCTCTATTGTGAAGTGTCTTGAGATAACACCTATGATGAATTCGCCCTATACAAATAATGACTGATAGATTGATTGACTGACTATCAGAGTGAAGATGGACAGCAGAGGAGAGACTGGATGGGTTAAACCCCCCTGACAGACCTGCTGTGACGACTGTGGCTTCAGGAAAGCGTGTAGGCTGAACAGATTTGTAGTCTGAGTTAAATGTGTTTGTTTCTCTGGTCTCACGCAGGACTCTGTCCTTTTAATCATGGTGTGCGTTGAGTTCAGGTACATGTCAAAACATGGGTTCACTAAAGGTTACCACGTGCTGTGAGCAGCATTTCGGAGACCTTCAGTCAAACCCGTGTGACCACATTCCTGTGGAGGCAGACTGAATCAGACCCTCGGTGATAACCACAGAGCGTCAGATGTGTCAGATAACAGAGACGTCATCAACACACCACCCATGAGTGCATCTCACAGAGGTCATCAGTGAACCCACCTCGCTCAAAAGCCAGTGGAGCGTTTGGCCCCACCAGCATGGCCACTGCTCCAGCACCCCCTGTGGGCCTGGCACTTCCTGTGGCGTAGACAGCAATGTCCCCCGCAACCACCAGTGCATACCGACCTGCAGATACAAGACAACAAGACAATAGTCGATTAGAAAAGGATAAATAAAAAAAATACTTGACCTTTTGACAGAACACGTTTTCACATCCATGAGGCCAAAGTTCACTGATCTTCTTTAATCTGTTCTTGGTTAAATTTGAGAACCAATCTGAACCTCTGAAACATGTTAGCATCCAAACCAAATCCTCGTTGGGATTCACTCAATTTAAACTTGTTTTTAGGATCAGCACTTTATTGGATTGTTATATTGGTGTCACAGTGGTCATGGTTCGTCCTCTTGTCCAATGACAGCTGGGATGGGCTCCTGCCCCCCCACCATCAGATAAGGGCTAAGCTTTATGGATAATGGAGAAAATTTAATTTTAGCACCAATTTTGTCATTAAGACTTACTTCCCAAATTCATTAACATTAATAAATGAATCCTTCTGTAATTTTAACCATTCATGCTCAATCCTAAAACTCTTTTGTGATTATAAATAATTATGCCCAACACTTTTATTATTCTATTAATACATGCCCGACCCTTTAACCCTTCTGTTACTCTGTGCTCCTGTGTGTTTTTTGGTCAAACTGGTCCAACAGAGTCAACAATGCTCTGCCCTGCGCTCACCTTATCTTTGTTTATATAAAGTGATTTATCAGTCAGATGAGCCTCAGAGCCTAGAGGGATGCGGTACTAAGACTGAACTCAGTTATCAGACCTGCAGCACCATGACCACCATCATCTGTCCCAGGACCTCTACCCCGGAGTGTTCTGAAAAACCACTGAGTCAGTCTGTCCTGCTTTAACCCTGACAAATTCAAGACTGGTGTGTTATGTCACAATAAACCTGCTGCTGACTGAATTAAAGCACTAAATAAATCCATATCTGTCCCCACCGTCCCAGGAGCTGGACTCCACCCAATTAACAGCGTTGAAGAGAGCGGCGGTCCCCCCGTAGCAGGCATTTGTGGTGTCGATTCCCTCCACGTCCGTGTTCCCCGAGTCCTCAAACAGCTGCATGATGACTGTCTTCACTGACTTGGATTTATCGATGATGGTCTCGGTGCCGACCTCAAGGCGGCCCACGCTGTCGTAGGACAGGTTGTTCCTCTCCATCAGCCTCTGCACCACCGTCAGGCACAGCGAGTTGATGTCCTCGCAGTCCGAGCAGAACCCCATCCGAGCCTGACCCAGCCCCACCGTGTACTTCCCAGCCGCCACGCCGTCAAACTGTTCGAGCTCCGCCTGATCCACATACTGGGATGGGAAGTAGAGCTCCATGGCGATGATGCCCACATCTTTGGGCCACGGTCCCAAACAGCTGATCGGGGCAGATCCAGGCATCCTGGAGACAGAAACAGAGGACATGGTCATCGGTGATGGAGACGGGTCAGACTGAAGCTGTTTAATTATGGCAAAAAGCACAATGCCGACACGTCTGTGAGATCAATGAATCACTGATTAACTGCTGCATCACATCCGAACATTCACACTTTTAATGCTCTGACACCTTAAAAACAAGCGTTCAGTGACAGCACTGTTTGTGTCTTCATACAGATAATAATAAACATACTAAACCATGGTGGTTTATTAATAATATTTTAGACACATGACAAAGAGGTGACGAGTATGGATACTTTACAGAGAGTAGCTCAAAGTCAAACTCTTCATCTGTCTCTTTTATTTCTTTAAGTACCATTTCATTGTAATGACAAAAGAAGTTTATACTGAAAACTCTAACCTTTATTTTAGTTTTTATGTCGACCAAGCTCATAATGTTCTTTTACCTAAGCACATCAACACTTACTCTGTGTTCTAGAGTTAATTCTGTTGACTAATTAATTTCATCATAGTTTCCGTCAACAACCTTTTTTCTCCTTTACGGTCCCAATTTACTGTAGGTTCAATCGACAATTATGCTGTGGAATTTCATCGACTAAAACTAGACTAAGATCACAACAATTTGGATGACTAAGTAATGACTGAAACTAAAAGATATTTTCGGCAAAAGACTAGAAATAAAACAAAGTTAAAAGTGCTGTCAAAATGAACACTGATGTGTTCTGTTCTACTTAAAACAGAAAAAACTGCTCTCCTTTATTTTACTGTGATTATATCTTAATGTTTCCAGCCTGACACAAAGTAAAGATGAATCAGCAGTTTACTGTGAAGTTGTCATATGTAGATAAGTTATATTCCATTACTGAGTGCGAGTCCTGCTTGGAGTGTTTGTTTTTGTTCCTTCTTGTACTGTCATGTCTATCCTGCTGTACTATGTTGTTGGTTTTTATGAAAATTGATACAATCCATGAAAAAAAACGCTGAACTTCAGCTAACATGAGGTTGCTAGCAGAAGGAAAGGTTCATGAGGACACTGCTGGTGTTGCGGACTAAAGAGTGACCGTGTTATCTGGTGCTTTAAGCTATCCAAGTCAGGGGTTGTTATGTCTGCAGATGTGAAAAACGCCTGTTTGATCAGATCACATAAAGAGCAACTTACAATCATGTAAGATAATAAATAGTATTTCAGACATTAATATTTGTGGGCTTATTTTTAATTAACCCATCGAAATAATGTCTTTAGTTTTTATTGCTCCCTAATGCTAAACATTGTATGACACAAAGGTATTGGCTGAGAACAGACCTAGAGATGTTACTGTTTATTTCAAATGTGAAAAATTTAGTCCTAATGAAAAATATGCAATTTTAATCTTCCATGTCATAAATACTCCACTCCTGCCAGTTTTCAGCAAAAATTTAACGGTGAAAATTTATTTCGGGCTGTTCCGTCATTCAGTCATTGACCGGATTGAAACAAAAACATGTTTGATTAATATACCGTGTATGTTTTCAGGTTTTAATCTGAACAAGAGATCCTCTTGTTCTGGTTCAGTAACTAC
The DNA here is from genome assembly GCA_036419115.1 of Scarus forsteni. Classification (NCBI taxonomy): domain Eukaryota; kingdom Metazoa; phylum Chordata; class Actinopteri; order Labriformes; family Labridae; genus Scarus; species Scarus forsteni. The sequence continues at coordinate 23,550,249 of JAZDUH010000269.1, forward strand.
GACACAAGAAGGCGAACGGCCGAAAGTCATCAGATAGCACGGTCTCCCGCTTAGCCGGCACACCAGCTAGCACGTTAGCTCACAGATAGCTGAAGCTATTGCGACACTGATCGTTTAGAAAAGCACTGTGACGTGTCTTACCTTTACATGTATGAGCTACGTTAATGAACCTAAAACTAGAGGCTAATGGAGCAGAGATTAACCACAGACGGGGCTAGCTAACGTAGCATATGTTAGCTCTGAAGTTTTGACAGCTAGCCGTTAGCCTGTTGGATATGACTGTTTCACCTTTAGTAGCCTCACAGGTGAACATTAACAGCTCATTAAGACTTAATGAGAGTTTGATTAGGACACAGAGTGGGAGGGGGTGATGTTGAACCCTGAGCTCAAAGCTCACACGTGATCAATCAACAGAGACATCACATCACACAAATAAATGATCAAAAACCGATGTGTGAACAGTCATCAGGGTTCCTCTGTTAATCAGAGCACTAATTATCTAAATATAATTAACCAGGGAAAGTGCTCAGGCATGACTTTAAAGCCTTACTGTACATACTGTAGGGCTGTCCCGATGACACGATTATACACTCTGCTAAATAATAAAACGATAATAATGTTGGTGAATAGATAAAGTAGGACTGTCCCGTTGACACAGTTATAAGCTCTGATAATAATAAAATGGTAATAAAAATGGTGAATATCAGGGAGCACAGACAGGAGTCCTGACACCTGATATCAGTCTCTGGGTTTGTCTGAGCTCAAAAACCAGCAGTCACTGAAAATATATACTTACTTAGCAAAATAACTGCCCTGACACAGGTAGTCCGATTATTGGGATTAAAGTGAAATAAATAAAGAAGAAAATGTCACTATACTGTTTGTGTACAAGTGTCTGTAAAATATTTCTGTATTTATTTCACATCAATAGTTTAAGTTTGTTTTCACAGCTGTTTCTGTAAGGCTAAAAAATGTTGATATTTCATCCTATCATACTGATCATTACACTGTGACTGAGTCATATGATTGACTGTGGATCATAGGGGTGTATCAGACATCTTAATATGACTGTTTCTTTTATTTTGGCGCACATTAGTCTTCAAATCCATCTCGATATCACACCTTCTACCATTACAGTCACAGTCGATGAATGGTTATTATCATTCCTGTATTTTCTTCATTAGTCAACTATGTTTCTTCAACTCCGAACTGCACTCAAGTTTGGATGATGTGTGCTATATAAAATTTGATTGATGGAGGAAACTATCAATACACCAGTGTATCATGATATTGTGTGGCTCAGTACTGTCTGTATATTTTAAATGTAATATTGTGACAATTTATCATTCCATAATAATTTGGGACATTTTGTTTGATGTTTTCTGCAGACACTCATCTATTTAACCTTCCCTATCTGAGTCACATTTATTCCCACTTCTGTCACTGGGGCGGTAATATAGTTGTAAAAGTAACAGGGAACATAATTAATGTAGATAACAATATTTATATTTGCAATACTGAGGGCTCATAATGGGAAAATGACTCTATGAAAGAAAATCTTGATATATAATATATTTATATATATATCACTATCTGCAGATTTTTGCCCAAGTGGGTCAAAAAATTAATTACTTCATAAAAAAAATAGAATACATTTCATCACACAACAATAAACCTCAGGAGGTTTAACGCTCATGTTGGGGTTTAATCAGCGAAAAGTTTACAGTCTTATTTTATTTTTCAAACTTTAAAAGTTAAATTTCACCAAACTGCAGACATGGAAACATCATTTTGTCTTTCACAATCGTTGTTGCTGAGGTATCTGTTGGTCAATGTCACTTTTTTAACATTAACGTTGACTTTAAAAAGTAAAGTTGACAGTAAAGATGAATATCGATCTGCATCTCTGAGCAGACGGAGAACAGAGGATAACTCACTGGGTCAAAGGGCATCGCCGGGATTTGGGGGCCGTTCTCGTTAAGTCGTTTATGATTCGTTACACTCTTTCAGGGTTAATTAACTAAGAGCAGCCTGCGGGTTACCTGTGGTTTAACGAGCTCCGTGGTTGGTTTGACGCTACAGTAATTATGAAACTGTTCCTCACATAGCCTTAAAGCTTCGGTTACATTTCCACCCGGACACATGACTGTGACGGACTGTGACCCACAGTAGCATTAGCATTAGCTCTGAGTGATCACAGCAGTATACCTACGCTGACCTTTGAAAGTATTTTCCCTCCATGACAGGTGAGTGTAGCCCAGGTGAGCAGTCTTACCTGTGAGTCTCGTCACTGCCGCGGCGGTAAAGTGATACACTCCGTGATGTTTGGGGTAAATCCGCCGCCCCGGTGTCTCCGTGTTTTTATATCAGACGGTGACAGAGCAACGGAACACCTTCAATGCAGCACCAAGACATGTGGCCAATCATTGCGTAGTGATGTGATAGTCCCGCAAAGGAATGGCCAATCGAAGGGCGGGAAACAGCACCACGCGCCGGGTTCGTACGGACTGACCAATGGCGGTGAGGGTGCGATGTCTGGTGAGTGAGAGGCAGCCAACCAGAGAGCAGCAGTAATTCCTGGCGCGGCAGACACACTACACTGGGCAGCGGCGTCACCATGACGACCACAGGCGTTCATTCACGAGATGTGGTATTATTTACGGTGATGACGTAACAGCTCAAGTAAAAACATCACTCAAATAATGCAATATCATACTTAGAACATCTATGTTAAAGCATAATTTCATTCACTCTATAAATATAAATACGCATCAATCTAATAATACAATACTGTACTTATAACATCTACATTTAAGCATTATTTAGTTCACTCTATTAGTGTAAATACCCATGAATATAATAAGATTATACTTATAAGATCTACATTTAAGCATTATTTAGTTCACTCTATTAATGTAAATGCCCATGAATATAATAAGATTATACTTATAAGATCTACATTTAAGCATTATTTAATTCACTCTATTAATGTAAATACCCATGAATATAATAAAAGATTATACTTATAAGATCTACATTTAAGCATTATACAGTTCACCCCATGAATATAAATACACATAAATCTAATAATAATCTAATAATACAACATAATACAGTACTTATAACATCTACATTAAAGCATTTTTCAGTTTACTGTATAACTTACTCTGTAAACAGACATGAATATTATTACACTTAATTATACTTATATATGTTCAGACATCATTAATTCCCTCCATAAATGTTAAAACACTAACACATTTAATTTATAAGACATACATTTAAGCATTATTCAGTTCACTCTAGAAACATTAGTACACAGGAACACAACTATCTATCTATCTATCTATCTATCTATCTATCTATCTATCTATCTATCTATCTATCTATCTATCTATCTATCTATCTATCTATCTATCTATCTATCTATCTATCTATCTATCACAACTATCTGTGTAGGCTGTCATTCATACAGGTCATGGCTATTTCTGTGTGTGTATATATATATATATACAGTCATGGAAAAAATTATTAGACCACCCTTGTTTTCTTCAATTTCTTGTTAATTTTAATGCCTGGCTCAACTAAAGGTACATTTGTTTGGACAATTATAATGATAACAACAAAAATAGCTCATGAGAGTTTGATTTAAGAACTAAGAACTATTCATTTTCCATGGTTTTCTTGATAATAACCAAAATTACTTAAATTCTTACATCAATAGCTATGGCATTGTACTGCCAAAAACACTACTTTTAAGCATTCCATGTTTTCTTTTCTGTTTGCTTTAAACACATGATACACACAAGAGTTAATACTTGATTGCATAACCATTGTTTTTGATGACTGCAGCCATGCATCTTGGCATGCTCTCCACCAGCTTCTGACATTGTTCTGCTGTCACAGCAGCCCATTCCTGTTGGACAAATTCAAACAAATTTTCTTTGTTTTTGGGCTTGTGGTTCTCCATTTTGAGTTTGATGATTTTCCACAGGTTTTCAATTGGATTAAGATCTGGTGATTGAGCAGGCCAAGGCATGGCAATGTTGTGGTTCTCCATCCAGGCTTTAACTGACCTTGCCGTGTGGCAAGGGGCATTGTCTTGTTGGAAAATCCAGTCATTCGAGGCAGGAAAGAGTTTTCCAGCTGATGGAAGAAGACTGTTTTCAAGGGTAGTCCTGTACATGACCTGGTTCATTCGGCCTTCACACAATTGCATTTGCCCTGTTCCACTCAGACTGAAACAACCCCAGATCATGACTGATCCACCCCCATGTTTTACTGTAGGGGCAAGACAGTCTGGGTTGTAAGCTTCTCCAGGCTTCCTCCTAACCAGTAAGTTGGCTGGAGTGGGCATCAATTCAAAATTGGATTCATCACTGAAGAGAACCTTAGCCCAATCATCAATAGAACATCTATGTTAAAGCATAATTTCATTCACTCTATAAATATAAATACGCATCAATCTAATAATACAATACTGTACTTATAACATCTACATTTAAGCATTATTTAGTTCACTCTATTAATGTAAATACCCATGAATATAATAAGATTATACTTATAAGATCTACATTTAAGCATTATTTAATTCACTCTATTAATGTAAATACCCATGAATATAATAAAAGATTATACTTATAAGATCTACATTTAAGCATCATACAGTTCACTCCATGAATATAAATACACATAAATCTAATAATAATCTAATAATACAACATAATACAGTACTTATAACATCTACATTAAAGCATTTTTCAGTTTACTGTATAACTTACTCTGTAAACAGACATGAATATTATTACACTTAATTATACTTATATATGTTCAGACATCATTAATTCCCTCCATAAATGTTAAAACACTAACACATTTAATTTATAAGACATACATTTAAGCATTACTCAGTTCACTCTAGAAACATTAGTACACAGGAACACAACTATCTATCTATCTATCTATCATCTATCTATCTATCTATCTATCTATCTATCTATCTATCTATCTATCTATCTATCTATCACAACTATCTGTGTAGGCTGTCATTCATACAGGTCATGGCTATTTCTGTGTGTGTGTATATATATATACAGTATATATATATATATATATATATATATATATATATATATATATATATATATATATATACATATACATATATATATCTATATATATATATACATATATATCTATATATATCTATATATATATATATATATGACATATATATATATATATATATATATATATATATATATATATATATATATATATATATATATATATATATATATATATATATATATATATATATATATATATATATATATATACACATATATATATATATACACACACATATATATATATATATACACATATATATATATATACATATATATATATGTGTGTGTGTTTATGTTCCAGTCACTTCCATGGTCACAGGTATATAAAATAAAGCACCTTGACGTCCAGCCTGCTTCTTCAAACATTTATTTGAGCTCTCAGCAGCTCAGTGAATCCCGGTGTGGTACAGTGATAAGAGGCCACCTGAGCATTTATATATATTCCAGTCAACTGTGGTGTTATAACAAAAAAGATGTGATTGTCAATGACAGAAACTCAGCCATGTGGTTGGCTACATAAAATCACAGAGCAGGGTCATTGGATACTGAGGGTCATAGGTCACAGAGGTCAACAGTGTTCTGCAGAGTCCACAGCTACAGACCTCCAAACGTCATGTTTCCTTCAGATTAGCTCAAGAATAGTGTGTTGAGAGCTTCATGGACGGATTTCCATGGCCAATCAAGCTGCATCCAAGCCTCATATCACCAAGTGCAATGCAAAGTGTTGATGCAGTGGTGTAAAGCTCACTGCTGGACTCTAGAGCAGAGGAGGTTAGTTCTCTGGATGACCAATCACACTCCTCTGACTGGCAATCTGATGGACGAGTCTGGGTTTGGTGGTTTCCAGGAGAACAGTACTTGTCTGACTGCATTGTGTTAAATGTGAAGTTTGGTGGAGGGGATTTATGGTGTGGGGGTGTTTTTCAGGAGCTGGGCTCGGCCCCTTGGTTCCAGTCAAAGGAACTCTGAATGCTTCAGCACATAAAGACATTTTGGCCAATTTCATGGTCCCAACTTTGTGGGAACAGTTTGAGGACGACCCCTTCCTCTTCCAGCATGACTGCTCATCAGAGCACAAAGCAGCTCCAGAAAGATCTGGATGAGGGAGTTTGGTGTGGGTAAACTTGACTGGCCTGCACCAAGTCCTGACCTCAACCCTATAGATCACCTTTGGTATGGATTAGAGTGGAGACTGTGGCTGCGTTTACATGGACACTCCTGACTTTAAAACGCAAAGATTTTTCCTTTGCATTTTCAAAGTCGATCTGCGTTCAGATGGAGACACTGGACATAAATGAAACCGCTGTAGTGTGCATGCTGGTTCAGTAGATGGCGGTGTAGGTCTGCAGAGAGGCAGCGCTGCTACAATACACGTACGAAGAAGAAAAACTTTTCACAAACAACAATGCCGAATAGACGCACAGAGACGCAGGAGTTTGCTTTCTGGACAACAAATCAGTTCAGACAACAAATCTGTCTGGATAGTTTTGTCTGGATAACAACCCGAGCACGGCAAGTGGCACACACAAAGCTGTTGCTGTTCCTGGTATGCGCCCACAGCCTTCATCTGAAAGAGTACTGCGCAAGCAGTGATGTCAGTGTTTCACCCTAAAACGCTCTGATTGAGGTTTACACGGTGCTGCAAGGAGAGCGTATTCAAAACTTTCCACTCTGGTGCCTGTTTTCAAAAGTTACAGTTTTTGGACAATCAGCAAAGAGTTTCCATGTAAACGCAAGGCCAAAACGCAATGAAAACTTATCGGATCTGACCGTATTTGGCCCCATGTAAACAGCCTGTGAGTCAGGCCTTCTCAAAAAATCCCATATACACTCCTAAACCATGAGAAAAGCCTCCCAAAGAAAGTTGAAGCTGCTGGAGCTGCAAAGGGACCAACATCATCAGAATGGTCACTCAAGGTCATATGTGTGGTGAAGGCAGACAGGCAAATACTTTTGACAATACAGTGTTTATGAAGCTGTGGACAAAACATCATCCATAAAGTTCATACCAGCGCTCTGATCATCATGTTTATACCTGATTATAGCATTGATCCAAGCAGACAAGCAGCAGCTGATAACTGATGAAACTGCACAGTGAAACAAGGAGACATCAACCTTAAAGATCTTTTTTTTTATTTATCATCATTTGCACAATCATGGAGACGATCCAATGGACAATTATAAAGTATAATTATCTATCCTTAACAACATATGAACAGTTTTTACATTAATAAAGATTTACATATAAACCAGAATTAATTTCATATTTAATAATGCAGCTACACCGTCCAAGGGCCTTAACATTAGGAACATGTAAACACTCTGAATGTGCCGTAAACACAGGTCAGCCAACGACAGACTGATTATAAGAAGAGGACGATTAACAAGCCTTTGATGACATCTGAATCTTAATGTAAATGTCTCCAAACAATATGATCGTTTTTATTCAAACACCAACCTGAAGACTTGGAGAGAATTTCACAAAAATACTGCAGTTATTTCGTCTTCTTATACTCAGGCTTCATCACAGCAGCACGAGGAGCACGAGGAGCCAGCAGGACAGAGAAATAACAGGAGGAGGAAGAGTAGGAGCAGAAAGGGTTAATTCATGTATTCATTCATAGACGAAGGGCAGGAGAGTTTCCGGGACTCTACACGGAGTTTGAATGACGTGCTCTTTCGAGTATGATTAACAACGTCAGTGAAGATCGAAGACTCTCTCTTTACACAGATAAAATACCTTCACATTAATGACACAGAGCGCCTTGGAGTCTTCTCGTTTGCTTCAATTATTCATCTACTTTTAAATCAACTGATTTGGATTTTGAAAAAAAAAAAAAAACATTTAAAATAATTAAGGAGAAAGGCAACATAACAATAAGCAGAAAGACGAGAAATGTTCAAATATGATGACAAAATAACCTTGAGATGTCAAAATATGGTTAAGAAATTCTCAAAACGATGAAATTAATGATAGTTGCTATCAGATTTTGGACTAATATCTGGTGTGCTGTTATATCTAAATTAATTTAAGTCAGTATTAATGATAATAAATTTAACATATAACTTATTCCTTGATTAATTACTTACTCAAGCTTTTGTCTGCAGATCCTTACACTGTGCAAGTAAGTCTGAGCATTCCAAGTCTAGTATTTGAAAATAAATAAATAAATCAAAGTAGTTGAGATGCCAAGAAACTTTAAAGGAATTTTTAGAAAATGTAAAATGCTGGAAGAAAGGGTCAGAACATCAAAACAAATAAAAAAAAGGTTAAGAAATTAGTCAAAGTGTTGAAAAATGTTGAGGACTTAAAGAAAAGGTGGAAATATTGACAAAAAGTCAGAATGGTATGAAAAAAATGAAGAAATGAAGAAAAATGTCAGATTAAATCAGAGACGCTGAAAAGAAGTAAACTATGAAAATAGTATAAATATCAGAAAAAAATGAATGGAGTGAAGATGTTAAATGACTTTCATCAATACATAAACAGGCTTTTATCATCTTTAAAGCAACTGAGGATACTGTGCCTAATATTGTTTATTTATTATAACAGTAAACCACACAAACATGAACCACATTTGGACTTTATAAGGATTTTTGTTTGTCAGAATAAATGTCAGAAAATATTTCTCCCTCTTTTACTTATTTGTTTCTGCTGCAGGCTCCTGGTGCTCCTCCACACAAACTTGAATAATCTGGAATAAATCTCAGATTACTTTGAACATAGATGGCCCAATCATGAACACAGCTTTTAAACCTGTAGACTTAACGAACAGGAGAACGGCAGTTTGACCTCAGGTGACCCTGTCTCACTGTGGAGTTCGTTTCAAACAGAAATAATAAAAATAATCATCTGTGACAACAGGTGAGCAGTGAGGAGGATCAAGAGGACACAGTTCAGTCTTCTTACTGAGCCGCAGAGTCTCTGTCCCACAGTAACAACAGCTGACTGCCTGCATGGGGCTCAAGCTCCTGCAAGACAAAACCCAGGGATCAATATGTGTGGATTTGTGCTGTAAATACACTTTGACTGGTTAGGGGATGCATATTTCAGTCTGCTCACGCATTCAGATGGTCTGATTTTATCTGCCCCCCTTTCTCACTCCTTTATTTCAGCAGCTGTATTTGTTTTATGGAAATTTGATGTATTTGACTTCCTGATAAATTGCCAACTGAAGCTGTTTCTTCATTTGGAGCTAAGAATCTGCATGCATCCTCCCTGTTTGGATCAGTATATCTGTGATCTACCTTGTGGTCTTTAGAAGAAAGACATGAACACACAGTTAACTGAATTTGTTTCATCTGGTTGACCAAACTGCTCCTTCTCATCATGGTTTGGCCTTCATGAAACACGTTAAGGCAGCTCAGTGCTCTGAGGGGACTTGGTCAAGCCTGGCTTTGGTTGGTTATCCTGAATGTCTTGATTCCAATTTGGTGAAATACACCCTCACCTGTCCGTCCCTGCTGATCTGGACCTTCTTGTGGTCGTTCCATGGGTTCAGGATGTGCTGGCTGCAGTGGAACGGTAAACTCTCCCTTTGTATCCAGTCCACACTGAACACACCCCCCAGACCCATCAGGCCCCAGTCCTGACAGGAGTCCCTGGTGACCGCTGACGTCATACGGGCGTAACCCTGGGATACGGGAAACAACAAAAACATGTAAGAAACATGAAAATAGACAGGCCAGTCCCATATCCACACCTCTGCCCTCAGGTCTACCTGAAAGTGGACTTCAGGACAATAATAGCACATGGGGACAGCACAGTTTGGTGAGCGTCACTTACTGTGTCGTTTCTGTGGACATTGAAGAGTTTATTAATTTAATCACAAACTCATCTGCCGGCCTCAGTCATTGATCATGAACATTTCTTGAGCCTTCTGCCCTGATCTTTACTAAAGACACCAGCACCCGGTCTGTCCCTGTGTAGACCTGATCTCACAGACTTCCTCTCTGATCTCTGGTCTACTCAAAGTTCTTCACAAAGCAGGTCACCTCCACACAGTCTCTCCCTGACGGTTCAGAGTTTCTCTGTATGTGGTCCATCAGCATCAACTGACACATTCACGCCCTTTCCCTTTTTACATTTATGTACTTATAGATTTGTTCTACTTTTCACTGCTATTCTTATTCCCTGAGGGAGTTCCCAAAGGGATTAATAAAGTTCTACCTAATTTAATCGAATCTTTCACACCCATTTACACACCACTGAAGCAGCAGTGGGAGTAACACGGGGAATGTGTCTTGCCCAAGGACACATCCCCATGTGACAGCCAGAGCTGGGCTCAAACTTACAACCTTCAGATTACTGACAGAGCAAAATATCAGACTGAGCCACTGAGGAAGTATCTGTGTTGCTGTATCTATGTCGTATGTCTATGTCTGTGTGTGTATCTATATCGATAATTAAAGGAACTGTGAGGAGAATCTATTACCAGCAACGTAAAAGACTCTGCTACCCATGAGCACGCGCGGCGACTGTCGTAATGCTGCGTTCCAGTAACCTCAGAACTGGGAGTGACATCATCTCCGACTTATCGGCGTTCCAGTTGAAGCTGGAAAAAACATGCCGATCAACCAGACTATTGTTAGCTGTTGTTAGCACGCCCTGCGTTGTTGTTCACAAATATCACATAAAGAATGTGATTATCACTATGGCAGCATTTTTGTAAATATAAGTCTAACAATACGATGTATACATCTGATTTAGAGCGACACACCCCAGTCAGAAGTGCAAATAAATTGATTATTATAGGAACTAAATAACTGTTCACACTGGGGGCATCCATCTTTGATTGTCAACTTGGGGGTGGCGAGGTTTCACCAAATTCCCAGTAGGAAATTCAGACTTCAGGGGACGTTCCAGTTGCAGTTTCCTACTTGGAACTCAAAATTCCTACTTCTGACTACAACTGGAACGCACCAAAAGACGTGTGCAATCCAAAGCGTGTTTTTGTTGTGAAGCAGCTCAGACCTTCGTCAGAACTCTGCATTGCTTTACAACTTCTTTTTCCAACAACTTACAGGATGCAAAGCGACGAGGTAATGTATCTCTTTCTAGATACGTAGCGGTAGTTTTTGATGTGTGACAACAAGCAATTTTTGGAAAACTTAGTATCGTAGTTTTGTAGCCGGCTATATGTCGTTACTTACAGCCCGGTGCTCTAAGACATGTCTGAATAATATAAATTTGCTCTAGTTTTAATTGTCTTGTTCCCGAAGTTGAGTATCCAGGCCAGTCCAGCTCTGTCTGACCCGACCGGAAAGCTAAGGAATAGCATTTATAGATAACCTATTTTGATGCTATAAAACTCATCTTAAGGTGTGTATTTCCATCAGGCATATATCTAAAAGTGAGACTTTTTTGCAATTACTTAGAAACTCCTCACAGTCCCTTTAAGTGATCTCATTATCTTACTGCTATTCACACACACACAGAACTAAGGAGCTTCATGAGTGATATAGATATCTATATCTGAGCATCTATATCCATATCTGGGTATCTATATCTATGTTAAAGTGATGTCAATGACATGGCAGTCAGTGCTTTTGCACTGATTCAGCCTTAAAAACACAAACAGATTAAACGATGAAGGTCAGAATGGAGGCAGAGGTCGATCGTTTTTCTGTTTGAATATTTATAAACACCAGTCCATCCTGGAAGAGGTGCTATCTGCTCACTGTAATCGACCCCGGAGCACGTCCACTACAGCGAGGACACCAACAACCCACACAAGCAGGGTGACGAGTTAACTTGTTACATCGCTGTGGTCGTTAAAGCAGCAGCAGTAATAAAAACTGCACTACAGTTACCAGGTAAACGGACTGATAACAAACTTTACAATAATGTTCTGAACCCACAGAGCCACTTTATGTGCCCAGGAACAACATACATGAACAAATCAACATGTGAACATGGCTCGGCCTCTCTACAGCAGATCATCACAGGACCCAACAACACGGACTGATTCTAGCACTGGTTTAGTTCAGACTTTAGTCCAAGCAGGAGAGTTTATCCTTTTAAAGCTGCTCTCTATTATAAGGCTGAAACTGTCAGTTTCTCTGCTGCTACAGGTGTTATGGTGTAATGTGTAACCATACTATCTGATGGTCCCCACAGACACTGGTCAGCGTTAAAAGCCCCTTTGTGCTCTGAGTTTGTTTGATTTGGATCACAGGGCCTGTCCCACAATGATAAAGACGCTCTTCTGTATGCTTTTGCAGATGACATTTGACCTCCTCTGTCATCATGATACTATTGTTCGTCATAAGTGTAGTCTGCTGGCTGTTTTCCCATAATGCACAGCTCCACTCATAGTTACAGCATGCATGCTGTGATGTATTGATGTGAGGAAAGATCTGCCCTTTTGTGGGACTCGGCCTGCTTCAGAATACTGTTGTGTGAACATGAAACGACCCAAAGGAAATATGAACCTTTGTTCTTGAAATAGAACAAAACTGAGCTCTGAGCTCCTGAAACCTCAGACCTGTCTCTGCTGAAAATCAGACGCTGGTCACCTAACAGCTTAAAGGTCAAATTTAGGACTTCTTCAGATGTTAGGATCCCTACATGTAAATATATCTTCAACATCTCAGTGCGACAGTTAACTCCTCTTAGTAAAAACCTGCCCCACTCCTGATTAAAGGATTTCAGTGATCAGGAACAGTCCTGCTGCAGGTCTGATGTGGTCCACGTTTTACCTGGAAGTGTCCCGAACCCTGCACAGAGAAGATGAGGATGATGGTGTTGTTGTTGGTGAATGCTCGGCTGAGTTTGCGCTCGTTGCTCGGCGTGGTGGACCAGATCCCTCTCTGCTGGGAGATCTTGATGTTCCTCATGTTGTTGCTCTTCATGATGAAATATCTGACTGAGGAGGGAGAGGACTGAGGAGACGCCACGTGAGACACCTACGGGGACAAAGACAGAGCATGAACACAAACATGTGATCTCTAAAGGTCATGACCTGATGACCCTGATCATGTTGTGGGCCTGTAAGTGGCATCAGTCAAAACTCGTCATGAAGAGGAAAGACATAAATAAGTCACGCTGGTCGCATTATTTCGAGGCAGTTGCGTTGCAGAAGTAACACCAAGAGGTCGACCTGCAGTCATTTATATTCACTTCCTTAGCAAGTACAAAGGTGTGGATACGTAACTGCACCATGACTAGCCTCTCCTGCAGCACATTGTTCAAGCACCTCTCTGAGGCATCAGTGGTCTAGTTGGTTCGTGTGCTCGGAAGGTTGTAGGTTCAAGCCCAGCTCTGGACAACACAATGGCGATGTGTCCTTGGGCAGGACTCTTAACCCCAAGTTGCTCCCACTGCTACGTCAGTGCGTGTAAATGGGCATGAAAGGGCGTGAATGTGTTGGCTCATTCTGATGGACAAAGAACATGGAAACTCAGAACCATCAGTGAGTGAATGTGGGAGCGAATGTGTGTGAATGTGTCGGTGTGACCCGTAGTGTAAAGCAGCTTTGAGTAGTCAAACACTAGAATATCAGTGGGCTTGTTCCTTCAACTCTGGCCATCTTGCTTTCAGCCCATAATCAGTCCTTTCTTCATATTTGCTTGCACATTTTACTTCCTGCAGCTTGTTATCTGCGGGATAGGATTTTCTATTGGGGGGCATTTTGTCAAAGTTCAGTCTTTCTCAGTTGTCTTTTAGTGAATGTTTCAGTAACATTTTTCAGTGGTACAGGAGCAGTGTTGCAAGCCTTTTGCGCCCTCTTGCAGCTGAAGACGGTAATGTTTACTCCCTGGTTCATGCCACGATCAGCCAACTTATTAAGTCTGGAAAATACGGTATAAACACATGTAAAGGACTTTGAGCTCACCTTTTCAGATGAGGCGGGGCTACCAGTGGGCGAGTCCTGGACTCCAGAGGACGAGGAGTTAGCTGAGGGGGTGGGGTTGTCCTCTCTGCTCTGAGACTTCAGCTGAGGGCGACCTGAAGGGGTTCTACATGACCTGAGGAGAAAGGAACGTTTTATTTTAATAATAAATTAGGGATGCAAAATATTATCAGTATAGAAATAAGTACCTGTGTCAAGATCTTTTTGGCTGATTATCAGTGTAAATATGAATTTCTGATGATATATGTGAAATATATTTACATATTTAATTTAAGATAGACACTTAGGCTGTAAAAACTGATACTTCAGGAACCACAGGGTTCAGACAGCCTCTAGGACTCTAGAAAAGGGTTCAGACAAGACAAGAGTTCTCTGTCCGTGGACTAATGCATCCACTTTAAGTGTGTGCATGTGGTCTTGCCTCTCGTTGGTGTGGGGGGGTGTTTGGGGCCTGTTTTTGCTATCTTTCGAGGTGGATAGGAGCCCCTCCTCCGATGCCATGGGTCGAGGTCTTTGTCCAATCCCTGTAGGCTGCTGAAGCCCCGCCTCCTGCTCCTCTGCTGTGAGCACCTGCAGGGACAGAGAGCAGAGCTGATTGGTCAAACTTGACCAGCAGTAACAGTTTACAGATGTTTTTGTTCTTGTACATTATTATCTGATCTGGTATTGAGGTTTCAACATCATGGTGCATATCATTAAGTCCTGCAGTGTGACAAAACTTCACAGGCCCTTTGTATGATCTTATTTGGGTAATGTGCTGGCTAGTCATCTACAAGAGCGGCCTAAACTCTGAGGGACTGCATGTCTTGGCTCCAGCTCCTCTTGACAATGTTCCCCAATTTATTCTCTACATTTTGTTTTTACTATGAATAAGAATTCAAACAAATCAAACATAAAAAAAGGAAAAGGACAAAACAGACAAAAAAGGCCATACTCACTAAAGTGTTCACCCGTAAGAATTGTACATTCCTATGAAAATGTTATAAAGCTCAGCATGAAGGTTGAGCCCAATATATAATGTGCTAAAATCCCCTTCCCCTCTGAAGAAATCCTATAGTTCTTCAGTGAAGGGGAGGGTTAGTCCTGTGAGACTGGGGTATCAAAAGAAAACCCAAGAACTTGGCACCCCAGGAAGAGGACAACACCCCCTGGAATGGGCTGTACCCGCCCATTTATCTGCGCTGCTCATTCCACGAGTGCACAATCCTTACAAGTTGTACCTCATGGTAATGGTGACAGATCAGGCTCTCCAATGATACAAATACAAAACCCAAAACCAGTGAAGTTGGCTCGTTGTGTAAATCATAAATAAAAACAGAATACAATGATTTGCAAATCCCTTTCAACCTATATTCAATTGAATACACAGCAAAGACAAGATACTTAACGGCTGAACTGGTAAACTGTGTTATTTTCTGCAAATATTAGCTCATTTGGAATTTGATGCCTGTAACATGTTTCAAAAAAGCTGGCACAAGTGTCAAAAAAGACTGAGAAAGTTGAGGAATGCTCATCAAACACTTATTTGGAACATCCCACAGGTGAACAGGCTAATTGGGAGCAGGTGGGTGCCATGATTGGATATAAAAGCAGCTTCCCTGAAATGCTCAGTCATTCACAAACAAGGATGGGGCGAGGGTCACCACTTTGTGAACAAATGCGTGAGCAAATTGTAGAACAGTTTAAGAACAACATTTCTCAATGAGCTATTGCAAGGAATTTAGGGATTTCATCATCTACAGCCCGTAATATCATCAAAAGGTTCAGAGAATCTGGAGAAATTACTGCACGTAAGCAGCAAGGCCAAAAACCAACATTAAATGCCTGTGACCTTCGATCCCTCAGGTGGTACTGCTTCAAAAGCGTCATCACTATGTAAAGGATATCACCACATGGGCTCAGGAACACTTCAGAAAACCACTGTCAGTAACTACAGTTCGTCTACATCTGTAAGTGCAAGTTAAAACTCTACTATGCAAAGCCAAAGCCATTTATCAACAACACCTAGAAATGCCGTCGGCTTCGCTGGGCCCGAGCTCATCTAAGATGGACTGATGCAAAGTGAAAAAGTGTTCTGTGGTCTGATAAGTCCACATTTCAGATTGTTTTTGGAAACTGTGGTCGTCGTGTCCTCCAGACCAAAGAGGAAAAGAACCAGCCGGACTGTTATAGGCGCAAAGTTCAAAAGCCAGCATCTGTGATGGTATGGGGGTGTATTAGTGCCCAAGGCATGGGTAACTTACACATCTGTGCAGGCACCATTAATGCTGAAAGGTACATACAGGTTTTGGAGCAACATATGTTGCCATCCAAGCAACGTCTTTTTCATGGACGCCCCTGCTTATTTCAGCAAGACAATGCCAAGCCACATTCTGCACGTGTTACAACAGCGTGGCTTCGTAGTAAAAGAGTGTGGGTACTAGATTGGCCTGCCTGTAGTCCAGACCTGTCCCCCATTGAAAATGTGTGGCACATTATGAGGCGTAAAATACAACAACGGAGACCCCAGACTGTTGAACAACTTAAGCTGTACATCAAGCAAGAATGGGAAAGAATTCCACCTGAAAAGCTTAAAAAATTGGTCTCCTCAGTTCCCAAACGTTTACTGAGTGTTGTTAAAAGGAAAGGCGATCTAACACAGTGGTAAAAATGCCCCTGTGCCAACTTTTTTGAAACGTGTTGCTGCCATTAAATTCTAAGTTGATGATTATTTGCAAAAGAAAATAAAGTTTCTCAGTTCGAACACTGAGTATCTTGTCTTTGCAGTGTATTCAATTGAATATAAATTGAAAAGGATTTGCAAATCATTGTATTCTGTTTTTATTTACGATTTACACAACGTGCCAACTTCACTGGTTTTGGGTTTTGTACAACATCAGTTGGTATCATTCGATAAAATCAACAGAGAACAGGTCACTTAATTTGTAGTAATCCTACTTCAAAAACCAGAACTATTCCTTTAATATCTGTCATTCTTGAAAAGCCCAAAAGTGGCCGGCACCATCGGTTAGGGCTGAGCCGGACTGAAAATATTACATCACTGTCCACCCACTTCCTGAGGTATACATCAATAGATGTTATTACCACGTGTGCTCGATAACCCAAACCATGACTGTCTGTGGTGCAGCAAGAGGTGGCCATGGAGCTAAATGTATGGAGTAGTGAGAGTGCCAAATTACAAAAACAAATCTATAAATGAATAAATAAATAAATTATATAAGAATCCATAAAAGAAAAGGCTAATAAAAGTAGAAATATAAAGATAAATAAATCAATTATGTAAGAATCCATAAAAGAAAAGGCTCGCTCTGTCTGTCTATCTTTCTGTGTCTGTTTTAGTTACATTCTCAAGATTTCGCCACACAAGCTCGTCGAGCAGAAAGAGGGGGAGAAAGAGGGGGGAGACTAAGAGAGAGACACACAGAGAGAGAATGAGAAAGTGGGGGAGACAGAGCTGGAGAGAGAAGCTGGAGTCTAGCAGGTCCACAGCAGCAGGCCGTCTCGCCACACGAGCTCATCGATGTCTGTGTGGGTCAAAGCACACATAGTACCTGCACTTTCCATTACGTCCTCTACCGTCCCCAAAACATATTGTCCGTCATAATTATGTTGTTCTCTAACTTCGACGAGTTCTTCTGTCAAGTTTTCCGCCGCCATGTTTCTTCTCGATTGGGCATCCTCCTGTGCTTGTGACGCAACCACATTCCTACTGCGCATATTTTTCTGCGTATTTCCTTCGCTTTTGAAGTGACATTATAATGTGATTTAAATACTTTTATTTATTTGTCTTTATATTTAAACTTTTATTAGCCTTTTCTTTTAAGGGTTTATTTTTTGATTAATATCACTTTATATAGCTACTTTATTTATTTATTAAAGGAGACATATCATGCTTGTTTCTCCTTTTCACTATGCCAGACTAGGATGCCTGTAAAGCATTTCTGCCCTCAGTACAAGTCATTTAGTTCCTTCATTGCCCCACAATTGCATTCTCAAAATCCTCATTTTAGGCCGTTATCAAGCTCTCGTTGAAACACGAGGATCTCAGGATGACCTAAAGTTACCTTGCAACGTCACAGCCCTTTGTGCTCTGATTGATCAGTTCTATCGGGGGTAGAGCCAGCCTGTCCTTCTTCTTCTACTGTATTTTCCAGCAGGCTCAAAGCAGAAACCGTGTATTGAGTCCCCCTACAGGCCAGAGCCATGGATGTATTATAAGAACTGGATAGCGTGGCTCCGCCTTCCACCATGTAACGGACTTGAAGCCAAAATATCCCTCGTCAGGGCGCCGCCATTGTGCAACCAGTAGAGAATTTGGGCCATAATCCGGACGCAGCTGTAAATGGCGTCGCAACACGCCTCAGCATACGCCGTACACAATCATTGTGAAACTGCCGTAAACCGCGGTTATTTTTAAACTCTAATAACTGATGAAAAAGAAACTTTTCAGACAAAAGAGGACTTGGAGAACACGCAGCCCAATAATACTTTAATGTCACCACAGCATACGGATGGGAGAAATATTTCTACGAGGTGTAATAATTTTTTGAAGTTTCACTTTGGCCCATCCAGATGAATGGGGGAGACAGAAATTTGACCTATACTGCAGCCAGTCACCAGGGGGAGCAGTTTTCTTGGAGGCTTCAATTTTAGCCCAGCATCACAGCGTCCATGTTTTTTACAGTCTATGGCCAGAGCTGGTAATGAGTGAGTGTGAGCTAGGGATCTATATACTGCTGCTGCTGAATGTGTTCCTTGGTGACGGTTTTGTGGCTAAAGGACATCACAGAGGAGGAAGTGTTTTATCAGATTACTCCAATAAAAAGAAATGTACCTCGTGTCGTCACGCCGATTTAAATCTCTCGGACATCTCGCAATGACCTATTTTCAGAGGCATCAAATCTCGTTCTAGGATATCAGAAAAAATACAATATCTCATTTTTTGAAAATTAGGGGGGAGTAAGGTCTTGTTTTCAAATTTATTATACTATATGTAAGTATTAAATCATGCATTAGCATGATATGTCTCCTTTAAGCACTTTTCTACTTATTTTTTTTATTTGTCTTTATATTTCTACTTATATTAGTCTTTTTCTTTTATGGATTCTTATATAATTTATTTATTCTTTTATAGATTTATTTTTGTAATTTGGCACTCTCACTACTCTATATAAATGACCTTTGACCTTTAAAATCTAATCAGCTCACCCCTGAGTCAGAGTGAATCTCTTAGCTCAGTTTAATGAAACTCTCTTAAAGCAGTCTAACAACAGCAGACAGATGGACGGACATGCTGTCTGCACAAGACATTTGAAGTTCTGACTGAGGGCAAAAGTCATCTGTATGCTGTTAAAACACGATAAATGAAAGAATGAATTTTATGTTTGCTCGTCTGTTGTACAAAATCAACGTCTAATGGAGCAAAGAGACTAAAATGACGTACAGACACCAGCGTCCTAAAGACGGCCTCCTCCTGCTGACTCCAGGGTTTGGACGGCCATCTCATCCTCCTGATGAAGAGACTCTGCCACCTCCGCCTCAGGTCAAACACCTGCGCTGCAGCCTGGCACAGAGGGGGGATCACCAAGGATACATGAATGTATACTGTTGATATTCAGAGGATAAGACACATGATAATGACTCTACGTCTGCAGGATGAAGCCTTGCCTGTACTTCTTTATTCAATGTTAATCAATAAACTCAAAGCTAAAGGTTAAAGCCGTAACCTCTGTCATATCATTTCATATTTTAATGACCGACATTACAACAGTAAGATAAATAAGAAAAGGTTAAAATTTGATCAAAAACATAAAATTGGTCAACAAACAAATAAAAAATCATGCCATCTGTTAAACAGTATGTTGATGGAATTCAAACGATTTAATTGATTTCAATTTAGCTTAATTATTAAAACGTTTACCAGCAAATCAGCTAAAACATGAGCGAGGGTTTGATTTTATGGAGACAATTTAGACCCTGATGACAACAGTGTGCAGCTCTTCATCCTCATTGACAGGACAACATGGACAACGAGGCCCTCTGAGGGTGAGAATAAAGTCTGAGGCCCTCGTGGTAACAAAAGCTGCTTTATGATAAAACTCCCTGAACAGAAGAGAACAGAAAAGGAGTCCGCTCACCTCACTCTCCATCTGAAACACCAGCCAATCATCGATCTTCATCTCAGACTGCCCCTCCCAGTCACTGTCACTCTCCTCATGACCCAAACTGTCTGCAGTAGAAATAGAGACATGAACATAGGCACTGAAGTAGCTCTAACACATATAAATATATATTTATGTATGTGTGTCATGGGCTGGAGCACAAACCAGGGGTTAAAGGCACTTTCAAATGAGATTAGTGGACAAATCATTTCACTCTTGCTGATGAAATTTATGAAGACGTGGGTTAAAAAGCATGTAAGTCCTCTACAGTTCCTCCTACAAAGCTTCAACAGTTACTGTCCTCACAACACTCACTCAGTGTCCAACTTTAGTTTTCAACAAGAATCAATGCCGATTATATGAATGATGATTGAAACATTTTAATTCAGATTTCATTTAGGGACCATCATTATTATAATTTCAGACATAATGTTGACACCTGTTTGATATCACAGCAACATTAAGGAAGTCCTATAGGCCTCATACTGTGCTGTTAGTTGTATGAGCATATTTTCAGGTTATTGTCTTTACACTGTCTTTGTTTCACAAATCTGTGTTGCGATTTGTAAAAGACGATGAACCAGCGTTGAGTAAGGATTCAGACGGTGTGAGGGTTATTTGTCTGAGATACTTTTAACAGAATAGATGAGCCCCATCCTGGCTGCCCTGACAGGTGAGACATATTTAACCAGAGCAACTAAATCAAGCTCAACAATAAAGAAAGAAGCTTCTCCCTCGTTAAAGTTGGATTAATGTCAGTATCTATGTGCACCTAAAAGAAGGTCTAAAATATTTGGTCCAAGATCTGACTGCTTCAAGGTAAATGTGTCCTGGTAATGCCCATTGATGAACCCACGTCCCCCGACTCGCTCACTCTGACCAAGACCTAAACCCATAGACATTAAAAGAGATGCTGGATGGCTCGAGGCCGAGCCTCACCAGTGTCCTCATCAGCCGCCATCTTGAAACAGAGTTAATTTCTGCTCTGAAATACTGAAGTGAGGGTCAGACACCTGCTCCAACACATTCATTCTTAAATCGCTGAAATCTTGATAGATTTACAGATGATTTGGTTTATTACAAATGTCATGAGCTTGGCCTTGATATAGAAAGCCTGAAATGTTGAAATTGTAGCCTTGTTTTTTGAAAAATAACTGTTCGTTCCAAAGTAAGATACTATAGCTTACTAGCACACCGCTGTAAGCTACAGGACAGTATTACAATATGAACTAGAAAAGCACTCGGAGAGCGCAGACCCCCACCAGCGTCACAGTCCTTAGCCATATTGTGATTTTTACCATAAATATTAGTCCTACCTTTATTTCATCAAAATATTTAGATTCCTTGACCATGAAAACATACCATTAGCAACTGGATTCATAATGATATCTATTTTAGTACAGCAGTTATTCACAGAAATCACATTTTTTGTCATGGCGGCCAGACGCTGATCCGGATCAACACCAAAATCAAATAAATTCTTCCTTTTCGCATGCTGAACATTTCCTGAAAATTTCATCAAAATCCATCAATTACTTTTTGAGTTATTTTGTTCACAGATAGACAAACAGACGGACGGACAGACAGACAAACTCTCCTGAAAACATAACCTCCTTGGCGGAGGTAATTAAAAGTGACCAATGTTTATGACCGGGTTTCTATACATAGACATGTATAAGAAAGGCAGGAGCAAACAAAAAAGAGACAGATACAACAGAGGAGAAAAACAAATTGTCGGTCCATATATTTTAATTAGGGCCTTTAATAAAATAGTATAAAAATTAAATTGAGGTGTGCGTACATCTGTGAAAATACATACACAGGACAATATTGAAATCTACAAAGTGCATTACGTATCTAAAACATATCTTAAACCCCTCTGTCTGTGTCTCCTTACATTACCTGTGACTTTGTGCCCAGCGGCTTCCTGGAGGGCGGAGTCAGGCAGTCTGGAACCGCCTCCAAAGATGGCGATCGTAACCGGCGTGACCACAGAGCAGCAGCGGACACTCGCAATCCTGTTACCTCGACTCATCTCATCATAGATCAGCCAATCAGTGGGCAGCGTCCTCGAGGACTGCCCAGTGTCAGCCTGCAGAGAAAAAAAACAAGGAGACAAGTTGAAAGATGACAGTTTTGTGCCCTTCCGAGCATGCTCAGTAGACAGACAGCAGGTTCAGATGGTTTTGGTGCTTCTACGGTGTCTCACCTCCTTGTTGTGGGCAGGGCTGAGGACGGAGGTGGGGTGGAAGAGGACCTTCTTCTCTTTTTTACTGGACAGCTGGGAGGTCTCCCGGTTTATGTGGACCAAGTTTGGATACATCCCGGCCACCAGAGCTGCCTTCACCACGCCCCAGTTCTCCGAGTTCATGTTCACATCACGGATATCACAGCCACCACGAGCTTGCACAAAACCTGCACCAGACAGACATCCCATAATGTTCTGCATTAAGGATCTTTGTTGTCCTTCAGTGGTCATCCCTCAGCACTGAGTTAAAACCTTAGTGACTTCCTCCCATACATTTATCTTTGGTCCTCTTGGATTTTTCAAACCCACCTGGGCTATCAGGATATCTGTTGTAATGAAGTCTCATTAATGTATAATGTATTAATAGTAATTTTCTGGACCAGGGGTCGGCAACCCGTCACAAAACATGGGTGGAGTGACACAAACTGTCGTGGAGGAGTAGCCCGAGCGGTCTGACGAGTCCAAATTTGAGATCTTTGGTCCACCTGCTGCGTCTTTCTACGATGCAGAAATTGAAGCATCCTGAACCAGCATGGCCACCACAGCATCCTGCAGCCACATGCCCCCCATCCAGTTTGTGTTTGCTTGGACTATCACTTATTTTTCAACTGGATGATGACCACAAACACAACTCCAGGCTGTGTAAGGGCTGTTTGACCAAGAAGGAGAGCGAGGGACTGCTGTGACCTATACCAAATCGAGATGGTGAGGGATGAAATGGACCGTGAAGGCTAAGGGGTCAATAAGTGTTCAGCATCTCTGAGAACTCCTTAAAGACTGTTGGAAAACCGTTTCAGGTGATGATCTCCTGGAGCTCATTGAGAGAAGGCCAAGAGTGTGCGAGACAGTAATGAAAGCAAAGGGAAGAATCTAAAATATCCAACATGTTTTGAGCTTTTAACACTTTTTTGTTTGCTACACAATTCCAATTGTGTTCATTCATAGTTTTGATGCCTTCAGTGAGGATCTACAATCGAAATGGTCATGAAAATAAAGAAAAAAAATTCAAGAGAGGCGTGTCCAAACTTTTGACTGGTACTTCATGTTCTGACAGGAGGACCTTCATCACCAGAATCTTCTAACAAAAATGAGTTCAGCCAAGCACAAAGCAAATATTTTAGACTTTAGTAAGATTTGAGTCACAGTGTGACGGCCAATCACAGCCTCCAAATCAGTTTTTATGACTCAACAGGATCTAAAACCATTAGCGTCGGGTCAGCAGAGTGTAAGAATAAAAATGCACAGACCGATGGCTCGCAGGTGTCCCAGCAGCTGCGTCCTCATCCCCAGGATCATGTTCATGGTGGCCGGAGACAGGAAGTTCTTCTCACAGAACGATTTCTCCCAGCCGTCACTGCGAGCTTTCTGCCACGCCTGAAACACGATGGAGACTAAATAAATTTGTACATCCTGCTGCTGCATTAACCTGTGACAGAACTAGAGTTGCTTCGATACTAACATTTTGGTATCGATACCGGTACCAACATGTATCATGGAACTTTTCAATACTTTTCCAAATAAAAAGCGAACACAAAAATGTCTGTAATGACTTTGTTTTAATAGAAAATCTTGGAACTACATCAATGCATCAGCAAAGAAAATAAAATGCCACAAAGACAAGCTTTTCTAATGCACAGACAACACTATTTTAAAATAAATAAAACAACAAATCAAATAAAATACGATTCAAAACACATTTTCTTCTTGCACTTGTGCATGTGTGCATTTACAGCTATGGAAAAAAATAAGGGACCAAAAAGTTTAAAAATTGTGAAAATATGAAGATGACATAATACAATAATCTAAAATAAAGTAATATTGATATGTTATTTAAACCAGAGAAAGTGGTAGCTAATTGCAGTGCAGCTTTATTTTTTTTCAGAGGTACTTTTGTGGAGAGTGAAGGGGGCTCCTTTTTCTTGCTTTTAGCACTGAATGTGTCTTTTTTTCATGGGTATATAAGTTTTACCTATCATTCTCTAAACTCCATATGCAGGTCTGGGCGCTTGTCCTTTAAGTGCTTAGCCACTTTGAAAGTGTTTCCATCGTTGGCCAGACATGTTTTGTAACACTGTTTGCAGAGTGGTCCTTTAGTGTGAATGGCTTCACCGAGCTGATTTGTTTTAAAGCCAAAGTAATTCCATATATATATATATATATATATATATATATATATATATATATATATATATATATATATATATATATATATATATATATATATATGTATATATATGTATATGGTATATGTATATATATATATATATATATATATATATATATATATATATATATATATATATATATATATATATATATATATATATGTATATATATGTATATATATGTATATATATATATATATGTATATATATATATATATATATATATATATATATATATATATATATATAGCACACCTGGTTTATTAAGAGTTGCGGCATGAAGGCTGCAGCAGATAACATTCTCTCCTCCTGTCTCTCTCTTTCCTTTGTCTCTCTATCATCAGGCTCCTGCTCTGTTTGCTGCTCGCTCACTCACATGCCTGCTTGCCCTGGTTGGCTTGCCTCGGTTCAAATTACAATGTGGTTACGTCAAAAAAAAAAAAAAAAAAAAGAGTACCGGCCTCATCCAAGTGCAGTATAGTACCGTTTTAAATGCCTCAATGTCTAGGTACCAATTTAAGACTGATCACAGTGGTAACAGTACTGTTTGGGACCTTGAAAGTGCTGGAAAGTTGTTGATGCATAACTGCAAGGCCGTATCTATTTACACATACTGGGCAAATTTGGTCCCTGAAAACGTTTGATAGTTTCTGATGTTTCATGAAAGGCTCTAAGAACAGCCATGTGAAAAAAAATACTTTTGTTTAACTGGAATGTTTCACACAGGGCCTGGTAATCCTTGAGGCAGTTTGATAGTTTTGATAAGTACTTGAGAAGCTTGAAGCAGGGTCATATGGTAATTAAAAGCCCTTAATAGTCTTTGATATGTATCAAGATGGTTCTGAGCAGGGCCTTGTGGTCCTTGGAAATTCTGGAAAGGCGTTTATTTACCTGTATGGCTCCGTACAGGGCTGATCCTGGAAAGAGCTGGGATGTTATTGATAAGGGCCTACAAAGGATGATGTGGTCTTGGAAAGTGTTGCAAAGGTTCTCTTCATTCATGTGAAAGAATATGGGAGTGCAAATTTGGTGCTTGAAAGTGCTTGACAATTAATCTAGAATGGCTGTATACAGGGTCAATGGTTCCTTGAAAGTGCTTGATTATTTATGATTTTACCAGGTAGGCTTTGAACAGAGAAATGTAGGTCTTTAAAGTCCTTGATTATTTTTGATTTGTAGCTTTCAGCATTTTGAATGTGACAACTTGGTCCTTGAAAGAGCTGAAAAGTTAATGATACCCCTGGAAAAATCTAAACTGGACAATGTGGTAGTTCAAAACCCTGGAGAGTCATTGATTTTACCTGGAATGCTCTGAGCAGGGCCATGTGGTCGCTGAAGGTTTTGAAGGTGAAGCGTTTCCGGCACTGCAGGGCAGCTTGTTTCAGCGCGCTCTGGGCGGGCAGGATGAAGGGGTCTCTGTAGGCTAAGGTGCAGGCGATGGTCAAGACCGGGTCCAAACACTTCAAGACCACTGCACACAGAACCATCTTCCCCAGGTGAGGCTCCACAGGTAGATCAGCCAGGTGGTAACCCAGGTCAGTCAGGTTCTCACACTGATCCATGGCATCGATCGCCTGAGAGGGAACAGAGGAAACAGGAGTTAATGACCTTGAAGAGATTATGTGTAGACCAAGGTCGTCTAAATGGATAATCAAATAAATAATAAATAAAACAAATAATAATAAAAAAAAACAATAGGAAAATTTTAAAATCACTTATAAGCAAATGTAAAAAATATCTAAAAGTCCCACCAGACTTACTGCATCCTCAGAAACTTGTATAGACCTTGTCTTCACGAACAAGCCTGAGCGAATCCTGAAGTCCTTTAACTTAAAAACTGGTTTATCTGACCATAACTTGATCCTTTTCTCCAGAAAACTACACAGAAACAGATGCATCCGGCTCCAGGCTAGATCTGAGCAGTTGAGAACACCTAGGAGTGAGCTCTGATATCTAGCACAGGCACTTAACAGAATTAATTGGTCTGGTAATCTCACCCATACTAAGGTCAATGACATTAGATCAGCAAAAGCAATTTTTTTATTAACATAATCAGCAAGGCTAAAGGAAATAACAAAGGAAACCTGGACAAACATTAAAAAAACTGATGGGGATTACACAGTAAGCAAAGACATTAAGGGACTACTAATAAAAGGAAAAATAGTCCAGGACCGTAGTGCTTTTGTAACTGCTCTGAATGATGGAGGGTAAACCGAACTGAGAAAAAAGGAGAAAAATCTTTTCAAGAGTCTACAAAGGAAACAGCGGAAGAGACAGTGATGGCTGCACAATCAACTGGAGCACGAGCAGGAAAGATGTTAAAGTCCTATGTGTCTATAAAATTTTTCATCATCAAGCTCCAACTCCACTCCAAGAGTTTGTAAAAAGAAACTCTGGTAGATCAACAAGAGCAGGCCTTGGAGGTAACCTCATTGTACCATTTAAAAAAAGTGCCTCCTGTCAAGCAGTGTTCTCATTTTGTGCATCCCAGACCTGGAAACAAATACCAAGCTCAATACATGAACCACCAACCCTGACTTCTTTCTCCTAGCACCTCCGAGCATGGCTGATGGAAAACCAGATCTGTGAACATAACTGTGTTTAATTTTGTAAGAGAATCTAACAGGTTCGGTGTGTTGGGGCACCATCACATAATTGTCCAATGTAAGTACTTGTGTGAATGTAATTTTTGTGAATTAGTGCTGACATAAGACATCTATGTATGCTTTTCTCAGTGTAATATCAAGTCACACATCTGCATGTGCAACTGTGTGCTAAGGGCATTGTGCAATATTATATTCAACATGGCATTTGTAGTGAAGATTGTTTGGTAGATGATCTCTACATTCAAACAAAGCCTGGCTATAATCTCATGCTGTATTGAAATCTGTTTGGTAGATGATCTCTTTGTTCAACAAATTGACTTACACTGCTCAAAAAATCCACACAACGACTCTGCAAATAAACTAGAGCATAGAACAAGAAATCCCACATTCTGCTGTGAGCGACGGAGCCGTGGACAGACACAAGAGGGGTCAGCAGAATGTGGGATTTCTTGGGTTCTTGTTTCTTGTTCTACGCTCCTAGTTATTGCAGAGTGCGTGTTCCTTTGATTTATCAGCCGCTAGGGCATAAGTGTATCATAGAAACTAAGTAGTACTGTTTAGGCTATAAACATGTGCTAAATGATGTCGCTGAGTAAATGGTGAACCCACTCAGGACACTTGAATTACAGACGAGCAGTATGGAGGAATATCCCAATTTTTGTGGACTTTTGTGGACTTTGGACACTGTTTGTTCAGGCTCTTACCGAAGTCATGATATCAATGTCAGTGGACAGCGAGGATTCCCCCAGATCTCCGGCTGCATCCTAGATGTTCCAAAACTACTCCACAGTGTTGTTCAGCATGAGGGTGAGTAGAAAATAAGGCCAAATCATTGTTTGGGTGTAGTATTCCTTTAAAATAATCTCATCCTGCAGTGAAATCTGTTTGGTAGATGATCTCTACATTCAAACAAAGCCTGGTTATAATAATCTCATCCTGCAGTGAAACCTGTTTGGTAGATGATCCCATCAGTCTGAGCTGTGGTTCACCTACAGCGATGGAACTGTTGCGCCAAACATCAGCACATACGACAGGATTATAAATCAGTATTTTTCTGTCACCTTGAGCATCTCCACGGCATTCCTGATGGCATGAGCTGCAGGAGGCTGAGGAGCTTTGGATAAGAACTCGGCGATGGAGCATGAAGATGGGGCCAACATTTTGGTCTGCAGACACAGGTCCTCAAAACACAACAACAATCACTTTAACATTTTATGATGTCAGCCTGAGACAGCTTTGAGAATCTCATTGATTATTTTACAAACTTTTACTTCTTCATCCAAACTTTTGATTAGATTTAAGGGTCTGTAAAGTTGTCAAGGTCAGCGCGGAAATTCCTCCTGGGCTGTGTGGTGACGGAGGTAGAGGGGGACACAGATGCAGGAAATGCACCGGAGTCTCCTGTGGCCCACGTCCTCCAGCAGAGCCAGATAAGCCACTGTGCGTCTTTTTGTGTTGTGAGTGCATGCTTTTTATATCCAACCATCACATAACAACACTTACAATGCCTGTGGCTGTTTTCTGAACAGCTACAGGTGTTGTAGCCTAATTGATCGGCAGATTTGTGCAACGATCCTGTTGTTTAAGTAACAGCTTTTACCAATATAAAACTTTATTTGCATGGCACATTTCAGGAACACAGGTACAGTCCGCCTTATTGTTTATGTAAATGGATTTTTTAAAAACATGTAAGGGTTGTCTAACAATGACATAATGTACTCAATAATATAGGCCATGTGAATGGACAGGTACATGCTTGCATTCTTGAAGTCCCTGGGGCACCAATCTAAATTTTTCCTCTTTCTTCGTTTTTGCAAATACATCCCTCATATATGATATGTGTTGTGAAATATGTAATATTCAAATATTTCACACAAATGTATCAATTTCATAGCTGTCTTTTATTTTATCATTCTAGTGTTGGAGTCGCAGTTTCCCGTTTCTCCAGATCTTGTGCTTACGGCAGGGTCAGAGATGCCATGGAGGTGTGCAAATTCTCCTGTCAAGTTTGTTTTTAACAGATCCCAAACACTTCTTACAAGTGACGTATGTTTTTTTTTTTTTTGTGCGTACGCAGCATTTACAATTGAGGCCCCTGGACACAGATAAAGATCGATGAGAAAAGGGTTTTCAACATGTCTGGAAGGTCTTGGTGGAAGTTTGTGCTAAATAAAACATGTAACTTTTCCAGGCCGTATATTCCTAACAGAGCCAGTGAGGTACAAAATGAATGGAGAGCAAACTGCTGACGTCACAGCACTGGTGATTTATCTGCCTTCTTCTGCAGTTAGTTACATGTTTCGACCATCTGCACACCTTTAACTTTCCCTTTGAGCCTCATGTTACCTTTGTTTTGGTGAGACCCAAGGTCAGTGGGCCCTAGTTTAAGGGGAATGGATAACTATGGATGGACGGATGAATGAATGGATGTCTGTGTGTACCTGCAGAGGCATCCTGAGCAGCTGTGGGACTTGAAACTCCAACATGTTGTTGAATCGAAGTCGACTGAAGAGGTGGAAGCAGATACCTGGTCTGCAGCGTCCCGCTCTGAAGGGACATACATATTAAAATTATGAACACAGGCACTCAAAAATCAGGACATTTCTCCATATACACTCCTGACCAGACTTCTAAGACCAGTTGAAAAATTGCAAGAATTTACATTTCGCACTGTTGAGTCTTAAGAGAGTTCTAAGCAGAGCTTCAAAATGCAAAATGCAAATTAAACTGAAATAGGCCGTTCATCAGCTGATCAAAAGTTTAAGACCACATCCTTTAAAAGACAAAAAAGCTCTGGTGAACTCCATGCCCAATAGGGATAAGGCAGTGCTGAAAAACAATGGTGGCCGCACAAAATATTGACACTTAGGGCCAATATGGACACTTTGACTTAGGGGTGTACTCACTTTTGTTGCCAGCAGTTTAGACATTAATGGCTGTGTGTCGGGTTGTTTTGAGGGGACAGTGAATTTAAACTGTTTAACGAGCTGCCCACTCACTACTGTACACTGTATCAAAGTGTCATTACCTCACTGCTGTCTCATGAAAAGATATCATAAAATATTTGGAAATATGTGAGTGGTGTACTCACTTCTGTGATACACTGTATATATATACACATATATGTACAGATATAGACATAGATAAAGATACAGATAGATCGATATTAGAGGGTTTAAATGACGGAGAGCATCTGCTGATTACTGAATGTAAACAAAAATCACATATTAAAGTCATAAATACTGACACACAGACTAATGGTTACCTCCCCTTCCTCTGCAGGGCGCTGGCTTTGGAGATCCAGACTGTCTTCAGCATGGACACATGACTCAGAGTGTCAAAGGATTTCTACAACAGGAAAAACATACATTTAAAATTAGACAATACAACACATTCAGACATCAGAATTTAGCTACCTAATGTGCACAGATTCAGACACGCCACTGACCTCTTTGACCTTTCCAGAGTCAATAACAAACACAACGTCGTTGATGGTGATGCTTGTCTCTGCGATGTTGGTTGACAGAATCTGGGGAGAAATGATCGATGACGATGTCACTTGTGATCTTCAGCAGTGGATCAGACGTGTCTTGATACAAAATCTAACATCTTATTTGAACTTACGATCTTCCTACAGCCAGGAGGAGACGTCCTCATGGCCTTTATCTGATCTGACGTCTGCATGTCTGAGTGAAGAGTGAACACCTGATACCTGACAGGGACACATCAATCAATCAGTCAATCAATCTTCATCTAACAGCCCCTAATCCGAACAGAGGTTATCTCGTGGCATACATGGGGGCACACTCTGGCGTTGCAAGGAGGGCTTCTAAATATGTGAACCATGTTGAAGTGTTATTGTGATCATACAGATTTAGAGATGCACAGTACTGGATTTGTGCTGACAGCTGATGTGCAGATACTAGAATCAATACTGACACGTCCTGTGAAGAGCTTTTCACCAAATTTCCCCTCGGGGATTAATAAAGTATTTCTGATTCTGATTCTGAGCTCACAGCCTCCTCTTTACCAAACTGACCTGCTCCTCCTATGGTGATGGCATGACTGTGTTAGAAACTGCCTGAAAGCAACATTTTAGTCTTTAATAAATAATCCTGGTGATAGAAGAGGAAATTTAGTGACACAGAGGTAAAACATTTTGGTACATTTGTGCATTATGGCAGACAGTACATAGGACAGACAGGGACAATGTGGACAAATCATCAGCTGTATCTGTGACCTTGTCATATCAATACCAATATTGTTTCTATGCAGTTTTGTGATTGTATGAACTAAGACAGTCACGTCTTGCCCTGCTTGCTCAGATCACTTCAGTACTTGGCTCAGCCAATGTGGAGTTTTCTACTAACCTGTTCAGCCCCCTTTTTAAGCCGTCTGCTTGAAAATGACACACTCATAAAGAAAAAAGTAAATCAACCACAAGATCTATTTGAATAATTTTGGTGTCATTACAAAAGTAACACTTGAGAGATTTGTCCAGATGTGGAATTATCAGTATATGTTACTGGGACAGAGTAAATGAGAGTAAATGAAGATAGAAATCAGAATAATTTGAAATTTTCATTCGCCTTAAAAAAACAGTTTTATTGTGAATATCTCTTGGAAATATGCAGTTGCAGCTTTAGAACTCTGTGAATGAATGACAAAATATGTGAACGTTACTTCAGCCAAGTTTGAATCTGATAAAGTGATGCAGAGCAAAGTAAGAGAGGTTTTACTACAGAGTGGTCAGGCAGAATCCTGACACACTTAGGCACCATTAGTCCCATTTAAAATTAAACAAACTTTATATTCACTACGTCACTTTTGTTGTTCTTAACACCCAATTAATCTTCCTCTGCTTATCTGTGGCAGTTTTTGAAGAAAAAATCTAAATAAACACATATCTTTTGTTTCTTTTTGGAAAAAATGATCCAGCCCTCTATACATTTCCCATTCAAAAAAATCCATACAAAGCAACCCAAGTTTGAATCAAAGTGAAACTGATTTTGCTAT
Source organism: Scarus forsteni (assembly GCA_036419115.1). Lineage (NCBI taxonomy): Eukaryota > Metazoa > Chordata > Actinopteri > Labriformes > Labridae > Scarus > Scarus forsteni. Next base: position 23,582,432 of record JAZDUH010000269.1, read on the forward strand.
TAGATAATTTATTTGCTTGGTGTTGATGTTGCGTTTGATGTGTGTAAAAATGGCTTATATGGTTGTGTAGCTGAAAATTTCCAGTTTAATTTGATGTTCAACATGACCATATTTTTACATGAATAGTTCACTTCTTACATTTTTGTTGAAGTGCCCAAAATTGGGTACTTTGGGGCTGAACAGGTTTACACTCATTATGTAGCATCCCTGCTTCAGCTGTCAGGTGACCTCTGCAGAAACCATCAGACTGAGGCTTTAGCATCATCATCCAGAGGCAGCTCAGCAGGAACAATTGAGTTCATAAAACTGCGGCCTTATCCGGCTGGGCTTCTATTGTCATTACTGTAAATATCAAAAAAATGTATTTTCATTAATATTCTCTTTTGTCCTTTTATACTCACCTCTGGGAGTGCACGGAGAATCTTTTATCATCATAGAGGATTCGATCTCTGAGGGACACAATCTCTTCATATCCAGGGAGGAAGATCAGAACAGCACCTGAACAGCAGCAGAAATCAAATTTTACAACACGGCCTGTAGCAACGAGGAGAGTCTGCACGACCGGCCGGGACATGTGGTGCTTCACAGCCATGTAACAGATGTGATTCAAGGCCCGGCAGTGAATATCAACATGAGTTAGATATGATGGTGGAGCAACGATAATAAAAATGATCAATATGCAGCACATAACCCAGCTGAGCGCCCCTCTATCACCTGTGATGTCTGTCAGTGATAATCCCGTTTACACTCATGGTCAAAACTTTAACACGAGTTGAAAAACCGCAAGAATTTACATCTTGCACTGTTGGATCTTAAGTAAGCTTCAAAATGCAAAAAGAAGAAATGGTAGTGACACCGAAAAGTGTGAGTAAGTAATTTATTGCAAACAGTCATTAAACTGAAATAGGCTGTTCATCAGCTGCTCAAAAGTTTTTTTATAAACTTCCCTCACCATCCATCTCTAAATGTTCTCAATTGGACTTAGATCAGGGAAACATGCAGGATGGTCAAAAAGAGGGACGATATTCCTCTGGAAGATGTCTTTTATCAGGCGGGCATTATGAACTGCAGCATAATCCTGTTAAAAAACCAAGTCATTACCACAGAGACAAGGGCCCTCAGTCATTACCACAGAGACAAGGGCCCTCAGTCATTACCACACAGGTGAGGGCCCTCAGTCATTACCACACAGGTGAGGGCCCTCAGTCATTACCACAGAGACCAGGGCCCTCAGCCATTAACACAGAGACCAGGGCCCTCAGTCATTACCACAGAGACCAGGGCCCTCAGTCATTAACACAGAGACCAGGGCCCTCAGTCATTAACACAGAGACCAGAGCCCTCAGTCATTAACACACAAACCAGGGACCTCAGTCATTACCACACAGGTGAGGGCCCTCAGCCATTACCACACAGATGAGGGCCCTTAGTCATTACCACACAGACCAGCGCCCTCAGTCATTAACACTCAGACCAGGGCGCTCAGTCATTACCATACAGACCAGGGCCCTCAGTCATTAACACAGAGACCAGAGCCCTCAGTCATTACCACACAGGTGAGGGCCCTCAGTCATTACCACACAGGTGAGGGCCCTCAGCTATTACCACACAGATGAGGGCCCTTAGTCATTACCACTCAGACCAGCGCCCTCAGTCATTAACACTCAGACCAGGGCCCTCAGTCATTACCATACAGACCAGGGCCCTCAGTCATTAACACAGAGACCAGGGCCCTCAGTCATTACCACACAGACCAGGGCCCTCAGTCATTACCACACATGTGAGGGCCCTCAGCTATTACCACACAGATGAGGGCCCTTAGTCATTACCACACAGACCAGCGCCCTCAGTCATTAACACTCAGACCAGCGCCCTCAGTCATTACCACACAGACCAGGGCCCTCAGTCATTACCACAGAGACCAGCGCCCTCAGTCATTAACACAGAGACCTGGGGTCTGATTTATAAAGCTTGCGTACGTACAAAACGGGGCTTGAAACTGGCGTACGCCTTTTCCCACGCAAAGTTTGTGATCTATAAAAACAAACCTGACGGTAAAATGTGTGCACCGGTAAGCAAACTCTGAACCAGGCGTACATACATTTTGGAGGCATGGGAAACTGGCGACACAGACGGTGAAGTGGTGAACTGAAGCGTCAAGATACATGCTGATGTCCCTCCAACATTTTATTTCACTAAATATCAAACTTTACTGACAGATCCACGTCATCATAACCATTCAAACTAACTGTTTTATTTGGGCTATAAATAACGTGTGTAATTGGCCGTTTCCTTTAAGTCACTTTCATTATGAAAATATACAAAAAAATAAATAAATAAATAAAAGTCCGCCACATACATATTTCTGCAGCGCTGTCTCACCTTCATTATCCGGACGGACCTCACATGACAGGACACTAATGTTTTTGTTGATGTAGAGTTAAAAATTAGACTAACACAGAAACCTCAGAGCCACCAGTTTTCATTAATATCTATAAATTTCGCACATTTATTACCAAGTGCGGTTTTTAGTTGTAATAAAGATGCTTGCGTCAAGACGCACAGAGCACACAGAGACACGGCGGCAGTTTCACACAATTCTCCTCCTCCATCAGCACATCTTCATCAGCTGCACATATTTATTCTGTAAATAATCTAAGTGTGGGGATTAAATCAGGGCATCTCTGACATGATGATTCGGACTACATATCCTCATAAATAGAACAGACGGAGTTTCCCAGGAAAAAAAAAAAATGTGGCCAACAAATAACATTATTTTGTTTGTCGATCAAAACTTTGATTTATAATAATACTGAGGAAGGGAGACTGCTGACTGACGCGTGCTCTCAGAAAGTGTGTAAAGAAGTCAGTGTGGGTCCCGTTAACATGTAAACATTGCAGATATACTTGTGCGTAATGAAGAAGGTGGGTGTTTTGGCACAATGGATGCATGAAGCAGTGACGTGGTGTCATTCTCTGATTTTTGTGAAGTTTGTGATCCACTTAGATCCGACCACTTATTTTTGATCTCCGACACTGTCCTCTCTGTTGCGACGGACAGCCACTTGTTGCCCTTTCTTTTGTTGAAGATTCCTGTGCTGTGAGACTCGAATAAAATACCTTTCCGGCCATCCACCTCATCAATGAGGACTTCAATCTCCGTCTCCGAGAAATTCCTTTTTTTTGGTTTTCCTTTCGGTCGCCATTGTCACACGTAAAGGGTATAATCGAAAGGCTTATTTATTAGGGGTGTAATGAAATGGTCAACTCACAAAACGATACGAAATACGGAACAAGGCTCACGATACGAAATAAAGATTAAGGAAAATCTCCAACGGTAGGAAGTTGTGTAAAAATCGCATTTTCTTTAATTTCTTCCTAATGCAGACATACAAAAAATATTGCTGCATCAGTGCAAAATAAATGTTCTTTGAAAAAAAAAAAAAAATTAGGTTTTTCCCCTTATTTAGACTACAGTGCAAATACAAACATCAAATCTCAATAAAAAGTGCTTTGTTGTTGTAACAATCAGGATCAGTACATTCTTGAATGAAAAGGAAAACAAATAGCAGTCCTCAGAGCTGCAGTTTAGACCTATGAATGTCTGAACTGTGAACTATAATATTTAGCCTATAACAGTTCATATACTTCTGATCTTCAACTATGATCAAATTCTGTCAACTCAACAGTAGACGCAAAAATCAAACAGTTTTTTTTTTATGCAGACTTACACAAACATACAGTAGCAGTTCTACTGTTTGTTATGTGTTCAATGTGGATTTTAATGTTTCCTAAATTGACGGTCAGTGAAGGGACCAGGATGGCGGGGCGAGTGGGTCAGAGTTCAGAACAGGAGAGTTAGTGTGTGTTAGCGAGGAGGGAGAGAGCCCTTAGCAGGAGGTTAAGAGATTACTACTCACTGTTTTGTTCGTGAATTAAAATTGTAGTTGGCGTGGGCACTGCCCACCGTGACTGTTAATTAAAAGCAGGTATTCGCGAGTCGGAGTCACCTTATTTAACGTCCGACGGCCGTCACTATACAGCCACTGCCTGTCAGCAGTTCAGTTCTAGTTGTACTCGCCGCCGTGTATGGCGAACTGTAGCGGCATAGTTTGCACACGGTTGTTGTTTTGTCCACAATCTTCTCACTGTTCTCTCGTCTTTTACATGAGAAGCCAAAATAGGTCCACACAACCGATTTATTTGATGAAGGAGCATCGCTAAGTCCTCCTCCGTATTGCAGCAAGTGCTTTGCTACGGGAGGCGAGGGGGGTTTATTTTGTCCTTTTATTTCGAGCGTCTCTGAATTTTATTTCGTCATTTTTCATTTCGCGAAATTTCGTGGGCAATTTCGTTTCACCCTTATTATTTATATACCCAAATATTCATGAGGTGCTTTGCATAGACCATTTATGGTTAATTACAGGCGTGCGAGGGGCAGGATTTGCAGCTTTTCCACGTGCGCACCTCTCCAGGTGGATTCTGATTCATAAATGGAAAATTGCGTGAAGGTGTGCGTGCGAACAGTTTTATAAATCTGAATTTTTTTTGTGCGCATGCTATTTCCGGGTTTTTGGCGCACGTACACTTTTAGCAAGGATTCCACGTACTCTTTTATAAATGAGCCCCCAGGGCCCTCAGTCATTAACACACATTGTTTGTTGAAGTAAAAAGCAGCCAAGATCATGATGGACCCCCCTCCACTGTGCCGTGTTGAAAACATCTCAGGTGGATCTCCTTGTCATGCCAGTAACGCTTTAGCCATCAGGACGTCCAGGTTACATTTTGTCTCATCAGAGAATTAAAAGGAGATGAGGCCTTTGAAGATATTTTTTGTCCTTAAATCCTCCTCTCTCTTGCGGATGTCGTCTTGATGGACAGCCAATCAGATCCTTCAACTCTCGGCCTCTACCAGATGACTTGTTTGTTCCATAACCCTCAGAGGCAAGGGTGCACTGCGAAAGGTCTTGCTTATGCAGCTCAACAAACCAACTGTATTCAAAGATGGAAAACTTTTTTGCTTTTGCCATCAGGAGGCCATGACGGTGTCAATACCCGACAGAAAATGACATTTAATCCATATTTTTGCACAGACTTTGGCTTTTAAAGGCTGTGGTCTCAAACTTTTGATCAGCTGATGAACATCCTATTTCAGTTTTATGGTTGTTGGTATCAGACTGCTGACTCGTTTTTCTGTCTCACTCCCATTACTTCTTTTTACATTTTGAAGCTCTGCTTAGAATCCCCTTAAGATTCAACAGTGCAAAATGTAAGTTCTTGCAATTTTTCAACTGGTCTTGAATTTCTGATCAGGACTGTATTTGATCTTTATGTAATAATGTGTGGTGTGTTTCCTCACCTTCGGCTGTGGTGGAGCAGATGTTGTCCAGCAGGTCAATGATGAGGTCAAGGTCGACTCTTTCGTCGTCGAAGCTGTGATGATAAAGTTTGAGTAACTCCTGCTCCTCTGTACTCAGCTCTGCATCACTGCTCTGAACCAATGAGGAGTCGTCCAGACTGAGACCTTCTAGAGGACTTCATACAGAAAACAAATAAATAAATAAATATAAATGAAGCCCCGTCTCTGTCATGCTCACATAAACTCAGAATGTGGTTCAATCTGTATTAAAGGTGTAGTCAGCGATGTGGGAGAAAAAGAGTGGAGAGGTTGTTGATAAACAAATTTAGACCTGCCTCTCCCTTCATACCTCACCCCTGGCTCCACCCCTGAAAGCTGATGGACGTGCATCGTCATGGAAACGGCCGCAGAATCAAACAACACATTTTTACACACATCAAACGCAACTCATCAGACAATAGTAGCCACAACTCGACTGCCATTATTGATAACAACAGTACATTTTGGCAGATTAGACAATAAGATGAATGCCCGACGGCTATTACTGTTATGTAAAGCACCACAAAGCTAATGCTGCTTACCTGTCCAGCACGAAGATGGCGACATCCGCATCCGTTTTCAGGTCTTTCAATTCGCAGAGTTCCCTCCACCATTGGAAAGCAACATCAATGTTGACCCGGGTCTTTGCTCTTACATAGTCATAGCCCTTCTTTTTTCACTTTTCACTCCTCTGACCTTTTTCTTTTGGGCTGTTTTTCAGCCATTGCTACTCCACCTATTGCATCTCTCTCGTACGCTAACTGCGCACGCTACGCAACCTACGACTCCCCCTCCCCCCTCTGTCTGATCTGCGCATGAGTATGATCGCCCCCTGGATGTGGGGAGGTTGTACCATGTTTTGGTGACTCGGCCCGAGCCACAGTATTTACCTGCTGTAATTCAGAGCCAAGGCTGTGTATTGAAACCAGACTTTTTTTTCAACATGCTGTCAGTGGTGACATCTTGTGGATGGAGAGGAAAAATGCGGTGATTTTGACAAAAAGTGCATTAGATTAGAAGATTAGAAGATCACTGACTACACCTTTAAGGCCATTAGATGGTGTTCCTGTCTCACTCACATATATGATCTGAGGAGATCCATCGTGTCGGTCTGCTGGAAGTACTGAGCGAAGTCCAAGGCTGTCCTGAGTGGGTAAAAAGACTCAGAGCTCACCATCATTCAGATACTAGAATGAATAAGACGCTTCATTTTTGCTGATTTAATTCAACATAATGTCCCTGCTGATTCTCCTACCATCCATTGGGCGCCTTCATGTTGAGATCTGCTCCCATGTTCAGCAGCTGCTCCACCTGAGTGATGAAGCCCCGCCCAGCTGCCACCATCAGGGGGGTGGAGCCTGTCTCACTCTGGCGGTAATCCACTGAAACATACAAATAAATCATCATCAAAAGCGTACATACTTTTTGTTAGGCCAAAGAATACAATTTTAAACAAGATTATTACAAGAAGTTTTTTCTTCAGTTTTCAGGTTCATTTTAGCTTTTCATTTTGGAGAAAAGAAGGACAAAGGCCAAACTGAAAAATGATTAAAGCTTTGTTTATGAGTGATTTGAGCTTTATTCTGAATTAAAGGGGAATTGAAGCTCTCATGTGAATGTTGCCTGGCCCTCCGAAGGGGGCAGAGTGGTGGCAATAATGGGTGAGCTCTTGAACATGGTCCAAGCTCAGCGTGCTTTGAGTCAACAGCAGAGCTCAGAGCCGTCTGATTGTTTATGTGTCAAGGGAACATCTTCAAATGAATCTGATGAAATGTTTGATAAAAGAGCAGGGAGCTCTGATGGTAAGAGGCTGTGCTTCATAACTGCAGCTTTAACAGGGACAGACCTCAGAGGTGTTTGTAACGGTGCTAGAGATGCTGAGCTGTAAGCAGGACCATCCGGGCAGACCATTCATGAGGATCAAGTATGACAGACTATAACATTCATGAACACAAATGATTCATTTTGTGTCTCTTCATTTTCAGATGCAGGGCAATCATGTTTGGGTGGTGGCTGCTACTTGAGCCCCTCACCCTTTACCACAACACCTCTTTAACAGGGTTATTTAATTGAATATGTGACGGTGCACTGTGGGGTAAGGTCTCCATACCATTGACGTTCTCGTACAGGATGAGGTTAAACAGCTGAGTGAAAGCTTCCTGATCTTCAAGGAGGAAGATTCTGGAGATGCAGTCGTCCATCTCTTTCTGGATCCACAGCTCAACCTGTTCTCCATCCTGGGGAAAAAGATAGGGTATGACTGATTATTTTAAAAGACGGATCCCTGAGGCAGCAGGTCTGGATTCTTTGTGTAGGACCTAAATGTTTGATTTAATAGGATTCCCTGATGGTAAATGATCAATGGACTTGAGCTTAAAAAGCCCTTTTTTCAGGTCTTTAACTACTCAAAGTAACTTCACACCGCAGGTCACATCTACACATTCATATACATATACTTTAACATTTATTGGTTCAAGTTTCTATGTCTGTCATCCCTGAGTACTGACACATTCATGTCCTTTCATACACTCTGTGGGAACAACTTGGGGTTTAATGTCTTTTCCAAGGACACAGCACCATGACATAGCTGGGCTCAAACCTGCAACCTGACTAACCAAGCACACTCAGAGTGTGTCAACAATTCCCCAATGTACTGAATATTTTAATCTTAGGTTTGTATATTTTTAGGTTATGTAAGGGCCAAATTAAGTTATAGTGATCAGTCATTTTGGATGCTGGAGTGGTCCTGACTGTGGATTAAACTGATGGACGAGGATGTGAGTTGTGAGAGTCATGACACTAACTAGAGGGCAGTTTTTTTAATGTATTGCGCATGCGTTTTGGATTCTGACACATGATGAAGACATAAAGCTTCTGCTGCCTTTACAAGGGAACTCATAAGTACACTGCTCTGAGTAAAACTCCACTTACAGTCTTGATGTGACATGACTGCATAAACACATAAACACACCATAATAACCTCAGGCTCACTCTTTTATCATCATCGACTTTAAACTATGCAGGTGATGGAAACTAGCATCTGTTCTGCTTTGTTATTTCATCCATCAGGTTCAGAGAGGCGTAACTGGTGGCCCTGGGGCCACATGTGGCCCGTCTTCTCACTAAGTGCAGCCAACTTGTCAATTTTGGCATTAAGGTCCATGTCCTGCAGTGTATGACTGCCTATATCATGTCTCTGGTCTATAATCAAGGACTTGATTGAAACTGAATGAAAACGTAAAACGTCTTCTGTGTAGAGGAACAGCTCTTCTTCCCTCCTTTTAGGAAACGCTTTGATCTGAGAGGGCGGAGCTACAGTAGACTGTGACAGACTATGATAATGAGCACTACACTGATTGGCTCATTAATTTATTTCAAAAAACTATTTATATGAAAAAAAAATTCAGACAAATACCAAATGTCATGATTCAGTTAAAAAATACTGAGGGTGCTGGTGTGACGGAGTGGTTAGCAACCTTCCACGTCCCATGTACATACTTCTGCCGGTCTGGGTTCTAATCCCGCCTGTGACCAGTTTTCAGAGTGTCTTCCCCTACTCTCTCACTCCCTTTCACAGGCCTATCCACTGTCTCTCTCCTGTCAATAAAGGCATAAAATGCCCCAAAAATACATTAAAAATAAATAAATAATTACTGACATGTGGTTGATTGTGGTTAGCCATATTGCCCCGCTGCAGTTTAGAGTCCGCAATTAACCTAAGCAGCATGTCTATGGTGCGTAGGTTGAGAGCAGAGAAACTGGATAAACCCACACATGCATCTTGAGAACATGTACAAAGAGAGGACCTAACTGACTCAGGGAGTAAACCTTCAACCTTCTTGCTATAATGCAGCCTGCTGTTTTATGAGCAGGTCAGGGTTGGGGTTCTTTACCTCCTGAGCTGCAGCGGCATCACCTCGATCCTGTGGCTGGCTGTGAGCTGAAGGCTGAGGATGCGCCTTTGCTCCGTCTCCAGGCGAGCTGTTCTCCACGGCTTTACACCACTCAGACAGCTGCCTCTGGTTTTGCTCCTCTGAAAGCACAAGGAGGAGCTGATCAGTGTCCAAGACAATGTAGATAATAACTAAAACAGTTAAACAGTTAAACAGAGAATAAAATCCTCTTACTCTTCTCAGTGTCCTCTTTGTATTTCGTCATGTTATCAGTGCTGAAGCCCGTCAGCCTCAGAACGTCCTCCAGGAAAAGCTCCTGCACCTCAAACTGTCTGCCTTTCACTGAAAAATGACATCAATCATAAATTACAATGGTAGCGCTGTTTTCACAGCACTCAGGGTTAGTTTACAGAACAGTGAGGTGATAAAAGTTGGAGCAAAATAAGGAAACAGCAGATCCAGTAAGAACAAAGAATAATAAATATGACATTCTGTAATCAGAGCAAATGAAGCTCCAGATGTGTGAGAAGAGGAAGATCCAGAAGGCTCTTTTGGAGGTTCACACTCACACGGGTGAGTCTTGAAACATCCTCAAACTTGTGTAAAAATAATAAATCAGTTTTAAAGTCACTCCTTCAGGCTCAACTTTCTTCATTTTTGCTACTTAATGTTGCAAATTCAGTAACTCAAAGGGATCTCCTATGTTATATTTCTTTTGTTTACTCCTATACTCGTCTCTGGATTTGTCTTGTAGGTGGCCTGGGACAGTCTGCTGCCGTGGACCAACAAAGTTTCAGTTACTACAATAATATGTCCTGTCCTTTAGCTCTACTCGATTATCATTACAGTTCCTGATAGCAACTATAGACCCTGACAAACAATCACAGATGACCTTCTGCTGTTGACCTTCTGCCCCACAAATTCCACTGCACGTGAAAGCGCCCCGCTGTGCAGCGAAGCGGAGCGCCGCAGTTTTGCTCCGACAGCCAAACCCCACTGAAAGCGGCGCACCCAGAAGCGCCGCGGTGTGCAGCCCCATAGGGGGAGGGCTGATCCCCGGAGAGCCACAGGCTCTCATGAGAATAGCGATGTCACACGCTCATAAAACGTGTTATAGACTGAGGAAAGAAATAAACAACACCTTGCTTCGCTTCTCTAAGGTCCCTTTGCTGGTCCCAACCACACGGCTTTGTGAATTATTCAACTTCTATCCACCTATATCCTTGTAGAAAAAATGTATGGTGTCATGTACACAATGTTATATTTCTGTACCTCTACAATTCACTTTTCTTCGTCCATGGCGTCGTGTTGTCTCTGGGACCCTCTGACCGACTGCTGACCTGATGCTCGTGCCTCCGGTTCGGACGTAATGACAAATAATTGAGGAATATTATGTGCAAGAGTCCGTGCATTGTGTTTTATTTTGAAACTTCTAGTTACTCCAAATTTTGACTTCCGGTCTGGTGCTTTCTTAAAGGTGCTATGATGAGAATCTATTACCGGCGAAATAAAGACTCTGCTACCCATGAGCACGCGCGGTGACTGTCGTAATGCTGCGTTCCAGTAACCTCGGAACTAGGAGTGACATCATCTCCCACTTATCTGCATTCCAATTGAAGTCGGAAAAAAACATGCCGATCAACCAGGCTATTGTTAGCTGTTGTTAGCACACCCTGCGTTATTGTTCACAAATATCACATGAAGAACGTGATTATCACTATGGCAGTATTTTTGTAAATATAAGTCTATCAATACGATGTATACAGCCGATCTAGAGCGACACATCCCAGACAGAAGTACAAATAAATTGATTATTACAGGAGCTAAATAACTGTTCACATTGGGGGCATCCATCTTCACCGAGTTCCCAGTTGGAAATTCAGACTTTGGGGGACGGTCCAGTCGCAGTTTCCTACTCGGAGCTCAAAACGCACCAAAAGACGTGCGCATCCAAAGCGTGTGTTTGTTTGTTGTGATGCTGATGAATGCCGCTCGGACCTTCCTCAGAACTCTGCATTGCTTTACAACTTCTTTTTTCAACAACTTACATGATGCAAAGCGATGAGGTAATGTATCTCTTTCTAGTTACGTAGTGGTAGTTTTTGATGTGTGACAACAAGCAGTTTTTGGAAAACTTAGTATCGTAGTTTTGTAGCCGGCTATCTCTACTTACAGCCCGGTACTCTAAGACGTGTCTGAATAATATAAATTTGCTCTAGTTTTAATTGTCTTGTTCCGACCCGACCAGAAGGCTAAGGAATAGCATTTATAGATAACCTATTTTGATGCTATAAAACTCATTGATAAGTGCGGACTTCGATCAGGCATATATCTAAAAGTGAGACTTTTTTGTGATTACTTAGAAACTCCTCACAGTCTCTTTAACGACAGTGAATTTACGAGGTTTGGAAGCGGCCGTGCAGAAAGGAGACCTGAAGCGTATCTCTCACGCCTTGCCACGTGCCGGCACTTCAGCAACGCCGCGCTGACGCGCCACAGCACGTGCAGTGGAATTTGCCCGATAGACTACAATGGGAGCAAAGTGCTCTGCAGTACTTTTCAAGGACGCTGCACTGCGCGGCACTTTCGCGTGCAGTGGAATTTGGGGGTTAGACTCCATGTGTTCTATCCTGCATCAACCATGAACAGAATGGCATCATATAACATAAACACATACTTATAGACCAGTTAAAGCCATTTTAATAACAGCTCAACAAGATTCTGCGCTACTAATCAACATCAGTCCTCTTGAGTTTAAATTCATTATATTAGATTGAGATCCCTGTCCATGGTTGTTATGATTATACATCCAGAATAAATACTTTCACAACCACACAGACATGAGGACCCTTTTGAAAATGAGATGCCACATCCCAATGGACTTACCTCGAATAAATTAATAATCAGCAGAGACAAATGTGATACAAATCACAGATTTATGATTTGGGTGTCCATGGGTTTGTCTAAATCATAATTCTTATTTTGAGTCCCATTGTCTCTGCCTGGGTGGAGAGATATGTGATCATAAGGGTCAGGGATTATCTGGTAGATCGCCCTGGGATGTTCTTGGAATCATCAGGGTGCAAGCGTGAAAGGGGACTGAATGTTTATTCCACTGAACATCTGTACAAACAAGACGAAGCCTCACGTTTGATGATGGGACAGTTCCCAAAGTAGCTGACAAACAGATCAAGGTCCAGAGCAGCACTGGACAGGATCAGTTTGAGCCTGGGGATCTTCTTCAGGGCGTCTCTCATCTTGATGAGCAGAAAGTCCGTCAAACCTTCTCGCTCATGGACCTCATCCTGGAGAAACACAGCAGACAAGTTTCAGGATCAAACATGTTTGGAGCTTTCAAACAATGAGCGTGCAAAATGCTCACCACGATGACATGTGTGACTGTGGCCAGGCTGGAGTCTCCGGCCATCAGAATCCTGAGGAACATCCCACTGGTGCAGAAGGTCAGACACGTCCTCGGAGACACTCTGAGGGGGGCGGACAGAAAACAAAGGGTCTGAACCAGTGATGAAGCTGCTGGAAGAGGCTCATCATTATAATACTGCCAGTAAAAACAAAACAGAGAGACGCGCATCTGCATGACACTGGCTAAAAAAATCACTGTTCTGATGGTTACGCTCTCGTATTGTGTGACATGGCAAATTCAACGAAATTTATGTGACAGATTACTTTCAGTTGGAAATTAAAGTCAATCATAAAATCCAACTTACCACATGTCAACGCTTTTAAGACATTTAAAGATCCATTTAAGACATTCAAATGCCAATTAGAGTTACCTGCTCTTTGGTCTGATGTTACAGTCACGTTAATGATGTTAAAGGTGTTTCAGGTGTGTACCTCTTCTATGGTCTGATGTTACAGTCACGTTAATGATGTTAAAGGTGTTTCAGGTGTGTACCTCTTCTATGGTCTGATGTTACAGTCACGTTAATGATGTTAAAGGTGTTTCAGGTGTGTACCTCTTCTATGGTCTGATGTTACAGTCACGTTAATGATGCTAAAGGTGTTTCAGGTGTGTACCTCTTCTATGGTCTGATGTTACAGTCACGTTAATGATGTTAAAGGTGTTTCAGGTGTGTACCTCTTCTATGGTCTGATGTTACAGTCACGTTAATGACGCTAAAGGTGTTTCAGGTGTGTACCTGTTCTATGGTCTGATGTTACAGTCACGTTAATGATGTTAAAGGTGTTTCAGGTGTGTACCTGTTCTATGGTCTGATGTTACAGTCACGTTAATGATGTTAAAGGTGTTTCAGGTGTGTACCTGCTCTATGGTCTGATGTTACAGTCACATTAATGATGTTAAAGGTGTTTCAGGTGTGTACCTGCTCTATGGTCTGATGTTACAGTCACATTAATGATGTTAAAGGTGTTTCAGGTGTGTACCTGCTCTATGGTCTGATGTTACAGTCACATTAATGATGTTAAAGGAACACTCCGACTATTTTGGACCCACGCCCTTTCCCTATCATTGACAGAGTGAGACAAGCTCAAAAATACCTTTTTTGTGTCTCTGCGTCCAGTGGCTGGCTCCCAGCTGTTAGCTCCGTACGTAGCTTAGCTCAATCACTGGAAGTCAATAGGAGTCAGAGCCAGACTGACAAAAGTGGACAAAATACTCCTTGCAGTGGTCCTGTGGAGGGCGTATTAGCAGGTGAAGTAAATCAGGATGGTTATAAAACATTTTAAAAGACGTGTTTTCTTTCTTAAATCCGTTAAAATAACGTTTTGATAAACACAGAACTGCGCATGCGCAGAGCTCATGACGGAAGTAGGAGCGGACTGAGTACTGCGCAGGTAGATCAAAAGCGTTATTTTAATGGATTTAAAAAAACACGTCGATAACCATCCTGATTTACTTTTGGTGCTAATAAGCCAACTCGTTTTCTTTCTTAAATCCGTTAAAACAACGTTTTGATAGACACAGACCTGCGCCTGCGCAGTGCTCCGCGGACCGGAAGTAGCAACCGGACTGACGAAAGTGGACAAAATACTCCTTGCAGTGATCCAGAGGATGGTGTATTAGCACCTAAAGTTAATCAGAATGGTTATAAAACATTTTAATAGACGTGTTTTCTTTTTTAATCCGTTAAAATAACGTTTTGATACACACAGAGACCTGCGCATGCGCAGTGCTCCGCGGACCGGAAGTAGCCGACGGACTGACGAAAGTGGACAAAATACTCCTTACAATGGTCCAGAGGATGGCTTATTAGCACCTAAAGTATATCAGGATGGTTATAAAACTGGTAAAAGCTGTAAAAGATGTGTTTTCTTTTTAAAATCCATTAAAATAACGTTTTGATACGCACACAGACCTGCGCATGCGCAGTACTCAGTCCGGCTCCTACTTCCGGTCCGCGGAGCTCTGCGCATGCGCAGTTCTGTGTTTATCAAAACGTTATTTTAACGGATTTAAGAAAGAAAACACGTCTTTTAAAATGTTTTATAACCATCCTGATTTACTTCACCTGCTAATACGCCCTCCACAGGACCACTGCAAGGAGTATTTTGTCCACTTTTGTCAGTCTGGCTCTGACTCCTATTGACTTCCAGTGATTGAGCTAAGCTACGTACGGAGCTAACAGCTGGGAGCCAGCCACTGGACGCAGAGACACAAAAAAGGTATTTTTGAGCTTGTCTCACTCTGTCAATGATAGGGAAAGGGCGTGGGTCCAAAATAGTCGGAGTGTTCCTTTAAAGGTGTTTCAGGTGTGTACCTCTTCTATGGTCTGATGTTACAGTCACGTTAATGACGCTAAAGGTGTTTCAGGTGTGTACCTGCTCTATGGTCTGATATTACAGTCACGTTAATGATGTTAAAGGTGTTTCAGGTGTGTACCTGCTCTCCAGTCTGATCTGGTATCCGATCGTCTGGCCGACACTCTCACCTCGCTCTGCAGCAACCCTCTCAGCCACGGCAATGGCAGCAAGACGGCGAGGCTGTGTGCAGAACATTCTGCATGGCTCCTCCATCCTGCTGCACTCATCCAGAATGAACTGAGGGATCTGATGAGGAAACATTAAAACAGACTGACCATCTTTAAAATATTTACACCCCCCCCTGATGTGAGGTGAGCAAGGTTTTGATTAGTGAACCAATCAGAGAGTCTGCAATTTATTTTAACCACAATAAAATAAAATGCATCTGATAACATCAGCAACCCTACCTTAAAGACAGAGTGGTATCAAAAAGAAAAGGTTTCATTAAAATTACAGTATTACTGGAATCATAACAAAGTTTATAATTACATTTTCGTGACAGTCTCACCTGTGTGGTTTTCCCGGAGCCGGTCTCTCCCAGCACCAGCAGTACCCTGTGTTCTCTGATGAGCTGAAGGATCTCGTCCTGGCGTTCGTGGACGGGGAGCGAGCGTCTGAAGGCGTCCAGCTCTGATGGATTCCTCCTACGAGGCACGGTGGGGATCCCGTTACATAAACGAACGCTCCCTCGGTTCTTGCATGAGCCACTGTCTGAGGAGAGATGATATTAATCACATGGGGGTGGTGTTGGGCGATGTGGACCAGAAATCACAGAGTAATGTCACAGATCCTCAGGTGAATTCTTCAATATGATCTTCACTAAAAATAATACAAATTTATACCTCTTTAAGGTCTCAGCAACAAAAACTACAGTCCTGACCCACTATGGAATAAATTATTTAGCAACGACAGCAGCCAAGCTACTACGCAGGGTCTAAGCCTGGAGTGGGCAACCGGTGACCCAGGAGCCGTATGTGGTCCCCACGTCACACAGTGTGGTCCAGTAGTCAGTTTTAAACCTTTGAGAGGATGCAACCATAAAGATTAAAAAGTCTGTTATGAGGTATTGTAGCCTGATTTATGTCTGCGACACACAGAAAAAGATTAACAGCACGTAAAATTAACGCCCTAAAACTGCTTTCATTTGGTTTATCACTGGAAATAAATCATAGTTAATTAAATGTTTACATCTATTATGAAGCATCATTAGAAAATCAGGAGCCACAGCAGTTTAACTGAATTGAAATAAATGAGTTATCTATAATTCAGTGGTGGCTGCTGGTCAGTCAAGGAGGGGAAGCTCATTTTTTTCCAGCCTACATCATAAATTTCTTTATTTATTTAAATGTAAATTCTACCCTTCGTTCATTTTCAAGAAAATGATCTGTGACCCTGTCGTACCAACTAGGTGTCTTTTCCAGAGATTTTACCAGTGTTCTCTCAATGGCCAGCAGAGCCAGACTGCTTAAAAAGGAGACGCTCCTCTCCAGAACAACTGAATTTAAAACTTAGAAGATGCTCCGGTGGAGGGTTATACTTCAAGATCGCTGATTGGCTCAATTCACTGTCAATCAAAAAGGGATTTGGCCTCAGACAGATCATCCAATCATCCTGCAGAAGCTGAGCGTCTAGGCCAGCCCACTGCCTCATAGACCCCCAGAGACGCTGAGCGTCCGATGGGCGGGACAAAGCCCTGCGTTCATCCAATGACCGTCCAGTTTCCACAGTGGAACAACCCACTCTACGCTTCCCCATCGGAGTCAGAAGACACTCAGCATCCGACTGTGTTAAAGCGCTGAGACGCTGCGGGGATGAATGAGAAGGAAGTCGCGCCTGTTACCTGTGATAAGTAGCTGATTCAGAACAAAAGATGAAGGTATTCAAGCGCATATTTGGTAAATGAAATGTACACACAGCAGTACATATCACCACTTTTTTGGAGACATTTTAGGGGAAGCTCAGCTTCCCTTGCAGTCTTAGAGCAATCGCCATTGCTATAATTATACCCTGGTTACTCTTGTAAAATATTTTTATTAACAGTGGTATTTAACTGGTTAAATAAATGTGAAATAAATCAACTAATTAAACAGCATTTTAGTTTATTTAGATGTTACAGGGGTCTGATTTTAAAAACAATAAACACAAATATTTGAGTTTAGTTAAATTATTAGCTTACTCTTCCCTGTTTTTCTAAATGTTGTGTATTTCTTAGCCTTTAGAGTGGAGATCAGTCTCCATCACCCATACTGCTGCAATATGACATGAAGAAAAGGGAACATGTTCAGCTTCTACTGTCTGGGCTTTTCCTGGGTTCCATCACTGAATTTGGCTGTCAGTATCTCAAGTCCCCTGGTTAGAAACTTGATCAAAATGGCTGTCAGATGACATATGAAGTCATTCCTGATTAATCTGTTTCATTCCTTCCTTTTGAGAGCCCTGCTCATATCTACAGACATTTAACGACAAAGACATTAACCTTTACAGCATGACAGATCAGTCTCCATCACAGTTCTTGAAGCTGATGATATTCTAGGAGCCTGATGTGGCGCCCGGATCTTGCTGATGATCACTGTTTTATCGCTTTAAAAATATCTCTAATTGCACTTCATGATTAGATCATTAAATCAGCATCATTGTTTAAGTAATGTAAAAATACAGATTCTGATAGAGTTAAATCATTACCTCCACCAAGGAGGTCATGTTTTTGCCGGCCTATGTTTGTTAGTTTGTTAGCAAGATTATGCAAAATCTACTAGAGTAGATGTCGGAGATGATGTCACTCCCAGTTCCGAGGTTACTGGAACGCAGCATTACGACAGTCGACGCACGTGCTCATGGGTAGCAGTGTCCTAATGTCGCCGGTAATAGATTCTCCTCATAGCACCTTTAAGTAGCCTATATTTTATGCTTCCATTTTTATTTTTTATTTTTGACACCACTGTCTTGCATGTTCCACTTGCATTATTTTATCCACCCATGTCTTATGGCCAAGTCTGCATTTGTGACCAAGTACATTTCTATTTCATTTCCTATGTCTGATTTTTTCTTCACTAACAAGGTAGAAGAAAGATTAAGAAATCTCCAAGACAATTCAAAGTTTTCCAGGATATTTTACTGTTTTCCTCATTTTCCATATGTTTTCCATGACTGGAAAATTGATCAATCATTGGAACAACTGCTTCTAGATGTAACAGCAAAATGTGAGCTACCTTGGCGGTGGTTTGTGCTTTCTAGTGTTTTCCTAGTTTTAGTATTTTGAAATGACTGATATTTGGATTGTCTCCTTGATGGTTCCCTTTTATTTGTCTGAATCTGGCCCCCTGAAATGAAATACAACATTAATATGGCCCTCAGGGGCAAAAATGTTCATCAGCAGTCTGAGATGGTCAAAGGTCAAAGGATGGGGACCTATACTTGATAACTGAAGAATCCTTTTGTTGTCTTTATGCTTTTATTTAGTAAAGGGAAGGCAGTGGACAGAGTCACAACCCAGGGAGCAAGAGTGGAGAGTGACATGCAGGAAAGGAGCCATGGGCTGATCTAAACCCGAATGCCTGCAAGAACAACAGACATGAAACGTGGGCAAATGCCACAGCGCAGCAGGAACAAGAAGTAGAGCTTTCTCCTAAATCTTAGTCATTAACAGCAATTAATAGTCCAAATCTGGGGATTGAATCCATACTTAGCATTTGAAGGTACTATTTTGTGGTCAAAAGAAGAAAAGTTGTTGATGGTTCTTACCCTAAACTTCCATTTTAACGAGCTCTAGGAATTACAGCCATATTTCCATTCTACTAAACATCAGCATAAACCGTCCTGACGTCAACATTTCCTTTTAAGACTTTGTCAGTGGATGCTAAATCCCCACATGTTGCCAACCCCTCATGTCCAAGGTAGAATGTTTTGACAGAGACTGACCGCTCTCTAACGGTGACATGCTGCCCGGTCCCCCTGGCAGCAGCTCCATGCGCTCCTTCTTGCTGAGCTGAAACATTTGCAGCAGGACGCGGATGTGGTACAGGGAGTTGTGGGAGAGAGTCAGTGGCATGGTGAGCCGAGGTTTGTCTGAGCAGTTTTTCTTCCAGACGGTGAGGAACCTCCTTAAATTTTTCCTGAAACACAAGAGCCGTGGGTAGCACTCACAAGGGTTTACTAATGCAGCATTAAAATAATATCTGTGGGTCACACTGTGTTAACTCTGTTGCTGCTTTCACATTAAATCTCAGAGTGATTCTCTTCTGCTCACCCACTGCTGTTAATGGTCATGGTACAGGACCTTTAACCGTCAGAGAGGACACTCACCCTCTGCTCTTGGAGATGTACCCCAGGGACTGGGCCATTCGGTGGACGAATGCTCGCTCTGTGCTTGACAGGCAGTTGGGAAACTCCAACTCTAGTCCATCAGACAGAGGAAACATGAATGAACACATCATCTGAACAAACATCAAACAGAAAAATCTGATGGAACACATATCAATCATGGAAAATATCTGGGGAGTCCATACTATATCAACATAAATACCCCGGACTAGCATAATGCTAATTTTCAGGGTGAAACATGAAACCAGAGATACAGGCATGGAAACAGAAAACAAACAAAAACATCAACCATTAGAGGCGACTGACCATCATTTTATCCATTATTTATCCCTAAGATATTTCAATTGGCATTTAAAGGGTTAAAATAAAATAAATAATTATATATTTGGTATTTTTGATTACAACTGAAGTTGATGGAATGATTTAAGCAAAAAAAGTAAAAAAAAAAAATTAATCTGTTATGTTTTTGTAGCAGCTTTGGGAGAGGACAATAATGTCCTCAGATCACCTCAAAGGGTAGTAAATTAAAGCAACCCACAAGGGCTAGTGCCTACTGAACAAGCCTGTGGGGGCAGTGCTGTGATCTGGGGCTGCT
The DNA here is from genome assembly GCA_036419115.1 of Scarus forsteni. Taxonomy (NCBI): domain Eukaryota; kingdom Metazoa; phylum Chordata; class Actinopteri; order Labriformes; family Labridae; genus Scarus; species Scarus forsteni. The sequence goes on from JAZDUH010000269.1 coordinate 23,602,419, forward strand.
GCAGTTGGTCAAGTTGAGGTTCAGCAACATTATGGCCCAAAGAATAAGGTCAGCTGACTACCTGAATATACTGAATGACCAGGCTACTCCATCAATGGCTTTTTTCTTCCCTAAAAATCCACTGAATATTAGAATGTGTGACCTTATTTTTGGTGAAGACTTTTTTGGCCAGGCAGTGTATTAATTTTGTAATTACAAATACACGTAAACAGCTGTTACCTCTGTCATCACTCTCCGCAAACTTCTCTAGAGCGATGTTTACAGCGAGCTTCACCACCTCATCGACATGGATGTCCTTCAGCCCACTGGAGCTCGACCCTTTGTGCGATGATTTCTTGTTCCTGTGTGACGCCAAGCTGGAGTGAGCCATGATGCTGCAAAAACACAACAACACACATAGATCATCTCAGGACTTCACAAACTGATCAGCCAGACACCCCCCAACATGTTCCTGGACCTTCATAAAACTGACATGAGGACAAAAGACACACTCTGCTGTAATAACTGCAGGAGAGGCTACAGCACAACAGTGATCCCCATAGGAGACCATTAACAGGCCATAATAAACCTGATCATGTTTGAATAATCAAACATTTTTTAAACAACTCATTGCTAGGGCTGCTCTAATATGATAAAAATTAAGAATGCACAATATTTGATCTCTGCTGATAGATGATATTCCCAACTTCTAATCCCTAATACACATATGTATACAGATATTCATAGAGATAATTAAAAAGCTAATTATACAGATATGTGTACCGATCATTTCTTCAAGAGTTTAGAGCCTCCTTTTCACGTATACTCACTTGCTCCTTAATGGTAAAAGTTGTGTTAGAAAGTGGGCATGCAGTGATGATGAGGTAAACATTATGGTGCATTTGTTAATTCTGACAATATTACAGACTATATGTATGGACAGAATATTAGTTGTTAATATCTGCCAAAAAATGTTCAGATGTACAGGTAATGATAGCCAACTTTGAAAACAATTATCTGTCATTAAAGATATTATAAACAGATATATCAAACATCATAATGATGATTATTTTACATATGGTGTATGTGTCTATGTATATGACTTTAGGGACTTGTTAAACTAAGGTGTGTCCTTTAAGTAGAATCACAAGTATCCTTAAGCTTGTAATCAGTCAGTCTTTAAAAGCTGAAAAGTAGTTACTGTGCTGTTTGATATCGTGGTTTGTTCCACAGTGAACATGGACCACAGAAAACTAAAGAGAGAGTTGTCTCAGGACATTAAAAAGACATTTAAAGACAAGCATGTTAAAGGCAAATGATGTAGGACCATCTCCAAGCAGCTTGATGTTCCTGTGACTACAGTTGAACAAACTATTCAGAAGTTTAAAGTCCACAGGACTGTAGCCAAGCTCCCTGGATGTGGCTGCAAGAGGAAAATTAATGACAAATTGAAGATACAGATAATACAAATGATAACCAAAGAGCCCAGAACAACTTCCAAAGAGATTAGGGGTGAACTCCAAAGTCAAGGTTATTTGCAATGATTTGCAAATACTTTTCAACCTATATTCAATTGAATACACAGCAAAGACAAGATACTTAATGTTCGAACTGGTAAACTTTATTTTTTGCAAATATTAGCTCATTTGGAATTTGATGCCTGCAACATGTTTCAAAAAAGCTGGCACTAGTGGCAAAAAAGACTGAGAAAGTTGAGGAATGCTCATCAAACACTTATTTGGAACATTCCACAGGTGAACAGGCTAATTGGGAACAGGTAGGTGCCATGATTGGGTATAAAAGCAGCTTCCCTGAAATGCTCAGTCATTCACAAACAAGGATGGGGTGAGGGTCACAGTGCCTACTGTACAAGCCTGTGGGGGCTTCGCTGGCGTAGTTGGATAGTGTGCTTGGTCGTGGATCGGGAGGTTGCAGGTTCAAGCCCAGCTTCGGGCCTCACATGGTGATGTGTCCTTGGGCAAGACACTTAACCCCAAGGGCATGAAAGGGTGTGAATGTGTTAGAGATACTGATGGATAACTAACATAAAACCTCTGAACTAGAGCTGAACGATTTTAGGAAAAGATTGAATTGCGATTTTTCTGGCAGACATTGCAATTCACGATTTTTTTTTCAAATTAAACTTCAGTGCAAAATTCAATTTGTTTACAGTACAGACAACAGTAAGGAAATAAATGATGAAAAACACTTAACACATTATTCACCTTCAATAGTGATGATAACTAATCTGTTTTCATTAACTTCTACTCCTAAACAGAGGCTTTGTGTTGTTGACCTGCTTACCAGCACTTTTAACATAATGTTCGAACTGTCTACAAATTTGTAAAACAGTATGTGTATAATACTTGACACACCAGATCCTGAGTCAGTCAGGGGCACTGCAAAAAATTGCTGCTTTGGCGATCACAAAATTGCATTGTCTAAAATTGCGATTTCGATCTGAAAATGATAAATCTTTCGGCCCTACTCTGAACCATCAGTGAGTGAATGTGAGAGCGAATGGGTGTGAATGGGTAGGTGTGACCTGCGGTGTAAAGCAGCTTTGAGTAGTCAAGGACTAGAAAAGCGCTATATTAGCTCAAGTCCATTCAAGTCCATTTACCACTTTGTGAACAAATGCGTGAGCAAATTGTCCAACAGTTTAAGAACAACATTTCTCAACGAGCTATTGCAAGGAATTTAGGGATTTCATCATCTATGGTCTGGCGACCCGACCATCTAAGCGGCAAGGCCGAAAATCAACATTGACTTGACCTTGTAAAGCATATCACCACATGGGCTCAGGAACACTTCAGAAAACCACTGTCAGTAACTACAGTTTGTCTACATCTGTAAATGCAAGTTAAAACTCCACTATGCAAAGCCAAAGCCATTTATCAACAGCACCCAGAAACGCCGCCGGCTTCGCTGGGCCCGAGCTCATCTAAGATGGACTGATGCAAAGTAGAAAAGTGTTCTGTGGTCTGAAGAGTCCACATTTCAAATTGTTTTTGGAAACTGTGGTCGTCGTGTCCTCCGGACCAAAGAGGAAAAGAACCAGCCGGACTGTTATAGGCACAAAGTTCAAAAGCCAGCATCTGTGATGGTATGGGGGTGTATTAGTGCCCAAGGCATGGGTAACTTACACATCTGTGAAGGCACCATTAATGCTGAAAGGTACATACAGGTTTTGGAACAACAAATGTTGCCATCCAAGCAACGTCTTTTTCATGGACGCCCCTGCTTATTTCAGCAAGACGATGCCAAGCCACATTCTGCACGTGTTACAACAGCGTGGCTTCGTAGTAAAGAGTCTTGGGTACTAGACTGGCCTGCCTGTATTCCAGACCTGTCCCCCATTGAAAATGTGTGGCGCATTATGAAGCGTAAACTACAACAATGGAGACCCTGGACTGTTGAACAACTTAAGCTGTACATCAAGCAAGAATGGGAAAGAATTCCACCCGAAAAGCTTCAAAACTTGGTGTCCTCAGTTCCCAAACGTTTACTGAGTGTTGTTAAAAGGAAAGGCGATGTAACACAGTGGTAAAAATGCCCGTGCCAACTTTTTTGCAATGTGTTGCTGCCATTAAATTCTAAGTTGATGATTATTTGCAAAAGAAAATAAAGTTTTTCAGTTCAAACATTATATATCTTGTATTTGCAGTGTATTCAATTGAATATAAGTTGAAAAGGATTTGCAAATCATTGTATTCTGTTTTTATTTACAATTTACACAATGTGCCAACTTCACTGGTTTTGTTTATATTTATATATATGTATACACACACACACACACACACACACACACACACATATATATATATACATACATACATACATATTTAAATATCTGATATCTAAAGTAAAGTTATACATAACTTGAAATTAATTTTAATAAAAATATATCTGAAACTGGAGATATCTGTAAGTACAACAGTCCAGTTGGAATGGAACTATAGATACATTTTTGACAAAGCTAAACAATGTTGTATTGACTTTGCTTTCCCATTTCCCTTGAGGCAAAGACGGATATATGCTTGGTTTCAAGTACACTATATTGCCAAAAGTTTTGCTCACCCAGACTGCATTTACAAACACTTGTGAAAGAATGGGTCACTCTCAGGAGCTCAGTGAATTCCAGCTTGGAACTGTAATAGGATGCCACCTGTGCAACAATTCAGTTGTGAAATTTCCTTGCTCCTAAATATTCCACAGTCAACTGTCAGCTGTATCATAAGAACATGGAAGTGTTTGGGAACAACAGCAACTCAGCCACAAAGTGGTAGGCCACGTAAACTGACGGAGCCAGGTCAGTGAATGCCGAGGCACATAGTGCGAAGAGGTCGCCAACTTTCTGCAGAGTCAATCACTACAGACCTCCAAACTTCATGTGCTCTTCAGATTAGCTCAAGGACAGGGCACAGGGAGCTTCATGGATGGGTTTCCATGTCCGAGCAGCTGCATCCAAGCCTCACATCACCAAGTGCAATGCAAAGCGTGGATGCAGTGATGTTAAGCACGCCACCACTGGACTCTGGAGCAGTGGAGAAGCGTTCTCTGGAGTGACGAATCGTGCTTTTTCATTTGGCAATCTGATGGACAAGTCTGGGTTTGGTGGTTGCCAGGAGAACGATACTTGTTGGGCTGCATTGTGCCAAGTGTAAAGTTTGGTGAAGGGGGGGCTTCATAGCTCCAGTGAAAGAAACTGAATGCTTCAGAGTACCAAGACATTTTGGACAATTCCATGTTCCCAACTTTGTAGGAACAGTTTGGAGCTGGCCCCTTCCTCTTCCAACATGACTGTGCACCAGTGCACAAAACAGGTCCATATAGACATGGATGACAGAGTCTGGTGTGGATGAACCTGACTGGCCTGCACAGAGTCCTGACCTCAACCCAATAGAACACCTTTGGGATAAATTGGAGCAGAGACTGAGAGCCAGGCCTTCTTGTCCAACATCAGTGTGTGACATCACAAATCTGCTTCTGGAAGAATGGTCAAAAATTCCCATAAACACTCAGCCTTCCCAGAAGAGTTAAAGAGTGGAAGTATTGCTACAAAGGGTGGACCGACTTCATAATGAACCCATATGTGAGTAAAGGCAGGTGGGCGAATACTTTTGACAATATAGTGTATCTGCAATTGTCGTAAAATGAGTGACACATTTAATGTCGTTTTTAGACAGACAGATATCTTTATCTATAGTTTTTGACGAGTGATAATGATGTCACAGATATCTTGAATTAAAATTTCAGCAATTCAAAATACAGTCAAGACTAGAAAGATAGACTCTGTTGATATCTGCAATGTTGACAGTAAAATTTGCCATTAAATATCAATAGTCTTGTGATACGCGCAAAAGGCACAGATAGCGCGAGCGCGTTGAATATAGCTTTTATTTGTGCTGAAATTGGCACTTTACTGACGCCATATATGCTCCTTAGTAATGTAATAAAGTATTTCAAGTGTAAATATAAGGCCTGGTCTTATTGTCTCTAATGTGACCACATCATCTCTTAATGAGCTCCTCACCGAACTGCAGTTTTATTACAATATCAATCCATTTTTTTATGACTTTAAATCCTGTCCGAACACATGTGACAGTTTCCATATGAAACTCACATCTCCATCAGCACAGTCAATATAGAAATAACACAATATCGATCTGAATATCTGTTATCGGTCTGTTTTCGGTCCTTGAACTCTTCGTCTCATTTCATGGATAATGAAACTCAGCTAACCTAGCTTACTCTGCTCCAACATGATTATGGTATAGATTACGTGCTGACATCTTCACGTTTATATTGACTTTATTAAACTGTACCTGGTTACTATCTAACCGTCCTTATTAACGTAATATTCAGACTTTACCTCTCCAACAGTAGAACTCACGCACATTCAAACCAGCATCACCCGGGCACTTTAACAGACCGAGAACACACAGCCGGTCTGCGCATGCGCACTCCTGGTTTGGCGCGATGACGACATATCCGGTTTTGCTCCTTCAAGGTAAATGTGTGTACGTCACAAATGAAGTAGCCTGTCGATAGGCTATTACATTAAAAAACCAAACACAAATAGGCTATAAATGTTTGTAATGAAAGCTTTCTGTCTTGCAGACGTCAGAGCATATTTTATAAATCTGTAATCTCACACTATTATATTTATCAATAAAGATCTCTTAGTCCTAGCACTGTGTAGTAAACACAATGCTAGGACAAGTAAAATTGTGTAGTGAATATGAATTGTTGAATTTTCTTCTATTAAAGAATAATTTAAAAAATAAGTCATTAAAGCATAAAACATTTTATATAAGATATTGACTCCAACACAAGATATCAAGTGATCCATTGTTATCTACATACAAGCTTTACTAAGTATGCTTAATATTGTCAGTACCAAATCCATCAGCAGATATTGACATTTTTGCTATTTACAGCTAATATGTGAGCCATATACAGTTGTGCCCAAAAGTTTACACCCCCCAGCAGAATTTCTGATTTTTTGGCCTTTTCTCAGAAAATATTAATGATAACACAAAAACCTTTTTGTCACTCATGGTTAGTGGTTGGGTGAAGACATTTATTGAAAAAAAGATTAGTTTACTCTTTTTAAATCATAATGACAACAGAAACTTCAAAAATTACCCTGTTCAAAAGTTTACACCCCCTGGCAGTTTTGGCCTGATAACATGCACAAAATTTGACACAAATGGGTTTGAATGTCTACTAAAGGTAACCATCCTCACCCGTGATCTATTAGCTTGTAATCAGTGTGTGTGTATAAAAGCTCAGTGAGTTTCTGAGCTCCTGACAGACACGTGCATCTTTCACTGCGATGAAATTTCAGGTTTCTGCGTCATAGGTAAAGCAAAAGAATTGTCAAACGATCTGCGAGAAAAGGTATTTCAACTGTTTAAAACAGGAAAAGGATTTAAAAGATATCCAAGGAATTGAGGATGCCAAGAAGCACTGTTAAAACTCTAATTACGAAGGGGAGAGAGAGGGATTCTGTTCAAACCAAACCACGGTCAGGCAGACCAACAAAAATTTCAGCTCCAACTGCAAGGAAAATTGTCCAAGATGCAAAGAAAAGCCCTCAAATAACTTCAGCTGAAATACAGGACTCTCTGAAAAAAATTGGGGTGGATGTTTCAAGATCCACAATAAGGAGACACTTGCAGAAACATGGGCTGCATGGTCGGGTCGCCAGAAGAAAGCCATTTCTATGCAAATGCCACAAAATATCCTGCTTACAATCCAAACAGCACAGAGACAAGCCTCAAAACTTCTGGAACAAAGACATTTGGAGTGATGAGACCAAAATTGAATTTTTTGGCCACAACCATAAACGTTACATTTGGAAAGGAGTCAACAAGGCCCATGATGAAAGGTACACCATTCCTACTGTGAAACACGGAGGTGGATCATTGATGTTTTGGGGATGCGTGAGCTACAAAGGCACAGGAAAATTGGTCAAAATTGATGGATGGATGAATGCAGCATGTTATCAGAAAATACTGGTGGAAAATTTACACTCATCGGCCCAGAAGCTGAGCATGGGACGTTCTTGGACGTTCCAACATGACAATGATCCAAAACACAAGGCCAAATCAACCTGCCATTGGCTACAGCAGAATAAAGTGAAGGTTTTAAAGTGGCCATCTCAGTCTCCTGACCTCAATATCACTGAGCCACTCTGGGGAGATCTCTAATGTGCAGTTTATGCAAGCCAGTCCAAGAATTTACAGGAGCTGGAGGCTTTTTGCCAAGAGGAATGGGCAGTTGTACCATCTGAGAAAATAAAGACCCTCATCCACAACTACCACAAAAGACTTCAAGCTGTTATTGATGTTAAAGGGGGAAATACACGGTATTAAAAACTGGGGGTGTAAACTTTTGAACAGGGTAATTTTTTGAAGTTTCTGTTGTCATTATGATTTAAAAAGAGTAAACTAATCTTTTTTTCAATAAATGTCTTCACCCAACCACTAACCATGAGTGACAGAAAGGTTTTTGTGTTATCATTAATATTTTCTGAGAAAAGGCCAAAAAATCAGAAATTCTGCTGGGGGGTGTAAACTTTTGGGCACAACTGTATAAGCCATGTATCAGCAGTAATATCATTTCTAAATTATGTGGTAATAAAGGTATACATCATATTAGTCAATAATAAATACAATACAGTGAAACAAAAAAGATATTGATGTGTGGGGTGGCTGGAGCTTGTCTTGGCTGACACTAGATGAGAGGTGGAGTAAACCCTAACCCAGCTGCCAGCCAATCACAGGGCCACATAGTGAGACAGACAACCATTCACACTCGCACTCAGACCTAAGGGCAATTTATAGTCACTAATTCACCTAATGAGCATGATTTTGGTCTGTGGGAGGAAGCTGGAGTACCTGATAAACCCAAAACAGTACTGGGAGAACGTGATCTCCACACTGAAAAGACCTGACCGACACAGGGATCAAATCAGCAACTTTCCTTCTGTGAGGCATGTATGCACTTCTTTAAACAAATCAAAAGATTCAATATTGGTAAAAAAAAAAAAAATCAAATCATGCCAAAGCTACAAAATTAAGCCAAAACAGCCAGTTTGATATACAGTTAATATGACTTACATGGTGATGACTTCAGAGACCAAACTTTTAAGTGAAAAACAACTTTATTCATATTCACATTTAAGGTCATAGTAACACAAAGGGAAAGAAAACAACTGTGCATCAGTACAAAGATCAACAACCAGTGAAATCCATCAAAATAACAAAAGTGTGCGTGAAACTAAGAGAACGTAAACTGTCAGGCTGTTGAAGAAGCCAGAGTAAGGTTTATCACGTTTTCTAAAATTATTTCTGCTTGTTTTTATGCTCTGGTTGATTCACTTAAATTCACAGGCAGCTGCACCTTCACTAAGTCGGCAGGGATCATGTTTATAACGACCAATCGACAGGATGCAGTGCAGCTGGCTCCACCCCTTAAAGGAAAAGTTCGGTTCCTGCAGCTTTTACATTGTTTATAGAATGAAGTAGAACAATATACTCACCCAGAAGGCTTTCCTGATGCAAACGGTGCTTCGGGAGATATTTAGATCCAAAATCGAGCAGCGGACACCGATATAATGGTAGCCCGTAGGGCATAGATCGCCGCTCCTAAAAACTGCATTAATCGTTCAAAAACTCATGTTTTTCACCGATATTCCATCATGATTTGCTCCGAAAGGACCGCCATTGCAGCCTGTGTCTCTCCACACAGCGCTGTGTGGCTGAACTAACCTCTGAACTGACGAGCTGTTTACATGCCCTTTGCTGCGCATGCGCATTGTTTCAGGGGAAGATCGGCAGCTACAAATCAACTTTCTTCTTCCAGTTTTGTGCAAAATGGACGAATGTCTATGGGATGAAGATGTTGTGGAGGAGGACTTTGAATATGATGGACGTCCTTACAGTTTGGAGCCACAGTATACAGATATACAGATAAGGAAGCGATCGCAACGCTCCAGAGAGTACTGCGCATGCGCAAAGAGCATGTAAACAGCTCGTCAGTTCAGAGGTTAGTTCAGCCACACAGCGCTGTGTGGAGAGACACAGGCTGCAATGGCGGTCCTTTCGGAGCAAATCATGATGGAATATCGGTGAAAAACATGAGTTTTTGAACGATTAATGCAGTTTTTAGGAGCGGCGATCTATGCCCTACGGGCTACCATTATATCGGTGTCCGCTGCTCGATTTTGGATCTAAATATCTCCCGAAGCACCGTTTGCATCAGGAAAGCCTTCTGGGTGAGTATATTGTTGTTCTTCATTCTATAAACAATGTAAAAGCTGCAGGAACCGAACTTTTCCTTTAAGGCAAATAGGTACGCCTGGTACCTATTGAATTCTTATGTTTGATTTAAGGGAGGGCAGGGGAACCTGATCCTTCTTTTATTTGTTAAAATCTACATTTAAGCATGAACACTAACATTTATTTACTGGCCCGTTTCATATATCACAGCAGAGTTTCAGTCGTAGGTTTAAAAATCATTTTAATGTTTAAAAGTTTAGACTGAGCCATCCTTGATGAGGCTGCTGCAGGCTTTATGATTTTTAATACAAAAATAAAGATTTATGAAGTTGAGTGCTTTTTGAACAGGCTGAAATTGCAGCCACAAACAGCCCAGAGGAGGGTTTTTTTTTTCTAAAATGGTTCAGAGGAAAAGGTTCCAGGCTATGAAAATGTTCATCCAAGTGTCTTTAGTAACATCAGCTCGTGATATTTCAAGTTTAAGGTCTTCAGCTTGACTCTGCATCAGGAGATCATCAACACCATGAGCTGCACGATCAGTAGTCGAAACACTTCATGATGGCATCTCGGTCAAACTTAAAGTTCAGGAAAGTCTTTGAGGAGAAAGGCTGTGGAGACATGTCTGGAAAAAGAGAGAGAAACAATCAGTGAAGATCTTTTCTATTTGTCCACGAGGGCGAAGGGGAAGCAGCATTTAGGGAAATACAGGAGGGTTCAGATTATTTCATGTGCTAGTGGATGGACTAGCATGTTACTTTATGCACTGCAGGGTGGTACAGGTTCTATTTCATCACTGCTGACCAACAGAAGGCGGTGGTGAAAGCACTGAATGTTCCCTTTGCGCATTCACAGTTCGACTATGATTACCAACAATATCAATTGTGACCCCTGGATAACCTGAGAAAGGTATGAAGTTCTGGTGTGCATAGTCAAAACTGTGAATGCGTGAAGGGAAAATACTGGCTTTCATTTTGGAGTCATAGAACAGTTGTTACATTTGTAACTCTCATTTTAAGTATGGATGTTTGGGGATTGTTAAGATTGTTAGAATATGTGTGCTCTAGAATGGTGCAGATTGTCAGTATACGTATGTTGGCAAGTGGTTCAGATTGTAGTGTGTATGTGCTGGAAGATGGATCAGATAGGTAGTCAACATGATTCAGGATGCTTCAGTTTGCATGCATAGATATGCTCAGGATAGTTCTGATGGGGATGGTTCAGACTGTTTGTATACATGTTGGAGGATGATTCAGATTGTTTGTATACATGTTTGAGGATGGTTCAGATTGTTAGTTACATGTTTGAGGATGGATCAGATTGTTAGTTACATGTTTGAGGATGGATCAGATTGTTAGTTACATGTTTGAGGATGGATCAGATTGTTAGTTACGTGTTTGAGGAAGGTTCAGATTGTTAGTCTGCATGTTTGAGGATGGTTTAGATTGTTAGTATACGTGTTTGAGGATGATTCAGATTGTTTGTATATATGTTTGAGGATGGTTCAGATTGTTAGTTACATGTTTGAGGAAGGTTCAGATTGTTAGTTACATGTTTGAGGATGGATCAGATTGTTAGTTACATGTTTGAGGAAGGTTCAGATTGTTAGTCTGCATGTTTGAGGATGGTTTAGATTGTTAGTATACGTGTTTGAGGATGGCTCAGATTGTTAGTTACATGTTTGAGGATGGATCAGATTGTTAGTCTACATGTTTGAGGATGGATCAGATTGTTAGTTACATGTTTGAGGAAGGTTCAGATTGTTAGTCTGCATGTTTGAGGATGGTTTAGATTGTTAGTATACGTGTTTGAGGATGGATCAGATTGTTAGTTACATGTCAGAGGATGGCTCAGATTGTTAGTTACATGTTTGAGGATGGATCAGATTGTTAGTCTACATGTTTGAGGATGGATCAGATTGTTAGTTACATGTTTGAGGAAGGTTCAGATTGTTAGTCTGCATGTTTGAGGATGGTTTAGATTGTTAGTATACGTGTTTGAGGATGGTTCAGATTGTTAGTATACATATTTGAGAATGGTTCAGATTGTTAGTCTGCATGTTTGAGGATGGTTTAGACTGTTAGTATGCATGTTTGTGGATGGTTCAGATTGTTAGTATACATGTTTGAGGAAGGTTCAGATTGTTAGTCTGCATGTTTAAGGGTGGTTTAGATTGTTAGTATACGTGTTTGAGGATGGTTCAGATTGTTAGTATTCATATTTGAGAATGGTTCAGATTGTTAGTATACATGTTTGAGGATGGTTCAGATTGTTAGTATATATTTTTGAGAATGGTTCAGATTGTTAGTCTGCATGTTTGAGGATGGTTTAGATTGTTAGTATACGTGTTTGAGGATGGTTCAGATTGTTAGTATGCATGTTTGAGGATGTTACCTGAGCCCCCACACCGTCTGAACTGACCTCTGTCAAAACTGTCCTGCAGTCGTCGCGGCTGAAGTCTTTTATCATCCTTCTGCAGAGTCAAAGGAGTTTGTGTCATTAACAGAGCAGCGTCTTCCTCTATGTAACAACATAGTTATTAACAATGATGTTTGATTACTCACTAATATCTGTTTGAGCTGCTGGCTGCTGTTTTCACTGAATCCTTTCTTCACATAGGGGGAGTCCTGACTCTTTTTCCCATTTCCTTTCAAAGTCTTGTTTGTCAGAAACACAAAAACATTTAAATTCAACTTTATTTAATGTTCACTTAACTTCAGGATGTAGAGGGTGGAGACAGCAGGCTGCATTAGCTTTGTAAACATGTGTCAGGTGTATATAAAGCCTGATTAACCTGAGGAGTAGCACAACTATACAACAAGAAGTAAACTGCACTACAAGTTAAGTTACAGTTGATTAATCAACATCAGCTACAATCTAAAAATGACCTTCAATTAAAAGTAGAATGAAACATCAATTCACGTCATTAGGGCAAGAAACAGCACAATATGTGCAAAGAAGCAGGGGGTCTGCAGGGTCACATAATTGGGTCAGGGGACTCTCCTACATCCACAATACGCTGAAGAAATCAAGAAAGATCACCTCTGTGTTTATTCTGACCTGGCTGTACTCATATGGGCTCATCTGACCCCCAGATCTCTGCTGCTTCTTCATCCAAACATCAGCACGTAGCACCTCACCTGCTGGGGGACGATACGATTTTGACCTGAGGGACAAACACAAACAAACATTAAAGGGATAACCCAACTTTTTTTCTTTTCGTGCATAGTCTCATTCCCAAGTTCATGACAAGCAGATAAACATCATTCTTTCAACTATGTGTGCAGCAACAAGGAAGAGAAAGGCAGAGCTCGCCCACCGCTAGCTTGGCTCAAACACTGGGAGTCAGTGGGAAGTGTTAGCCTGCCTCTGCCTGTAGTCATCAGATACACTCTTCAATAACTTTAATGGTCCTGTGTGTTTGTTGTGACTCTTATTTTTAACCCTGTTATATTATTATTACTCAATCCTGTTATTATTATTATATTATTATCTTCTTCTACTCTAAACAGAGGCTATGTTTTGTTGACCTACATCCGCAGTTGGATTGCCTAGAGATGTGATGGTTGTGAAAGAGTCGAGTCTTTTGAGCTCCTCTTATAAGTGAGCGATGAGAGCCAATTTGCAGTTGTGAGTGAGCCATTCATTTGCCAGCCATTTTTAAATTTGCACGAAAACAAACAAAAAAATTGTTGGCGTATTTATTACATAAGAGGCATATGTGCTGTTCATGGAGGAGTTTTGGTTTAAAGAGCAGCTGCAGACCAAACAGACATAAATCCATCTGTTATCTAAACCCATAAACCCTTCAGAGTGGCAGGCTGCTCTGATTATTGATTTTAAGGGGAGTTGAACTATCAACCTTGTTGTTCCCTGCCCCTGTCCATAGTAAAAAGAAAAAAAAAAACTGTATCCATGTTGTGGTGGCCTAAGCAGCCTCCACCACGCGTTAGTATTTCTTCGTCTTTGGGCTTTAACACCAATTTTGTGTCAGTTAGTAAAAACACGCTGCACAGTTTTTGTTGAAATAAAATCACTTTTATTGCATTGATGGCAGTAATTTGTTTAATTCTGGTGCATACAATGTAGTTAACAAGCTGTCACATGGTTTAATTTTCCCATCATGACTTAGTTTGCAGTTAAGCTTTAATTTTAAAGTAATGCTAACCTTTGTCTTTTTGTTTGTCTGAGCTTTCCTGCCAAAAGTCTGCCTGCTGCTCAAAGATGGCCTTTTCAGCCCTAACCACAGGAAGTGGGAGAGACCATCCAGGGGAAGGAAGAAGGAGTTTGGATTTTTTCTGTAGCATAAATCTTTTGTCTGTTTTCTTTTCAGTTAGCAAAGACATTTTTGTTTTTTCTTTACAAGTTTGTTTCGGTAATTTGATGGCATTTTTTTCTGATTTTGTAAGATGCTAGGTCTCCCCTTGTGTTTATGTTGGACTAGTCCTTTGTCTATTTAAACTACCAGCATGTCTCACTCCAATTAAGTCTGTTTGATTATGTTTGGTAGGGTGTACCTTTAGTCCATTTTTGCTGAGTTGATCTCATTTAGTAGTTTTGTTAATTTTTTACCAAACTAAGCTGAATATTTTGTTATTGATTTATTCTTTTCTAAGTTAATAAAAGCCACAAGATCTTTTTCCACACCTTTGTCCTTTGCCTGATTGCTTGGTCCCTTACACATGTGCTCTCTCTATGCATAACAGGTCTGCATATGATGTATCTAAGGTCAGGAATAGGAAGGAAATCATTGATAAAATCAAGTATCTCAACATCATCTTGGACAGAATTTAAAGTTTGATAGTCAGGTTAAGTACATCTGCAACAAGGTTAGACCAAATCTGAGCTGTTTTCATTTAATTCGAAGGAACCTTTCAAGCTGAAAAACTGTACATGCATGCAACAACTTTTTCTCATCTGTCATATTACATCACATCACTGTCACAAGCTTCTCCAAACACATTAAATCCATATTCTCAACAAACAAGCAGGCAATAAAACTGATGGACCAAAAAAACAATGAGATGGCATCACTGCCACATTTTAAGAAAACACAACTGTTGAAAATTATATGAATTTAAGTACTCTTAAATTGTTCCTCAACCCTTTCAACACCTCAGGAAAAAATAACTCCCAACTTAGCCTTCATAGCCACAAATAGGATCACATGTATTTAAAAAAGACCCCTCTAGAAACCAGCTTTATTTACCACTGATTTTGATTTTTGTGTTTGTGAAAAAAAAACATCGAAAGGACCAAACTGACAAACAAAAATAACATTGATACATTTTAAAGAGACTAAAAAATTATAAAATTACTCTAAGATTTTGATTTCAAACTGAGATAAGTCAATGATAGCAAACAGCACTGATTAGAGTTTATTCATATACACTTTGAGGTGAGACGTTAAATTTAACAAATCCCCAAGGTCTTCTTAGGTCCAAATTATGGCCATGTGAACTTCACCCGGAAAATTATAATTTCTTAAATGTCTACATAATCATGTGTCACTACAGTTTTCTGAACCGGCCACCAGGCGTTTGACCGACCACACAAGCCTTCACCTGTGGTGATCGTCCGGTCCCAAGATACAAGACTTAATTCTGCTGGACTGCGCTTTCTGTAAAGGGGGCAAAACTTTGGATCCCTCTACCACTGATCTAAAATTAGAGAGCAACAGTAATGCTTTTAACAAAGGAATCAAACAATGGCTAAAATCAAAACAACAGAGCTCACATGAAGTTTTAACTGGTTGATTGCTTGACCATGTTGCCTTTGCTCTGTGGCTTATGTACAGTAGGTATTTAACCTGTTGTAATGTTGTGGTGCACTGCATTTTAATATCTTTCTCACCATATTACTTTAGTTATGTTGATCATTTCAAAAGCCTCCTGTGAACAAGCGCTAAAACACTCAAACAATGCATCTGTTGTTTCCAGTGTAAATAGGATGTCCACATCAACTAAACATTAAATAAATAAAGTCAGCTGACATTGAGTAATTAAGAACAGACCAAACAGGTTCAAAGGTCTCATAAGAAAGACTACTTTAATATTGATTATGCTGATTTAAAAATTGCTACTGTTGTTGTTGTTTTTGTGTATTACCGTGCTGTGTTGTCTGTTTTATTAGTGAAGTCATCCTCGCTGTCCGTCGACTCTCCTTTCAGCCTGTTAATCCACTCCCTCAAAGGACTGTAAAAGAGCACAGACAGGTGAACAGGGCTGTATTAGAGCACAGACAGGTCAATAGAAACAGGGCTGTATTAGAGCACAGATAGGTGAACAGGGCTGTATTAGAGCACAGACAGGTGAACAGGGCTGTATTAGAGCACAGACAGGTGAACAGAAACAGGGCTGTATTAGTGCACAGACAGGTGAACAGAAACAGGGCTGTATTAGAGCACAGACAGGTGAACAGAAACAGGGCTGTATTAGAGCACAGACAGGTGAACAGAGCTGTATTAGCGCACAGACAGGTAAACAGGGCTGTATTAGAGCACAGACAGGTGAACAGAAACAGGGCTGTATTAGAGAACAGACAGGAGAACAGGGCTGTATTAGAGCACAGACAGGTGAGTAAAAACAGAGCTGTATTAGAGCACAGACAGGTGAGTAGAAACAGGGCTGTATTAGAGCACAGACAGGTGAACAGGGCTGTATTAGAGCACAGACAGATGAACAGGGCTGTATTAGAGCACAGACAGGTGAACAGGGCTCTATTAGAGCACAGACAGATGAGTAAAAACAGGGCTGTATTAGAGCACAGACAGGTGAGTAGAAACAGAGCTGTATTAGAGCACAGACAGGTGAACAGGGCTGTATTAGAGCACAGACAGATGAACAGGACTGTATTAGAGCACAGACAGGTGAACAGGGCTCTATTAGAGCACAGACAGATGAGTAGAAACAGGGCTGTATTAGAGCACAGACAGGTGAACATGGCTGTATTAGAGCACAGACAGATGAGTAGAAACAGGGCTGTATTAGAGCACAGACAGGTGAGTAAAAACAGGGCTGTATTAGAGCACAGACAGGTAAGTAGAAACAGCTGTATTAGAGCACAGACAGGTGAACAGAAACAGGACTTTATTAGAGCACAGACAGGTGAGTAGAAACAGAGCTGTATTAGAGCACAGACAGGTGAACAGGGCGGTATTAGAGCACAGACAGGTGAACAGGGCTGTATTAGAGCACAGACAGGTGAACAGGGCTCTATTAGAGCACAGACAGATGAGTAGAAACAGAGCTGTATTTGTCAGGTGAAGCCACACTCACCGTATGAAGGGGATGGCCATGAAGAACCTGTTGGGAGCGAGCCCCAGTTTGGACTTTGGGGTCATGTCGTTTCTGTGACATGGCAGCTTCTCGATGGGAAACCACTCGATATTCTGCAACAAACACAACAACATGAACAGGTGTAACAGACACGTGCAGATGGCAGCAGCAGAACCAATCAGTGACCTCGTACCCTGATCTCCTTCCTGGTTTTCGGGTTGAATTTCGTGTCCTTGGAGACTCCAGGGATGATGTAGAGACGGACCAGCTGATCGGTGATCTTCTGCTCGATGTAGACGTCTTTGCAGATTCTGTTCTTGATGTCGAAGCTTGTCTCCTCCATCACCTGAACAACACCTGAACCATTAGACTTTGAAAGGCTCTTGTCATAACCACACAATGACCGGGCCTCTGTAAGGGCTGCTGCAAACTTTAAACAGACCATACAAGATATTCAAAGAAAAATTCACGTCATTATTGTTTCACCTTCAGATCACAGGTGAGGTTTTCCTGTCATTTTAAATAAGAATATTTTTATTTACATTTTTCAAACCTGTAGAGCTGAATGTACCTCACAGAGAGAAGACAACCGGCAGCATTGCGTACCATAGTGCTGAGCATAATACAATCATGTGTAGATGAGGACCAGAAAATGAGCACAAATGTACAAAACCCAAAACCAGTGACGTTGGCACGTTGTGTAAATCGTAAATAAAAACAGAATACAATGATTTGCAAATCCTTTTCAACCTACAGTATATTCAATTGAAGATACAGCAAAGACAAGACACTTAAAAGTTGGAACTGGTAAACTGTGTTATTTTTTGCAAATATTAGCTCATTTGGAATTTGATGCCTGCAACCTGTTTCAAAAAAGCTGGCACAAGTGGCAAAAAAGACTGAGAAAATTGAGGAATGCTCATCAAACACTTATCTGGAACATCCCACAGGTGAACAGGCTTATTGGGAATAGGTGGGTGCCATGATTGGGTAAAAAAACAGCTTCCCTGAAATGCTCAGTCATTCACAAACAAGGATGGGGTGAGGGTCACCACTTTGTGAACAAATGCGTGAGCAAATTGTCCAACAGTTTAAGAACAACATTTCTCAACAAGCTATTGCAAGGAATTTAGGGATTTCATCATCTACGGTCCGTAATATCATCAAAAGGTTTGGATTGGTCGATTTTTGGTTGACAATTGCGGTGTTTTAGTCGACCAACAATTTCTTTAGTTGATTACAGCCCTACAAATTGTTTTTGGAAAGTGTGGTCGTCGTGTCCTCCGGACCAAAGAGGAAAAGAACCAGCCCCTGCTTATTTCAGCAAGACAATGCCAAACCACATCCTGCACGTGTTACAACAGCGTGGCTTCGTAGTAAAAGAGTGCAGGTACTAGACTGGCCTGCCTGTAGTCCAGACCTGTCCCCCATTAAAAATGTGTGGCGCATTATGAAGGGTAAACTACAAAAATGGAGACCCCGGACTGTTGAACAACTTAAGCTGTACATCAAGCAAGAATGGGAAAGAATTCCACACAAAAAGCTTCAAAATTGGTCTCCTCAGTTCCCAAACGTTTACTGAGTGCTCTTAAAAGGAAAGGCGATGTAACACGGTGACAGGAGTGCTGCGAGTGAGCATCACTGCCTCTTTGTGTCTGTGAAAGCATGGCGCTGTGTTGCAGGATGAATCTGCACAGGTATTACCTGAGCCCTCACAGATGAATGTGGATTTTTCCAGGTGTACATACAGAGGAGCCTCATTGCAGCACTTCAGTAGAAAGACACTGAACTGGGCTGTAATCAGCTGATATCTCCACATCAGCCATCAGTGAACACGTATCAGTCTCACAGACTGCTTTTTATTCCAGCTCATAGAGTTACAATCCATGCCTGTGTGGGAACATTAGTGCAGTTGACAGACGATGCTGCTGCAGCATTTTGAGGTTGGTAGGTGAGTGAAAAGGAAACAGTTGAAATAATTTCAGTAAATAAATCCTATTATATGATGTGATATGACCGCCACTATGATGCCACTGAGCGACAGCCACCAAACGAGCTGTTTATGTAGAGGCGAAGTAACTTTGGTGGGAGACGCAATCTTGGTGGCCAAAGTCACGTTTGATGTGAACGCGACTTTAAACGTCCATCTGTGTGTCAGACCAATCAAACTCTGACATGTGGAACAGCTGACTGCTGAGTCAGAGATTATGATGGTCAAACTCTGTTCAGAGAAGACCTGCTCTGTGGAGAATGGAATCAAAAGATGGCATAGAAAAACATCAATGACTAAAGTCATTTTAGCATCCATATGTTCCCTGATTTCACTAAACTGATAATCAGAGACGTCCCAATCAGGTTCCCTCCTTTGTCCTCGGGTCAGTAAAGTGCTAACATGAACTCTGCTGTGACTGAGATGGACTTACACATGACGTCTGACCAGCTGACCTCAGATGTGTCTCAGTCACATAAAAAAACCTCCAACACTCTGATCCAAGACCTCCAGTCAGAGACCAGATCCTGGTCCAGCTGTGACTCACCTCTCTCACCGCGCAGTCATGAGGAGCCTCGTCCTCGTTCACCTTCCCCTTTGGAAAGCCCCACCCTGACTTGGCCAGGTAACCCTGGACCAACAACACCTAGAGACAGAGACGACACTTTGTTAAAAATAACATTGTTCATTACTCTTAATTAACAGGCAAATTAGCCACAGCCATTTCATATTGTTGCTGAGTTATAGTTAAAAACATGTTATAATAGAATATTATATTGTGTTGGCAAATAACTCACGTTTTTATTGTTAAAAAGATGGTGTCAAAAGCAAACTTGTTCATGAAACGTGCTTAATCATGGTTTATAACAGTAACCTAAATATGAGGCAAAATAGTGATTATGATTTTGGACATGATGGAGCAGCCCTCGGTCCGGCCACTCTCTAAACTGTTTATCGGTGGCAGCAGTCTCTTCTCTGTTTTTGCATGAATACGATGGAGGATCCTTGCCGTCTTTCACTCAACAGATGATCAACATAAAGATGTGAGTATCTTGAAGCTCAACAACAGATGTGTGCTTATGTTTTAAGGCAGCCTGTGTGTGATTTCTGCCGTCAGTTCAGCCATGGTTGATTTAAAACGATCAATATGTTTGTGATCAAACAGAAAAACAGAATTTTGGACCTTTAATCTCATTCTTTACATAAATGCTGAGAGTTGGTCTGAAGTTTTTCTGAAATTTAAGTACGTTTGAACCATCTGAAACCCTTCACTCCTATTTTGAGAAAAGGCCTGAAACAGGAACTTCTAATGACTGTGGCCCTGTGTTTACACCTGCATGTCTCCTGCACAGGGACATAGGGTGGCCCAGCTTAAAGTTCAGCTATGGCTCCTTTCCCACATCATCCCCAATTCTTTCAGCTCTATCTACCGTCCATACTTTGATAAAGATAACGATTTCTAAAGCACAGTTGAAAACAGACATTCACAAAGTGCTTAGCAAAGAAAACGACGAAACAAACCCAATGAACGATTAAATGAACATAAACTGTTGGTCAAACAGAGAAATTTACAAAAGAGTCAAAAACAGGGCAGGAACAAAACGAAAACTGAGAGTCAAGGAAATTAAAGCAGATAGAAGAAGTGAAAGTGATAAACTGGAAACATATGAAGCACTTTATGAATATATTTCATTAGTGTGATTAAAATGACAGCGTAAGAGTGAAGTGTAAAAATAAAGATTATGAAAATGATGACAACAACAATGATAATAAGAAGACAATAACACAATGAATAGATGACAACATCACTTCAGGGTTATCAAAATTAAAACAAAGATGGACAAACTGGACCAAGACAGAAGAGGAAACACTGAAGCGAAGAAGAGAGCAGAGCTTCAAAGTGAAGAAATAAACTAGATGAAACCCACAGAAACTCAGAGCTGCAATCACTTCGATATTCAAACTCACGTTCTCGAGTGTCTCGTCCAGGATGATGGCTCCGTATGTGGGGACGCCCATTTTATACTCTTTCCACTGTTCCAGAACTTTCTGTACGTCTTCTCCATGAGGCAGCAGGAACGGGCAGTGATGGAAAAGTTCAACGCCGTCAAGGACAAAGCATGACAACTAATACGAGGCATCCTACTGAGCTGGAGCTCATTTCTTATCAGGTAGAGAAAAGGATCGAGTCTCTAAGACACACAATTTAATGTTTGACTCTCCTGATAAGGTCAGTGCTTCAGCATGCTCCAGCTGTTCAGGCCTCACTTACACACATGTATGATGACTGCAGCTGATGCAGCCGACAGAGTCTCTGTCACACAGGCTCACATTGGACCTACAGCTCAGGGTTCTTATTGTTTTTACCTGCTAACTTCATGGGTCTGCTTTGACTCAGAGGCATTTTGGGCTTTTGTTTCAACTATAAAGGGAAATTAAAATAAGATATACTATCATAAATGATGCCCTTTACATTTGATGTTTTTATGTTTATACATCATACATACTTTTTCCCTCTGATGCGTTTATCATTAATATGTTTTTTTAACACTCAAATTTCGTTGGGATACAGAAGGAATCCATTATCTGTATTGCTGATCCCTTTTGGGGTCACAGGGGGACTGAGCCTGTTACATCTGACTCTAGGCAAGAGGTGGGGTACTGGGCCCCAGCCAATCACAGGGCTGACACAGAGATACAGAGATACAGAGAACCATGTCAGTCATACACACTCGCCTCAGAACAATTTGGAGCCACCAATTCACCTAAGGAGCAGATTTTGATCTGTGGGATGAAACCAGAGGATCTGGATAAACCCACACATGCACAAGGAGAATATGTAACTCCACATAGGCAGGACCAGACTGACATGGGGGTCAAACTAGCAACCTTCTTTGAGTGAGGCACGTGCACTACCTGCTGCTCCGCTGCCTGTGACTTAAAAACATCTGTAACCGTCCCAAATGTTGTTGCTCCTTAATGGCAGCCTGGACTCAGTAAAGGGGCTGAAATACAGGCCTCCACCATTAATCCAAGTTTAACTGAACATTTGAAGCTCAAAGGGATACTAAGTTCTGTGAAGTGTGACATCACAAGAGCAGATTATGAAGCCTAAAACATAAAAATACATGAAATGTAAGCAGGGGTGCTGCCAGAGCACAAACCTCTCTGAACCTGTTAGCCCACACTAGACCATCCAAAAACCTCTCTGTGTCATGACCCTAACTCACTGAGTTCACAGACAGAAAAACAACTCCTTGAGGAGGTCTTCATGGTGTCATTAAGGATATCAGCCTTGGCAAAGTCTCTGATGCCACAGGTCGGAGCTCCGGGCGTGTTCTGAATGCTGAAGTCGAGGTAAAACCAGTGAGCCAGCTCGATCTGAAAACACACTCTGATGGCGTTATCTCTCTCCTCACTCGGGATGTGCAGGATGAAGCGACTGAAACACACCAATGTAAGAAATGGTCAAATATTATATTGACTATTAAAATCAAATGTAAAGTGACACAAGGCAGTCCTGATGGTCACCGGAGAACACAGATGGACGGAAAGATCCAGAGCCATGAAACAGAAATACAGCACTGACGGCCAGTTAAGAGAGATTTATCAAATAAATGCATTTCAGGTTTGTTTATGGTGAAAGAATTCCTAAGACTTTTGCAATAAAGGGATGTTAAAATTAATCTTTTGATGGATGCATCAGGATGATAGGACAGTCAGTAGTGGCTTAATCTGCAAAGGCTGCTGCTTGACTGCAGTGTCAGTTCAGTTTCTCAGGAAGAAAACAAGTTCATGGAAAGGAGAACTGTGAAATCTATTTATTCTGCTTTACAATGAATAGATATATTGGCTGCAGTTGTTGTGCAGCTTCAATAGTCATTTCTAATAAATAAAGAAGTTTTTGTTTATCTGGCTGCTTGATTTTTTATCTAAAAGTCACCTGGTGCAGAAATATGGAGAATCAGTGCGCATTATGGCGTTTTTGATGACTAAGAACAGAACACTTGTTCACACATTTAAAGAGTCTCTAAAAACCAAACACAGAAACATTAACGCCATTTCTGGATTTCACACGGGGTGTCATGAGCACAGTCTATCACATGTTCTTGTGTCTTCGGGCAAGAAATGGAAAACCAAGCTGTTCTCACTGCTGGATTAACCCACACATGCACAAGGAGTGCATGTGCCCTCCGCACAGAGAGGATCTCACTGATCAGAGAGTTGAACCAGCATCCTCACTGTGATATAACAGCATTACCTGCAGCCCACTGCTGCTGACTTAATACTGTCATTAATTTGTAGTCTTTTTAATTAATTAAGTTCGTACAGTTTTATTGAATTTATGATAAAAAACAAACACTTGTTGGATCTTTGGTCAAATTGTGTTACCTAGGTTAACAAAATGAGAAAAATATGAAAGTTAAATTTATTTATTATGTGTTTTATGACCTACAGAGTTAATTCATAAGGGCTGAGGGGATCTATACTCTCTTTGTATCCATGTGCTCAAAGTTATGTTATATTATATTTAACATTTAAGCATTAATAAATATTAAAACGTGATTATTTTGTGGATATCTGCCAGCACAGACCATCCAGCTGGGCTGAGGAGATCTCCACTCTCTTTTTCTCCATGTGTTCGATGTTATATTAAATAGTATTTCATAAAAAAGCATAGATAAATGTGAAAACGTGAAAATGAAGTGTGTATTTACCTGCACAGGTCATCCAGCAGGGCTGAGGGGATCTCCACTCTCTTTGTCTCCATGTTGGCACTTATCTTCGTTTCTCTTCCTCTGGACGACCCGCTGAATCATCCATCAGAGTTTAAACTGTAGCTCCATGTCCCCGTCGGAGGGTCTGAGGGTTAAATTCGTCATAAATATTAAAATACGCTAAAATCAGCAGGCAAAAGTTGGTGATGTTCTTCTGCTGAACCGGGAAGTAGACAAACTCCCGTTTTCTAGTGCTGCATTCACTAAACATGGGAAACAGAAACACTATTAGATTTCAGATCGTTGTTTCGGCTCTATGATATTATACCCTGCTTATTTCAGGACAGACATCTTACAAGGGACATTGAGACATCCCATAATACTGCCAGAACATAATTTCATTAACCTCCATAATTTCTATGGTATGCGTCTAGGAAATGACGCATTTATATTTGACATCAAGTATTTATACACTCTTGACATACATAAAAACGACGAATCAACCACGAAGTGAACGTAACATTGGTTTATAGCCGGAAGTAAGTCATCCAATTACATGTCTGGAAGGAAGGCGCGAGTTAACAAGATGGAACGCTATTGGTTAATTTTTCTCTCAATCATCAGGAAGAGCGAGACACACAGCAGGAGGGTTACCGAGCAGGATAAACAAGAAAACAACACAGTTAATGAAACAGACGTTGATGAATAAATGAATTAATGACTGGAATGTAATAACAATGAAGCAAGCTGAGAGTTTTAAAGTGTTTCTAAATATGTTGTTCGTCCTGTTACACCAGCTCCTACGAACGGAGATAATTCAGTTTGCAGCTAAACTTAAAGTGAAGTCTAATTTCCTCTGAGAAGGGTTTTTAATTCGATTCATTCCTGAACATAAAAGCAAACGTACACACACACACACACACAGAGTTAGAGGGACAATTACAAGAAAATAGAACTTAAAAGTAAAGAACATTTTTGTTTAGGTCAACATGCCTAAAGAATACTCCAATAAACTAAAATGGACTTGAAGTCTATAACTGGTATGGACTGGTAGTATATGGATAATGCTTAATACAGACTGATGGTAAAAACGTTGAGTAACAAACTTTCTAAGCCGAGGTTGCACGGAGACTTGACTGTGGCAGAATGACCACATTCTCTGCGTCAGTGGACCTTAGTCTGTCTCTGACTGCTGTGCCTCGCGGTCCTGTAATGTTCTGCATCTTTTCATTCCTTTCGGGACTGAATGAGGGAAGAGAGCATCCAGCTCTGCTGCCTCCACAGCGTGCAACTCTTGACACAGAGCTGAAGCTCTCAGAACTGATTTCTCTAAAGAGCCCCACGGTCCATGCTGATGGATAAAAAGCGTGAGCATTGAACAGTGCCTGGGTTTGTTAATTATTTATCTTAAAATTGAACACTTTATCACAAAACCTTACACTCACAAATTATATATATATTTTTTTACTTTATGCGTATTACTACCATTCAATGTTTTTTTTCATGTTGCTCACCTCTTGGCCAGGTCAACTTTGTAAAACAGATCTTGATCTCAATGGGTCTTTTGTCTGGTTAAATAAAATATGTCTGTTCATGTATGTTTAGACTTGTTTCCCCACTATCAGAGACTTTGAAACATAAAAGTGTCAAAGTTACATATGGTTGATTTATGGACACCCACACCATCAGACAGATTTTAAAACAGTTCTTTATGGTTTCAAAGTTAAATACTGTCACTTTAAGGAGGGTCAACCATTATTTCCAGCTAAGGCTCGGAAGGTTCTGATGAATCTGTTGGCACTGACAGTAAGCTTTATATCTGCAGACTGATCAACATACTGCATACAAAACTGTGCATGTTATTTTTGTCTCTTATTTTTGGTTTAACCTTAAAGAGGACATATCATGCTTGTTTCTCCTTTTCACTATGCCAGACTGGATGCCTGTAAAGCATTTCTGCCCTCAGTACAAGTCATTTAGTTCCTTCATTGCCCCACAATAGCGTTCCCAAAATCCTCATTTTAGGCCATTACGAAGCCCACGTTGAAACACTCTGTCTCAAGGCTGACCTAAAATTACCTCGCAATGTCACAGCCCTTTGTGCTCTGATTGGTCAGTTCTATCGGGGGTAGAGCCAGCCTGTCCTCCTTCTTCTACTGTATTTTCCAGCAGGCCCAAAGCAGCGAACGCGTATTGAGTCCCCCTACAGGCCAGAGCTGGTAATGAGGGAGTGTGAGCTAGGGAGATTTATACGGCTGCTGGTGGATGTGTTCCTCAGTGAGGGTTTGTGGCTGACGGACATCACAGAGGAGGAAGTGTTTTATCAGATTACTCCAATAAAAAGAAAGGTACCTCGTGTCGTCACGACGTTTGAAATCTCGCGGCCATCTCGCAATGACCTATTTTCAGAGGCATCAAATCTCGTTCTAGGATATCAGAAAAAATACAAATCTCATTTTTTGAAAATTAAGGGGGTGTAAGGTCTTGTTTTCAAATTTATTATATTATATGTTAGTATTAAATCATGCATCAGCATGATATGTCTCCTTTAACAAAAGTAAGGTGGTCCATCAAGCTGAATCCATGTGTTTGAACTTGAGTAAAGAACAAAGACGCTCAGAGACTTTATTGCTTTAATAGTAAAATATTTTACAGGGAAGTCAACATTATTTACATTTTAAAATCAATAATCAAACATCAGTAACAGCAGTGATTTTTAATGTACAGTCAGAACATTTAAATGAATAAAACAACAGACTGAGGCCTGACCTCACGCCCCCCCGCCCCGAACATTTAACCATTAAATCACTGAAGTGTCTGTCACACGGCCGTTAATGAAATAAACAAATTTACTAAGCTCCTCACACCAGTCTTAAGATTGTCCTTGTTCTTGCTGCTCAGAGATTTTCCACCCCACGGATGCGTCGAGCCAGCTGGATGTCCCGGGGAAACAGGGTGACCCGTTTGGCGTGGATGGCGCACAGGTTGGCGTCTGAGAACAACATGACGAGGAAGGCCTCTGCAGCCTGCAGAGAGGGAGGAGGATGAGCAGACAAAGGATTAAAACATTTATATGAAGAAGTCTGACTTAATGTTTTATAAGGAAATTAAATGAACACTCGAGTGCTTACTAACAGCTTCATGATTCATTGTAAAAACTCTTATGAGTGATGTTACATAAAATTTAATTTGGAGTGTTGCAGATAAGATTAGATCGTACTTCATTGATCCCTTTGGTGAAACTTCCTCAGGAAATTGGGATTCAGAAACAGTTCAGTATTACAGATTGAATATGTATATATTTATATATATATATGAAGAAAGATCTAAACAAATATATGAATAAATATAAATTAAACAAAAACCTAATCATATGGCTACTGGCTGGCTAATGCTCCTTCCTGTCCTCGGTCTTCCTGTTACTCTTCTTCCCCTCAGTGAGGAGTTGTACAGCTTGATGGCCTGAGGGCCAAAAGAGTTTCTCAGTCTGTTGGTCCTGCACTTGTGAAGGCAGTCTAGGGCTGAACAGGCTCCTGTGGTTGAATTTTTTGAATTTATTTATTTGATAGGGACAATGCAGTTTAACATAGTTCCATCACTGAGCATGAATCTGATGTGCTGAGTTTATAGCAAATGCTAATTTCCAACTCTTGTTCCTAGTTGGGCCTTTAAATATAAAAGTCAGAAAATGTACAATATTTAACATCATAAAATAACAAAAAAAGTTTAGAAAACAATAAAATACATGTTCACATAAAAACAAGTTATTACACAAACCAGTTCAAAATAAGCAAAAAAAAAAGTGGCAGACTAAGAATGATTACAGCTCTGATTTAGTTTTAGCAAGCATTTGATCTTTGTATAGAAGGGTTTTTAAATCTGTGGTTAATTTAATTTCGGTTGGTAATGAATTCCAGAGTTTAGAGCCTCTAAAAGAGAAAGCTGACTGTCCAAATGTTGACTTACATTTTTGTACGCTACAGTTTCCATTCACTTTGCCTCTTGTTACTCTGCTGCTGTTCTGTCTTTGAATAAATTTGGATAAGGGTTTAGGGGTAAGATTATTAATACATTTAAAAACTAGTTTAAGGAAAGAAAACTGCATGAGGCTTTCAAAGCTCAATAGATTATATTTTTTCAAAATGTGGCCGTGGTGCCAACGGATGGGTTGCTGAAGACGATGTGCACAGGGTGACTGGCACCTTCCATAATGTCCAGCAGTTTGTCTGGAGTTCTTTCCTCTGCCACCATTACCAGAGTCCAGCTTCACGTGGACCACAGAGCCGGCCCGCCAGATCAGTTTCTCTTTTTTTGTGAGCCGTTGTCTGACAGTGAACAGAGAAAGAGTTTAACTGAAAACTCATCTCACACACAAGTCAACACTGTGACGCATGTTAGGCTTCTGAACCAGTGCTTTTTATTAATAATATTTACTCATAATTATTTATCCCAGAGTGCTTTAAAAAGAAAAAAAAATGATGTTGATGAATATGAAACACCGCAGTGAGATACAGGCATTCAGTTTAATCCAATTAAAGCCCCAAAATGATGTCCAAATAATTCCACCAAAACCCCGTTTTAAAATGGTAAATGGACTTGAGCTTATATAGGGTTTCTAGTCTTTGAAAACTCAAAGCTGCTTTACACTGCAGGTCACACGTACCCATTCAGGCTGATGGTTCAGAGTTTCTATGTTAGTTATCCATCAGTACCAACTAACACATTCATGTCCTTTCATGCCCATTTACACTGATGCAGTGGTGGGAGCAACCAGGGGTTAAGTGTCTTGCTCAAGGACACATTGCCATGTCCCGACCTCAGTCTGATGGAAAGGCCATCTATAAAATGAGTTTTCAGACTGGATTGGAAAGCAGAAATAGTTCCTGCAGACTGAATATGAAGTGAAGACTGATCCAGAGCCGAGGCCAGTCACCTCTGTGACCTCCTGACCTTGGCCTGGACTCAGGGACTGTCAGCAGGCCTGATCCAGCTGAGCTGAGGGGCGGTCTTCAGTAGAAGTATTCAGGTGTGAGACCATGTCAGGGTTTGTCAGCTAAAGTAGGACTTTAGAAAATGGAGATCAGCAGCATGAAGCTGGAACAGGGCTGATGTGAGAAGAGTTTGGAGTTTGAACTTAGCACACAAGCTCTGAGACCAGTCAAAGTTTTCTATTCTAATCCATCTTCAGTGTTAGGAAACAAATTTTTGAGGAAACACTTCCTGGATTGAGTGACTGCTATTCAAAATTTGTTTTTGTAAATTAATCTCCGATAAAGCTCCACGTCCACAGTCTGTAATCTGCTCAGGAGTGTTAGCTTTATTGCTAATTAGTGATTTTTCAGAAGAGTCAAAGATAAATCATTTATGCTCCTTTAAAATGGTCATTTTTGAGGCTGTTTTGATTTTGAATGATTGAGACAAAAATGTGAAAAAGAGATTTGAGTAGAAATTTAGAGATTAAAGATGAAATGACAAAAAAAATGTCGAAGTACAAATTTTTGATAAAAGTCAAAATGTCAAAAAAAAAAGCTGATGTGTCGACAGTAAATTCGAAATACATTGTATGTAGACTTATAACTTTAATCTCATCACTATGATCATGAAATTGTATTTCAACTTTATTGTCCACATTTCAACTTTTATCTCAAATTCCATCTTAATTGTCATCATTTTGATTTTATTTTCGCCCTGCTGAAAAAACTAGCCAATCGTAGCACACTACGCACAGTGCATGGTGGGACCTCCTGTTTGGTTATGTAGCGTGAAGCTACGGCAAAAAGAGAAAAGGAGATAAAATCTTGAAGATATCGGAACAAAAATCTGTTCTAAAGCAGCTGTATTATTCACTGATTATAGACATTGCAGTTGTTCTAATTGTTGCACTTTAAGAGATAATGTTGGCATTGTTGTTCATTACCTTTTATGTTGACATTTATTGCACATTTTTATAAAAACTGCACTATTTAAATTGAAACCTGTTCGGAAAGTTTCTTTAGCTTTAATTGTCATTTTTTCTTCTTCTAGGGTTTTACATGTTTTATATGTTAAACATAGGGGAAAAAATGGTCAAACATGCAAATTAGTCAAGAAAAAATCAAAGTAAAAAAGAATCATGAGAAAATCGTAATCGTGATTTTATTTTTAAAAAATCGTGATGATATTTTTGCCATATCGCCCACCCCTAGGACAAAGACACCATGACTTACATTAAATCTTGAATATATGTTTCCCTTAGAAGCCACTGACGTAAAAAGAAAAATTATTCCCAAAAAATAAAATTAAGAAAGGCCTTTATTTGGTGCTCCGGTGGCACAAAGCTCCACCGAAGATTCTTTATCTGAGTGAGAATGTGAAAAACTGTCCTTCCTGTTCACAAATCATTTAAAGGTCCTGGACCTGAACTTGGATCTCCACCAAAATCTAACAACTTCTCCTTAAGTTCTGAAAGTTTGCTGAGGACTTTTTGAGCAGGCATCTGCCTCCATGAAGACCAAAACACCAGGAGACCCTGTCAGCACCCTGAGACAGCCTGTTTGTGTTTACCTCCTGCAGAGCGAGCAGAGCGTAGACCTGCCACCTCAGAGCGTCTCTGGAGAAACTCTGACACACCTCACGTACCTGAAAACAGACAAACATCAACCTAAGGATCTTTACGCTCCATGTTGAGGCATCTCTGTAGAGGGAGACGGACGGTTTCTGGACCAACTCACCAGGCGGGAGAACGGAGCCTTCCTCACCAGCAGGTCTGTGCTCTTCTGAAACCTCCTGATCTCCATCAGAGCTCTGGTTCCTGGGCGGAAACGTTTTTTTCTAGGAGAGACAGGGGCCAGCTCTGGACAAAAGGGACAGAAGGTTTAATGCAAGGGAGGATGATGCAGACCAGAGACCTGGTTCAGACTTCTGACTAACAACTGAACCTGGAAGATGCCTACATAATTGGATTTATGATAACAGGTTTCCTGCTGTTTGGAGTTAGCAGTTTCCTGATCTATCACAAAGTTGGGAAGACTCTGGCAGCACTTTTGGCAATTGAGAAGCTGCCCGTCATGAGTGAAGGACTGCTCAGGTTTGTTAACACCCAGACCAAGCAATATGTGAGCTCAATCAAGCACAATGCGATTCTTGAACTTGTTCACGAGCAGGATAACACCATGGAGACGTTGAAGGCTTGGCTCGGCTGAATGGGCCGAGATAATGGATAATCGGTCGAGAGACCAGAGAAGTGTAGGCTGATGGATAAATACAGTATCTGTTTTGGCTATATATATATATATATATATATATATATATATACATATATGAAGAAAGATCTAACAAATATATGAATAAATATAAATTAAACAAAAACCTAATCATAGTAGATGGCAATGTTGGTCTGTAATGAAACAGTGGCACTAGAATACAGGTACGCTTTTCAAAGCAGACAAACTTTTCACAAACAACAATGATAAGTGGATGTACAAAGATGGTGGACTTCATTGTTTGGACAACAAATCTGTCTGGACAGTTCTGTCTGGATAACAAACCAAGCACAGCAAACAGTACACGTTGCTCAGTAGACAGCCGAAGCTGTTGTTGTTCCTGGTATGCGCGTGCACCCTTCATGTGAAAAAGAGTACTGCACATGCGTTGATGTCAGCATTTCACCCTAAAATGCTGAATCTTGTCTACACGAAGATGGAAACCGATCATTTTCGAAATTCTCCGCTCTGGACCCTTGTTTCAAAAGTTTCAGATTCAGGCACTCCAGGCAACGTTCTCTTGTAAATGGGAGGTGAAAACGCAATTAAAACTCTCAGTATTTAGACGCTTTCGTGTAAACCGCCCCAAAGTATTTTAAGGCTCTGGAGAAAACAGAAATCTGAGTGGATCCCAAAAAAAAAAAAAAAAAGGCTCCATTATTCTGGATCCACACACCTGTGCCCAGGTAAGATCCAACAGCACTGGTAACTATGAATTCATACACTTACACTTACAAAATCACATCATAAAAGTTACTAATAGTGTGTTACACTAACCTGAGAGTTCAGATAAGTGACATCACACCCTCCTTAAAAGGTGTTTCAGTTGCAGGCTGCTTAACTCATGGTGACTGAAGGTCCTCCAGCATCCTGAATTCTGTCTTATAGGTGCTTTGTCAGATTCTCAGCAGGAATATTCTAAACTTTGAGATCAATTGGAACAGAACAGTGGCATGCTGGGAAAGTGAGGGTGAGGGTCCTGCATGCAGGAAGGTCCATCAGTCTGACAATCAAACCATTCTGGGAGAGAAATCTCCCGGGCATCACTGGGGTGAGCCATCAGATATCAAACCTGCTCCAGTTTTTATGAAGGTGCGTCATTAAGAATAAACAATCAAAAAACACCAGAGTTTCCTCAGGGTTCTTATTCTGCTCTATATTTCTTCTTCTATCAGTAACCTGACCGACATCACTTACTCAAATGTTTGTTGTCCTGCTCACCTGATTGTTGGCTCCGTCTCTGACCCCGAGGTGTACCAGAGGTTGGTGGGGCCGGGGCCGGGGCTGGGGCTGGGGCTGGCGGGCGACGTTTCGGGGTCCTGCCTTTCCGGCGTGTTGCTGAAGTTTTGTGCCGCATCTTGTCCAACAGACAAGACAATAAACTGCAGCAGTCGCCTGAAACACAGAACAATAAGCCTGATTATAGTCGACTGAGTTTGGAAACATAGGGAGGAAATTAAATGATGTTAGAAGTCCATGCAGGACTATGTATGAACTATCAACAGCCCCTAATGCTGTAACAGCAGCTCTAAAACAAACCTTTGGTAATATCACCCATGGTGCACTTCACTCTAAAGATGGCCTATATTTGAACCACACAATCCAGCAGAAGTCCTTATTTAAAAGCACACTAAGATCTGTGATGACCTGAAATCTAAGGAGCCTTTAAACCTTATCTCTACTGTTTTTGTTTAACAGAAAAAAGAACCAAAGCTGCAGGAAAGCCTGTCAGAGGGATCAAATTTAATCAAACCAGAATACTGGGTTGTAATGTTGATGAAAGACCCTACTGAACAACAACAACAACAAAACGGAGCCATGTGAGCTCATAGATGAAAAAGAGAAACCACAGCTCTGCCACAACAGTCTTCATTTTTGAAGTTCAAGCAAAGTCTGAAATCTTTGACAAATGCGGAATCTGACAGGGACAGAAACAGGGATGGGAAAATGCTAAAATTTAATTAGTGCCATTACCGATTCTGCTTGTCGAGTCATTTCCTTAATGATGCCCTCATCAATTACTGTTATTTTTCTCTGTGAAATTCAGATCGTCTCTGTATTGAGTGGCAAAAACGGCAACCACGAGGCATGATTTTAATTGTTCTGCTGCTCATAGATTGATGTTTCTATCCTTAAAGCTGTGTGCTGTAAGTATCATTTAGTTGAAAATTAAGCCCTAGTTTTAACCACTTCTGTCCCCATCTGCTATAAACACACATTTTACTACATTTTTTAAAATAACTTCTGCTGAATGCAGAAATATATGAAGAGCATGAAGTCTTATGCTGTGTTTTTGGCTAAAAGAAAAATGCATTTGTTTCACCAACTCATTTCCTTGGCCAAGGAGGTTTCGGTTTTGCTTGCATTTGCAATTTCTCTGAAGGTCTCTGAACTTAAAAGTAGGGATGGGTGATGTTGCTTTTGCTGATATGCCATATAGGGATGTCCTGATCCGATACTGATATCGGATATCGGTCAAAAAAACAAATATCGGATTATAACGGCCTGCATCCTAAATCTCCGATATCAGCACTCCGATACAAGCAGTCCATTCTAATATATTTATTTTTTATTTTATTCAGTTGTAGAATATGCTTATGTTTAAGTTCAACACAGTGGTTATTTTGCAATTGGTGAAATATGTTTTTGTTTGATTTATTGAGCTCACTTTTCATAATATTTCTTATTTTCCAATATTTTTTATTCGTGTTGTTTTAATTGTAGTATATTCTTATGTTTAAGGTTAACATTTATTTAACCTATTGGTTAATAACAAATGGGTCAGTTTTTCTCATACCTACTATTGCTGACTGCTGTTCTCTGTTTGAGTAATCTGACCTGATCAAGCCTTTTCTTACAGTCCATACAACAAAATAGGTAATAAAAGTCTGTATGATTCCTGCTGATATCGTATCGGATTGATATCGGTATTGGCCAATACTCAAGGCTGCAATATCGGTATCGTATCGGAGGGGAAATAGTTGTATCGGGACACCCCTAATACCATAGTTCCAGACTCATGGCAGTGATATAGTCTATCCATGTGTTTGTGGAGGCCATCAGGTCTGTCCCATCAGAACCTACCTGCTCCTGTGTTTTCACAGCTAAACTAAAACTTATGATTGGGCCACCTGCAATGATAGATATTTTATCAAGGCACATTTTCAGTGGTAACATTCTAGGATATAATTCATTTGGACTATCAGTGCCTCCCCATAAAGTCGGGACATCAAATACTAAACAATCAAATACAATACAATACACATACATCAAATAATCAAAGACAAATTCAACGAACAACTTCGTTAGGATGAAAAACGTACTGTGAACTCTGAGCATGAGTTAACACGGTAACTCTTCGCCCTATAACACGGTGTTAGCTTAAACGGTACGCTCCTGTCCCTTTAACAGAGCACTAACGGCCATAACTGCGGTTTATCAATAAAAAAAGGACAAATATGTTTCTTTAGAGAGCTGATAATCAGCTGGAGCTGTTTTAAAACCTACCTGTTCAGCAGAATGAAACCCTCAGAGAGTTTTTAATGAAATACGACAAATCCAGCACACGAACTTCACTGCACACAACAGAAGCCGACTGAAATTCAAATACTGCCCCCGCGCCGCCACAGCCAATCAGCGAGGAAGAGACCGAGTGGCCCGGGAGCGCTTGGTGTTTCATACTGGGACTTGCTGAACGGGCGGCTATGAGAACTTCAATGATGTGGTGCGGTACCTTAGGTATCGGGCTGACCCGGTTAAAAAAAAACACCAGAAGACTAAGTAAAGGTAAGATGGACATTGGACAGTCCCCTCAGTAAGGAAGACATTTAACACTAAAACACATTCACAACTTAAAATATATCAGGTGATATAACACAAAATATCAAAGATAATACAGCAGAAAATATAACAGACCGTTTAACACAGCATCAACAATAACTGATTGTACAACAGCAATTTTTAGTTCTTTTGTTTATGGTGTCCTTATATTCAGAGTAATTTGGAGATTTTTAGTGTTATGTGGCTGCAAACTTAAGTTTGAAAGCCTTTAATTGCTTAATGTTTGCCCCGTCTCGGCCATTGTGGCCATTACGTCATTTCCTTAAAGTAATAAATAACTTTAATCTTTAGTATAGAATCTGGTTTCTTAGGTTGCTCCTCTTTTCCCCTGACTGAGCCGCATTGAAACATTCATTATCAGGAAAATAAACAAGTTGATAAAAAGGAATTTCCATTTGAAGTAAGATCACACACAGTGGAAGAGTCTTTAAATGTCTTTATTGAAAACATGATCCCATTTCATAAACAGGGACACACTGAGCAGGTCATCAATGGCTACATGAATAAATGGTCATATTAATCTACATGATGGAGAATTTATGGAGTAAAGGAAACTCAGGACCTGCTGTGAATATTCTTTTGATGGCAGATTCAGACACTAATCATTTTACATACCAAACCCTTTTATCAAAAATAAACATGCCATCCTCCAGGTAGGACCAGGAGGGTTTTAAGAAAAAAACAAGATCTAATGTTCCTCTGTTTTTCCTCTTTTTATTCTGTGTCCATCACGTGCACTGACTCATCAACCACGTCCAGGGTCAGCGGGGTCACAGTTTTAGTGATGACGGCCGTGGTGCCTGGCTTGTATCGGTAATTACCCTCTCTGAAAAACAAACACCAAAAATACATTAACTATATGGGGTTTGAACGTGTTAAACAGTACATCATCAGGTTGAATGCCATCATAGTTTGTATTTATGTTGACGTTATTGTCCTTGAGATGAGAGAGTTTTTTAGTTTTCACTTCAAGAGAAAATCAGAGTGTTGAAAAAATGTTGAACAGATGGAACAGATGGAATTGTCCATTAAGACCCCTCCAGTTACAGTTAAATTCCTCCATTTTATCTCATAAACACATTTTTATTTTTATTTAGGCTGAAAATATTGAACCAACAGAGTCTTCAGATCAATAAACCAAACAGGTTCATAGGAGGAGCATGTTATTAATATTAATAATAACGTTATTATGAAATGAAAGAGTTAAATGGGGCCTGTCTTTGAAAATAAAACTAGACTGATAGTTCACCTGCACATTGTTTGAACCAGTATTGATCATTCTTCCAGATGAGCATTTATAAACTAAAGGATACAAATTGATAAAAGACAAGATTGATAGAGAAAACGTTAAATTGTTAATCTAGTGTCCTGTTGTAAACAGTCTCCAAATCAAGTGCCTTAGAATGAAAACTGTCTTAAGTCTAGAAGCTACGACCCCCGTAGATCCCTATCAATAGACCTCCTGACACCTAAAACTCAGACTGACCCCACCCATCCTTGCACCATTGATTGAACTTTGTATGCATACTGGCAAAGGAAACATCTGTCTGCTACAGTTTTCCCATGTCTTAATACACTTCAGGCCCTGAAGTTACAAGACAACGCTGTAACCAAAAATGGAAAAGTTTTTCCTTTGCGTTTTTAAAAAGCACTCTGTGTTCACACGGATCTACGAGAACAACTGAAAACGCTGTAGTGTGCATGCCTGGCCAGTAGATGGCGATGTCTGTTTGTAGTATCAAATATAAAACCACCACACCAACAACAGAGATGGAGCAAGTCCATCTGAACATTTTCACAGGTAACCTGGTTAAAATGTGCCTGATTTGGCAGCTGCAGCAGCCTCAGGTGTGCTCCTGCTGTGACTCAGGTGAGCTCACTCACCGTTTCCCCTTGGTGGTGGGTTTGTCAAAGCCCCTCAGGTACTCCACTCCCCGCTCTGTGATCACACACAGGTCTACGTTACTCCCCGAGCCCAGGTCGCAAAAAATCCCCGCCGCAATGGCATCACGGACCAACGTCTTTGCCTCCTCCAGCTGAAGGACGAGGAAGGGGATGAAGAGGTGGGTGCAGAACAGAAGTAAGAAGAGGACTTTAAAAAAATGTCTTATATAAAAATACACTTTTTGAATGTCTTATGTTAATATGGACCTTTTCAGATGGCTTTTTTAAATAAAGACTTTTGAAAATATCACATATAAATATAGACCTTTATACTGTCTTACACAAGTACAAACTTTTTAAAATATCTTAAATAAATACAATTTATGAGAATACACATAGACTTTCAAATGACTTACATGAGTATAGCCTTTTTATATTTTATAAAAATATAAACTTCCTAAAATATCTTAAAACACACTTTTGAAAATGTCTCATATAAATATAGAATTATTAAATTGTATCATATAAATATAGACTTTTTATTGACTTGATTATTGATATTGACTTTTTAATGTATGATTTGAATGTGGACCTTATCAGATGTCTGTATAAATATAGACTTTTTAAAATGTCTCACACAAGTGTAGGTATTTTAAAAGTGTCTTTTGTTAGGAAAGATTATTTCAAATGTTTTACACTAGTATTAACTTTTAAATATATATTTCATATAAATATAGACTTTTTTAAATATTTCATATAAATATGGACTTTTTAAAATGTCTTGAATAAATATAGACTTTGTAAACACCTTTTGTAGATATGGACATTTTAAATGTCTTACATTAATACAGACTTTTGAAAATATCTCATATATAGAGACTTTTTAACTGCCTTACACAAGTATAAACTTCTCAAAATATTGATATAAATATGGACTTTGTTAATGTTTTATATCAATAAAATCTTTAAATGTGTCTTTAATAAATATAGACCTTTTTAAAAAAAATTTTTTACAAATATAGACTTCTTAAAAAATCTTATATAAATACAGACTTATTAAAATGTATTAATACAGACTTTAAAAAGGTCTTCTATAAATATTAATTTCTTGAATTGTCTTATGAATACAGACTTTAAATGTCTTATATGACTTTATCTCTCTGAGGCTCTGGCTGATGTTAGACTGACTCAATGATCAGACCTCCATGTTTGGCTTGAATCTGTCCTCGAACACCGAGACAGCGGCTGCAGCTCCAGAGCCTGAAACACAAACACGTTTGTCGTTATTCTCTCTGATGATTGATCAGATTCACTCTGCTCCTGAGGTCAAACTCCAGGTCATATGGATGTCAATATAAATGAAAAAAGAGTTGGTGGTGTGTTTGTACCCATGGTGAGGAAAGGCAGCTTGTCATATGATCCGTGAGGATAGACGCTGTACAGGTGAGCTCCGGTCACATCTACACCTCCAACGATCAGAGACGAGCCAATGTGACCCTGATACCTGCAAACACAACTCTGACTTCAGCCGCTCGATGTTACTGTGAGAGAACTGCTGTCTTTATCTCACTGAAAACACAATGAGACGCTTTCACAGCGAGGACCAACCTGTGAGGATCAAGTATTCATGGACTGAGCAGTACAGCTCAACATGTGCCAGTGCCCCCTCAAACTGAAGCTTTTTTTCTTGTGCGCTGAGTGTCAGGATTATTTAGTACCATTCACAAACTTTGGACCAAGTTCTGTGATACTGGACTGGTGTAGTCAAAGACAGACTGTGAGGGGGTGTCCCAGGAAGACAACACCCTGAGGAGATCAGTTCCTCGCCCTCGTCTCACTGAAAAACTGTTAGCTTTCTTCAGAAGAGTTTGGCACTTGTCTATTTGGGTCCTACCCGCGTGCTTATCTGTGTTGCTCACTCCATGAATGCACAATCCTTACAAGTTGTATCTTGTTGTAAAGGGGACTAATCAGGCTTTCCAGTGAAATAATTTTCCCATTTTCTTCATGGAGTATAAATATTAGAAAGGACAACGACATAAAGCATCAGCTAACCATTTTTACCAACACTGACCATCAGCTAATGGGTGTTGGATGAACAGACTTCAGTTGAAGATGTTTATTTGTAGTATATTTATATATATTTACTAGGGCTGTCACTTTAGTGCATTAATTAGATTAATTAATTACATCGCAAATTAATGCATTAAAAAAATTAATCGCGATTAATCATAGCACACAAACATTTTGATATTGGCCAGCTGGAGGACCCGTACATGGCAGTGGCACGTCACTTCACACACGCGTCTCTAGTCAAACCAAACAAAGCCCAGGTGACAACAGGAATGACATATTTAAGACTTAGTCTTACTTTATTTTTGAATTTATTTATCCATATTTGTACTACATTCTTTAATAATGCATCAGGCCTAATTGGTTTGCTGGATGTCCTCGACCTTTTTCTTATTTGAATTTGATTTATGAAACACACTTAAAGTGTTATTTGAGTTGCCTGATTGAGCTTAGAATTTTCTGGACAAGTTGCCCTGTCTTCGGATTTATTCAATCACCAGTAGAAATGTGGATTTACAAATCTTCACTTCTTAGTGTATTCATTTGATTAGTCATGCACTACAATTTTGTGATGTCCTAGAATTCAAATTCTTTATTTGGGTACTTTCAGCAGATATGAGATTAAAATGCGATTAATTAGATTAATTAATTATAAATCTGGTAATCAATTAGATCAATTTTTTTAATCGTCTGACAGCACTAATATTTATATATTTAAAGACCGCTGAACTGGAGAAAAGCATGATAAAATCTGGTGTTCATGCTGATCATATGGAGCAGACTTTGGTGTTTGGAGAACATGATGGATGGAAAACCATCTTCAGATCAGGATTAAATTAATCATCTTGTCCTAATAGTTTTTGAATTCAAGCCCTTTTTATGGCCATAAATCTACAAATAAAGGAATTAAGCAACTCAGTGTTTCACTAACTGATAGACAGAAAACATGCAGTCAGATATTTAACTTCAGATCTGGGAAAAAGCAGAAGAACAAACATTTTAATCTTGTTTTATTTCTGCTTCAACTACGCATAAGACTAAAAGCACTCTGCTCTCCTCACCTGAACAGCATCTGCTTCAGCTGCCTGGTTACCATGGCGACCAGCGGAGGCCGCCCAGTGTTGAGCGTGTGCAGCTCCACGTTTGACGCCATCATCTGTGTGGTAATCTCTGCGTCCGCAGCCACGCCCGCTCCACAGCAGCTGAAACAGAAAACACCCGACCATGACTCGACTCATCAGATCATCAGACATCGCAGACACAGATCAGAGCTCTGAGGGGAAAGTCCTGAAGAAGAACTCCTCAAAACACAGACCTGGGACCAAGTCATTGTTATGCAAGTCACAAGTAAGGCTCAAGTCTTTGCCCTTAAGCGCCAAGTCAAGTTTAGAGTCAACACAGGCAAGTCTCAGGTCAAGTCTCAAGATAAGTCCTTGGTCCCACAGTTGGAGTTTCAAGTCCCCTCAAGTTTTTCGAGTCTTGTCTGTTTCTCCCTGGTCTGTCATGTCGTCCATCACGAGGTTTGACTTAAATATATTTGTTTTCCTGGTTGAGTATTGGCTAAGATTGGCTGACAGGTAGATTTCTGTAAATCAGTTCCTATTAGTTTAAGGGGTTGCATTTACATTTGTAGGGAATCAGTGATAAAATACACTTTTTCAAACTATGTCTAATCCCCCTCCTCGCCTTTTTTGAACTTGATAATGGTCTGGGGGCCGGTTATCTGTTGAGGGTCGGATGTTGCCTCAACGCCACCAGTTGATGATCACAGATGTTCAGTATGACCACAAATTTATCAAACAAGGTAAATTCTGCCCTCTTGTTAGTAATGTATAATATTCTTAGTAAAGAAAATATAGACACCTATTATCATTATGGTTATACATGTATATTTATCCTCTTATTTCTTAGTGTGGAAAGTCTTCACGCTGAAACCAGAAACGTGAATATCTTGTCTCTTATATCAGAGGACTGCGCTGTCGAGTCAGCAGAAGAACAACATCTCTTCGCTCTAAGACGCCATCACATCAACAAAAGAACTCATAGTCTCTAAATGTGAAAGGTGACAACTGTTGTGACACATGCTGGTGTAACCCAGAAACTGCATTATTACTGGTTGATGCTTGTGTGGTAAACTAGACCTTGACTGTTTAAACAGGAGAAGCTTAGACACACAATTCAGTGTGTGATGAAGTTGTCATCTGTTGTAAACAGCATGCACTCCTTCAAAGTAAATTATCTCAGAGGCAGTTTGGGAAATTTTCCTGACATTTTTAGTCTTAATTAGTTAAGGTGGCGTATTGCATTCACTTGAAAATAAATAAATTCCGCCTGTTTTTATAAGATACTATCTCGTAAAAACAGGATATATTTATTTATTTTGGATTTTCCTGTATTTATGAGATACTATCTTGTAAAAGCAGGAATTAATTTATTTTGGATTTTCCTGTTTTTATGAGATACTATCTTTTGAAAACAGGAATTTATTTATTTTCAAGTTTCCTGTTTTCATGAGATACTAAGGAATGTTAAAAGTAACGAACATGTCGCGCATGTAAGACCTTATTCAGTTTTATTTCTCGTTCGATTCGGTTATTAGTTTGTCCACATTGCGACACCTGAGGAATTTGCGGTTGTTCCGATGCAAAGCCCACTCCGATCTGCTTGACATTGCAGTTTTTGTACATGATCAGTTGGACCAGTACAGCGGGCCTACCTTACCTGTGTTGACCAAGTACCTGCTTGATAACTGCAGCAGCCAATCTCGAAGCAAAGCGTCAGGGGGAATCCTGTTTTTACAAGATAGTATCTGATAAAAACAGGAAAATCAAAAATAAATAAATTCCTGTTTTTACGACATAGTATCTCATAAAAAAAGGCAGATTTTTATTTATTTTCAAGTGAATGCAATACGCCACCGTAATAAGTTGTGAAATGGAAGGAAACACTGATTTTTTGCACTTTTAGATAAAACACTGAAGGCATGGCGCTTGCAGCTCTTTTTTTGTAGAAATCTCAAGTCAAAAGTTGCACGGGTCCTGGGAGAACAACTAATATGTACTTGATACAACAGAGTAAGATAAAGTATGAATGTTTTTCCACTTAGGGCCCCTGCACATTTAAGACAGTTTCCCCATTTTTACCTGATTTAAACACCATCCAATGAAAACAGACCTGAGACCCACTTTTGGGCCTTGACCCACAGGTGGAGAATCGCTGCACTCTTGGACTGCATTTGGAACTCGACCCTCTAAAGATTGTTCTTTTGTCATGGAGAATAAGTGATGCAGGAAACCTCAGGGTGAATTTATCTTTTAGAAAGCAGTGAGTGAGTGAAAACAGTGACTCAGAGCTGGACTGATAAAGAATGTTGAGTTTTAACTAACCAAGAGGCTGACTCTTACGTTATAAGTTATTGTGTTCTCTAAAACCGTGCACGTGAGCCAACCAGACAGTTTAAATAATCAAAATCACACAAAGTGATTGATAATTCCTAGCTGTCCACTATGTTGTGAGTCTTTTGTTCAGCGCAGAAGGACGGAGTTATTTAGATGAAATATTCACATGCACATGAGCCGACATGCTGAAGGGCATAACTGACAGACATTAACAGTAACGGCTTTAAGTA
This sequence comes from Scarus forsteni, assembly GCA_036419115.1. Lineage (NCBI taxonomy): Eukaryota > Metazoa > Chordata > Actinopteri > Labriformes > Labridae > Scarus > Scarus forsteni. The sequence goes on from JAZDUH010000269.1 coordinate 23,644,837, forward strand.
AAAAAATATTAGACCTGTAGTTTACAGAGCGGATGGTGGCTGCATCACTGGACATGAGAAGGATGAAAATCTCTTTTTCTTCATGTTTTCCTTCCTTTGCTCTGTTTGAAAGTGTTACTTCAATCAGTGAGTGTTTCATTCATGTTAAAAGATGTTTGATTGAAGGCAGAGTTGATTTTGTTCATTGGGCCTCATGCAAGAACATTTTCGTATTCTCATCCTAAATTTTTGTACCTTTTTTCTTATGTTGCGTTCATATGAACATGCTCCGTCAGATTCAACAAACACTCCTATCTTTCGAAAAGTGTCTAAATGACCCGCGGAAACATGATGAACGCCACCTGTGCGTACTTAAGCGCGCATACACGAGGATAGCAGATTTGCACTAGTAACACCCCAAGAATACCATATAAGGATACGTATAAGGATCTTCCAAAAGAAGAAGCTCAGCCATGACGCAGCTGGTTACTCTCTCATTCAACGTTTTATACAGGCCAGTCTAATAAGCCTTCAATTAATAGATTTTAATGTATACTCTGGTTTGAGATCTTCAGATGTATTTCGTCTTATGCTTTATTTTATTAAAAACGCTTGGAATTAGTTAAATGTATAATCAGTAGGCTATGTAAGGAACTTGATTTGAAAAGAGCAGACCAATTTGTTGTGATTTTTAAGACAAGTCTGGACCACACGTAATTTGTGTTCGTACTTGAAAGAAAATTCTAAATACGAAAAAAATGCTGAATGCAACAAATTCTCCTAAATCCTTCGTACGCAACACTTACGAACATATTTGTTCGTACGAATGGTTCTTGCATGAGGCCCAATGTTTTTCATGTATGATTAGACTGTGCCAGAGGGAGTGGATGGCCCACACAGCCAGCAGCGTAAACGGTCAGACGTTAGGTCAGAGAAGGGTCAGAAACTGTCCCGGGCATGGATCCAAAACACAGTAAAGCAGCAAGTACTTTTAAGTCGAGTTTCAAATTTAAGATGTGGTCAAGTCGAAAATAGTCCTTCACTGCTTCTCTGTTGTGACTCACTAAATGTTGGGGGCGATGAAGTGGATCTTCATGCAGTTTTTATCGGCCACCACCATGTCGTCTGTGGCTCTGGTGTCTGCTCCCAGGATCACGCCGTCCTGATGAAGGAAAAACACAAAGAAAATAAATAAAACTATTATAATCAGTATGTTTGACTTTATTTGATCAGAAATGTTGAAAAGACTTAAACTTCAGAAATATCTGTCAAACATGACAGTGTGCTCACAAATCTGTCTCCTGATTTATAATTTGTTTCAGATTTTAATCATTATAAAATTATTCATATCTTCATTTATTTTATACTGCTTTGCTCTTCTTATTGTTCTCTCTGGAATTGTACTTTTTAATCAGTTTTTCAATTCAGTTCAAATGAGCTTCATCAGCACTGCCAAAAAAAAAGTCAGTGTTAATAGAACAATTAATCAGGAATAAAAATACAGAAACAAAAAAATATAACAGATAAATTAAAGGTAAAGATAAATAAATACAATCAGAGGGCTGGGGGGGGGGGGGCAGAGTGGATGGTAACACCTATGAAAATGATATGTGTGTTTATAACTGAACATTTAATCTACACTGATTATTTTTCTCTCTTCCATTTTATTGTTTTATTTCCACTGAATGTTTCTGTTCAGTTTGACTGGACTTTTATTTCTTCATTATTCCTTACATGTCTTCATGACACCTTTAATCAGCAGCTGTCTCAAACTCTTTATTTAATTTCATTTGATTCAGTTTGACTTTATTTTATGGTTTTTTTTTTTATCTCTGGGCAGTGTGCTCCCATATTTTGTTGTTAGGTTTTTGTGTTTTCTGGATTTTAATTACATACTGATAGATTTTAATTGATATGCTGTTCAGTTATTTCTCTTTTTTTTCTTTGCTCATATTTGTGCTTCTTCTTGGATTTGTATGTTTTATGCCAAAATTCTCATGCTTTGTTTTCCATTTTCTTTGGTTTCATGTCAAAGATCTTTGTAAATTTCTGTTTTAAAAACTGTTTTATAAATAAAGTTATTTTAACTAAGGCACCACCTGTGCAATGTCGGCTCTGAGATGCTTTTTTAAGACGAGTGCGAGTTTTGAATCAAAGTTTTAAATCATGTTAATGTGACAACAGTTATTCAAGTAATCCATCCATCATCTGTATCACTGATGAGAGGTGGGGTACACCCTGAACTGGTCTCCAGCCAATCTCAAGGCCACATAGAGAGACGGACAACCATTCTCCCTCGACTGATACTTCAGAAGAAGGAGAACATTCAAAGTCCACACAGACAGGTCCTACAGGATCTGGGGATCAAACCAGCAGCCTTCTTACTGTGAGGCACGAGCACCTCCTCAGATAATCATTTAAAAAATGTTTTAGTTGGTGACAACACGAGTGTGCGCTCCTTACCTTAAAAACAACCCCGGCGATGGTCGTCCCGGTCTTTCTGGCTTTAGGAGATTTATATCCGTGCTCTGACAAACTGGACTCCAGCACATTGTTCCTGAGGGGTCACAGAGACGGTGGCATAGCTGTAAATTCACTGATGAGCGAGGTCATGTGGCCACCCTGCACCTCCAGAGACCCTCAGAGGAGTTTAACTGGATCAGTTTCTGTAACTGCACTGTAAAACTTGACTGAGACGACAAGTTAATTCTGCCATTTTAATCTTGCATGTGGAGACTCTCCTAAAAGAATTTAACCCACAGAGCAGTTTCAGTGAACAGAACCATAAGAAAAAACTGAGATGTAGACCGACCCCCCAGAGGGTACCTGTGCAGGGTCAATGTCCCTTCAGGAGGTTAAAGCATTAAATCAGGTGATCTTACACCTTACATTTTACAGGGACAATGATTAAAGCTAACATCTTCTCTAAATTTTCTGTATCTTAAAATATTTGAGATTATTTAAAATGTTCTTAAAGGTCTCTCGTGACCCTTTCTTGATAATCCAGATCACAGGATCACTACCACAAAACATTCAGCACTGTTTTCTCTCTTATTTTACAGCCTTATTTTTAGGAGTGAATTTTTCACCTCAACACAGTGTCTGAATCAATAACATGTTTTGGGTGGTTGGTGATGCATGCAGGTGATGCTCAGGTGTAAATCTGTTCAGCAGTGATCAGGATCTCAGTGTCAATCATCAGGCTAATTTCTGTCTGAATGAAGAGATATCTGACTTCAGATTACTGCACAATGGCAGCCATTTTGTGAATTCATTATATTCTCATCAATAAGTAAACACTTGGTTAACACACACAGGCTATAAGAACATTTTAGTGCAACAGGACCACCACAGTCACACACCTCAGTATAATCAGCACAAACATGAGTTACTCTTCTTACTAAAGGTGAGTTAGTTTTACCTGCGGCTGTTCTCAAAGTTGAATCCCCCCCTCTGCTGCTCAGAGATGTTCACACTGTTGATCATCATCACTGAGAAGAAGAAGAGCTGAAGATAAAGACTAAAATGGCCTTAAATGAAAGATAAAGCCTTAAACTACAGCTGTGACCGTGTGTCAGCGCTTTAGACTGAGTACAGTTTCACTTTCACTTTAAGTCAAGCCCCGCCTTTTCCGGCTCTACACTGTAAAAAACACACTGACAAAGTGACTTCTGGTTTATAAACAGATTTATTTATCAACCTGAAATCAAAAAGGCGGCTCAGTAAAGTCATGACAGCATGCTTCACATCACATCAGTAAGAATCAGGTCTCAAAGATTCAAAATGCAGCAGGTGAAGAGACTTTGACCCTGATAATATTAATATAATATTTTCACTGTCTGTGGGAGTCAGATAATATTCTGAGAACATTCTGTAAACTCTTGTTAAGAACAACTCCATATTCAATTTTAAGGCATTAATGTCACCAGACCCTCTGAATCAGGGTCTTACAAAGTGAACACACCACACAAGGCCAATGTTACTCTGGACACTGACAAGGTAAAAGTAAATGTACTCTAAATACTTCCCCACATTAAACAGACAAGAACTCTGGTTTATTTATTTCAGTCTTTTTGTGAAGTCCTCAGTCCTTCTTCTTCACTATCATCAGCAGATGCTACAATAACATTCATCTTTTTAAGTCTGATGATGTTTGCTGATGTTTACACACAAGTATTTATAACCCTGTCTGTATACATTCATACATATACGACTTTGATCTAAATATATCTCACTTACATTCTGTTGTAAAAATGTATGAATGTATCAGAATCATCTACCTCATCATCACTTCAAGTCAACTTATATAAAACAAACATAAATAAAAAATCAGAACTGTTTTTATTGTCTCATCTGTTTTTAACACAAACTGTCACAATGAGAGGAACAACTCAGTGTCAAAAAAATGGAGGCTTTCAGTTCTCACACACACACACACACACACACACGCACACACGCACACTATAAGCGCTAAAGTCGCCAAACTGAGGCAAGCGACATTGCTGGATAAAACAGGCCATAGGTGTTAAAATAGTGCTGAGTAGATTTACTACTTTTCACCAGCAGACAGTGGGCAGGTGACAGGTTTATATTCAAAGTTTTGGCGTATATTTATTTTAAAACACACACACACCGGACCGAGGGACGCGAGTGTGGCTGTAGAGGCTGTGGAGCGGAGCAGAGAGAGATACACAGAGTGATAGAGAGTACTCACAATGCCGAGAGCACTTTGTCAAGTACTGTCTGACTCTGAATCTGAGGAATATTTACTCTCTGAGGATGACGGTCAGTCGTCCAGTGAGAACGAAACTGGCAGCGAGTGCGCGCAGCGGGAGCGGCTCCGCGCGCCATGACAGTCCCGGAGCAGCACAGACCGAGAGCTTTTCCTCTCCATGGCCAGCGACTGCCGAAGAGGGTACATGGTCTGGGATGCAGGGAAGCTCAAAACACCGCGAAAAGTGACGGTGTTAGCGGAGAATGAGAAAGACCGCGGAGCTCTGGTCAGACGAGGGAGAAGCCGGGGGTAAACAGTGCAGGCAGCAGAGGCGTTCATGCTCGGCCCGTAAATTACAGTGATGACGATGGCTGGGAAAACCAACCACTTTGAAACTATAGCCTTTTTAAATCTTGATAGCAAAACTGAATATTTCTTGAAAAAACTCTGTTGCCTGAAGGGATAATAAGCCACTTTTTACATGCAATCCAGGCTTTTGAAGAGAGGGAGCATAAACAGCTGGTTAAAATATATTGCTGAATAAATCCTAAAAACAGACTCACATGTGATGTGTATTTTTCCTGAAATAGTCTGTAGGCATCATCATTGTTCATCTTTTTCACTGCCGATATTGCCGATTTTTGCAACTAAAGATTGCAAAAATCGGCAATTTAAATCGTATCGGCACCTAAAAAAATCGCAATAAATCGTATCGGGAGAAAAGTGAATCGTCCCAGCCCTAATGTATATATATATATATATATATATATATATATATAAATTACAAAAATTAATCACAAGATTAATTATAGCACACAAATGTTTTTAATATTGTCCAGTTGAAGGACCCGTACATGGCAGTGTCTCTTCACACATGCGTCTCTCGTCAAATCGAACAAAGCCAAGGTGACAACATGAATGGCCTATTTGACACTGAGGAAGACCGTGACATTTGAGTCTTTCTGCGAGTCTTCGTGTTTCAGTGGTGTGGCAACTGTGTGGGCGTTTGGGTACAACTGATGTTTTTTACTCCTCGTTATTTTATTTCTGAATTTATTTATCTATATTTGTACTGCATTCTTAATAATGCATCAGGCGTAACTGGTTTTCTGAATGTCTTCAGCCTTTTTCTTGTTTTGAATTATATTTATGAAACACACTGAAAGTGTAATTTGAGCTGCCTGATTGAACTCAGAATTTTCTGGACAAGACGCCCTGACTTAGGTTTTATTCAATCACCAACAAAAATGTGGATTTACAAATCTTCTCTCCTAAGTGTATTGATTCGATTAGTCATGCAATACAATTTTGTGATGTCCTAGAAATCAAATTCTTTATTTGGGGACTTCAAGCAGATCTGAAATTATAATGCGATCAATTAGATTAATTAATTAAAAGTCATGTAATTAATTAATTATTTTTTTTAATCGCCTGACAGCACTTATATATATATATATATATATATATTATATATATATATATATATATACATATATATGTATATATATTTATATATATGTGTGTGTATATATATGTATATATGTGTATATATCTATATATATATGTATATATGTATATATATATATATATATATACATATATATATGTGTATATATATATATATATATATATATATATATATACTGACTTGTACCTCAGAGATCATGCACACATGTATAATCATTTTTTAGATAAATAGCAGAATCAAAAGTTTAACAGGAGTTATTGGGTGAATTTCCGTCAGTAAATAACTAAAATTAAAGCCGTCAGAAGGAGAGACAGAGAGGAGCTCATGAGTGAAGACAAAAATAAATGCAACCCCACTGGAAGTCACAAATACGTCCATGATAAGGGTCCGCTGAGGAACTCCATACATCATAGACTTGTTCCTGGGGGCCTCCATACGTCACAGACTTTTCTCACACATTCTTGACCCCTTGAGTGCAGCTCCATGGCCCCCTATTTGGTCTTGACCCTCCAGCTGAGACCCACAGTAGCACTACAGCATCTCTTTGACACCGGCCCCGTCCCTCACCATGCTGCGGTGCACTGACTGGTACACCTGCAGCACATCCTGAGCTGATGGGCGGAGCTTAGGCTCCACCTGTTTGCACTGTTCATGGATCTCAAAGAGGTGGAAGTGGACGAGGTCTCCTCCGGGCACCTGCCCCATCAGGTACCGCGTCACGTCAGGGATCTTCCAGATGTCTGTCTTCTCGTCGTATGGCTCCATCAGCTGGTCTGAAAACTCCTCGTCTGAGTGAGGCCACCGCTGTTCCGGGGCAACAAAGTCTCCTGTCAGCTCACGGTGCCCACACTTCACCAGCACACCTGTGGAGTGTTCCACCTGCGGAAGAGCGTCCAGGTCGTTGACCACCAGGCGGAACTGTGAGGTCAATAAGAGTTGGGACAGCGTTTTCTCCAAAGAGTTGGAGTCGCACATGACCCTGCAGCCGGCTGGGCTGCTGTGCAGGAACGCCAACATGGAAACGTAATCGATGGCCAGCTGCAGCCTCACCTGCCAGGTGTTGTGTTTGTCAAAGTGAGTAAGCCCCGCCTCCAGGGTCAGCAGGGAGCCCATGGGGTGGTACTCTGTGACCTGGGTACGGTCTGACAGGCAGAAACCCACCAGCTGCACAACGTGAGGAGACTGAAGTGCCTGGAGCATCGAAACACCGTGAAGGAAGTCATCCAGGTATTCAGGAGAGGAGAGCGAGGACAGCGCCACCTTCTGACCACGCCACTCCGACAGGTACACCTGGAGACAGAGAGCAAGAGGGGGTCTGACTTTGTTCACAGCTGATGGAGACGTGACGACGACATTATTACAGAGGGCTGAACCTCATCATCCTACAACTGAACGGAGATTTCACTGCATTAAAGAGTTTAAAAACTTCAGGACCTCACATTTCAAAAATCTTTTTAATTACAAATAATCATGAGCACCTTTAAGTCCCTCAGTTTCAGCTTAAAAATACCACAACAGACAATAAGGATGCACAAGGGCCTCAGACTTTTAAAGGTCTGCCTTCATTCGACTCAGCTGCTGTTCGAGCTTCACCCACAACAGTCAGAGCTTCCAGGACTGAGAAGGATCCACCGTCCAGAACATGTAGGGACGTGTTGGGGAAGAGATAAGTCATCAGTCTGTGGTTTCAGAGACACTCTCGAGTCAGGCTTAGACGGATGAACAAGGAGAGAGCGCGACAGGCTACAGCACATTCAGGCTGTAACATCTTATCATAAATGATACACATAAATCATCATCAGGGGGCTCATATTAATGAATCCTAGAGCATTAATCACACAGAGGGTCTGAGAACCTGATTTAATCTATGAATTGGAGTTGAAGTGGCAGAAGATTTGAGAAATCATAATGAAGGTGTTTTTTCAATGACTAACTCCAACACATTCTGCCCGCTACAGAGACACAACAACTTCAGTCAGTCATTTAAGGACAAAGAAACCTGTTTTCACTGTTTTATTTGTCATTTAAAGAGCAGTTTTTTGCCATCTATTAATCATATGAAAATGAATGATTGTTTTTAATCATTCTTATTTTTCGACCTGGCCCAAGAGCATGTGCCAAGACAAAGACTGGCTTGTGTTCAAACCTGGCTGACGATCCCTGATGTAGGACCCGTGGTCATGTGTTCAAATTTATTTGTTTTCTTTTGTTTTTTAGGGAGATGATAAAAACAACAATAATGATAAAGATATTGTTGAGGTAAAAATTGGTGCAACTGTCAGCAGACGTTCCCACATCCAGACTGTAGGTTTATCTTTGCTAACAAAAGTATAGTTCACATTTAAATGTAACAGGAAACTAAGACAGATGTTAATAATCAAAAGATGACAAAAAATAAAGAAACCTGTCATTTCTCACACTGTTACCAAAGACTGGAACAAAAATTCTGCATCCACATCCACATTCAGATCACCACCAACATCTGATAACTTCTGCCTTGTGCTGTGGTCAACATGCTCTGAAAACTTGATCAAAACCTGTTCCTAACTTTTGGAAGGACACTGTTAACAAACTAACAAACAAAGCGTTATGGCAAAGGTGGTAAAGTGCTTTTACCGCATGTCTGTGGCATTTTGATTATGCGTTGTCTCTGTCCAGGGAAAAAAATCTCAAATCAGGTTTTGGAGGAAAATCACATTTGTTGTTTTTAGGGTATTTCACACAGCCCTAAGAGTCTGAGGTTATTTTTCCTCTGTTGTCCCTGACAGGTGATCACAAACACATAAAAAAAACTAAGGGAGCGGTTTTAATGTCTCAAAAATGCAATAAAACTGATAGGACCATTTCCCACACTGCCCCCGACTGATAGCCCAGAGAAGAACAGGAGACGGAGCTTTTAGTCTTTAACTTGCACAAGGATTGGAGCAGTTTACAGCAGGGCAACTTCCTCTCGCATCCACAGCATCTCTTTAAACTTATATATAGTGCTACACAGATGGATGTTTGTCCAGAAACAAGTGTCAGCCAATAATACTGCAGTTCATAGTTACACAAACATGCGTCACAGCAGTTGTCATCCTTCTCACTCAGAAACTGTGAGTCCTCCTGCTGATGTGATGACGCAGTCCTCTGTTATCAAGAGACAAGGTATTCTGTCTTGATTTCTCATTTCTGGTTTCTAGTTTCAGCATGAAGGCTTTTCACAGGCAATAAAAGGATCATAATACATGTATAATCATAATGATAATAGATGTACACATTTTACTAACAAAAAACTGACCTGGACAGTAATGCTGTTTGACAAATGTCAGGTATCAGGAGAGAAAAAAGATCATGACTGGAGTGACAGGAAACAGTGACAGTCACCAGCTTCCTAACAAGCATGCTTTTGGTCTGTAGGAGGAAACCAGAGGACCTGGATAAACCCGCAAATGCACAGGGAGGACGTGGAACTGCTTCATACTCAGTTTTCATGAAAACATCATTTCAGTGTGACTGCTGGGCTCTGCTCCCTTATTTTATTTGATAAGGTTTTCTTCTATAAGCCCAAGCATGTGATCAAATATTTTATGGTCATTTAAAATGTGAATTCAGTGATGCTCATGGTAACTGAGCATTGTGAGTGGCAGGCCGACATCTCAGGTAAAATGTCATTTATTATGTCTAATGAGAGACTGGATCAATATTTGGATCTGGTTGGTGAAGATTGTGTGCATCAATATTTAAAACAGAGCCATGTTTTAAGAGGAAGGAGGAGATTTCTGAGCTCATGAGAATGAATCCCTGCCTGCCTGTCCAGGTGAATCAAAACCTTGATTTAGAGTAAATCTGTTTGGACTCTTTAATCCAGAAGCAGGAGGATTGACCTGATTTAAGCATCTCTGCTCGTGTAATGTTTCTAATACTTCATCACTCACTAAATGTAGTCTCCCTACACTGTAAAACACGACTGCACAGCACACAGGTGGCCTTATGGTGATGTCTGTACCACATGTAGACAGCCCAGGGTTCAGATACAACCTGTAGCTTCTTTCCTGCATGTTCCTCACCTTTCTCTCAAGTTCACAGTTTACTCTGCCCATGGTTCTTTCAATCCCAATAAAGGCATAAAAATAATATACAAAATCTCCATTTAAAAAAAAAAAGCCTGTACCTTTTTAACAGCTCCTTGTCCAATCAGCTTCAGCGGATGGACTTCAGCTTTAATCTGGTCACACTGCAGCCACGGTGTGCAGTTCTTCATGGTGGCCATCTTGAAGTGCCCAGGAGGACAGCCGTTGTGGGAGGACAGAGGGTGATCATCGGGGTGATACAGAGCGTCCAGGTACAGGTAGAGCAGCACGTTTGAAAACAACAGAGCGCCCAGGCAGAGAGCGACCACGGGGGCGCCGTGAGAGACCGCTGTACTGCTGCTGGGAGACATCAGCATCAACACAGAGTGACCGCAGGGGCGCCGTGAGAGACTGAACTGCTGCTGGGAGACATCAGCATCTGAGGAGACAACAAGAGGGATTAAAATTCCGTTATTATAAACTTTGATACACTTCAATAAAACTGATTCATGTTTGATCCCACAGAAACACAAATACAAATGCTGCTGGACTATTTTTGTTTAGTTTGCAGTTGCAGTCCTCCACATGGTCTAACTTGCACAGATGCATTGGCCTTATTTAGATGTGTGTGCAAACAGCAAGAAGCAACGGTCTCCTGATGTCCACACCAGCCGACACACTTTCCAACATGATGCCGACATGTTGGAGAAACTTAAATGATGCAGACTCTCCTGGTTAAACCTCAGAAAATCTTCAGCATCATAAAGTTCCTGCACATTTTAAAACAACAAAAAATAATCATAAATAAAGAGCATATTATTCAAGACACCCAGACTGCCATTAAAGCTCTAACCTAAGATCAATTTAGAGTCACCAATACTGACCATTCTTGGTCAGTATGAGGAAACTAGAGAACCTGGAGAAAACCCACACATTCACAAGGAGAACAGAGAAGACCTGACTGACTGGGGAGCAAGGGAGCCATTGACCTCACACCGAGGGGACCAAGCTATTGCCACTGTGCAGTCATTTTGAGATGTATGTAATCCACAAATTTAAAGAGTTTGGACAAAAAGACAATACCAACTTGCAAATTTAATGTGATATTAAGCTGATCAATGTTGTATTTGTATTCTATAAAGCAGTATTGCAATATCACTGTAATATTATATTTGTTTAATAAATCACAAATATAAAATCCGGACCCTTGTTTTGTAACTCACTCCAGTCTGCACTCTCAGTAATATTTACTGCTGATAATCCTGTGATTGGATCACACGACTGAGTTTATCAAAGTCAATATTAAAAAGACCTTAACTTAAATATATTTTATTGAATGCCATCTGGCCTCTTTGACGACTTAAAGCAGCTTCACACTCAAGGTCACGTCTACAAAGTACCTTGCCTAAGGACACATCAACATGTGAAAGTCGGGGCTGGGTTCAAACCTGTGGATTAATTTATCTATGATGCTTAAAGGAGAAGGGGTGGGATTCAATAAGTTTGTCGTTCTTCACATTTCTTCTTGGGTGTGTTAATGTAACCATTTCAAATTGTTTTCTTTTTTAAAGTGGTCTTTGTTCACTTATGTATTATTATTGTGTTGTGTATATATACATAGATTTTTTTTACATGGTCAAAATAAACTACTGCTGCTGTGGTACCGTCACCCCTGTACGGTGATTCATATCATATCAGCAGAACCCAAACACACACTCCTTCTGAGTCTTGTCCTTTTCCTTCAGAAGCTGCTGACTTTGTGAAGACCTTCATCATGAGCTCTCTCTAATGTCACTGAATCCAGGGTGGGTATATCAGGTAGAAGTGAGGACGGTGCAGGAGTGATAGGAGCTTGAACGTTGTATAAAGTGTTCATTTAATTTATAATCACAGCTGTATCAACATGAGATCAGGTGGGGTTTTTTGCTTCTGTTTTCTCACATTTTGAAATCATCGTATTATTGTATTCTGGATTTTTTATCTTTGGTTTCATCTTGTCTGCCCTGAACTATTCTGTCTTCTTGCCCCATTTTAGTCACTATAATCTCTTTGTTTGATGAAACATGATCCTGCTCTCTGATATTCTTGTCTTGCCTTCTGTCTCAGTTTTGTTTGTCTCTTAAGATTGAAGATGCGCTTTAAAGGAATACTACACCCAAACAACGATTTGGCCTCATTTTCTACTCTCCCTCATGCTGAACAACACTGTGGAGTAGTTTTGGAACATCTAGGATGCAGCCGGAGATCTGGGGGAATCCTCGCTGTCCACTGATATTGATATCATGACTTCGGTCAAACAGTGTCATTTTCTATGATACACTACTGCTCGTGCTGTAATCCAAGTGTCCTGAGCGGATGACCAAATAAAGGAGCCTAAACAGTACTACTTCATTTCTATGATAACTAGGAGCGTAGAACAAGAAATCCCACATTCTGCTGTGAGCGACGGAGCCGTGGACAGGCACAAGAGGGGTCAGCAGAATGTGGGATTTCTTGTGTTCTTGTTTCTTGTTCTACGCTCCTAGTTATTGCAGAGTGTGCGTTCCTTTGGTTTATTCAGTCATGCTCCTGTGAGGCACTGTGTATCATAGAAATGCGTAGTACTGTTTAGGCTATAAACTTGTGCTAAATGATGTTGTTAACAGCCACACACTAGGCTGATTTCACAGAATTATAATTCTTGCAAGACAAGTGTTTAGGAGGTGAATAAATCCTTAAAAATATAGATAAACTTTTATGCAAGCCCCAAAAATCATTAGTTCTCACCCATATTTAAACACATAGAATAGTGTTTGCCTGCTTTATTGTCTATAAAACATTTACTATCAATGTATTAAAGTTTTAAATTCCGAAATCATGACAACAGGAAGAAAATACAACGCACGCATAAGTTACGGACTGTGTCACAGCCGTATGTACACGTGTAGACGCGCAGCAAAATCCAAAACACACCGCTGTTGGCTTATGATAAAGTCAAACATATTCTAATTATTCTAAACTTAACTCTGTGTTCTCACTTAACAAAATATCTCTTTATATTAGAGGTTTTTAAAATCAGTCCAGAATTACCAAAATACGACCTTTGGCTCATCCGTCTATTACGGTAACACACCCGTGTTTACAGTTTAGATAACAGCGGTATGTTAAAGATATAAAACAATAAAATAAACTCCGACAAGGAGTACAGTGATAAAGAAAGAGAGATTCAAACAACAATATATATGAAAATATACTTTTCAGGCAGTCTCTAACGTTGGTGTTTAGTATTAACACCACAGCGATGCTAACCCCGGCTAAAGCTACATACGTTAACATTTACCGTAATTATCTTTGTAAACGTACCTGCTGCGATCTGTTCACATGGTGGTTTGTGTATCCAGGCTCTGAGAACACTTGTTCACCTGCACACGAGAAGCATAAGAAATAATCATTAATATTATGTTGGTATTTGGATTCATGCTAGCGATAAGTACAACCAGGTCAGCTGAAGTCCTTCCTAGCAGAATTTCAAAGTAAAAGACATAAAAATAATAATATAACACGCTACATTTCTTTTCGTTCAAGTATAAATATGTACCAAAAATTATATTTTAATCAAATACAACTGTGAATTCGTACCTCTTTTTTGCTGTATTTTAATTTCAGTCTGATTTTCTAAATAAATGATCCTGGTATGTGTCTGATACCTCACCAGGACAAAGAGAGGTCAATGATGGTTGATTTATTGATTTTAAAATCAGAATACCAGACAAATTGTTCCACAAACTGCACAAAAGGAAAAAAGTGGGGTGCTGGTTTGGCGGAGCAGCTCAACCAGGCACGACCCATACATGGTGCTGCCGGCCCGTGTTTGAATCCAGCCTGTGGTCAGTTTGAATATAGGCTACTCTCACCCCCTTCACAAGCCTATCCACTGTGTTTCAGTGCAGTGCAGACAGGGTACAGGAGTGAGGCTGATGGATCTATTCCTTTAACATCAGGTATTCCTGTTTTCCGTTTCTCTGTTTTCTCCAGACTTGGGTGAGGGATGGGGAATGACATGTTGTAATCAGGCCACATGCTGAATTAAACCAGACTACCTGTGTTTAAGGTAACAGTACTCCTAAAATTTCCCTTTGTTTCTCAGAAGATCAACAGGATCGGGCTGAACCACGTCCTCATCACACCATGACTGGGGTTAAAATCAAGCTACAGTCCAGTTCATGTTAATATTTGATTATCACAGATATGATGTGACCTGCATTGAAATAAACGTAAATGTTATCAATATAATAAATACATTTCTTGGTGTTGTAGATTAAATAAGGAGCTGAACCATCCCTCAGAGATGTTAGTCTCCATGAAAGCATCACAGCTGCTGCAGATCTGTTGGCTGATCATCCATGATGAGAATCTCCTGCTCCACCACATCCCAAAGGTGCTCTACTAGATTGAGATTTGGTGACCATGGAGGCCACCGGAGTACAGTGAACTCATTATTATTTTGAAGAAACCAGTTTGAGATGATCTGAGCTGTGAGACATGAAGCTGCTGGAAGTCTCCATCAGAAGATGGCCATAGAGGGATGGACATGGTCAGCAGTAATACTCAGGTAGAATGTGAGGTTTAAACCATGCTCAAGTGGGACTAAGGAACCAAAAGTGTGGCAAGAAAATTACCCCTACAACATCACACCATCAGCAGCAGCCTGAACCGCTGCTCCAAGGCAGGATGGATCCATGCTTTATGATGTTCACACCAATCTCTGAGTCTGTCATCTGAATGTGGAGCAGAAATCCAGACTCAACAAACCAGGAGACACTTTTATAATAACTCCACTGTCCAGCCTTGCTTTCCTGTTCTTAACTTACAGGCATGGCACCTGGTGTGGTCCACCTGCTTTAAGATTGGATGTATTCTGTGTTTAGTTACAGTCTTCTGCAGACCTTGGTTGTGGTAAGTGGTTATTTAAGTTTCCCCCTGACCATTCACTTCTAATCTCAGACATCAACAAGACATTTTGGCTGAAAGCTGCTGTTCACTGGATAGTTTCTCTTCTTCAGACCATCCTCAGAAAACCCTAGCGATAGCTAGGTAGATCAGCAGTTTCTAAAATACACAAACATCCATGTCACCTTCAAAGTCTCTTAGGTCATCTTTCTTCATGTGGGAAACAAATATGTTGAGGATACATTTATGGCCCTGGCATCCATTCATTATCACTATTATGAACTTTTATGCCGCTGTGGTCCTGCTGGACGGCATGTGCTCTGCATCAGCCATCAACAGAAAAGACATCACTTCACACATATTCATACTTTTACACCAATTTAACCAATTTTAATGACAGTTCAGCTAGATGCTGCTAATCAACAGCATTCCTCTTCAGTTTATTTCATTATAGATATTAATGTTAATATTAGAATGAGATTCTCTCTCTTTTAAAATGAGCTGCCACATCTCAAGGAGCTTACCTTCAATTCATCTATAATTATCAGAGACAAATATGATGAGGACAGATTCATGATCTATGAGTTCACAAGTTTGATGCTATCATAAATTGTTATGTTTAGTCTTTTTGTCTCGGAATGAATTATACAGTATATATTTACAGTGGTATGCAAAAGTTTGGGCACCCCTTTGAGCCTGAATAAGATTGTACTTTGTCTATACAGAAATGATCACAGTGGCATGCCATTCATCTTCTAGACTAGTAAAAGCTGAATTCTGGGGTATTGTCAGACAAGATTTTTAGTGTGGCAAAATTAAGTTGCACAAAATTAAATCAGATGTAAAAAATAGTGTGTGCAAAAATGGGCACAGTTCTTGTTAAGGCCAGAAGTGGTAGGCCAAAAAAAAAAAAAACAGAAGAGGCATAGGATGATGAGGACAGTCGAATCCAACCCACAGAGACTTACAACATCATCCTGCTGCAGACGGTGTTACTCTGCAGTGTTCAACCCTTCAGCGCACTCTGCACAAAGAGAAGCTGAACGGGAGAGTGATGCTGAAGAAGCTTTTTCTGCACACACGCCTCTAACAGTCGCCTCAGGTATGTAACAGCACATTTGGAGAAGCCAGCTTCATATTGGACCAGGGTGCTGTGGACTGATGAAACACGTACTGACTTACTTGGTCATAACAAGGGCCAATATGCATGACCGAAAAAGAACAAAGCATTCCAAGAAAATCACTTGCTGCCCACAGCAAAATCTGGTGGAGGGTCTTTCCTGCTGTGGAGCTGTGTGGCCAGTGTTGTTAAAGTTGAGGGTCGTAAGGGTTCCACTCAACATCAGCAAATTCTTCAGAAAGTGTTCAAGAATCAGTAACAAAGTTGAAGTTATATAGTGATATTTCACAAAGACCCAAAATGCTGCTCGAAATCTACACAGGCATTCATAACTACATTATTACCTCCGCCAAGGAGGTTATGTTTTCAGGAGAGTTTGTTTGTTTGTCTGTCTGTGAACAAAATAACTCAAAAAGTTATGGACAGAATTTGATGAAATTTTCAGGAAATGTTCAGCATGGGAAAAGTAAGAAGTGATTCTATTTTGGTGTTGATCCGGATCACCGTCTGGATCCGCCATGACGAAAAATGTGATTTTTGTGTATAACTACTGAACTAAAATATAGGACTAATATTTATGCTAAAAATCACAGTATGAGAGAGGACTGTGGTGCTGGCGGAGGTCTGCGCTCTCCGAGTGCTTTTCTAGTTCTGGAAAGGCCATCCCAGTCCTCAGGCCTGAGCATTACTGAAAATTTGTGGGATGATTTGAAGCTGGCTGTCCCTGCTCAGCAACCAACAAACCTAACTGAACCAGAGATGTTTTGTAAGGAGGAATGGTCCAAAATACTTAATCCAGACAGTCATTGGAGGCTAAAGGAAACACTCTGAAGCTGTTATTTTCACAAAAGGAGGCTCTACTTTATATTAATGTGATTTTTCTGTCGAGGAACTGAAATGTATGCACCTGCCTAATTTTGTTTTGACATTTTTTCTGTTAATACAATAAACCTCATTTCACTACCGAAATTTCATTGTCCATCACTTATTTGATATTTCAAAATAAAATTGCTGATCCAAACACCCACTGATTTATAAATGAAAATAATGGAAATCATCCAAGCTTTTCATTTCAATCAGGAGAGACCAAAATTTGAATGTATTGAAAGTATTTATTGAACAGGTAGATATGAATGAAAATGAGCAGAGTCTCTGGTTAGAATCTCTTTTGGCGCTTAGACTCAATCGCGCTGTCTTGGTGTACTTCAGGGGTACTGAGGGCGAATGAGAGATAGGATACCCCCCATGGAGTCTAGACACTGGTGGTGGTGAGGAATACAGGAAAATGAGTTGTAGACTTCTGCTGCTGGGACCCTGATGCGATCTCGGGTGCTGCTGAGGTGAAGGGCCAGTATCCTGAGGAGTTGGACTTGGGCACTGGTGAGATGAATGGAGGTGCCTGGGGTGGAGGAGGGTTGCCGAGATCATCAGCACAACGCCAGTGCACTGACTGTGAAGGACAGTAAAGAAAGACATGAAAGACATGGTTTAAAATAAGGCTGCTCCAGAATGATTGGCCAAGCAGTTGTGTGCGGCAGGATCTGGTTGGCTCAGTGATTGAGTGAGAGCATGCCCCTCATCAACTGAGATTTGAATCACCTGTGCAGGTAGGCACTGCCTACTAGGCAGAGTGAAGCATGAAAGAGAAGACTGAATGAGCATACAGGTCTTCCTGCCTGAACTTTCGCTAAGCTTCATATCACTGTAGATGTATGTTCTTTGTGAATTTAAGATATTTCCGTTTTTTTCTGTTGTTCCGTTTTCTGTTAGAGAAGAAATATTTGTAGCTGTATCTGTCTTGAGATAACACTTAACGACCTAATGGTGTACAAACAAAGATTTATCAATTGATTGACTGATCAACTGTTTCACTGAATGAAAAGGACAGTGATTGTTAGGCACATTTTTTTAATTTGAAATTAATAACTTTATTGCAAGACGTTTTTTTTTTTTTTTTTATG
The DNA here is from genome assembly GCA_036419115.1 of Scarus forsteni. Taxonomy (NCBI): domain Eukaryota; kingdom Metazoa; phylum Chordata; class Actinopteri; order Labriformes; family Labridae; genus Scarus; species Scarus forsteni. The sequence goes on from JAZDUH010000269.1 coordinate 23,663,060, forward strand.
AAATCATGACAAAGTGTTACACTTGTGCCCACTCTCCCCTTCATCATGACTACATAGAACAGGGATCAGCACCCATGCTCTGGGGCGGGGTCGAAAAAATAAAACTGACTAAAAACAATCATTTATGTTAGCTTAATTAACATGGCATTAGTTTTAGCATTTTGATTTGAATTAACGGTCTTTTAGCCTTTAAAAGTGAGATCAGTCCCTATCACCCATCCTACAGCATCCACTTGGGGAAAATTTAGACTTTACCTGGGGTTGTCATATTTACAGTAGAGTTCTGACATACAGTTATTTCCATTTGGCTGAGATGGGCTGACAGTGGGGTGGTTTCTTTGAGCAGATCACACATGAATTTAGTCCTGTTCAAACTGTTTCAGTCACAGTTATTTTGGGGTGGGCATTAATACATTAAAGAACTGAATGGCAAAAAGCTGCCCTTAAAATAACAACATTTTCTTATCCTGCATGTTTTCTGGATTTGATTGGACAGGAGGCTTTGGAGGTTCCGATGTGAGCCCCCGGTTGAGTATCAGAGAGGTTCCCATTAAATAAAGACATCATAGCTAAAGTGTGGACCTCCTGCAGCCTGCGGTGTGTACGTGCCGAAGCTGCGGGCCGCTGTTGCTCAATTCCCCCGTGGATGGTGTTGGAGGTGGGGCTGTGGCTGAGGTCCTCTCTGGTTGGAGGTGGAGCTGTCGCTGGTGGTTGGTGGAGGTGGGGCTGTTGTTGTAGTGAGCGGATGTTCGCTGTTTCTGACACTCACGGTTTGATAAGGAGGCTGCAGACGAACCCCGACAGCGAACAGGTAAGCGTTCATTCCTTCATACCTGCGGCCTGACCCGCCGCCCGTGAGCCTGCTGTCGGGAGCTCTCACCGATTAATCGGTCCGAGCTCAGAGTCGACGGCAGAAGCCTGATACAGAGCAGGGAGCTAACGTTAGCTCAGCTACATGGTAATTAACCTGATTAGCTCAATAGGTGCTAACTGACCCCGTTCCTGTTGTTCACTGGTGTTATTTCGGATGAAATGATCTTCATGAAGGAGTTACTGAGGAGCTGTGGAGCTCACAGGGTTAAAGATGGACCTCCAACATGGCCATGAGAGAGCGCCTCCTGGAGCTCCACCTGATTCACCAGCGTCTGTTAGCATTATGGGACACTGGAGCAGAGATAATTCAGAAAATAACAGAGATATGTCACTAATGTATGCCTTATTATGTTGTTTTACTGTATTTAAAGCTGGTGAAGAGGCCTTATTTAACCAGCTGTCAGAAACATGCTGCTGTTCTGCGCTCTGACGGGTCACTATAACACTTAAATAATAAACAGAGAGTATTTTAGGGAATAATTATGTTCACATAGTCGGACTGAATATGATAACGGGTTGGTTCGTGCTGTGGTCCATCAGAGGGGTGAGCCTGTTTCCATAGTTTCCTACCTCAGTCTCAGAGGGCTGTGACGTCAGCACGGAGACTCCGCCCCCATCCATCCTCAGTGAACACAGATGAGTCATCGGCAGGATCAAAGGACCCGACAGATACACTCACTAATGAACTGACCAATGAGCGGTCATTAAGCATTATGACGTCACTACGACAGAGTCAGTATATCTACTGAGCTGTCATATACATGAACACATTATATGGAGCAATTAATACATATTATTGTAATAAACAAGGTCTTAGGATCCTGACAGATACACTCACTAATGAACCGACCAATGACCTCTCATAAATAATTCATGTCATAATAACAGAGTCAGTATATCTACTGAGCTGTCATATACATAAACACATTATGATATAGAGCAATTAATACTTATTATTGTAATAAACAAGGTCTTAGGATCCTGACAGATACACTCACTAATGAACCGATCAATGAGCTGTCATAAATCATTCATATATCATAATAACAGAGTCAGTATATCTACTGAGCTGTCATATACATAAACACATTATTATATACAGCATATGATAATAACATTATTGTAATAAACAAATCTCATGATCCTGACCGATCTATCATATTCATTTATAGGATAGATTCATTTTTAACTCATTCTGTGTTGATTGTCTACCTGGCTGTGGTAATTATTTCAGACGGCCACACTTGGATGTTACAAACCCCGCGCTGAAACATGTCCACTTGTTGCTGCTGCATAAACTTCAGACGTCTATGGGAGCCCTCATGCTTTTACCATTTAGATTAAATATATTTTTTCTGAGTCAGTACTGAAACAAGTTTCTTTTTGGGGGTCCAGCATGTGACTACTCCTTTAAAAATTGGATCAATAAAATCTTATCAGCTTCCATCCTTGTCAGAATTTTTTTTAAGTTAAGCGTCGTTGAGATTTTTCCTCCTGTTTCGCTCAGATTTGTGCCATTTATTTTTAATGACAGACTGATTCAGAGATCCAGGCCTGATGCTGATACTGATGTTGAAAGTGTTGATTTTAGTTGTTACAGATCTTTTTCTTATCACCTCTTTAAGTGTAATTGTACACAAAGATAATATTCTCTCTGTTGATCTTCATCTAAACAGAGTTCGTCCAACAGGTTATTTTTCCTGCTTGATGAGTCATTATAATTTTCTCTGAATCAGCCGTAAGGGCTGAGAGGTGTCAGTACAAACATTTGACACTGATGTCCGTTCATTGAGATCATTAGTCCTTCTTGTATCAACTCCTTTCACTTATTTCTGCATATTTTGCAAATCAAGGATGTCAGAGTCTCACTGAAGACGGTGCTGAGTATCAGGAGTGTCATGTGTTTGACATTGTTGCCTTTGCAGATGTGTGTAGCCCGGCTTTTTCCGCATCAGAATATGAACGATAATCGATAAAGAGCAACAGGCAGAATCGCTCATGGCATTGGAATCAATTCTCATCCCTGCCGCTAATGTTTGCAAGGAGGGCTGACAAAATCATGTACTGGACTGAAGCTGGTGCTTCCCTCGTTTTATTTCTTAGATGCTGCCTCTTGATTATCTTTCAAAATGTAAATAACAGTGGCTACACCTGCACCTCGTCCTTGTTTGAATGATGCTGCAGTAATCAGGGGTGATGACAAACTGGACTTCAGCTGAACAGTGAAAGACAGTCTTAAAGGTCTTTGAAGTTTATCCAGTGACACTGTCCCTGTCTGTATCTGAGTCCTGTGTGTTTGTCAGAGATGTAAATGTAACATTTGCATCTTCATGAGACTCTAAAGGTCTGCAGAAATGTCAAGGTGGCAGATCCGTGAATCAAATGAACTATTGCTGTTCTCTGTGTGTCTCTGTCTGCAGGTTTGGGTTAAAACGAGACTGATCATCTTATTTTCACCAAAAAGTGCACTAGTTTACTTTGGCAGTATTTTAGAGCTCTTCTGTTTGTACATATATCAGACTGTCAGCACTCAGGTGGTTGCAGGTTTGAGCTCTGCTCCACCTGTCACATTGCGACGCGTCCTTATGCAAAAGATTTAACCCTGGTGCTCCCACTGCTGTGTCAGTGGTGTGTAAATGGGAATGAAAGGGTGTGAATGTGTTAGTAGATCAACTGACAGAATCTCCAACCATCAGTGAGTGAAATGGCGTGAATGAATGTGGCCTGTGATGTCAAAGTCAAAGACTAAAAAAAGAGCTGTATAAACTCAAGTCCATTTACCAAGTACAGGTGTTTGTCAAAATCTTCATTCATGATCAGAATTAAAACTTCAACATGTGGATTATACGATCATTGAATTTCCCTGGCATAGTAACTATCAACAAAACTTTTTGTAAATGTGCTAATAGTTCAAATCCGAACTGTGGTTCAGCAAATCACGTCTGATTCAGCCCCATTTTGGCTAAAGGCACCCCTGCTGTCAGAATGTTTCAGTACACTTTAACAGTCTGGTCAGATATTCCAAAATGCCTACTCAGGACACCCCCGTAGGACTTCAGTTTTTCCAACAGTAATCAGAATCAGCGTAGATGCTACTCCAGCTGACTTATGGCAGCTTAAACACTCTTTTTAACCAAGAGAACCTCAGTGAAAGGAGAATCTCTGCAGAAAGTGTCCTGGTTGAGACCAGCAGCAGACTTCTCAACCTGAAACAATATAATTCACAGAACAAAAGAAAATAATCAAATCATAGCAGAAATAACAGACTGCCCTTTAAAAGACTTCCAGGGAGCATCTCCATGACACAAAACTTGCTGCAGCAGATCCAGTCTGCAGGAGCAGACCTGAAACTTCTTTGTTCCATGTACAGATGAACTTTAGGGACAGAAATAAGTGGAGTGACTGAGTCACAGATTGACTAAAGCACTCCACATAGTGAAGAATTGTGCTCTCCGAGTGCTTCCTAGTTGATTTTTAGAAAGGGGAGAACATATCTTTAATCTCTATCCTACCCTGCCTACTCTACTGACTGCAAATCCTAACTAAAAGGTATGAAAGGAACTTTGATATACTGCATTTGCAGTGTTGTGTAGAAATTAAGTCATTGATGGAAAATAAGAACTCGTTCATGAGATGCTGTATAGTCGCTGTATAATAACAAAAACAACAACAACAACAACAACAATAATAATAACAACATATGTTTAAAAAATCTCCAGCACATCTGAACTTGCTTTAAGGCACATCAGACATTCATGGCACATCTTTGAGAGCCCCTGTATTCATCAAAATCTCTGCCTCTTGTTGACCAGAGGCATAGAAGTGGTATCAACAAGGAGGTGTATCACAACAAAACAAAAACAAGATTTAATTTTGAAATAAAAGCCCATTCACGGCTTTAACTTGTTAAATATGAAGCCTAAAGACAGAGAACAATCAATCACATGACCCTGAGAGGTGACAGCAGAGACCACGGTCAGTTTGGTTTGTCAGGCGTAACATTAACAAGACCTCCTGCAGGGCGTCCAGACTAACACTGTTAGTCAATGAATGATCAGGAGATTAAACCCTGATCTGAGCGTCTCTGAGGTGTTCTGTTTGTCCAAGCATGATTTACACCCTCCAGCCCCACCACCTAACGCAGACCCTGCTGCATAACACACTGCTCAAACACAATCAGACAGTAACAGTACAGGTGACTAAGTCAGTCCAGGTGCAGGTTTCCTGGCTCCTCCTCCTGCAGTTCAGGAAACATTAATGTAGATATGGCACCATCAGTTTGTTCATTGTGAAATAATCAGCAGGTAAACATGATTAGTCTAAGTGTCAGAGGATTCAACTGTCTCACCATTAATACCAGAGTCTGTTACAGCTCAGGCTGAGGTCTGTGTCGTCATGCAGGAAGACTTTTTAAGATGAATGATGTGCTGCTGTCAGTGAGGCCTGATTGCAGTGTGGTCAGCTGTTAGACCAGGTGTGTGTTAGACCAGGTGTGGGCTGGCAGACACGAAAGGACCGTAGACTAATGCTGCGTTCCAGGCAACCAGTAACTCGTGTTTTTCCCACCTGTAACTCGTGAAAATGCACTGGAATGGCATTCGAACTCGTAACTTACGACCCGTGAACTCGTACCAGATCGATGTACTCCGAGTTACGACTTGTGACGTCACATCACTGCATAACCAATAAAGCAGCCTCTTAATAATGACAAACACTGTAAAGTATAAGCTTCTGTTACATTATGCCCTGTTTCCCCGCTTTTGTTTCACTTAAATGAGCTTGTTGATAAAGCATAAATCTTATAATGCCTGCCATGTTGGTTAATTTACATACCAGAATTCCTTGCACTCAAACCGAAGTCGTATGTTGCCTGGAACGCTTTCAGGTCTGAACTCGTAGATTTTAACTGGGAAATATCTGAGTTACGGGTCGCTTGGAATCCAGCATAATACAAGCAGGAAGGAAATAAGACTATTAAGTAATAGATAAAAGTAGAATAAAACAAATAAAACTTACAAAAATATAAATGATTTTAACAGGTAATAAGTGCAATAAATTAGAAACATAAACAAGGAGAAGGTGTAATACAGCCACATTATAATAAAGAAATTTAAAACAAAGCCAGAGATTAATCTTAAAAGATACGTAAATAAAACTGATGGCTTTTGCTGATCACATAGTGATGACAGGGTGTCAGAGTCACTTTATCTGATCACATTCACACAGATTAAAGTCCGATCACATTCACACAGTGATGATAGAAGTGTCAGAGTCACCAGATTATCTGATCACATTCACACAGTGATGACAGAAGTGTCAGAGTCGTCAGATTATCCGATCACATTCACACAGTGATGACAGAAGTGTCAGAGTCGTCAGATTATCCGATCACATTCACACAGTGATGACAGAAGTGTCAGAGTCGTCAGATTATCCGATCACATTCACACAGTGAAGGCAGAGGGTGTCAGAGTCGTCACATTTTCCGATCACATTCACACAGTGATGACAGAAGTGTCAGAGTCACCAGATTATCTGATCACATTCACACGGAGATGACAGAGGGTGTCAGAGTCGTCAGATTATCCGATCACATTCACACAGTGATGGCAGAGGGTGTCAGAGTCGTCAGATTATCTGATCACATTCACACAGTGATGATAGAAACGTCAGAGTTGTCAGATTATCCGATCACATTCACACAGTGAAGGCAGAGGGTGTCAGAATCGTCAGATTATCTGATCACATTCACACAGTGAAGAAAGAGGGTGTCAGAGTCGTCAGATTATCCAATTACATTCACACAGTGATGATAGAAGTGTCAGAGTCGTCAGATTATCCGATCACATTCACACAGTGATGACAGAAGTGTCAGAGTCGTCAGATTATCCGATCACATTCACACAGTGATGACAGAAGTGTCAGAGTCGTCAGATTTTCCGATCACATTCACACAGTGAAGACAGAGGGTGTCAGAATCGTCATATTATCTGATCACATTCACACAGTGATGACAGAAGTGTCAGAGTCGTCAGATTATCCGATCACATTCACACAGTGATGACAGAGGGTGTCAGAGTCGTCAGATTAACCAATCACATTCACACAGTGATGATAGACACGTCAGAGTCGTCAGATTATCCGATCACATTCACACAGTGATGACAGAAGTGTCAGAGTCGTCAGATTATCCGATCACATTCACACAGTGATGACAGAAGTGTCAGAGTCGTCAGATTATCCGATCACATTCACACAGTGAAGGCAGAGGGTGTCAGAGTCGTCACATTTTCCGATCACATTCACACAGTGATGACAGAAGTGTCCGAGTCGTCAGATTATCTGATCACATTCACACAGTGATGACAGAGGGTGTCAGAGTCGTCAGATTATCCGATCACATTCACACAGTGAAGGCAGAGGGTGTCAGAGTCGTCAGATTATACGATCACATTCACGCAGTGATGACAGAAGTGTCAGAGTCGTCAGATTATCTGATCACATTCACACAGTGAAGACAGAGGGTGTCAGAGTCGTCGAATTATCCGATCAAATTTACACAGTGAAGGCAGAGGGTGTCAGAGTCGTCAGATTATCCGATCACATTCACACAGTGATGACAGAGGGTGTCAGAATCGTTATATTATCTGATCACATTCACACAGTGATGACAGAAGTGTCAGAGTCGTCAGATTATCCGATCACATTCACACAGTGATGACAGAGAGTGTCAGAGTCGTCAGATTAACCGATCACATTCACACAGTGATGACAGAGGCTGACAGAGTCGTCAGATTGACCGATCACATTCACACAGTGATGACAGAGGCTGTCAGAGTTGTCAAATTATCCGATCACATTCACACAGTGATGACAGAAGTGTCAGAGTCGTCAGATTATCCGATCACATTCACACAATGATGACAGAGGGTGTCGGAGTCGTCAGATTTTCCGATCACATTCACACAGTGAGGACAGAGGCTGTCAGAGTCGTCAGATTATCTGAGAGAGCCTTTTAGAGTCAGTGGAGATAATGGAGATGTCAGACACAAACATGCTTCCTCTCATTGTCTTTACACCTCAGGTTCCTGTTGCCATGGTGATAACTGTTTCCCATTGGTGTGCTCTCAGTGAACAGGTCTGCTGGCTCTAATTGACTCACAGAGGCTGATGGATGAACTATGCTTTACGGAAGAATTGTTTTGATACTGGAGTAATGAGCCTGAATGAAAATCAAACTGCTGTCGAACACTGAGGGGTCCAATGACCGTTATTGATCAGTTTATTGGTTTTATTAAGGAAAACTCACAGTAAACTCCTGCAGATCTAAATGCTCGGATGTTTCCAGTAGCACATTATTGTTGTAGATAAGTCCTGTGGTGGTGTCAGCTCCTCTCTCTGCTGGTTCGATCAGCATTTGTGAAGATCATTAAACACTCTTTAAATTTAATGCATTTTATTCAATTATTGAAGTGTAAGGCCATTAAAGTCTGACATGTTTTGAATTTTATTTGGTCCTTTGGCTGACTGATAATGAGAGGGTGTAGGGCCCGTATAGACTGGACTGTGCTGTGGTGTGATGGCTCTTCTTCTTTGAAATTAGTCAAATGTCTCATGATCAAGCAACAACATGGACGTCAGAGAGAAGACAGCAGGTTCTGACAGAGTTTGTCCAAAGTGAGGATGGGCTATGTTAATGTTGTCCTCGTTGTCAAAGTGCCAAATCGTTCACATGACATTCTACATTGACCGTTCATTATGTTTCACTCATCCATCTGCAACAGCCCATAGAAATTGTTTGGGACTGGGCAGAACCTCACACATCCACCAGGTGGATGGTGTTCCTTCAATCACATTTGTTATGGGCCAATCATATAATGTAGCAGGTGTGCACTGTGGCGGCAGTGTAAAGGACAAAACAAGAACCACTTCGTAGAACAAGCTTGTCAAAGCCTGTCAGAAGTCAAGTGAAAATATCATTTCTAGAGAGAAGCTTGTATTGTAACTACTTGCTCCTCATTAAATAAAAGACACTGTGGTGTCTCTGGATCAGTGTAGTGTCTCTGTGGATCAGTGTAGTGTCTCTGTTGGTCACTTTAGTGTCTGTTGATCACTGTAGTGTCTGTGGATCAGTGTAGTGTCTGTTGATATCTGAAGTGGCTCTGTGGATCACTGTAGTGTCTGTTGATCACTGTAGTGTCCATGGATCACTGTAGTGTCTGTTGATCACTGTAGTGTCTGTTGATCACTGTAGCGCCTCTGTGGATCACTGTAGTGTCTGTTGATCACTGTAGTGTCTGTTGATCACTGTAGTGTCCATGGATCAGTGTTGTGTCTGTGGATCTGTGTTGTGTCTCTGTGGATCAGTGATGTGTCACTGTGGATCAGTGTAGTGTCTGTTGATCACTGTAGTGTCTGTTGATCACTGTGGTGTCTGTTGATCACTGTAGTGCCTTTGTGGATCACTGTAGTGTCTGTTGATCACTGTAGTGTCCATGGATCAGTGTTGTGTCTCTCTGGATCAGTGTTGTGTCTCTGTAAATCAGTGTAGTGTCTCTGTGGATCAGTGTTGTGTCTGTTGATCACTGTAGTGTCCATGGATCAGTGTTGTGTCTCTCTGGATCAGTGTTGTGTCTCTGTAAATCAGTGTAGTGTCTCTGTGGATCAGTGTTGTGTCTCTGTAAATCACTGTAGTGTCTGTGGATCTGTGTAGTGTCTGTTGATATCTGTAGTGTCCCTGTGGATCACTGTAGTGTCTCTCTGGATCAGTGTAGTGTCTGTTGATCACTGTAGTGTCAATGGTTCAGTGTTGTGTCTCTGTGGATCAGTGTTGTGTCTCTGTGGATTAGTGTCTGTGTATCTGTGTCATGTCTCTGTAAATCAGTGTAGTGTCTGTTGATCACTGTATAGTCCCTGTGGATCTCTGTAGTGTCTTTGTGGATGTATGTAGCATCTCTGTTTATCACTGCATTGTGTGTGGATCAGTGCAGTGTCTGTTGATGATTGTAGTGTCTCTCTGGATCACTGTTGTGTCTGTGGATCTGTGTTGTGTCTCTGTAAATCAGTGTAGTGTCTGTGGATCTGTGTAGTGTCTGTTGATATCTGTAGTGTCCCTGTGGATCACTGTAGTGTCTCTGTAGATCACTGTAGTGTCTCTGTGGATCAGTGTAGTGTCTCTGTGGATCAGTGTCGTGTCTATGTGGATCAGTGTAGTGTCTCTGTGGATCAGTGTAGTGTCTCTGTGGATCACTGTAGTGTCTCTGTAGATCACTGTAGTGTCTCTGTGGTCATTCTGCTGACAGATGAAGCTCTCAGAAGGTCCGGTGTCTTGTTCACTCTTCTTTTTCTATTTTTTCAGACGACCTGCTCAGACAGATTTTCCTCTTAGGAGGGAGGGAGTGTGAAAGTTAGCTCGACATGCAGGACGAGTGACACCTAGCAGGGACTCTTCCTCCTCCTCCTCCTCCTCATCCTCGTCTCCTTGTCCATTGGAGCGAGCGATCAGGTCTGACAGCATCTCCCTCTTCATCGTTTACCCTCCTCACTGTGATCTCTGTGGAGCGAGCTGCTGACGCCCTGTGTCTCATGTTTTCAGCTCAGAGAGCAGAAGGAACAAGAGCTGAAGACTGCAAGGCATGATGGGAGCGTGGGCGCTGCTGGTGCTGCTCTTCGTCTGTCAGAGTCACAGCCTGCAGAGAGTCAGGCTTCTGGAAAGAGTCAAGAGGTGAGGAGAGCTCACGCCTGACGACTGAGGAGTCTGTTCAACAGGATGAAGGTTCAATGGTGTTTCTGACAGTAGAGCAAAAATACAGATTTAAACCATCCGACTGATTCTAATTAAGGACAATCTCTGAGAGAGAAATATAGATTTAAACATTTAGACTGATTCTAGTGAAGAAAACTTCTGAATATCTGATCCAGTTATACACTCCAAACTACTGTTTGACAGGCTTTAGGTGACACCCCTCACTCTGTTATTCGGGCTTTACATTTTTGAAAACATGTGTCTTAAATGGTGAATGATTTTTCCTTGTAATAGTTGTTCAAAATGTCTAACGCATTTGGATCACAATGGGTTTAAATGGCTCAGTGTGTTAGTCTGACGCATTGGTTTGTGCATAACAGATGGCAGAAATATTTGCTACATTAATAATGCAAAACATTGTCAGTATTGTTTCAATCTGTATTGTTTTCCAGTGTTAATTGGACAATAGCATTTGCAAAAGTATTAACATTAATAAAATTGGATGTACTAATTGATCTAATACTAGATGTTTTCTTGTCCAGGTACAAAATTATATAAAAACAGTTTTAACATTTGGACACAATATTGTTAAAGCTGTTTAACTATAAATTATGGGTACATCAAAATTATATAAAACAGATCTTACAGTGAGGAAACTTTTAGAAGAGAACATCTCATTATTCTTCATGTTCATTAAGGAGCGATGATTCTTCCTTCCCCCGCCTCCTCCTTTTCTGCTGCAGGTGTTTCTGTCAGACTGTTAGCAGGAGTTCATCTTCAGGCTGATTTTCCCTCTGACTTCCTGTCTCATTAGATACATTAGGTGTTTGTAGGAAGTCAGTCATTAGAATTACTGATTATATCATTTTAATTCATACCATATGTTTTTCTCAACAATATCTTTGTCTTATAACATTTAACACTCAATAGGTGTTAACATACGTACAGAAAATCTTCAAACATATAAGACCATTGTACTTATCCAACTGTAAGCCATGGATCGTAACAAATGTTTTCCTGGTGAACTGTAGAGGGCCATGTATATCTCATCTCCAGTCATTTCCATTATATCGGTTACATCAGTTTTTCATGAAATGAACTGAAGCGGCCCCAGATATTACTAAAGGTTGCTTGTTTACCTGTGATTGTATATGTATAGTATATATGTAGATTCAAATATCCAGGTACTCAATTTAAGCCTAGTTTATCTTTTTCATGCTATACAATAATTCATTTGAAAAGTTAAAACACAATTTCCAAAAATATTTGGTGTTTCATCCTTCTTTTTATAACTAGCTGGATATAAGCCCAACATACAGCTCTTTGGGTTTCAATGTTATTTGAGTACACTACCGCAGACAGGGAAAAACATACCCTTTTCTTCTTTACATGCACTCATCTGGAACAGCACAGTTCATTTTGATCAGCTTATCTGGGCTCACATGTACACACTGGTCAGTTTTATTGCAGTAACTAAAGAATTTCATATGTTTAACAGCCTTATGTCCCCTCTCAGGTCACAGGATGGCGACCCCTCAGACTCCGCCTCCTGCATCTCCAGGACCAACCAGGACCTCACAAACCCTAACAACTTCTCCGTGGACATCAGGATGCCTGGAGTCATCCCGAGCGAGGTGAGTTTGAGCACACAGAGAAGTCTGCATCCTTACGTGTGGACATGATCAGCTGATCTGCAGGCACTTCACAAACACGAAGACCGTGAGATTCTTTAAGTTACAACAGCAGAGAGGAGATAATATTCATCAGTCTTAATTTAAAGTCTTATTGAATGAGTCACTGTGTAACTTTAATATGAAGTAACTTTATCCCTGTGATCGTCTTCACTGGTTAAAATAACCTCTTCTTCTTGTGTTTCAGTCGGACACTTACTTCTGCATGTCATTTCCCATGCCAACTAATGGAGAAGCTTACATAGGTGAGCAAAACATCTTGATATTATTGTTATTATTATAAATAATTCTAGAAAAGTCTGCCTTCATATGGGGCAGGTGTTGGTCGTTTGACAACACATCAAAATAAACTCCCCAGAGCACAGATGGAGGGACTGTCAATCTTTGAGCTTCCTCGTAAAATGATGATAATTATTTAATGATTGTACTGTTTGGCAAACTGAATGAAATCCAGTTGGTCAGGGCAGCTCACACAGATCATGCCTAAGGTTTTGCATGTTCGCTTAGTGTTGACCCTTGACTTCTATGTTTTTTCAAAATGTGTTCAATCTTTTTTCTCTTACTGTGACCATAAAGGTGCATCAAAGTGAAATCTTTTCAGTCTTATTCAAGTGTCCTCTGGGGTGTAGAGGCCTTGACATCAATGTGAAAAACAAAATTGTTGATCTACAACAGAGAAAATTAAAAAATATATGAAGCCTCGTCTTCATTGTTCAAATATCCAGTATGGTTTTCTTAAGAACTAAAACGGTAGCTTTAACTGAGGTATTTGAACTTGAAACTTTGATTTGTTTTTGATGAAAATCAAATAAATTATTACCTCCACCAAGGAGGTTATGTGTTCACCTGCTTCTGTTTGTTTGTTTGTTTGTTTGTCTGTCTTTTAGCAAGGTTACGCAAAAACTACTGGATGTATTTACATGAAAATTTTACCAAAGGTGTGGTTGTCTAAGGGAGAAGCCAAACATTTTGGTGCTGATCTTATCCAGATTGATGTCACAAAAACATTTAAGTTTGTAACGGCAAATTCAGGGAGTTGTTTATTTGTAAACTGACTATTTTTTCAAGCCTATGTCACTAAATTCCCCAGCTTCCCTTGCAATGCCTGGGGAGGAGTTCTCCACAACGCTCCATTTGCTGTCTCTACTTTGTTCCACCAACAGCAACATCTGATTGGTTACACGACTTGGTTAGATGCAGAGCACGGCGATCAGCCAGTCAGCACTGAAAATGTGTGCGTGCACAGTTCTGCTCACACACGGTGAAGAGGAGGAAGTTTTACCTTTGGAAAAGCCCGGACCTGTTCCGCTGATAATGTCAATACGGAAATAGTCCATCATAGCAGAAGTCTGTGTGTATTTCAGCGTAAAAACCAACCCCCAAATTCCATGTAGAATGAATGCATCTCGCACTGAAGCTGGTTTTGCTCTGACTGACAGGTTGGTGACATCCTCTAGTGGATGCGCTACAGCGTTAACAAGTTCTGAACAAGCAGTTTGCAAATTGGTTCAGTCAACAAGTTAGAAGACCCACGGCTAACTTGGTCACTCTATTAATGATATTTATGTCAACAATGATCACACTTCTTGCAGATTGATAATTTTCATTCCACAATGTGCATATAAATAAATATAGGGCTATAATTTTGGGTGGAAATCACAGTTTATGGGTGGGCCTGAGCTGCTTGATGGAGGTCTGTGCTCTGGGAGTACTTTTCAAGTTGATATTGATACTGTAACAACTAAAACAGAAGACAAAGAAAGGTAATATGGTACAATGAATTGTTTACATTTGTATAGATATCAGCACTTTGCGCTTCACCATATGAGATAAAAATGAAGTATGATAGAGGTAATGCTCTGGCAGGGTCTGGATGACTGAACTAAGTTTCTCTAATGAGATGAGTTTTTGAATGATGGCGATGAACTCATTTAAAGCTTCTTGGATAATTAATGAATTGTTTAGAAAAAGACCGTCAAATCAGATGGTTGAAAATTTCTACTAATTTTGTGTGTTTAGCCATTTTCCTCAATTTTTGTCACTAAAATGTTTCCACTCTGAATCCACTGGGCCTCATGTTGAGATCTGCTGGTGCTGTCAAATCCTGCAGCACTAACAGGTCCAGGCTTTTAGGAGCTTTCACACTTAACATTGTTTGGTCCGGAGACTCAGACTTTTCTGTTTGGTCCGAACAAAATGATAGATATGAAACCTTCCCTGGACCTTGGAGGGGGTCTCGGTCCAGACCAAACGGAACCATGGTCTGGTTCATGCCCAGTGTGAACGCATTATCTTTGAAATATTCAGACCTTCGCATCAATGACAGGAAATTATACAACTACCTGAAAAAGGAAATTGACTACCAAGACGTCTAATGCTGAACTCATAAGACGAAGACAGACCAGCCTTATGTACAGCTTTTCAAGTTGTAGCTGTCGGTAGTAGATCAACAATGATACGATGGTGATGATTTCATTCATATTAACAACATTCAAGACCTACATTAACATCAGATGCCCCCCTACCAAATGGCCAATCGGTGTGAACTACAGAGACACAGAAAGCAGGTAGTTGATGATGATACCTTGTGGGTTTGCTATGTAAAGTCTGTTAGTATGTTTGCGTGACAGTGTGAAACCCAAACAGTCTGAACCAAATCTACCAAAAACATGGACCTCTGTCTGGACTTTCAGATGTGAAAACGCACTTACTTCCAGATCCTTGATGGACCAGCCTCATATGAGTTTGATGTTGAAGAAAAATGTACAAAAACAGTCAATTAAATTTTCTGTTTCTCACAATCACTCTCAGTCTGATAATCCTGTTTGTCTCCTCAGTCGACTTCATCCCCCATGCCAGGATGGACACAGTCCACCACATGCTGCTGTTTGGCTGCAAGACCCCCATCTCCACCAGCAGCTACTGGTAATCTACAGCTACACCTACAGCTACATCTACATCTACATCTACACCTACACCAACGCCCAGCATCTACACCTACAACCAGTGTCAATCATCCAAGACAGTCTGGCTGCAGACCGGACCCAGCTCTGCAGACCTGCACTGAGAGGACCCGCTGCACTGAGAGGACCCGACGTCACGTTACGCCAACGTCACGTTACGTTGCCTGCACTGACAGGACCCTACGTTGCAGATGTCCCAGACTTCCGTCGTTCAGTCGTGTTTTTTTTATACTTTTTTAAATTCTTTTTCATATACGGATCGGGTAGTGACAAGCTAACGACAGTTAATGACCGTTAGCCGCTAACTTAGCTGCTAACAGCTAACGGCCTTATACTATCGTCTTACACTAAATCGTACCACACAGATGATTCATTTAACTCTTATATGTAACATGAACCTCGTCAAAGACAATCCTTACAAAAATTTTCTTTTCTGTTTCTCACTCTCTCTGATAATCCTGTTTGTCTCCTCAGTCGACTTCATCCATCCACCAGGATGGACACAGTCCACCACATGCTGCTGTTTGGCTGCAGCAGCTATCTCCACCCAGCTCCCTACTCTACATCTACACTACACTACTACATCTACTACACCTACACCAACACCCAGCATCTACACCTACAACCAATGTCAATCATCTACACTGACAACCAACATCCAACAATCAAGGAAGTTTGTTTGTCTTTATTTGTGGCTCCAAAACAAAAACAAAGCAAAAAACAAAACCATTTGACATGGAGGAGTGCAGCTGGCACATTAATCTCACAATCTGAATGAAGAAGCTGTTCTGCTTTCCTGTGGTACAGTGGATACTTCTGTTGCCTGATGGCAGCAGGGTGAACAGGCTGTGGTGGGGTGGGTGCTGTCCTCCAGTATCCTCTGGGTCCTGCATCTCACCTCCCTGGTATCACTGATACTCTGTTGATGGGTATCAATCAAGGATGTTTTGGGCAGTTTTTAATCACTCTTTGCAGTCTTCCTGTCCTGGGCCGTGCACCTCCCATTTCAATCGCTCTTTTGTAAAAGTTGACAAGAACTTGGCATGTGAATTTCGCTTTCTGAAGTTTTCTTAAGAAATCCAAGTGTTTTTGAACCTTTTTGTCCAGGGCAGGGACATGTGAGGTCCCTGACATGTTCTCTGTTATGTTGATTACCAGGAACCTCAAACTGTTAACTTGCTCCACCTCAGCTCCCCTGATGTAGACAGGGTTGTGTGTCCTTGCCTCAGTTTTTCCAATATCAGCTATCAGCTCTTTGGTTAAACAGTAAGTTTTGTGCACTAGTCTACAAGATGGTTATTCTTCCCAATATAAAGTCTCATCTGTGTTGGAAATCCAGCCGATGGTGGTGGTGTCATCTTTGATTGATTTGTTTCCATAATTTCAGACATTTATGACTCGGTCATGTTGTTATGGTGATGGAGCTGTGACTTGTGTTGCAGCTCTTCTTATCAGAATGTATAATATTGAAAGAGCTCTTAATCTTCCTTGTCTGTGTCAACACTGCTGCAAACTGTTTGTTGTTACCATGGCAGCTGATGAGTGTTACCAGCTCACCTGTGTGGTTCAGTGTCCCCCTCGGTTCTTGTTGATTTATTGTCTTGTTATCTTCTCTCTGTGTTTGTCAGGGACTGTGGAAGCGTGCAGGGGACCTGCAAGGACGAGTCCTCCATCATGTATGCCTGGGCTCGCAATGCTCCACCCACAAAACTACCCAAAGGTCAGAGTTACAGCTACTTAAACAGGCATATTTAATATTTTTATCTTGTGACTGTCTTCCCATGCTTTGTCCTGCTACAGCCTAACAGAGTGATGTGTGTAGTGTTTAAAGTATTTTATCTGACCAATGTGAGGAACATTTAACTGAATCTTCCTGATAGTCAGAGTCCTCATGATGTCTGTGTTTCGTTCTTTTCTCCAGATGTCGGTTTTAAAGTGGGCAGAGGATCAGGGATGTCTCACTTTGTGCTGCAGATTCATTATGGAGACATCAGTGCGTTCAAAGGTGAGTTACACACAGGTGAGGACCTGAAATATATGAGCCATCATGATTTGATCCCAGAACTGACTATTTCTCTGGGTTTTTCATAATTAAGACTAAAACTTAAATATGATTGAAGTTCAAAAATGTTTGACATGTTTCACTGGTCTAGTGGTTGGTAATAAGACATGATTATACATCACTGCTGGACCCCCAACAAAACCCTGTGCCAAAGATTCGCATTTGCAAGATTTCTAACAACAAAGAGAAATGACTGACTAAACTAACTGAAAACGGGTTTCCAGACAAACAGGGTTGATCAGCACAATATTAAAAGAAACAAATGAGCAATCAGGAATTCAAAAGTCTACAGAGGTAACATGGAGGCAGAGCGATGAGACGCCAACGTCTGTGTGCATTCTTTCTTTGCTCTTGAGCCTATCAGAAGGTCCCTTCTTCCTCTACCCTTCTCCAGCCAATCAGATGAGGACACCTGAACAGAGAACAAAGATCCTCCCGCATACAGAGCACTCACCATGATCGTATTGATTGGTGACCAATACGATCATGGCTGCGGTGCCACTGAAACTAGAACAGAGTACTTAATTTCTGGGAATGCCCACCCACCCATCTGCTGTCTATACCAGTGTTTTTCAACCTGGGGTCGACCTCAGGAGCTCCTACAGAAAATTAATTTGCTACTCCAACATTTTGACCTGCAAGAATAAACGGACTGCACCATGAGCCACAGACGTTTCTGTCAAGTATTTAAACGTCTTTGTTGCTCCTGCTCATGGTTCATCCAGATATGTTGTGTTTCAGACCATCACAGAGACTGCTCAGGACTGTCTTTAAGAATGACTACTAAACCGTGAGTACTGACCTCAGATGTTTGAACATTTCTGCTGAAACCAAAGCTCTGAACAGAGTACCTGAGGTTATCTGATGAGGGTCTTCTGCTCTCCTTCATTGTCTCAGGCAGCCGTTTATCGCTGGTATTTACCTCCTCATGTCTGTGGACACTGTCATCCTGCCTGGAAAGAGAGGTGAGTTTAAAACACTTGCATACATTTTAACTCTGTCTAGACGAGGTCCATGTTCCACCAGAGCTGCACAGGAGACTGGTGTAGTATCAGCACTGATGACTAAGGCAGACAGATAGCTCTAAAGCGGAGAAGCTGAAGAAGCCCTTTGGAGAAGTGACCATTAGTCTTGTTGGATAACCATGACCTGGGTGACTAAGAACAGATACCATGACTGATTTCATCAGCTTCAGTGATCTGTTGGACATTTGAAATTGTTGCAGCAAATGCTGCTTTATTTAGATTTTTAAGAGATTTTCAGCAAAAGTCACAATGTTCTGGCAGACTTGGCTGCTACTTTGAACTGTGCATTTGTTAACATTGCCTAAGTTGTACAACTGTCAAACATTGAGGCCTGATCAATTTTGATGTGTTGATATTTAAAGGTACAGTGTGTAGTTTTTAGCGACATCTAAAGGTGAGGTTTGAGATTGCAGCACTCCAGCGCTCCCCCCTCCCTGATGGAGAACCCCGGCGCTCCGGTGGCCTTCCAAGGACAAAAAGTGTTTTTTGAACATGGCGTCGTCTACGAGTGCTTCCAGCTACCAGGCTATCAAATGTCTCTGTTGATTCACCACATTTGAAAGTTCAGAGAGCATTTTAGGCGAGAAAGTCACTACGTAGAATACCAAAATGTGGTCATTTGAGCCATAAAACGCATGGATACAAACTTCATTTTGGTATTTCGGACATTCTGTTATGCGGGCCATTATGCTATCGAAGAAACTTCCGGTCAGCTCCAAAACAAGAGCGCAATTTACAAAAGCGTTAAAGAACTAATAGGAGATAATGAAGAATGCTTTTATTTTGAAAATGGGAAGTTTGCTAGTGGCTGATTTTTAGCTGAATGCCGTCTCAAGACGACTTGACATTTATGATATTACTATGATTCTGATATTGTTACGACCTGACGCTGTTTTTTATTTGAGTCCGTTTTTCCAGTATTTTGTCTGATGACTTTCATTTTGAAGCCTGAGGCCGTATTATCTGACGAAGGTTTTATTGAGGGGGGGGTTTCTGATGCTGTTTGGTCTGAGAAATTACACAGAGGTTTTCCAGAGACCGAGGATGTCCTAAAATATACACCTTACCAATGTGTACATGTGCTACTAAATGACAAATTAGGAGCAAACAATAAAATTAGGGAGTACGGTGAAAATCTTTATCTTTGTCTCATCAACAGCGCTATATAGCTTAGTTATCAGCCTATGTTTTGTCTTACTGCCACAGAAAATTGCTTGTGGCCTTGAAATAAACCTCTCATAGCAGATACATTCACTGCGTCTTACTCCGACTTCTCCCGAAAGTAAACAAATAAATTTGGCTCCATATAAGAGTACAATTCGACACTTAGTCTTACCTGTCCAGCAAAAAACAGGCAACTTCTGCGTCTGTCTGCAAACTTATCCTTCAGGGACTTCCATCTGGGAAAGGCAGCGCCGGTGTTGACCCTGTTTTTTTTGTCGTAGCTTTTCCTGATTGCATTTGGCTTCATCCCGTTTTCGTTTCTTTGACAATGATTCACGCTCCACTGATGGCAAATTGTACGTGTGGTCCTCCATGTTTGTTTGTATTAGCACAGCTGCTTGGTAATCACTCTCTTCTTCTTCGTCTATTTCACAACTGTGCATTTCCGGTAGGCGTCAACTAAAAACGCGAAAGCGTTTCGTTTGTCCGTTCTGGGTTATGGTAGAAAAGATGGCGACGCAAGATGGTAGCCCCCATAAAGAGAGGACCCGCTCCTATGTAGACACAAATGACTTTTTCTAAGGTAACGAAAACAAAACATTAATTATTTAAGGCTGATTAGAAACTAATAGAAATATAATTTTAAGCAATCTTTTCCATTTTACCAAGTCTGTTATTTTATTATTTTCTTATTTTAGCATTTAATAAAACACACTGTACCTTTAAAGCACATGCCTAATGGACACCAGGCATGGGTAGCATGTTGATACCTGGGGCTGGAGCAGGATGGAAGCTGATGGGTCAAAGTTTGTCTGGATAAATCAGAGAGACCTCTCTGATTCGTGAGGATCTGCAGCCAGCCAACAGTATTGTGCTAATTCAGAATCTGTAGGAAAATGGACTTCATTGGTTCCCTCTTTGATTTTGTACAAGACTGAGTAGAAATAATTGCAGAAACAATTGCAAACAGCTCTGTCAGAACTAACATTCATTTTGAAGGTAAGGTTATGGACATATGAAAGCTGTCCTGTTTTGTATAATCTGCAGTTAAGTGACTTTCTCAGCTGTGATAACTGATCAGTGTCTGTTTGATTGTCTAATATCTCTTTTTCTTTTTCTCTCAGTGACTAACGCAGACGTGGCCTGTGATTACTCCTCATATCCCATCTACCCTTTTGCCTTCAGGACACACACACACCGACTGGGTAAGTCACATGCACATAGATGTGAGTGCTAAAACATGCCCCGTCATGACCACCAGATCAGCCATCACATCACACTCTGAGCACATCCTGAGCGTGTTAACCGTCTGCTCACAGCTGCAGGTCAGTACAGGTCAGTGTGAGCAGCATGGCCTCCTGCTCATTGGCTTATAATCCTTGAGCTCCACAATCCATACCTGTCCTCAAGAAACTGAAGCAGTGGGTATGAGTGCTGGTCATGCCTCAGACTGCCGGTTTGTCAGCGTGACAGACAAACATTTTTTTCTTCCTCTTTGCCTCTGTAAGGTGCTATTGTCCCATAGACTGTTAGATACAGCCAAGACAGTCTGGCTGCAGACCACCCTTCCCAGGCCCCTCCACCACTCTTCTCAGGCCCCTGCCTGCAGACCACTCTTCTCAGGCCCCTCCACCAGTCTCAAGCCCCTTCTGGCTGCAGACCACTCTTCTCAAGCCCCCCACCCCTCTCAAGCCAGCCCACCTCTCACATCTCCACCGTCCTCAGGCCCCTGGCTGCAGACCACCCCTCTCAAGCCCCCCCACCCCTCTCAAGCCCCCCCACCTCTCGCAGCTCCACCGTCCTCAGGCCCCTGGCTGCAGAGCACCCCTCTCAAGCCCCCCCACCTCTCCGATCTCCTCCGTCCTCAGGCCCCTGGCTGTGGACCACCCCTCTCAAGCCCCCCACCTCTCGCATCTCCACAGTCCTCAGGCCCCTGCCTCCAGACCACCCCCCTCCAGCCCCCCACCCCTCTCAAGCCCCCCCACCTCTCGCACCTCCACCGTCCTCAGCCCCCTGGCTGCAGACCACCCCTCTCAAGCCCCCCCACCTCTCGCATCTCCACCGTCCTCAGGCCCCTGGCTGCAGACCACCCCTCTCAAGCCCCCCCACCTCTCGCATCTCCACCGTCCTCAGGCCCCTGGCTGCAGACCACCCCTCTCAAGCCCCCCCACCTCTCGCATCTCCACCGTCCTCAGGCCCCTGGCTGCAGACCACCCCTCTCAAGCCCCCCCACCTCTCGCATCTCCACCGTCCTCAGGCCCCTGGCTGCAGACCACCCCTCTTAAGCCCCACCATCCCTCTCAAGCCCCCCACCTCTTGCATCTCCACCGTTCTAAGGCCCCTGGCTGCAGACCACCCCTCTTAAGCCCCACCATCCCTCTCAAGCCCCGCCACCTCTCGCATCTCCACCGTCCTCAGGCCCCTGGCTGCAGACCACCCCTCTCAAGCCCCCTCCCCTCTCGCATCTCCACCGTCCTCAGGCCCCTGGCTGCAGACCACCCCTCTTAAGCCCCACCATCCCTCTCAAGCCCCCCCACCTCTCGCATCTCCACCGTTCTAAGGCCCCTGGCTGCAGACCACCCCTCTCAAGCCCCCCACCTCGCATCTCCACTGTTCTAAGGCCCCTGGTTGCAGATCACCCCTCTCAAGCCCCCTCACCCCTCTCAAGCCCCCCAACCTCTCGCATCTCCACCGTTCTCAGCCCCCTGGCTGCAGACCACCCCTCTCAAGCCCCCCCAACCTCTTGCATCTCCACCGTCCTCAGGCCCCTGGCTGCAGACCACCCTTCTCAAGCCCTCCCACCCCTCTCAAGCCCCCCCACTGTCCTCAGGCCCCTGGCTGCAGACCACCCCTCTCAAGCCCCCCCACCTCTCGCATCTCCACCATTCTAAGGCCCCTGGCTGCAGACCACCCCTCTCAAGCCTCCCCACCTCTTGCATTTCCACCGTCCTCAGGCCCCTGGCTGCAGACCACCCCTCTCAAGCCCCACCACCTCTCCCACCTCCACCGTCCTCAGGCCCCTGGCTGCAGACCACCCCTCTCCCCCCCCCCTCTTGCACCTCCACCATCCTCAGGCCCCTGGCTGCACACCACCCCTCTCGAGCCCCCCCACCTCTCCCACCTGCACCGTCCTCAGGCCCCTGGCTGCAGACCAGACCATCCCTCTCAATTCCCATTACCCCTCTCAAGCCCCTTCACGACCTAATTTCAAAATAAAATAAAGGTCTTTCTGTTATTGCCATTCAACTTTTGTAAGAATTTTGAAAATCAGACTTCAATCCAATTTGGGTTGCATGTGTATTTATTTTACATACAAACATATTTTATAAACATTTCTACTAACATTCATTCACAAATCTATATATACAATTTTAATATATACATATAAATACATTTACATTTCAATGCAGCATAGCTTTATTTTTCTCACCATATTTTGTATGTTGCTTTATATAGTTTGCAATTATAATGGAAAAAAAAAGAATGCCCGTGTACTGGTTCTTAATCCTACATTCACAATATGCTAGGTGTCCTTTTTTGTCCACTGTCTCTTCACAAAATATCCACGTTTTCCACCACTTGAAATTTAAACTTGAATGGCTCCAAGATGTGTTCCCTGTCATCATCGTTAGTCTTTCATCTGAGGGTTCAGATCAGCTTAACATACTGCTTCACAGACTCCATCTGCAGGATGTCGGGCAACTCAACAGCAGCAGCAAACAAATGGGGTTTTCCTTTACCCACTCTGCAGCTTTCTTGCAGTCTTGGATAATTTTTTCCTCTATGTTGGTCTTTGGAAAAGAGAGAAAAAGGAGTTTCTGGGTTTTGAATAGGCAAAATTAAACAATTAAATACTGTTTCCACCCTGTGGAAAATGTGTTCCTCTTAAGTAAGATGCATAGACCTAGGAAAAAAACTTACCACTTCCTCTTCTGTCTCAACATCTTTTTGGAGTGGAGATTCAATTTGCAGAGGCTGAGGGTGCTCTTCTTTCTTAAAAACAAAGGCAGCACATCTTAAGAACATGCAATGATCACATGAAAGCACAGTTTTAAACCACAGTAGAACTAAGTAATCTATGTAAACATCCGGCACATATGGGGTCAACACGGAGAGAATGTTCCCCTCTAACTTTGGTGAACTACAATATGTAAACCAATCACAGAGACCTAGCTGTTCAGCAAATGGTTGTCAAAATACTTAGTAAACCTCCTTTTTAAAAGTTATTCATAAACACAGTTATTGTCACGATAACTACTGGCAGAACAAAGAAATGTGAACTAATGCAAAAAAAAAAAAATCCTTAAAAAACTGACCTTAGCAGTGTCATCCAATTTCCATTTCTTCAGACGGAAGACTGGTGGCACCTCACCACGTAGCAGAGCTCTTGATGCATCCGTCCAGTGGGCGAAGACTTTCCCATGGCTCACATAAGTTGAACAAAGACATAAATAATAAATATTCTACAAATTCAACAGAGACGGTGCTGTACAACAACAACTTCAATATTAAAACAATGTAAACTATCTTACAGTCTTAACTTCCAAGGTCGAAATTTTCCATTCACATTACACACCAATCTCGCCTACCACCAACATGAAAATGACTGTTAAGGAAAACCCTGAAGTGAGAATAGGCTGGGTCAGTGCCACAGAGTTTTGAAGTCATCATTAAACATGCACATGCTTTTAAAAATATCTCTATGTCTGCTCCAACCCCCTCTATCCATGTCTCAAGATTTACAGACTGGCAAAAGTTTCTAAAATTGAAAAGACAGCTGCATTAGGAGCGAAACAGTCAATAACATAAAACACAGACATCTTTCATGCACACACACCACACAGATCAGGCAAGATAAAATCTTCATGCAAACACACGCATGCAGTTTCAGAACATGATCTTCAAAAAAATTCAAACCAAGCCTTTTTAGAACGTCATGGTAAAATGAATGCCGGCAAGAACTGAAACTAAATTTTGTTAGCGACCTCAGTAGTTTTCTCATCTCCTGATCATCGAATCCAAATTTTGCATAAGCAAACTTGGAGTCAAGAAAGACTATGTCTCTCTGTGATGGCTTCAAAACCTATATAGTTCATGTTGATGCGAGAAGACAAGACACCACAAAACACTTCTACATCATCAAAATAATATTAAGCAGAAAGCGAAAGAGCAAAATAAAACATCATGCTTTAAACTGGTAACAAATAATCAACAGTACTTTCAAAGAGCAATCTGTGGCAGACATGACACAGACTCTCAGCATGTTGGTAACCATAGAAAATGAGTTCAAGTGGGAGAAATGTAGCAGGGCAGTGGTAGCTGTTTGTTTGATATAGATGAGAGAACATCCATGTACATTTTATAGACTATTATTACTTACAGGCAAGGCAAGTGTCCAGGTTTCCAAATAGAAATTACAATGTCATCTCTCATGGAAACATCATCCTATTTGCAAGACAAGTTAAAAAGAAAACTGTCAAAACACAACACAATAAATTTAATCAAATACTTGCAAAACTAAATAAAAAACACTTGTATAATCTGATGACATTTTTTAGTGTTTGATCTTAAATTAAGACTTACAGGCAAACTTAAGAGTGGGTCACACGCTGTGGGCTGTCGCCATGTTGCCACCGAATAGATGTCAGCCACAAATATGTTCCTTCCCTGAGAAATAAACATGAGTGCAAGTGTTTACATTTTAACACACACATATAAATATATCTATATATATACATATATATGTTTTAGGCCTGCACAATATATCGTTTGAACATAGCCATAGTAATGTGCGCATCAAATAGTCACCACGCATGCAATGTGACTATCGCCATTTCCCCCATTTATTGGGGAAATGAAAAAAGCAACTGAAACTGAAACTTATTCTATTTTGTACAGAGACATGGCCTCCTGAATCCCTTTTATATACAGTCATGGAAAAAATTATTAGACCACCCTTGTTTTCTTCAATTTCTTGTTCATTCTAATATCTGGTACCACTAAACGTATAATACAATGAACACAACAAAAAATGCAGCTGGTCACATAATACTTTATGTCCTATTTGACATTCTTCAGCTTAATTGATTCCCAGGGTATATAAGAGGCCATTTCATGTCACAAGCAGCACTGCACATGCAAAGGCCTAGAGTGGTTTCCTGCTTACATTCAAGCCGTAGCACAACTCAGAAGTTGTCAGCTCTCACATAATGCCTAAAACAAAAGAATTATGTGAAGCCACAAAGGCAGCCATCTTGGCACTGCTGGAAATTGGCATGAGTGAGAGACAGGTAGCGAAAAAACTGAAGATCTCCAAGACAGCCGTTCATTACAACAAAAAAAACAAGCTGAACATGGCACTACCAAATTGCTACCTGGCCGTGGCAGGAATCGTCTTTCTACCCCACGAGATGACCGTGCACTCATCCGTTCCTGTGTCAGGAATCGTCGTCAGACCTCCAGGGACCTTAAAAATGAGTGGGCACTGTCGAGAAATGTGACTTGTTCAGCAAGGACAGTTCGAAACCGACTTGTTGAAGCTGGTTTGAAGTCACACAGAGCACGCAAGAAGCCCTTCATCAATGAAAGGCAGAGGAAGGCCCGGTTACTCTTTGCTCGAGACCACAAGGATTGGACTGTTGATGATTGGGCTAAGGTTCTCTTCAGTGATGAATCCAATTTTGAATTGATGCCCACTCCAGCCAACTTACTCTTGTCCCTACAGTAAAACATGGGGGTGGATCAGTCATGATCTGGGGTTGTTTCAGTCTGAGTGGAACAGGGCAAATGCAATTGTGTGAAGGCCGAATGAACCAGGTCATGTACAGGACTACCCTTGAAAACAGTCTTCTTCCATCAGCTGGAAAACTCTTTCCTGCCTCGAATGACTGGATTTTCCAACAAGACAATGCCCCTTGCCACACGGCAAGGTCAGTTAAAGCCTGGATGGAGAACCACAACATTCGCACCATGCCTTGGCCTGCTCAATCCCCAGATCTTAATCCAATTGAAAACCTGTGGAAAATCATCAAACTCAAAATGGAGAACCACAAGCCCAAAAACAAAGAAAATCTGTTTGAATTTGTCCAACAGGAATGGGCTGCTGTGACAGCAGAACAATGTCAGAAGCTGGTGGAGAGCATGCCAAGACGCATGGCTGCAGTCATCAAAAACAATGGTTATGCAATCAAGTATTAACTCTTGTGTGTATCATGTGTTTAAAGCAAACAGAAAAGAAAACATGGAATGCTTAAAAGTAGTGTTTTTGGCAGTACAATGCCATAGCTATTGATGTAAGAATTTAAGTAATTTTGGTTATTATCAAGAAAACCATGGAAAATGAATAGTTCTTAGTTCTTAAATTAAACTCTCATGAGCTATTTTTGTTGTTATCATTATAATTGTCCAAACAAATGTACCTTTAGTTGAGCCAGGCATTAAAATTAACCAGAAATTGAAGAAAACAAGGGTGGTCTAATAATTTTTTCCATGACTGTACAGCAATCTCCATCATTCACAGATGAACCCCCTTATCCTGGATTAAACGGTATTATCATCATGAGTCCACCAAATTCTTCCCAAACAGAGCTATTCAAGTCATCTGGTGAAAATTCTTCTATTTTTAATATCGCAATATATATCGCAATATATTGCAAACCCTCCAAAAATAGCAATGTCAGTTTTTTTTCCAAAATCGTGCAGCCCTAATATACATACATACATACATATATATATATATATATATATATATACATATATCTATATATATATATATATATATATATATATATATATATATATACATATATATACATACATATACATATATATATATGAAATGTTACTGTTTTTTTTATACCTTTGAACAAGCAATTTTTTGGATGAGCTTAAACCACGTGTTATCTAATGTCAAATAAAATACAACATCCATTAAAACTGTAATTTCCTGTCACTTTAAGTGTGACCATCAAGTGTCCTACCATGTCACTTTTTTGAGCACTGTTTTGTGGCAAAAAGGGCAATGAAAATGTGCCACAGTCCTGCACTTCAGACTGCATCTGCATATCTTTTTGTCTGAGAAAAAAACAAAGAAAAAGAAAAATGTTTTCTATCAAACAGTGCAGCATGTCAGTGTGGTGCTACACACACACACACACACACACACACACACACACCAAGAGGCTTCACTGCTTCATACACATACACACTTACCCTCAAACGAAATGACATTTTAATGTGGACTTTAAGGTGACTTTGGATCCTATTCAATTTTGTTGGTGTCAACCCAGGGCACAGGGGACAGTGGTAGAGTCTGCAGCATGACGTGTAGCGGTCAGCTGCTGTTTGTGTGCCGATCAATATGAAAGAATGATGCATCTACGGAAGGAAACACAAAACGGTTGGCAATCTCCACATGAGAGAACTTCAGACAGAACATAATTTACCCATATAACTCTGAAACAGCTTTATGCTGATTTAATATTACAACGGCTCTTTCTAGTGAACTCTTAGGTCGAACGCCCTAAATAACAGGAAAAAGTTTTACAAATATCTAACGAATTTCACACTTTTCTTTGCTCAGATAACTACCCAGACCCAAAGCCGACCAACTCAGCACGCTTTCAAAACACACTAATCCTCGGTCAAACGTTTATGTTCGGCTGAAGACGGTTGTTAATCGTAAACACAACATAGAGGCTATCAATGGTGCTAGCAGCTGCTAACGCTGTTGTTCGCTGCTATCACAAGTCTATGTTCTCGTAGACACAAAAATGTAAATAAAGTGTGCAAAAGATAAAAAAAATCCCATCCAGTCGCTTGAAATAAGACGTTCATTATTTACGTCTAGATTAAAAACAGCGCATTCACATGGTTGTTTAAACTTTTTCACAAAGTAGTCACCTACCGTATTCTCCGTCTGTTGTGAAATCATGTCACTTTTTCCGGTTCGAGCGTGCAGTAAGTTGCGTCATTTCCGGGCTGGACGGACGCCTCAGGGGCTTGAGAGATGCTGTACAGGTCTGCAGGACAGGGGCTTGAGAAGTGCGGAGGAGGGGCTTGAGAGATGCGATCTGCAGCCAGACCCCTCTCGATACAGCTGTGCTCATAAGTTAAGATACCCAGGCAGAATTGTGATTTCTGGATTATTTTTCAGGGTCAGTCTTTTCTTTCAGTCATGGTTAGTGGTTTGATGAAGCAATTTATGATCAAACAACTGTGTTTACTCTTTTTAAATCATAACCCAAGTTTACATACCCCAGTTCTTAATACCGGTGTTGCCCCCTTTAACATCAGTGACAGCTTGATGCCTCAGTGGTTGTTGTGGATGTTTATTTTCTCAAATGGTAAATCTGCCTATTCTTCTTTGCGAAAAGCCTCCAGCTCCTGTAAATTCTTGGGCTGTCTTGCATGAACTGCATGTAAGTGAAAGTAAAAATTTTGTGTTATCATTAATTTCTCTGAAAAATGGCCAATAAATCATAAGTTCTGCCAGGGTATGTAAACTTATGAGCACAAGTGTATGTTCCATGGAGTTGTGAAAGCATCCAGTGTGTCAGTTTCATTAAGTTCTTTATTTTTGAGAGCAGAAAGAGTCAGAACGGGGGCGAGAGAGTGGGTAGACATGGGGGGCGTGGGCCTCAGGCTGGACTCGAACCACTGCAGCCCTCACTGGACATGGAGTGTGTGGACATAACCCTCTAGGCCACAGGAGCCCCTCTGTTACTGTCCTTTAATGGAAAAAAAACATACTTTAATCTACCTGTGTGTGTGTGTGTGTGTGTGTGTGTGTGTGTGTGTGTGTGTGTGTGTGTGTTCCAGGTAAAGTGGTCAGTGGGTACAGGATCAGAAACGGGGAGTGGACGCTGATTGGTCGACAATCTCCTCAGCTCCCACAGGTACGTATCATCATCAGGAGGAAATTTATATAAATAAAAGTTAGTCCATCAGCCACTGCCTGTAATATTTGTGATGTTGGTGAGAGCTGAGTTCACTCCTGGACTGGTCACCAGCCAATCACAGGGAAGTTTACAAAGATATTTCTGAATCTTGATGTGAGATGTTTCATCAGATGCTGGAAACAAACTTCTGTCGACATGACTGGTTAGTTAGTTATCAAACTAACTAACCCTTGTCTCTGGTTTTCTTCATGCTGGTCTTTGCAGGCTTTCTATCCTGCAACCAAAGGTGTGAGTGTGAAGTACGGAGACACGCTCGCTGCCAGGTGTGTTTTCACTGGAGAGGGACGGACATCCAAAACTTACATCGGGTAAGACCTGTTAGGAAATATAAAACCACTACTAACCTTTGTTACACCACATAGTACATAAAGTTTATTTAAAAAGAAAACACTTGTCAGTGCATCCCATCATCTGCAGAGCTGAGGATGGCTCACAGGCCTGAAGCCCTCAGTGTTTGATCAAAAGCATTGATGTGCCATCCCAGATCCTGTTTCCTGACCGTAGCCCTGCGGATCAGGAGGACCTGGTTTATGATATCACAGTGGTATAAATATGAGGCTCCCCCACAGACAGCCCTTCTGTCCTCCTCATTTCTGCTCTTGATCTCCTGCAGGGGCACGTCAGATGATGAGATGTGTAACTTCTACATCATGTACTACATGGACAGCAAACACGCCGCCCCCTTCATGAACTGCATGGAGCCGGGCTCCGCAGAGCTGTTTGAGGACATCCCCGCCGAAGCCAACGTCCCCATCGCCGTCAGTCCTGATCACATCAATTCCATGATGCATATGGGCCACGGCACAGGTGAATCACACGGCTGCTTCACAACAGTCCCG
This sequence comes from Scarus forsteni, assembly GCA_036419115.1. Lineage (NCBI taxonomy): Eukaryota > Metazoa > Chordata > Actinopteri > Labriformes > Labridae > Scarus > Scarus forsteni. The sequence goes on from JAZDUH010000269.1 coordinate 23,693,381, forward strand.
CAACAGCTTACTGTATAGGATAGGGCTAGGTGATGAGGACTGAAAATGAAATATCTGACTGTTTCATAGAAATATTCTTTACCTCTTTAATTTTACTGAAAGAAAGTCAGTTATATTCACAAAGCAATATGTTCAGAATTAGTCCTATAAAAGAGATGCACTAAATATAACGCTTAATAAACTAAACAAACAATAAGACAGAGGGAGCATATATCTATAAAGGGGTTAACCCAAATCCCACCCCACCACCACCATCAGAAGGAACCAGCTCCATCATAAAATCCTGTCACCCATTGTCCACACCTTTTGTCTCGAACAGGAAGTTCCGCTGCCCCAGCATCCAGCATCCAGATAACTCAAAGAAGAGAGAATTAGTAACAGAAAATTGATTTAAATCTTAAAATGAATAAATTGTAAGACATAAAGCAACAAATTAACAAAATCTGAATCAAAATAATGTATAAATGTGTTCTTATGACTGCAGAAAATGTATCAAACCAATGAGGTGAGCAGCTGCAGATGAGGTGAGGTTGAATATTGCAGTGTGGCTGAGTCCATCACAGTAAGTTTGGCATAAAATTTGGGCAAAAGTATCGTAAACTCTCCTGTAGGAGTTAAGTGTGGTCAGTCAGCAGGTGTTCTGGTTCCTGGTCCTCTCTGAAAGATCTGCTTCAGTGTGATTGAACCTGTGGGGTATCAATGAGCTTAAACAGAGTTTGCTTCCTGATATCAGAATAAACAGAGCAGGGTCTACTCATTCTTTCAACAGAAAACCTCATAGGTTACTCATTTTTTTGTACTTTATTATTTTCATTTTTCACAGAAATGTAGAACAAGTGAGGATAGAGGGTAATATGCATGCGCAGCACATGGAGTTTTACAGAAAAAACTCTGATAGAAAAGAGTCAAGAGTCTTTGTGTTAGAAATGAACAATCCCATGGTTTCCAGTATTCCGAGCCTTTCTTCTTTTGTTCAAAGAAAGACACAAAGAAAAAGTGATTTTCACCCTGCAGTGAGTAGAGTTTAGAATATTTATAAGAAGTTTCATGGTGGGAGGATTCTTCTGAAGCCAACATTTAGTAATTGCTTTCTTATTCGCCGCCAAGAATATCTTCTCAAGATATGCATCTCCTCTGTTGAGACCTTCAAGAATTTTCCCAAGATACAGGGATGCAAAAGAGAAATCAGTTGTCCTGTCCAAGGTTTTCTGAGATAACTCCTCTCCAAAACATTCCAATGTACAGAAGAGATCAGAAAACATGTACCGGTACATAATCTGCCAAATCCACTCCCAGCAAACAGGTTGGGCGCTACTCCAACATTTTGATCTTTGATTTGAGGTGACAGAGAATCTTATTAAATTATTCCAGCAGAAATCTCTACAGAAGGAAGTTCAGTGGGGGTGGAATGGATTTCCCAGAATTGAAGCCACACATCTTCTGAGATGCTGATATTGGCTTCTTTTTCTCAGCGTTTTCTAATATAATCATTTGAATTCATATTCATCTAAATGAAGCTTTTGCAAAGTTAGCATATTATACCTTTAACTTACTCAGTTTTTGAAGGTTCTGAATCAGCAGTTCAGACAGAAAATAAAGCAAAGTGCTGAAATAACTGGTTGATTTTCTTTAGTTTTGTGTCATGCACATATTAAGTGCCCTCATGGGTTTATAAGACACCAAAAACAAGTAACAGTAATAATAGATGGCTGAAAACATACCCAAACTTACCTTTAGGACCATCAGTGTGCCCCCCTTTACCATCTGAGACCCTCTGATCTACATGATACTGACTGCTGCATTGGCACAAAACCCCTTAATATTAATGTAAGTTAATGTGTCGGTGCTGAAATTAAGAAAACTGTTTCAGGATTTGGTATCTTATCAGAGAAACTGCTGTCAGGATGCTGCTGTTGTGTAACATGGAGGAGGTTAATTACTGTGGCCCAGGGGGCCAAATGAGCATCAGGTTAAACTTAAAAAAAATCCTCATTTTCATTTCTTTAGATTTTCCATACATCCTATATCAGCTAATTAATCTGTACCTGTTTAGAGCAAAGCACAGTAGATCAGGTCAATGCCATGTTCTTCAATATTTCTGATTTTATTTTTATTCCGAACCCCTGATGGATCCTCCATGAGCACAGCGCTGACCCCCTGTCACAGTGTTCAGGACCCTCTGCTCAGCCGCAGGTCCAGACTCATGCTGAACAGACGTCCACTGAAGCTTTGCTCTGGGTGTCCACATCATGTTTGCCTCTGCTGAAGATCTTAGTTTTAGAGGGTCCTCCTCTCTGTGTGGTTGTAAAGGGAGTTATTATGGAGCTTTGACCATAACATATACTAAATATTTAATAATCAGTGTTGTCCTGTGTTTGGGTCTTCAGTAGTCTATATCTGACTATGTGTGTTTCACCACAGCCCTTATTGAAATCATCAGAAACTATTCTTTTTTTTAATTCATGAAGCTCTAACCATGCCCCCTCCTCTTCACAGATCATCAGGATGAAAAGAGGCTGTTGGTGGATAAAACCTCAGATAAGGATCAGGGTGAGAATCAGACCTTTATTATCTACTGTATATTGGGATTATTGAAAAGAGTGGGCCAATTGTGAACCATCAGTGTGGGAAGGTGGACGCCTGTCAGAAGCTCCACCCACATTGTCCCTCTTGTCAGGTTAACATCACCAGAGCTCCAGACTCAGCTTTAGGCTCGGAGCACTTTTCAGTTTGTTTGTCAGATGGAGCCGTGTTTCTTTATTAAATTATGAACCCCTTCTGTTTCCTGCTGCATAACACCTTCACCTGTCTGCAGTAACTCCTGACTGTGCTGATTTGCAATCTGTTGAACAGGGATGTACAAGATTGTTGGAACAATCTCCATCATGGCAGATAATAGCTTAAAAGTTCATAATATGTATCACCAGGTATCAACGTTTCTGCTGATATGTCTGATGTACCTGTCAGAACAAAGATCTTTACTGACTGTAATCAGAGTGTTTCTACGAACCAGAATGTTCAGCTTTATAGCTTTTGATTGTCAATATCAATTTTTTAACACAAAAAGTAGTGATGAGGAAAAGAAAGGGCCTTTCTAGTGTATGTAGAGTTTGTGCCCGTAACAAAAAAGTGTCAGAAAGTTTAATTATCTTTATTGATATCTGTATCAGTGATAACCAGTTTGGGAAGACATGCCCCTCAGATATCATCAAAATCCAGTCTTGTGCATCCCTACCACTGAATATGAAATGTTCATCTCTGGCCTTCAGACCTGCTGACTGACTGATTCTCTGCTGCCTGTGCTGTATTTCCTCCTCTCCTGTCTCCTCTCTGTCCCAATCCTCTCCGTCTATGACCCCATCCTCTCTGTCTGTGTTCCTGTCCTCTCCGTCTGTGTCCCATCCTCTCTGTCTGTGTTTCTGTCCTCTCCGTCTGTGTCCCATCCTCTCCTTCTGTGTCCCTGTCTCTCCATCCATGACCCTGTCCTCTCTGTCTATTTCCCCGTCCTCTCCATCTGTGTTCCTGTCCTCTCCATCCATGCCCCCGTCCTCTCCGTCCATGTCCCTGTCCCTGTCCCTGTCCTGTCTGTCTGTGTCCCTGTCCTCTCCGTCCCTATCCTTTCTGTCTATTTCCTGTCCTCTCCATCGGTGTTCCTGTCCTCTCCGTCCATGCTCCCGTCCTCTCCATCTGTGTCCCTGTCCTCTCCGTCCATGCTCCCGTCCTCTCCATCTGTGTCCCTGTCCTCTCCATCCATGCCCCCGTCCTCTCCGTCCATGCTCCCGTCCTCTCCATCTGTGTCCCTGTCCTCTCCGTCCATGCTCCCGTCCTCTCTGTCTGTGTCCCGGTCTCTCTGTCTGTGTCCCTGTTCTCTCTGTCCATGCTCCCGTCCTCTACATCTGTGTCCGTCTCTCCATCTGTGTCCCTGTCCTCTCCGTCCATTCCCCCGTCCTCTCCGTCCATGCCCCTGTCCTCTCCGTCCATGTTCCGTCCTCTCTGTCTGTGTCCAGGTGACGTGGTGTCCCTGATGTCCCGCCTGTTGGGACAGGGCGTCCACAGAATCAGCCCCTCGGAGCTGCAGCGCGCTCAGGCTCAGCTCCTCGCTCAGATCGATAGTTTAATGCAGGATAAAGACCTGACCTTTCAGACCCAGGAGGACCCCGTGCTGGTCCGGGACCGAGTGCACCGGTTCCACCAGCTCGAGGCCAAAAACCCTCGGAGCAAGCTGGCTGCTCAGGGACAAGGTGGGTCCTGGTGTGCTGTCTCACTGAGGAGCTGGAGGGTCCACGGATGTTAATCCAGGTCCCTGATCCAATCCGGTCTGATGAACAGTAATCCCTGTGCTCAGTCCTCAGAGGACTCAAATCTCATTAATGTGACGGCCTGACCTGAAAACATAAACTGATTATGAGGAAACATCAGCACTGAGAAAAGAGCTGAACACTCGCTGATCTTTGACCTCAGTGAGAGGACGGAAGAGTCTTCAAGTGGGGTCAAAGGTTAGAAATAAGAAAATCCAGTTATCAGTGGGCTCATGTTGGTGAGGGTCCTCAGGAGTCTAATGTAGAGACCATCTGCTCCTCCTGTCCGTACCAGAGCTGTCATGGGCTCAGAGCAGAGTTTGTTTAATGTGAAGGCCAGTTTATTAGGTCACTGACCGGCTGCCTCCACCTTTAGACGTATCTACAGACCTTTCATATTATTGATTATGTTTGTGTTTGTTTGTAGACTCTCACCTGGAGCAGGCGTCCTCATGGCCTCAGAGCCCCCTGCAGCTCGGTCAGGTGTCTGGACTCGCTGTGGACTCGGACTCAAACCTGGTCATCTTCCACCGAGGAGATCACGTCTGGGGTCGAGAGTCAGTAAAACTTTATTCTTATTATTCTGTCATCCTTATTGACCTGTAATGTTATGGATGCAAAAGTCTAAATTATTACCTCAGCCAATGAGATGATGTTTTCGCCGGGGTCTGTCTGTTTGTGTCTGTTTTTCTGTTAGCAAGATTACGCAAAAAGCACTGGATGGATTTTAGAGCTGAAACGATTCCTCGAATAATTGAGATTATTCGATTATAAAATATCTTTAAGGCAAATTGTGTGCCTCGAAGCCTCGTTTAATATATAATTATACATATAAAATATATATCTGGACTACTATACAGTGCACGGTGTTTGACACGGACGGTCATTTCTGTGGCACACTGCGCCTGCTACCTCCGCTGCTGCACGGCTTGTAAAATCATGAAGGAAGAGAAAAGAGAGGGACAGAAAGGAGAGAGTCCGCAGAAGAAATGGCAGAGAGTGTCCCAAGTGTGTGGTCACTACAAGAATGGACGGAAAAGAAAACACAGTGCAGTGTGTCTGATGTCAAACGGAGTTAGCTAAGCATGTAGCTTAGCATGATAGCACGTTGTCACTGCTGCAGCACTTCAACAGTAAACATCCGGTCTGTGCGTCTGTGTCAAGTCCTCAGAGCAACACAACAGGGAGACACTGACGATACATCAACAGAAGCAGCTAATGTGATCAGTAACTGAGATATAGGCTAGTAAATAACCTACTTTGATTATGGCTTCATGTAAAGGCTGGTTCAAAGCGTAAATCAATGCTGAGGCTACTTGCCCAGAATCATGTGTATTTTGTTCACATACTTTTCACATCCAATAACTTTACATTTAATTTGAATGCCGAGAGTAGAACAGGAAACACTGACAGTGAGTAGAGGAAGCAGGTGTAGGGAATGCTTTCATATGTTATAGAAATGTACATTAGCTATTTAAATTATCTTAGTATCTAAGTATGATATTATTTGGTCCCAGAAATAAAGTAAGCACAATAAGATCATCAATATGGTACAGTAGTAAAGGCAATAATTTAGCAAAAAGAGACAAGCATGAATGCAAATAAAATAAAAATAACCAAACTTAAAAAAAAAAATACTGAAAAAAGCAAGATATGGCCCAGAGTAAAAATAAATGTATAGATTTTGATTTTGAGATCCCATTTATGCTCAGAATGTTCAAAATAAGAAAAATAAGTAGTTAATTTAAGTGACCTGGCTTTTCTGTTATGTGTGTTACTAATAATAATAATATGTAGTGATTCAATGTAAAAAAAAAAAATAGCAATGAGGGCAATGTAACTGTTATCAGATTACTCAATTTATCTACAAAAATTTGACTGAGTAATCGATTACATAAAGAATCAATAGCTGCAGCTCTAGATGGATTTACAGGAAAATTATACCAGGGTTGTGGTTTTGTCCAAGGAAGAATTTAATACATTTTGGTGCTGATCCAGATTGTACTGAACCTCATACTCCAAGGTTCCTCTGCTTTAGATACTCTGACCTGTGTTGAATACAGCAGAGTTAATCCACTGGACCTTTCAGCATCTGCTTCTATATGCTGATATGTGAATTTTCCTTTAAGGAGTGAAAGTGAAACACAATTACATTAACGGTACAACCAAACAGCCGGAACAAACTCTGAAACAATGTCTCCAGAATAATAAACAGCTATCTCTCTCCTGATGTTTCAGCTCCTTTAACCTCAGGGCTCAGTACCAGCAGAAGTCTCTGGGTCCCATCCAGCACTCCACCATCCTGGTCGTGGATCCAGCCAAAGGAAACATCCTGAAGGCCTCAGGGAGGAACATGTGAGTTTATGCTTCAGTTACTATCCAGTCACATTTTGAAAGGAGAGGATGGCATTCTTTTACTGGCTCCAGTTCCCACGTGGAGTCCTAACAGCAGGCAGAGCGCACGGTCAGCCTCATATTAGGGAACATCCCCGACCCGTCAGCATCTCTTTGAATATTTTATTTAAATTCATCATTGATATAATTGTTTTAACACTGTAACAATGAGAAAGCCTGAAGAAAATGTGAATAAAAACAATATATGCCCAATGATACACACTGCAGTATTTCAAGAAACGCACAGATAAATGTGCTGCCTTTTCAAAAAAAAAATTTATTCAAACATTTTTTATATTTTTTATATGTCTTAACTCACCTGTTCCTCCATCAAACCCTGCAGCCCTCTAACAGTGACTCAGAAACTTCTCCTTTTAGGATAATTTTGGTCTTTCTGGTCTTTATTGATGTGTCTCCTGAGTTGATTCAGTTGGCTGCGCATGTCTTCCAGAATTAATGGGACGCAGACATGAGCTGCATGACAGTTATGATCAGTGTAGGGGAGAGAGGACAGAGTCAAGTCATCAGCAGGAATGACTATAACAGGAAGTATAAAGACAAAACTGATGAATCAAGACCACAACCATCAACACCTAAAGAAGGTGTGAGACACAAACATGTCTGTTTATCTCTCTGATTACTGATACGGGCAGGAAATAAGTTTGCTATACTAATTCAACTGGTGACCATGTAAGTTGGTTTCTGTGTTGGGGGTTTGAGCCTTTCTCAGCTGACCAAGTGGCAGGGTGCACCCTGAATGGATCACCAGTCAATCACAGGGCCAGAGAGAGAGACATTCATGCTCACATTCATACCCAAGGGCAATATGAAGCCACCAATTAACCTGACAAGCATGTTTTTCTAGGTCTGTGGGTGGAAGCTGGAGTGCCAGGCATGCACAGAGTGAACATTCAAACTCCACACAGAAAGGCCCTGATCAGCACAGGGATTGAACCAGCAACCTTCTTGCTGTGAGACACATGCTTTATCTGCTGCACCACCGTGCAGTCTGCTGGTTAACTTGCTGGTTAACTTCAGGCCTTTTGATTTGGTCATGCCCCAGGCTAAATGAGTCCTGGTCCAGGATCTTTATATGCTCCTCTGGCATCTTTAACCGTGACGTTGCTCCAGGCTCTCACTGCCGTTTAAGACGATCCAAACCCAAAGCTGATTCATCCCATTTAGAACTAAAGATAGAGAACGGCGTGGTTGTTAGGAAAAGAACATTTTCACCCACTGGAAACATGAGGAGGAACCTTTTTAGACTTGGACTTTAAGAAAAGACCAACTGATGACATTTAGAGAAAATCCAGGAAAAGCATCTCTGTATTCTGCAGACAAATTGAATGTCTGTGGTTTCATATGAGACAGTTGTTTTTTTTTGTAAAACTGAAGATCTATGACTGAAATATGCAGATGAATTAGACCTGAATTTTGCAGATATTCTCTCAGACTGCAGGGGTTGGGCTCAATGTTTGACGTTATTATGAAATAATCTGATGTGATCTTAATAATGTCAGGGTCAGGTGTTCAAAAAGTCTGAAAGTATCATAATGCTGATATCATCATTGACTGACTGATGAATAAACGATGTTGGAGACCTGAGTATTTCACAGACTAAACGCTTACTTCTTTTTATAGTTTAATCTTATTTTTCATTTTATTTTCAGGTTTTATCTCCCTCATGGAATAACGACAGATGCTGACAACAACTACTGGGTCACTGATGTCGCTCTGCATCAGGTAGCGTACAAAAAAATGTTCACAAGAAACTGTGTAGACTTTGACCCGCAAACAGGTCCCATAATGACCCCTGTTCCCTCCTCCAGGTGATGAAGGTGAGCGGGGACGGCAGGGACCGGGTCCTGCTGGCGTTGGGGGAGGAGTTTACTCCAGGAAGTGACAGCAGACACTTCTGTCAGCCCACCGACGTGGCCGTGGACCCCCGCAGCGGAAACATCTTTATCTCTGATGGTTACTGCAACGAACGCATCCTCAAGTTCTCCGCAGACGGGGAGTACCGGTCTGAGTGGGGCGCAGGTAGCTCAAAACACTCTGAGGTTTCTCGTTAAATCTGAACCATTCAGCAGCGAAATGCTGCGCAGATATGAACCTTTATTTATTTACCCCGCTGCAGGAACGACAGACAGGCGGCGGCGGTCCCCGTTCCGTGTCCCTCACAGCCTGGCGTTCCTTGCTGACCGACAGGAAGTGTGCGTGGCAGACAGAGAGAACGGACGTATCCAGTGTTTCCTCGCTGACAGCGGAGAGTTTGTGAAGGAAATAAAGAAGGAGGAGTTTGGAGGAGAGGTGTTCGCCATCAGCTACAGCCCAGCAGGAGGTCAGATAATCATCAACATACAGGATGGTCATGACAGAGGAACTATGGATTATTGATTATTTTACAATTTAAACACAAGCATTCAATCAAAACATGCCTGATAAGAGGACAGCAGCAGAGTAAGAGACCAACATTTGGTCATTTAATGCTTTTAATATCAAATCCTGCAGATTTACCCCTTGAAGCCTGTTGTATTATATTTGATACATACCTTTATGATACCTCTATAACCAATATGATCAACAAATTACTAAATCATCTGAGTAAATATCAGATAAATGATTAAAATGTCCTCAAAGGGATTATCAGTTGCCAAAAGCAACTAATGTATCAAATGAGATACAAAAACTACATATATGTTACATTTTATGGAAATTTGGATTTTTAAGGATTTCAGTAGAAAGTGAAATAAACATTTCAGCTCCAAAAAAAGGAGAATTTTCTGGCAATACTTTGTGTTTTCAGACTTTAAAGGGTTAAATTCTGCCCTACCTCTACTTTTGACAAAATGCTTGAGCAATAAACAAATCCAGAAGTGTGTTTAAGACAAATACTGACTTTAGATCCTATGGTTTAATGATCACAGAACAGCTTCCAGCACAAATGTAGGACTTTGTAAATAGATCTGAGCCTCTCTGTTAGTTTCTTTTAGTGAGTGAAACATCGACAGGAGAACGTATGTTTGCAACACAGCAGTGAGTCAGGAGGGTCATGTGTTTGATGTCGTTAAACCCACAACCAAACTTTTGCCGCTAAAGACAATCAGCAGAAATCGATGAGCAGAATCGTTAAAGGCATTGAATCATAAAAGCTTTTCAACCCAATCTCTATTTGCAACTGGGATATTCTGACCCCCAAGGTTAATATGAGCACCCCATTTGTTTCCTAACAATGTCTTGAACTGCAGGGCCTCAAACTCCCAAGATCTGGAGGCACCACATTCATATCCACATGAAAAAGCTTTTAAAACATTTTAATCTGTGTTTTCTGTCTGTTTTTAATCTATTGTTGCCTAAAAAAGAGACTACCAGATGGTGAAATATTTACAGCTGGATATAAGTTTTACCCAAAAACACTTTTTATTTTATCTTGAAGTTACACTCGCACACATTATTGATTCTGTTCAAATTTACCTATCTGCTATTTTTAGCTGACCTTGTATCAATATGTGACCATGTGTTAAGCATGTTGAGTTTGAAGACTGACTTATCCTGACAAACACAGATTAACTTTGGATGATATTTGAGTAACAAGTTTTTTAAGACTGACAGTCTAAAGGTTTGACACTGGTGATCCCATTTAATTCAGAAAACTTAAATGTCTTAAATGCTAATTCAGTGGATTAAAAACTCATCCAGTAGTTGCTGTAAAGGTGTTTTATTAAGGTTTGGTTAGAAATATCAAAGGAAGATCTAGACTTGCTCGAGGGAACAACAGTGTGCCCTGCCCCACTATCTGAGAACTTCTGCTGCAGAGAGTGGGGGCAGGATTAATGCTGCGTTTCATTTATATTGGAACTGGGAAGACGGAAATGTGAATTATGTTACATTCCAGATAGACACTCTTCAGTTTTGAGCTCGGGGTTGTTGAGGGACGTCCAAATTCAAAGTGGGAAATTCTGACCAAAGGGGGGCATTCTGAGTGATGTGTTCAATTTGCAACTTGAATATCCCAGCACTGAGATCAACTGGAACGCACCATGAAGCTTGTGGAGCAATGGCATTGTGGGAAATGCAGTAATGTGTTATTTAGGAAGAGGATTTTAAAAAAGCTGCCAGAGAAAGTATGTTAACAAAATGCTTCTGGAGTTGAAACTGACTTTGTGCTCTGTGTGGTCTGTTTGTAGACGGACTGATCTTTGCAGTTAACGGTGAATCTGAGTTCAACTCGGCTCCTCTTAAAGGCTTCGTCATCGACTATCCAACCAAACAGATCCTGGATACTTTTGAGCCCGAGAGAAAGGTAAAGTGACAAAGATGTTATTATATTTTGTTTTATTATGAATACTGTTTTGCTATTATTGTCATTGTTATCATTATCATTATGATCATGTTAGGTGTTATCTGCCTGCTAAATAATAAAGGCTGACTGTAGCCTGAAGTGTGAACCAAAGGTTACAAAGGTGAGTCTGGTTTTCATGACAGCAAATGAAAAAGCAGGAGAAACTCGCCTGGGGCCTTTAGCACAAAGCGCGGTCAACTTACCTTGGGTAACCCACACCTATCCAGGGTTGAGTAACCCCAGCAATGGCAATCAGAATAATCGATAGCAAGACGCATCATTTAGAGAAGATGAAAGGTCCACACTGATGATGCATTCAAGTCCATCAGACAGCCCAGTTTCACCTTAAGTCAGCTGAAATCCACATGAAAACCAGTCAGAAGTGATTTAGAAAAAGAACAGAGAGGACCAAAGTGCTGGGATTATATCTGTACCATCAGAAGTTCAGTCTGCTCTCAGATCATCTGCTTGATTCTGTCTCATGCGGTCTTTCTGCCTGGTCATGGTTCCTGGTTGGGAGCCTCAGACTGATCCTCTGAGTGCCCTGGTTCTCTTTAATCCGTCTGATCCGGATGTTTCTTTGCTCCTCTCCTGACCTGCATCACCTGCTGGTCAGGTTGGTCATGCTGTTGCTGATGCAGGTGTCCACACACCTTTGACAGGTGTGCATGTGCTCACCATGCAGAGGTGAGACTGTGGTAGAGCAGCTGTAGATCAGACTTTCATATTTGTGGGTAAAGAGTGCAGAGGCCGTTCAGGGTACAATAAATGATACATGTACTTATTTAACAGTGTTTTACCGTCTCATATTTGTCTTTTTTAACAAAAAAACTTTATTATTGTAAGATTTTCATTTGTACAACATGACAACACAAACCCATATAAGCAGACATCAGAGTAAATAAATAAAATAATTATGATAGAGAAAAAACGGTATTTACAGATAAGTGTTGGCACACATATACTGTACATGCTCATGTAAACAAACACATATGTAGTCATTAAAATCAAAAATTTGTAAAGGGGAAAAAATTGCATTCTGATTTACAACAGTTAAAGGAAAGACCTTCTGAAGGTTGTTAATTCAAAGCTCCAGGCAAGGCCAGCTTGTCAAATATTGCAGATGTGGCTCCCAGGACCCGTTAAGGGTTTGTCTTCTCTTTTCCAGCTTAAGGCTGAACATCACATCTCTCTGCCATTGGTTGTTTGATGGAGGTGTCACATCTTTCCATGTAAAAAGTTGCCTGTCTAGCTTATAAAGAGGAAAAGACTATAACTTTATGTGTGTGAGCGGGATATTTGCTCATATTTGTCTTTATCTTGTCACTGCTGAGGCTATGCTCCACTCTGATTCAGGAGTAGTTTGTCAAACACGACTTCACTTCAAGCATTTCACATCATCTATGTATAAAAACACATTGTTATTATAAATTATTATTATTATAAAATGTACAGGTGACCGCAAAAATCTGATATGGTTCATCCCCAACAAACTATATACTGTATGTGTTTGGCTGCAAGCTAAGCTATGAAGCGTTACAGCCCACACATGAATTACAACAGATAAAGAGAGTGTTGTCGGGCTGAAAATGTTCCCAGTACTGATCCATGACAGGTTCACTTGCTGTGTTTGATTATTTCTCACTGAAATAAGCTCCATTTAAAGTTTGATTCTGTTGTTAAGGAGGGAGGTAACATCTTAAAAGGTGGCTGCTTTAATGTTAAATCATGTTGATTTCTCTCTGTTTATATTTTCTGTGTTTTCAGGAATTTAAGATGCCTCATGATATTGTGGTGACCAAAGACGGCAGCGTGTTTGTTGGAGATGCAGGAAGTAAAAAAGTCTTCAAGTTCACCAACGAGAGTGAGAGTTTGAATATCACCTGTCGTGTTTTTATGTTTGTGGCTGTGTCATTGTGTTCAGGTTCAATAGAAAGGTCAAAGCATTTATCCTTCAGAAGATATCTCCCTGTCATTTCATGAATCTTTTCTAAAATGTGTTTATGCCCTGTTTTTAGAGTTACATCGCTCTGTGAAGAAAGCTGGGATTGAGGTTCAAGAAATCACAGGTGAGACTAAAGTCATGCTAGCAAATACCTGCTCTGCTCTACAGAGGGGAGAATGGTCTTCAGCCTGCTTCTGAAAATATAAACACGACTAAGCTGCTTCTGACTTCAGTTAGCAGATTTAAACAATAACTCTAGAGAACATCCACATAATTACTGTTTTTAACTGAAGCAGGAAGAATCGGATTTAAGTCCTTTTTAATCTACGGCAGTCCAAACAGGTCAGATCACAGACTGAGGATCAGTCATCAAATGTTGATCCCCCACATGTTCTGATTTCAGCGACACCTGGTGGTTAAGTTTGGAAACACAGTGAGATGCATATTCACAAATTCTGCGATTCACATAGAAAGGATCAGCTTCTATCACCTAAAATAAAACCTATCATTTTGTTTATAAAGGAACTTTGAAAACAAGGTTTAAGCAGCTCTTATATTAGACAAATTTTAACCACATGCTGCATCCATTTAAACATTTTTCTCTCTATGCAGCGGTGGAGACCATCATCCAGACTAAACTGAGGCCGGAGAACAACTCGTCGAAGACGCCGCCCGTCCCTATGAAGCAGACCCAGTCTCAGCCACTGCATGGTCAGCCAAAGGCAAAGGACGAAGAGAAGAAGAAGAAGGAGACCGAGGCTCAGCCAATCAAAGAGCAGGGAGCCCTGCCCGCCGTCATCACCACGCTGCTGCTCGTCCCGCTCGTCCTCGTCATCTCTGTCGGGCTCTTCGTCTGCTGGAGGAAAAACAGTAAGTGCTCACAAAGATAAAATAAAGTTCATCTTTGAGTCACACTGAGGCGTTCAAAGACATGTGTTAATATAACTGAAATACTCTTGAAGTCTTCACTGTCTCATTCATGGTCTTTACTAATGTTTATCAGACTGTATTTATGTTGTACCCACTTACTGAAACTTCTGTTTTCTGATTATCAACACTTTAAATTGTTCTTTTATTGTTTATTTTGATTGTTTGTTTTGAGAGTTTAATCTTTACCTTGTCTTCCAGGAGAATTTTCTTAAATTTATTTGTTTTAATTCAATTAAAAGGACAACATTTCTTTGAATGAATATGGAGCCTGTCCTTCAAACACTCTGATCTTTTTAAGACTAAAATGGACTAAAGGTTTTCACCATCTTATGCTATCTTACCTTCTAAGCTCTCAGTCTAATCTAGTTAAATGTGTTTGCAGACCGATGCGAGGTGAAGTCTGATCCCAGCTCTGTTGGGGGAATCCTGGGAAAGATACGAGGTGAGTACTTCATCATATTAGATATCAAAAGACTCAGTAATTTCTATCATATCACTCACAGTTTCCTCTGTGACATACAGTGCCTATCATAAGTATTCATCCCCTTGGATGTTTTACCCTTTTAGTGCTTTCATAAATCAATCATGGTCAATAAAATTTGGCTTTTTTAACACAAAAATTTATTGGAAAAAACTCTTTAATGTCAAAGTGAAAACGGATTTCTACAAAGTAATGGCGATGAAATAAAAATATATAAAGAAATATCATTGTTTGCATAATTATTCACCCCCTTCAAGTCAGTATTTTGTAGATGCAATCACAGCAGTGAGTCTGTGTGGATAAGTCTCAATCAGTTTTGTACATCTGCCTACAGCAATTTTGCTCCATTCTTCTTTGCAAAACTGCTCAAGCTCTGTCAGGTTGCGCGGGTATCGGGCATGAACAGCCCTTTTCAAGTCCAGCAACAAATTCTTTAAAGGATTGAGGTCTGGGCTTTGACTCGGCCACTCCAGAACATTTACCTGGTTCTTTTTTAACCATTCCTGTGTAGCTTTTGCAGTATGCTTTGGATCATTGTCTTGCTGGAAAATAAATCTTCTCCCACGCTGTAGTTCTCTTGCAGACTGAATAAGATTGTCCCCCAGGATTTCCGTGTATTTTGCAGCATTCATTCTGCCCTCTATCTTTACAAGCCTTCCAGGTCCGGCTGCTGAGAAACATCCCCACAGCATGATGCTACCACCACCATGCTTCACAGTGGGGATGGTGTGTTTTTGATGATGTGCAGTGTTTGGTTTCCGCCAAACATAACGTCTTGTCTGATGGCCAAAAAGCTCAATTTTGGTCTCATCAGACCAAAGAATCTTCTTCCACTTGACCATGGAGTCTTCCACATGCTTTTTGGCAAACTCTAGTCGAGATCTAACATGACTTTTCTTTAACAGTGGCTTTCTCATGGCCACTCTCCCATAAAGCTTTGACTGTTGAA
Source organism: Scarus forsteni (assembly GCA_036419115.1). Taxonomy (NCBI): domain Eukaryota; kingdom Metazoa; phylum Chordata; class Actinopteri; order Labriformes; family Labridae; genus Scarus; species Scarus forsteni. The sequence continues at coordinate 23,708,720 of JAZDUH010000269.1, forward strand.
GACCCCGGGCAGCAGTTTATACATGCACAGTCTCTCCCATCTCAGCAGCTGAAGCTTGTAACTCCCTCAGAGTAGTCGTAGGGGTCTTGGTTGCTTCTCTCACCAGTCTCCTACTTGCACGGTCACTCAGTTTACGAGGGCGGCCTGATCTAGGCAGATTCACACAAGTGCCATATTCCTTCCATTTCTTGATAATTGATTTCACTGAACTCAGGGGGATGTTCAATGCCTTGGAATTTTTTTGTATCCATCCCTTGAATTGTACTTCTCAATAACCCTTTCCCTGAGTTGCTTGGAGTGTTCTTCTGTCTTCATGGTAGCCAGGAATACTGATCCAACAGTCTGAACCCTTCAGACACAGATGTTTTATAGCTCAATCACTTGAAACACACCCACACCACTCAGGTGATCTTCATTTCACTAATTGTGAGACTATTGGCAACAATTTGATGGACCTCTATTGAATTAGACCATTTAATTAAAAAGGGGTGAATAATTATGCAAACAATAATATTTCTTTATATATTTTTATTTCATCGACATTACTTTGTAGAAATCTGTTTTCACTTTGACATTAAAGAGTTTTTTCCAATAAATATTTGTGTTAAAAAAGCCAAATTTTATTGACCATGATTGATTTATGAAAGCACTGAAAGGGTAAAACATCCAAGGGGGTGAATACTTATGATAGGCACTGTATATTTAACATGTTTGTTTGATTTAAGAGACATTTAAGCCTATATTTTAAAGTCCAACGATCATCATCATAAAGTCTGTAAAGGTTGTCACCACAAGCAGAGCAGCATCAATATTATATTTTGGTTTGTCTGGCAGTAATACCCTTTAAATACTAGACCTTTTTTTCTGCTTTTAAGATGTTTTTTCTTAAAGCAAATATTAACTTTATTTTATAAACTTGTGTCAAAGCAGAACAAAATGAGTAAAAGTTAAAGACCAATATTAAGTTAAATCCAAATGCAGTAAGTCAATTTACCTCATGATCATCAGTGACCTGAACTTCAGATCAAGTAGTTTTACCTTTAAAACTGTAGTTTAAAGAAGTTTAATTACTTTGTTGGAATAAAAAAATACTATTTGAATTGGATTGATTTTAGAAGTTTGTTAAACTAAACAATTCAAGTAGAGCTGACTTAATAGCAAGTTTATTGAACTTAAGAAGTTCACTTGATCTGAATTGTTCTTGATTCAACTGAACTTAAATTCCTAAATTCAGAAAACTTAAAATTTTAAGGCAGCCCTGACACTAACTTCTTTAAGTTAAAACAACTAGCCTCTTTTACAGTGTACTACTATTATAATTATGACTATTGTTATAACTAGTATAAAATAATTATTATTATTAATATAATGATGCAGGCAAATCCAAGATAATTTATTACTTAAACAGTAAGAGCAGTAACAAGACATGAAAACATTATTGATAACAGTTATTACATAACAAGACAGAAAAATAGAACTAAAACATTCATAGGAGATTGAACAAGGAAACTATGGAAGGGAAGTGAAGCCTTAATAATTATTAAAAGGACAATTCACACTTAAGTTGATAAAAGAATGAGCAGGAAAAAAAGAAGGGTAGAAAAACAAAAAATATGACTAAGAAAGTAGGAAAAGACATAAAGTAAACAAAAAAAACCACAACAACTATACAGCATTGAGAGAGCGTAAACCTCCACCAAGGTAGCTCACATAGTGTTTTCATATCTATAAGTAATGGTTCCATGATAAAGTTTCCATCCTGATATGATTCATGACTCTGAAAACCCACACCTGGCACTCAAAATCGTGTTGGTATCTTTATTAGTTAAACAGTTACTGAACAAAAATGATTGTTTGCTAATGGCAGTTATCTGGGTCACCACCAAAATCGAATCATATTAAGTTGGACCATAGCCAACCTATCCTGAAAATTTCAGTAAAATCTGTCCAGTAGTTTTGTGTACTTTTACTTGCAAACAAACAAACATACACGGATAAAAACACAACCTCCTTGGCAGAGGTAACAGTGAAAGAGAAGATAAAGGTGTGAGGGAGCTGAAATGATCAGAGGATAAATCGACAGAAAAACAGAAATAAGAAAACATCACATCAGTGTGATGAAGACGACATCACCCCTGATTATGGTTCATGTCCTTTAGCTCACAGCTCAGGTGTCAGAGCTGGACCGATAACACACCTGAGTGAACCACGTCCCAGGTCTGATCAGGGACACTCAGAGTTAGGGCGACGACGTCAGAGCAGGAACTTAAACTTGAGGAGTCTATCCAGTGATTAACTCGAGGTCTGATGAAGTGTGACTCACCTTTATGCCTGCGTCACATGTGTCCCACTCCCCTCCCTCTCTCTCCAGGTAAGGCGGTGGGCGGCCTGAACCTGGGGAACTTCTTCGCGTCGCGTCAGGGTTACAGCCGTCAGGGATTTGACCAGCTGAGCACGGAGGGCAGTGATCAGGAGCGGATGGAGGAGGACAGCAGCGACTCAGAGAACGAGGAGTACTCCGCCCTGCCTCCGCCCAAAACATCCTCATAAACCCCCTACCTGACAGAGCCCCTGACCTCTGACCCTGACCCCATCCTGCTTACCGGCTGTTCATCTTCACGTGTTACTGTTTGTGTTAGCTGCCAATCATCCTCTGAGGCGGACTGATTCAGATCAGTTTATTTTTGATTATTTGATTTTTAGTCAGCGTCACTACATTTCAGATCTGAACACCCCCTCACATTCCCAGGACAGACGTGCTCTGTCAGATTCCGCCTTAAACAAATAATTCCACCTTAAACGGTCACAGAGAGATTATTTAAAGCAGTGTCATAATCCAGCTGGTATTTTGGTTGACTGAATGTTTTTGTTCTGCAGATGGAATATTAACGACCTGAACACGGGTTAACAGACGATGGTGTTGTTTTAGAGAAACTGCAAAGGCTCTGTTTGATTCTGCCATCACATGACCAGCAGGAGGAGCCTCAGATAATCCAAAGTCTAAAGGAAGGAGGAAACTTCAGTGGGCCAAAACTGTAGATACCATGTCAGGATCAACAAAAACACGAATCTGCCTGCCTGCCAAACAACCACAGACATCTGAACACAGGGGAGGAAAAACCTGTTGTTCGTGTCTTTAAGGTTCAGCCTGGTTCAGTTTGGTCAGGTTTGTTCTGTGGGTATCAGTCTGGTCCAGTTTTGTTTTTGTCCAGTCTGGTTTAGTCTGGTCCATTCTGGCTCAGTTTGGTCCTGCGTATTTCATTCTGGTTCAGTTTTGTTGTTTTTTGGTCGAGTCTGGTCCAATCTTGTCCAGTTTGTTTTTCTGGCTAGTTTGTTTTATATATGTGTGACCTGGTTTTTGGTCCCATGGGGTCCACTTTGGTCCAGTTTGTTTTTTTACAGAACATATACAGATTTTGTTTTTTTAATTTTCATTTTTTCTTCACTCTGTTAAAGGGAGAGAGTTTAACAGAAACAGTTTGAGCCTCTTTTTGGTAATTTAATGCTCTCAGATGTCAATTCTGTTCAATGACTATGGAGTCTGAGGGCCTCATGTGGGCCTGACTGCTCTGTGGTAATCCATCTGAGTTACACGGAAAGATAATCAGCTCAGATGGAGGTCAGGGAGTGAACGGTGATTCTCAGACTGAAATGAATCAATGTCTATCTTCAGTAAACTGAAATCTTCTCACACCAACAGAAAGGGAAGAAAACGTTGGGGCGGCATATGGTCTTATGGTGATAGTTGTCAGTACCGTTGACTTTTAAAAGGATAATAATCATGAACTGGACCAAACTGATCTGAAGTTGAACACTCAAGCTGAAACATTCATTCGAGTTGAAACTTCAGCCTCACTCGCTGCTACCGCCCCCTGCTGGTCACTGAGGTCATTAACAGAGTCATGAAACTACACTGGACAGTTTTCAATCATTTACGTCTCAGCAAAATCAGGACATAACCAGTATTTACCCTGATTATAGGTGAACATCTGACTGCTGCACTAATATAATCCAGGATATATCAGATTATTGATTTCTTTATGCAGTCACCTTCACCTTCATCTTCACGCCCAATTTAATTTCATCTCCGTCACATTTCAGTCATTTGTGCCTTTTGTTTTTATTATTCCGCCTTTTTATCAGCTGCCATTATTGAACGTACCGCAGGGAGAATCAGCTGCTGCTTGTATATTACCGATGATGAACAGAGAATGGATATTATGATTATTATGACATATATATGTATATTTATGTATGTGTGTGTATGAGCGAGAGGAGTGTGAAGCCAAACTACCATGTCCCACCATCTGAGCGAGTCATCAGAGTAACACGGTGCTCGCTGTAGCTTCAATGATGATCGTTTTTTACTTCAGATAAACTTCAGATCAAGGAGGGCAACTATGGGCCAGGGGCCACATTCAAGACCCTCCTTGTTTGAAGGGGTTGCTTGTTGAAGGAGGTTGAAAAAAGAAGCAAACACGGAGAAAATAAATGAAATATTTCTGTAGCTTTATGAAGACAGTTGGTCAGGATTATTAAGCACCTGGAGCTGAAAAACATCTTTGTACAGCATTACCAAATGTTTGGAAAACTAAAATATGAACTGTGAGAAAGAGTAAACTTTTCTTGTTTCATTGACAAACAGCTTGAGTTGATCACACTTTGCTTCAGCTGACACTCGTCAGCGTTTCTATTTGAATTTGAACCTGAGATATCACAGATGCTACAGTAAATTATTTTAAAGCTATTAAAATCCTATTAAGTTCCTATAGTTTGTCTGGAGGTGAAACAAGAATTCCTGTGGCCCCGCTGGTCGCTACGTTGCCCGTCCCTACTTTTTTGTAGCTCCACATTTCACATGCATGTGTCAAACTTCAGCCAGGGAAATGATTTAAATGCACTTTAAGTTTTGGATTATTTGCCAAGTGTTTCCTGCATTAAGTTTATGTTTGAAGACTGAAACGAGCTGATATGTTTTTTTATTGATTAACTGCACTTTGATCGATCAGTTCATCTCTAAAATGTTAGAGGATGTTATTAATCACAGCATTTATCCACATTGAGAATGTAAGAAACATTTTACATGGACATGACTACTATAACCCATATACTGATAACCTAAACAACATCCACTTTAAAGTTCTGATCACATTGATGATGATCAATTCAGGGTCGGCTGTAGACGCCCTTTTATTCAAACTGTGTGAGCGCCCCCTACAGACTGTGGCACCCACCCAGCCTGTGCTGAGGGCCTCCCTGAATTAATAACTAATTAATTAACATCAAAATGTTTTTTGTTTTTGTTTTCTAGGAACTTTGTTAACTTGACTTTGTTAAACTCGTCAACTTCCTCCTTCAGTTTTTTAATAATAATTTTGTAATATTTGTTGATCATCATAGTTTTTTACCATAAATTAAGAAAACCTCACCAACTTCTCAAAAAATGTCATTCAGACTGAATCGTCTCTGGACAGGATAATATATATATTTTTTTTTTTCATAAATCATCAGACAGAGTGTAAAACTCTCAGGACGACACACACACACAGAAATGCTGCATTCCTTAAATAATTATTGTAAACAGTTCAAACTTCGCTGCGGCGTCATCATCTTTTCTTCTTCTGTACTTCCAGCTTCTTGTTTTCGTCTACGCTCTCTCAGCCCGCCATGGCGTTTGAATGAATGGTGTCCTCTCTGGCATGCCGTAGAAACATGTTGGCGCTCCGATATATTTATTGTGACACACTGGTTTTGCTGCAAGAGTACTATTTTCAGTAACGATGTAATTTGTGTAATAAAGTGTTTGCAAAGCATCACAACATGGAGTCCTAGTTTATGTTTTAACTTAGACTCATAGACTTCAGGGGGGCAGCGGGGAGTGCTGCTGCCTCACAGCATGAAGGTCGCTGGTTCAAGTCCTCATGCCAGTCAGGACCTCTCTGTGGATTTTCATGTGTATGTGTGGGTCTAATTCAGCAGAGGTCACGCCAACAGAACAAAACATTGGCAGGTTTTCTGGGGTGAATAAATCATTTTATTCTAACTTTATAAACTGAGGCCTCTGACTGCAGCAGCTTCCTGTTGGTAAAACAGTAAATGAATCATGCCACTCAGTGTTGCTTTAATGCAGCATATCATCATTTAACATTGTGAATCAGACAGGTTCACTTATTTACAATAAAACAGGTAAAACTGAAAACAGATTCTGTAAAAACAGATTTAGGAAATAAAACTAAACCAGTGCCTCACATCGCTCAGCTGTTCTCACATGATGGCAGCTTCATTTATTTACTTAAATATTTGTTAAAATTTACATTCAGCAGGAAAACTTCATGTCAGCAGAGAAGTGGCCCTGAAGGTCAAACAGACAAACACTTTCTGATAAGAAAAAGGAATACAAGAAGTATTTAAAGAAGTGATGAAGGGAAATAAAACACAAATGAAACCTGCTTCAGGCAGCAAATTTGCAAATACCTATAAGCTAAAGTATTGTAAGTTTTTTTTTTTTAGAAAAAGGACCATCAGGAACATTGAAAATATTTCCCTCTTACCTGAAAAAAGTTTTCTGAAAAAGTCAACATCTTCAAAAAGATTTATCCTTCAGAAGAAAAAAGAGCTACCCAAAAACGTTTTTCCCTCAGCAAATTTATTCCATTGTGTAAAACTATAAACCTCAGTAAAATAAAACTTCAGCAAGAAAAACCCACTAAATAAATAATTATTTCACTGTGTGCAAAGAAAAAAACACAATTCAGAATGAGGGAAATATTTTTAAATCTGCATGAAACAGCCAAATAAAAACACAGTCAGCAATAAAATAAAAATCTGCTTTTTAAAAAAAAAAAAAAAAAAAAATCACAGACAGCCCCAAGAATTTAAAAAATGTCCTGTTAATTAATTACAATTAAAAAACTGACATGGCTGTGTCTGGAGAAAACTTTTTCAGAGCAAGCTATCAATGCAAAAATTAAAATGATGGAGCTGTGTTTGTTATTCACTAAATATTTCACAATTTCCTCTTTTTTCAGTAATTAAATATTTGGACAGTTGACCTTCAGGACCGAGTACAGATTGTTTCAACTCCAAAGAGGCTTTAAAGTTTTTTCTTCTGTGTGTTAACAGACATATGTAGGGGGAGAGGAGCCAATAAAATAAAAGAAATTGAACATTTTTTTGAAGCCTGAGAAAACTTCAGAATTCTGAGAAAAGATTTAAAAAAAAGTTCAATCTTCTATAAGCTGCTCTTCAGCCCTCATCACCCTTCATACAGATTAATACTGCAGAGACCAACACGAGTAGAAAGACTGTTTGTGAAGCTCTGACAGACAAAGACTGCCATAAATGATCATAAATATACAAACTGTACAGATTTAACAGCTGAGAAAAATCCGACTGAACAAAGAACGAGTCCAGAGCCGGACTTCTTTAACCTGGTTTTATCTGAAAGAGTCAAATTCTCAGCGTCTTATAAAAATATTAAGCTCTGACACTGAACCACCGTGAGCTTGTATGGTGGTAAAACAGAAGATGAACTTGCGGGAGTTTGTCCTTTCAGGGCTCCTGTAGTCTCAAACAAACTCAAGAATTGAGTTGGACCTCATTTTTGAACCTTTTCAGGCTCCATCACTGCCACAGCTTCATCACTTACCCTGTTCTTCATGGTTTTAATCCAGGATGTTTGTTGTTTCTGAGTCTGGTATCAGGATCTTTAATGGCTCTTCAATCAGTTTTTTTTAAAAACAGGATCAAACTCTGCAGCAGGTCTTTGTCACTGTCAAACAGTCTCTGCAAAACCACAACTGCGGCTCCATCATCATCGTTCAGAGCAGCTGAGGTCTGGACCTGCTCCCCACCAGCAGGGGGGGCCACACCCTGCAGGGAGGATCTGAGGGGCCCACAGGTGGAGCCTGAAGAGGTTTAACAGTGAGTCTGATGCAGCGTCCTGATGAGCTCACATCCTCTGCAACACCATTCTGTTTCAGTCCTTCAGTCCAGGGGCAGGGTTTCTGTGAGTCCTCAAGAGTCCAGGTTTCAAACAGGTCTCCACTCTGGGGTCCAGGTTTCATATAAGTCTCTCCTCGAGGGTCCAGGTTTTATTCGAGTCTCTCCTCAGGGGTCCAGGTTTCATATGAGTCTCTCTTCGGGGGGCACCTTCAGCATGCTGTCCATCTCCAGCCGAGCCCCCGCCAGCTCCTGAGAGCTTGGGCTGTACGCTCCCTCAGACTGGCGCTTCTTCCTGGCCGTGAGCACCATGAAGGTCAGGCCGATGATGAGGATGAGGACGCAGCAGCAGAGCAGGGGGACGGCCACCAGCAGCCAGGAGACCCCCTGGTAGTGGGCTTGTTTCTGCACACAGAGGGGGTTAGTCAGTGATGAAGACCTCAGGCACCTGGACATTGAACTCAGTGAACTGGGGACTCATTTAAGTGTTGAAGAGTTTATTTTCTCATTATTTCACCAAATCAGAGAAAAAAGACGGGAAACTGAAGAAGAATTTTGAAAATGGGCGACAACTCCAAACAGGTGAGATGCCCTCAGGCTCAGAGATCATTGAGCTCTGAGACATCTGAACAATAAACCTGTCAGACCAGGGGTGGGCAACTCTGAAACCCAGAAAGGCCACGAACATTTTTCAGGGTCTGAGGGCCTCTCTCGTACTTATCCTTGGGCACTCTCAATGAGAAAAACCAATATAAATAAACAAAAACTAGCAAATATAAAGCTTAAAAAAAATCATGATACCAACATAATCATATTTCACCTCCAATACAATTAAGAGTTAATTATATAATGACAAAGCCAATGTAAGCTTCTTTCTGATGCAATAAAATAAGTTTTTACTAGTTTGTAAAGCACAATTATATTACCTCAAACATTGTTTTCAGATATACAGTCAAGAAGTTCAAAATTTCTTGATTTAGTAGAATTGAAAAAGCACAAACAATGTTTAAAGCAAGGAATAATATACTGCCTAGTCACATACAAACATTTTCTCTGACAGAGATGTTGAATATAAGTTAAAGGGTCAGTTAAATTTTTAAATCCCAAGTATAAGGACAACAATGAGGAGTTTTTGTTTAACAATACAAGGTGTCAAAATATGGAGCAGTCTAGATGATTAATTCAGTTCAAAAATAAATTTAAATCAGTCATATTGGAGAAATACTAAAATCTCGAGGGGGATCAACAAGTCTTGTGAGTGTAGTAAACAAAGTGCTTTAATAATAAAACAAACAAACCAAAAAAGCTAAACAAAATAAGATGTTCGTGTGTGTGTGCGCAAAGGAAAGTATGTATACAGACATGTATGCATACACAGTGCATGGATATGTTAATTTATATGTGAATTTAAAAATATCTTCATGTATATAGGTGTACATAAAGGTGTGGTGTTAAGTATATATGGATAGGTAATCAGATTGGTAGAGAGGTATTTGTGTATAAAAATAGGTAGGTGAATGTTTAAATAGATTTCATAAGTCCATGTCATTTGCTTTCATGATAAGTCTATTGGAGTACATATGTTGAACACAAGTCAAATATGTAACAGGGAATAATGGGTAGGACCAGATAATTTTTACTTCTTCCTACTTGTTTTCAAGCATGTACATTGTAACTTCTGATGAATATTATAAATTAGTTATCTGTTTTCTTATTATTTCCTCTTTTTTTGTTTTGTGTATAGTTTTGTTGTAATATGTTCAACTAAAAAAATAAATAAAAAAATATAGTTTTACTAACACTGTGCACACTTTTATATTTAGATGACTCATAAAAGATATTTAGACATACAATCATAGCAAAGTAAGTTCTTTAATGACTTGCAAAAACACCAAACCTGAACCAGCAATCAATGCCAATCCTAATTTGTGCCTTATGTTGTACTGAATTATCAATTACATCAAACAGTTGATATTTTTTCTTCATATACACTTTTTTTTTTTGTTGCTGAAAGATTGACAGGCTGCACTGAGTAAGGAGGAGGGCCACATGTGGACCCTGGGCCACCAGTTGCCCACCCCCATGTTAGACTGAAGACCTTAGGAATAGCTTATGGTGGAGGTAAAGGAGTCATCAACACATCACAGAACAAACTGACTGCAAATCTAGAGAAGTTTAATTTGATGATTTATCTCTTGATACTAAACTTTAGAAAACACATCTGACCAATCAGATTTGAGTGGTCAGTCCACATGAACATGTATGAAGGAGGTCATGAACTTACATTGGTGTCACAGGTCGGTCCGTGGTATCCGGGCAGACATTCACACACAAACATGTTGAAGCGGTCCAAACAGGAGCCTCCATTTCTGCATGGGTTCGACAAGCACTCGTCAATCTCCAGCTCGCACCTGAAGGACCACAGATCCAGGAAGTTAATACCAACCTCTTCCTCCTTAAACAGAGGACACAGAAGAGCTGTGGGCATGGACATGATCAGGAATGTGAACTAAAACTGGTTCAATCCACCAGGTCCAGGTACCCAGTATACGGGGAGCTGGATTGGGCTCGGGAAAGCACACCAGGTGCACCATGGTCCTACCACAAATTCCCAAAATGCATCGACGGGACATGAAGTCATGAAGGAGCCCAGACAGCATCTCTTTCCTCTGGTCAGCTTCCAGGCCTAGTACCAGTAGAGCAAACCGGTAGGACCAGAGACCTAAAGACTGACTTTCCTCCACATGCTCAATCGTTACATCCAAAGGTGTCACCAAATGCCTGAATCTCTGTTTTAACCCAGGAGACCTGCAGTCTCAGTGGTTCAGCCTCCTCACTCAGCAATTCAAGAGCCTCCACCAGGGTATCTACAGTCTCCACAAGGATCACAGCATCATCAGAAAAGTCCAGATCAGTGAACCTAACTTCCTAAATGACAGTTTGCTGTACCTGTTACCCACCCTATAATGCAGGCCATACAAGCACTGAAAATTGTGGTGGCCTAGACACATCCTTACCTCAACCTAAAATCCCAGATTCAGGTGAGAGATGGTCATAGATGGAGCCACCACACTTCACAGCACTCTCCGTACCTGAATACAGGCAGACATCAGCTGTCCTAGAGCATGTGGGATCCCATGGAGTTGGCTGATTTGACTACAGGTCATAGGGAGTGTTGTTGATGCTTGTATGGAGGTCTCAGACCCACCTAGGCTCCACCTCTGTGTCTGTTTGTAGGTTGATCTGAAGTTCGTCTGAGGCAGAGCTTGAACATCCTCAGGCCTGCTGTTTGGGCTCAAAGATGGCTGACGTGACTCAGACTCCAGTTTAAGCCAAACTGGTGAGATATGGGGCTCCAGTTGTCAAGCTGTTATGGCCTCCCCCCCAACAGATAAAGAGCAATGTCCTCTCTAAAGGTGGTCTATCCCAGGCCTCCTGTCAACCCTTATCCCGACTCTCTATTCCTGGCTCTCACAATATTCAAAACCTCTGTCTTCTCAAGCTGACACAGAAAGTCCAACATGAATCTTTAAAGGAACACTTCAACATTTTGTTTGTTATAATTTCTTGCCTCACTCCTGAGTCCATGACAAGCAGCTGGATATCATTCTTTTGACTGTGTGTCCAGTAACAAGAAAGACATGGACAACTCTCACCCGCCGCTAGTTTGCTTAGGTAAAACACTGGGAGTATATGGATAGAGCTTTAGTCTGCCTCTGCCTACAGTCATCAGATGAACTCTTGCTTGTTGTGACTTGTTCAAATAGGTAAGGTTGTGGATCTTCTTCAGTCCCAAAGAAGTCATCCATGTCCTCTCTCATAAAGTCGGCCATTATCCTTAGTAACAATCTTCTTCTACTCGTAAACAGAGACATTGTTTTGCTGACACTTACTTCAAAAATTGCATGAAGTGCTAATCTAAATCTAGAAACAGAGAACGTAACTTAACGCGGACAAAAAAATACAAGCACACAGGATCTTTTAGAGTTTATCTGATGACTGCAGAGTCAGGCTAAAGGGCTATCCATATGCTCCCAGTGTTTGAGCTAAGCTAACTAGTGGTGTCCATGTATTTCTTGTTACCAGACTCAGTGTCAAAATAATGGTGACTCTCTGCTTGTCATGGACTCTGGAGTGAGGTCATACATTAAAGCAAAAAAATGTCTGAGTATCCCTATCAAACAAACAATAAGTAACGAACTCACCTGCTTCCTGTGAAGCCGGGCATACAGGTACAGTTAGCCCCCCACAGCCCGTCCGTGCAAATACCTTCATTAGCGCACTGAACATCTGCACCACACTGGATGGGAGGATAGCTCCACCTGGTGGACAGAAGAGGTATGCCTCTTAAAATCAAACGACAGGGAGAACAAACCATTCATCATCTGTGTGTAGGGGGGGTGGTCTTACTGGCAGCGTGGCCCTCTGTATTCAGGGGGGCAGACACAGGAGTAGCTGTTGACGCCGTCCACACATGTTCCTCCGTGTTCACACACGTGATGCTCGCACTCATTCACATTTTCCTCACACTGCGTTCCAACATACCCGGGATGACAGCGGCATTCGTACCCGGCTAAATAATCCTTACAGGAGCCGTGCACGCAGGGCTGGGACGCACACTCGTCCACGTCCGTCTCACATGTCTCGCCACCCCAGCCGAGGTCACACACACACCTGAACATGTTGAAAATGTCCTCACAGGTGGCACCGTTCATACAGGGGTCGGACTGGCAGACGGGGGCGCTGTTGCAGCCCAGACTGATCTCCACCTCGTCCTGAAGGTGAAACCGAGACTGCTGAGGGGATTTGTGATTGTCCATGAAGGGCAGGTAGACGCCGCCCACTCTGATAGCACCCAGACAGCCTGTGAAGCTTTCAGCAATCGCAACAATGGCGCCCTCTTCATTTAGGAACCTTAGACTTCCTGTTCTCTGCGGTAGGCTGCTGGCGTCCGTGATACCGTCCACGGTGATGATCCACGGGGATGTTCTACGTCCACCATCAGCCCGGGAGATGTTCACGCGGTGCCAGCTCCCATCAGCCACCCGCCTCACGCCTGTGAAGGTTAGAGCCTCCACGCTGTTCCCCACGTGGATCTCCACCTGCACTGCAGAGTCTAGTAGGCCGACAAGGAGGAGGTCCGAGCCTGAGGACGCCCTCAGTATGATGGCATTCTCTGAGCGTGTCCTCAGCTCAATGTAAACGTTAGAGACGGGTTCAGACAGAGAGCCGGCGGCGCTGTAGTGGACCGGGTTGTTCTCGAATGTGGCGTTGTAGACACCTGTTGAGAAATGGAGACAGAATGAAGGACCAAAATGAAGAAGCACAGAGTGTCTTTTTTTGAATACAGGAAGTGAACGAGGACATCTGATGAAGGCTCGACAGCATGCTAACATGCTGCCTAACAACCTTTAGTTACTTTCTGTCCACTAGAAGGACATTCAGAGGGACATTTAATCATTTTTGTCCAACATAAAAGCCCTTTTAAAGGCACTTAGTTGAGTTAAGCCTCAATGTGGGCGTCCATGAGAGCACCTGTTAACTTTTCAGGTTTAAGCATTATGTCTGGTTCACTTAACGACATTTTGTCTACTGATAGACAATTTTGGGAACACTAAATATCATAAACTCAACACCTGAGATGACACTTTGACAGTTTGTCCCAGTGGTGTTTACACTAGAAGGCACTAAATAGCATTATGTCCATTGAAGGACACCTTGGAGGACACTAATTAACATTTTGTCCAGTGAAAGACGACTGAGATAGCATTTAATGACATTTTGTCCTCTTAATAGAAAACCTGAGAGGTCAATTAATGACATTTTGTGTACTGAGGACATGTTAGAGTACATTTCTTAACATATTGTCTATTTGACATTACCATACAGGGCCTATGTTAAACGTGTCCATTACAAGGTCATCAAAGAGGACACTTTAGCACTTAAGTGTTTTTTACTAAACAGGACGTCCATGACTTACTTATCAGTGTCTTATCCACTTGAGGGAGTTTCTTGGGAGGAACTTTACTATATTTTCAAAACAGGGGGTACCCATAGATGGATTTTAATGTTGGTCCACCAGGAAATCTTTAAGAAGGCCTTCAGTAACCTATTGTCCACTGGAGGACCCGTGAGAGGACACTTGATAATATTTCATCCATACTTGGTCACTTTGATGGGTTACACCTGCACTCTTATTTCCGACCCACAGTTTAAGCCGAACAGGACCAGGACCTGGTCCAGGTCAAATACTGAGGCTCTGACATTCACCAGAATCCTGAGCTGAGATAAGTCCAGGATGACCTGGTGATCACAGTGTCCCAGAGTCAGAGTCCAACCTAATGTCCTCATATCTGCTCATGTTCTTACACTCGTATCCGTCTGGCAGGTCCACACAGACTCCTCCGTTCACACAGGGGTCACTGACACACCAGACTCGGGTCTCACAGATCTTTCCTCTGTACTCCTCTGGACAGGCACACCGGAAGTCGTTGAAGGTGATGATGCATTCTCCTCCATGAAGACACGGCTCGGCCTGAGGAGAAACAAAATATTTGAGGCTGTCAAGGTCTGTTGATCACTTCTGGGGACTAAACATCAGTATCATCACAAACTTACATTTTTATTCAGTTGGACACATATTTCCCAAAGGTAATAAACTATAGAAGAATAATTATTGACCAAATGATCTTTAAGTTAAATATCCAGTTCCTGTTCTGTTCTAGTTGTCAAAGTAATAGTTACTTCATCATACCAGAGTGAGGTCAGCAGCAGAACAGCCAGCAGCTAGCTACATGTGATCGTTAATGTAAGAGAAACATTGACAAGAAATAAGATGAACTATCTAATAATCAATTATAAGATTTTTTGTCTTTCTTCATTGGTTGGAGCATGGGGGGGTTGGAGGGGAATAATCTCCTGCTGCTTCACCTGCAAGATACCGACTACTGTTACCCCACCAACCATCCACTCATCAAACCATCAATCCAACCAACCAGCAAACTAATGACTCATCCTTCAAACTATGATTTCATCAATCCAACCCACAAATAACCAATCCAATAATCCCTCCATCCCTCCACCTAATCAGTAAACCATCCATCAATCCATCCATCCAGCTATCCATCCATCCATCCATCTACTAAACAATAACCCATCCATCCAAACCAATTATCCATCCTTCCAACCATCCTTTCATCAATCCATCAAACCATTCATCCATCCATCCATCCATTCAACCAATAAACCAATGATCCATCCGTATATCAATCCAACCAACAATCACCCCTCCTGTCATTCAACACCTATCCATCCATCCAGTAAACAAATAATCCATCCATCCATCCATCTAATCAGTTATTCAGCAATCCACCCATCCTATCAGTAAACCAATAATACATATATTTACCCAGCAAACCAATCCAACTAACCAGTAAATCAATATCAATCAATCCATCCATGATCAATGATCCATCATCCATCAATCCTTCCATCCAAACAGTAAATTGATGATTCATTCATCCATCCAACTAGCAAACCAATGATCCATCAATCCAGTCAATCTTTCATCAGTCCAACCAACCAATGAACCATCCATCCATCCATCCAGTCAAAAAACTAATGACCTATCCACAATCCATCCATCCATCCATCCATCCATCTAATCAGTAATTCAACAATCCACCCACCCATCCTATCAGTAAACAAATATAAATATAAATATTATAAATAAATAAATAATACATATATTTACCCAGCAAACCAATCCAACTAGCCAGTAAATCAATATCCATCCATCCATCCATCCATCCACAAAACAATGATCCATCATCCATCAATCCTTCCATCCAACCAACCACTAAACTGATGATGACTCATTCATCCATCCAACTAGCAAACCAATGATCCATCAATCCAATCAATCTTTCATCAGTCCAACCAACCAATGACCCATCCATCCATCCAGTCAACAAACTAATGATCCATCCACAATCCATTTATGGTAAATGGTAAATGGGCTTGAGCTTATATAGCGCCTTTCTAGTCTTTTTGACTACTCAAAGCTGCTTTACACCCCAGGTCACACTTACCCATTCACACCCATTCGCTCTCACATGATGGTTCAGAGTTTCTATGTTAGTTATCCATCAGTATTTCTAACACATTCAGGCCCTTTCATGCCCATTTACATACCACTGATGCAGCAGTGGGAGCAACTTGGGGTTAAGTGTCTTGCCCAAGGACACATCGCGATGTGTTGCCCGGAGCTGGGCTTGAACCTGCAACCTCCCTATCACTGACCAAGCGCACTATCCAACTGCGCCACCGACGCCCCATTTATCCATCCACCCATCCAGTTCAATCAGCAGACTACTGGACAATTCCTTAATCAATCAATCAATCAATCAATCAATCAATCAATCAATCAACCAATCAACCAATCAACCAATCAATCGAATTTACATACATCAAACAAAAAATATCCATCCAGCAAACCACCCATGAAACCATCAATTAATATAACCAACACACTAACCACTGAACCATCTGTTGAGCTGACTGATTAACCATCCATTCATGCATCCATCATACAGACCTTTTTTTCAGCCATGTATCCAGTCATCAATCTTACAAACCAATCAATACACATTAATCCATCCATCCATCAATATGTTGAATTAATCCATTATCAATTCCTTTATCCTTCCATCAAACCAAAAGGTAAAAAAACACCCTCTGAAACAGCTACCGTCCTAGTTGCCGATCTATCTATCCAAAAAAACAACCAACCAGCCATCCATCCAATAAACCAGCCAATGACGCATCCACTCAATCATCCAGTCATTCAGGCAACCACTGCCCGACATAAATTAATCAAACAACAGATTCTAAACCCACCCAACCAGCTAATTGTCTTTGCAACCATCCAGTGATACATCTGTTCAATCAACCAGCGATCCATTCAACCAACCAACCAACCAACCAACCAACCAGTCCAGAAACACAATGACAGCATATATTTAATAGTTAAGATTCTGCTCCTCACCTTGCAGGTGTCATCACTGATGCATCCCGTCTTCACATTCTCAGCATCACTTGGTAGATAAACTTCCTCATCACCTGAGCCATCCCAGGCATCCACGTCCAGGTGAACAGAGTCCAGACGTAGATCCTGCAGACAGCCTTTGTAGTGACCTCCCCAGGTGTCAGAGTCCAGTTCTGCGGGTAATCCTCCTACATAGACCTGGTCTCCACTGTTCACCTCCACCTCTGGGATCTCCCCAATCCCGTATCGCAGCCCAGCGTGCTCAAAGATGACCTCCCTGTTCCTGACCTCCACCTGCAGCAGCATCTTCTCCCCACTGCTCACAAACACTGGGGCCGTAAGGGGGGAGCTTTGGGGGAGGGAGCTAACGAACACACGGCCCATCCCCAGATAAATGGAGAAGTAAACATCCACCCCCTCCTCATCTGAAGGTCTCCTCAGCTGGAACAGGAGACCCTCCATCTTTAATGTCCTCAAGAAGAAGGAGACATTGAAGCTGCTGCCATGGCTCTTCAGCACGCTGTGGGAGCTGAAACTCTGCATGTCCTCGTGGCTGTACGTCCAAGATGGAAGCTCTGTTGGGAAGAGAGTTATGAGTTTGGATCGATCTCAGGAGAGGAGGAACATTTTACCTACAATCAAGTCTTTCATCAGTGCAAAGAGACTTCACTTATACCCCTTCCCTACTGGCAAATAAACCCATTTAAACATAGTAACAATCGGCTCCTGTCGGCAATGGGAAAGGGTCTGATTAGCATGTAGTCCCGGGTCAATTGACCCTGCAAGCGAGTGGGGCTTTTATCGACTCCCCTCCGATCAGCTCCAGTGGGCAAATCACACCGAGGTGAAGCCATAGACATGTATTGAAAGGCTAGATGGCTCACGTATGCTGATAGCCAGTGGCAACCGACATCCTCACATGGCGGCAATCTTGGTAGAGTGCACTTGCTCACCCATAACACTGATGTCTGTGAAGCATGTACTGAGAATTAAGTGTTGCATGCTCAATTGACAACCAATTTTCAAATGGATGACTTTGTCAGAATCATCAGAGATGTAGTTTTAATCCTGCAGAATTAAGATGACAAAATTTCATATAATGTAATATTAATATATTAATGCAATATTTCTTATAAGATTTGTAATATCATCCTGTTATGTGTGGCTGCTGTATATACACACAAAGCAGTAGTTGGTGCTTTGGTAGTAACTAATAGAGATCCTTTAAAATAAACAAACACTGGATTATATGAGATATCCCTGACTCTGATTTGCTGTCTGCATTGATGATACTCCCTCATTATGTTGTATTTTTGAAATTTCCCAGAGACTCTGTCCACCAGCAACACCCTGCTATACTCCTTCAGAATTTAACTTTATGTACATCACCCAGCCACATTGGAAGCTGGTGAGAGGGGCTCTGAAGCAGAGGTTGCAAAAGATGGTGGCTGTGGACACGAGCCCTTCTGACGTCTGCACCTGGAGGCAGAGGAGTGCTAAAGATACTGACTCAACATGCACATGTTGGGCCCCTGTGTGGAGCCTCTGAAGGTCTCAGCCTCCCCTAGAGGCAGACCTACTGCATGAAACAACTTCAGGCGTGGGCGGGGATGGCACTAGGGATGGGGGGGAAATATCCCCCTCAGATTCATGACACCGATCCGTCCCCCCACTTTCTCAGCATAAGGGGACAAACACAGCCAGTAAAACAGAGGATTCATGTCACCAGGCTTTACTGTGCTCTCGCATTGAGATTGTGTGTTCCCGTTATAAATCAATGCTGGAATTTCCAAGCTGCAAGTCAGAATTTTAATCATAAACCCCTGTTTTAATTGGACTAATCTCATAAACCTGATATAGAATTCATGCTATCTGGTACCTAGGCAGCAGTTACATGTTTTGTTTTACGTCTGTCAGGCTGGGAGGTGCAGGGAGCACTCAACTTTTGGGTTACGCTGACCAGAGCTTCTAGTTGAACAAACCATAAGAGAAACTGTCACTCCCCAGGGTTCTAAAGAGGAACTGGTCGCTGTGCCTGTGCACAGGTTGAAAACATAGCTGCAATCAACCATGACTCAGAATAGACTCAACGGCCTTGCTGTGTGCCATATTCGCCAAGGGAGGCTTGACAGACTGGACAGACAATAAATTGCCCAGCATTATGTTCAGGTTTATGATGGGAGGAGAGATGTTTTTGGGTCCTTCAGTGAATCTGCTTCTCGACAGGAAATGTGTTTGGTCGCACTAGGTAATCTCTAATAGTGCTACTTCTCTTATTTAAACTGTGAATTTCATTCACTGTATAAAGACTTTATTTTTATTCAAATAAATATGTTGTTATTCTTCTGAGTTCATACACAAATGTTTAAATAAAACATCATTTGCTTGAGGCATTTAGCTGTGGTGGGTGATAGGCCTTCTAGACGAAGAACAGTTTCATCATGTATGGCTGGTGTTTTAGGTAGGCCTTTGTTCATTGTTGTTTCTCCATGATTTTAAAAAAGAGTTCTCCAGTGGCTTTTAGTGCAAACCACTGGCCCATAGACTATTTCAAAAGTAACTGCTTGAGTGTAAAGCCCAAATGACACAAAAATTACTTTTTGAGTTGAAATCATTTGCTGACAGCTTGTTCCCCACAGTTCAGAAATACCATCTGTGCCCCTAACTTCAGGAGAAGTTTGACTGTAATTCTTTTGACCCCTGCAGGTAGGAAGTGCTCTCACCTTGAGAGCAGCTGTCGTCATAAAATGGTCTCTCGCAGTCGCAGTGGTAACTCGTCCACAGGTCGACACACACCCCATGTCCACTGCACTGCTCGTCCTCGCACCACTCGGTCTTTGAGCAGCCCAGCTCGTGGCCCTGATCCTCAGGGAGACTCTGAGGGAGGATGGCCTTTGAGTCGATCATCAGGTCCTCCATGCAGCCAATAAAACCTACGCCACTAGAAGAGACCACCAACAGCTCCTCTGGAGCTCCACCCACATACACCTGGGCGAAGGCCTCAGAGGGCGTGAAAGGCAGGTCATCAACCCCCCCGTCTGTGACCTTGCAGCCGTCCTTGTCACAGCCCGGACCTTTCAGCACCAGAGTCAGACCATCATCGTCCACAAACACGTGAGCGTCCCTCCAGTCACCATCACTGACCCGACCAGGAAACGATACCTCCAGGTCTGTGTCCTCTGATGATGCTTTGGCATGAAGAGCCCCACCCACGATCTCCATCAGCAGGTGTGTGTCTTCGTCTCCTCTGAACACCAGCAGCATGTCCGGGAGCGTTGTCCTGAACCGCAGCTGGACACCATGACCGTGATGATGCTGATGCTCCACCTCCCTGCGGCGCCGCTCCTCCAGCTGCACCGTGATGTGGATAAATCCCGGCGTGGAGAAGGAGAAAGTGGTCTGGGTGGAACACAGGTCATCAAAGTAACCATGAGGGCACAGACAGGTGTGGACGTGTTCTCCATCCTCCAGCCTGGGCAGACAGGTGGCGCCGTTCTGACACTCGTGGTCGATGCAGCCGTAGAGTCTGACCTCGCAGTGATCCCCACCCCACGGCAACTCGCCTGGTTCCACCTCTGGACAGTGACAGGTGTAGGACGCTCGTCCATCTTCACACCAGCCGCCGTTTTGACATGGCTGACTCTCACACTCATCGATGTTCACCTCGCACAGATCACCTGCAGAGGGATGCAGACAAAGGTTAGAGGATGACTTCTACACGTGATCTTATTTTAACTTCATGTCCAGTTTATTGTGTTTGAATCTGAAAGTCTTTCCCTGAAGATCTTGGCTGCTCACTCTGAACAATTAAATCCACAAACTTCCACCTTAAGTGCAGCTTATAAGGATCAACATGGAGGTCCTGACCAGTGTTGGGCAAATTACTTTCAGAAAGTAATAAGTTATAATGACCAGTTACTTTCCCAAATAAGTACTTGAATTACTAATTGAATTACTCCTTCATTAATGTAATTAGTTACCTGGGAAAGTAATTGTTGAGTTACTTTTTGAAAAAGCTTTTCTGCATGAATTGTGTGGCTCTGTGTCCTTCCTTGCTATTACCTGGTCTGCTACCAGCAGCTCTGGCCTCATCAACGGTTTTATCTGTGTTTTGGTTACTAGCTTTTTAGAGTTACTCACAATGGACAAACACGTTGCTTTGGGACATAATACTTTTCACATGTATGGTCTTGCATTTTACTTCATGTACTTACATCCTGAAAATGCAAGTGTTAACTCCACAGACTCCGGACTCACCATTGCTGCGTCTAGCAGTGTTGCCAGATTCATCTACTGAAATAAGCACCAGGTCAATAAAAAAAACAAACAAACAAGTGGCCCCCAGCTGCATTTTTTTCAAATGCAAATATATAGTTGCAAGAAAAAGAATGTGAACCCTTTGGGATTACTTAGATTTCTGCATAAATGGTCATAAAATATGTTCTGATCTTCATCGAAGTCACATCACTAGACAAACACGGTCTGCTTAAACTAATGCAACACAAAAAAATTATACATTTACATGTTTTTATTTGACACAATATGTAAACAGTTACAGTGCAGGGTGGAAAAAGTATGTGAACCCCTAGGCTAATTACTTCTCCAAGAGCTAATTGGAGCCAGGAGTCAGCCAACCTGGGGTCCAGTCAATGCGATTAGATAGGATGTGTGGGTACTTTTTCACCCGGCACTGTGAATGTTTACATGTTGTGTCTAATAAAAACATGAAAACTTATAATTTTTTGCGAGGTATTAGCTTAAGCAGACTGTGTTTGTCTAGTGATGTGACAATTTAAGCAGAAATCCAAGTAATCCCAAAAGGGTTCACATACTTTTTCTTGCAACTGTATGACTTTTTCTTAAAAGAAAAATCTATATTAAACATGTTTTAATATTTATCTACTTTCCATTTCAATGTCACAGTGATGTTTCTTTTTCTTCGTCTCTTAATTTACTTATTCAATATCCCTTGATTGTAGGTGGAACATCTTTTTCTTTATACAGAGATGAAGGGAGAGGCTACTGTTATTTATAACTCTGTTATTGCTAAATAGTCTGTCTGTCTGACCAAACAGACATAGTCAGGCTTTTATCTAAATTTTATGTTGATCCTCTACAGCTTTATTATGGAGAAAACAGTAACAGCTACATTAGAAATAATCTCATTCTGGCTACAAGGATTTCTTTTTGGTGGAAACATCAGTTTTGCTTGTTTTTACAGAAAAAAATGTGTGCTTACAGTGGGTTAAATATTTGGTATAACTTCTGAATTGAGCTAATATTGATGTTTAGCATTGCTGATCTTTTTAACAAAGTGATTCCCAACACTACCCCTGAACCTCGCTGTCAGAACAGAACCTGTATGTCAGGCCTTCAGAAATACTGCTTCTTCTTTTCTCTACTGAGTTAAATGCAAAAGCAGATAAAAACACCTTCATTAGCTTTTTTTTTTCCAAAATCAAATTAGCCTCACCCAAGAACCCCTCTGAGCATGTGCAGGAGTATCCGTTGATCTGATCCTCACAGGTTCCTCCGTTCAGACAGGGTTCAGACTCACACTCATCGATGTTCACCGAGCAGTTCTCTCCTGCAACAAACAGGGGTTCAGTAATCCTACAAGGTCTGAAGGATAAATGAAAAAGACTTATTTTAATTGCTCTGACCTGCAAATCCAGGCTGACACTGACAGATGTATCCTGCAGCATCAGCGAAGCTCAGCTCCCAGTCCAGCTCCCAGTGAGACGGGTCTGACCGCTCGAAACACTCGCCATCGTTTTCACACGGATGCTCGGCGCACTCGTTGATGTCCACCTCACAGTTTGGACCTTCAAACCCTGAAGTAAAATCCAGACATATCAAACAACTTTCTGATTTTACTTATTATAACATAAATCAAACAGATCTTAAAAAGAAATATTAAACTTTTACGAAAAATTGTATTAAGATACTCAGCACTGTCTCCTGATCTTTGCTACAAATCTGCTCTGAGGTCTAAAACATGAGCAGCCTTTAAAACTGTATAGTTACAGTTTACCACATGAGGTCATTGTCAATAGATTATGATGTGTTCAGCTAGGAAGCATCATACCCACACACTATTATCCCCTAAAATAAGTCTCCAGTATGCTAAAGCAGATGCAGACATTCTGGTTTGCTATTGTGTATCTTCAAAAATGTAATGCATTATTTATTACTTGTTACTGTCATTTTAAGTAATTAGTTACATTATAACATTACTGTATTTGAAATGTAAGGCATTACACTATTAGCACATTAATTTTAAGTAGGGACGGGAATCGAAAACCAATTCCAATTGAGAATCGTTAACAGCTCCCTCAAAGAATCGATATCATTAATCTTTTTTCTAATCAATTTCCTTATCAATTCCATTCAGTTGACAGGGTTGAAAAGCGTCAGAATTGTGGCTTAATTTTAATTACACCTACTGCACAACCTTAAGTGAGTGGAAACAACAGCAACTTGCAGAAGCAGTTATCTATACTGTGATGTATGTTTGGCATTGTTGACACTGAAAATCAGACCATTTGCCCACATGCAAAATTTGCTGGTATCGATAAGGGAATCGTTAAAGAATTGGATCGATTAGCAGGATCGTTAACAGCATTGGAATTGATAAAATCTTATCAATTCCCTTCCCTAATTTTAAGTTACTCTCGTCTAAATAACAGGAAATATGGATTTGGCTCTAAATGTAGCTCATTCCACACAAAAATGTCATTACACATCCAGTGGAAGGTGATGTGGTGGCTATCTGACTGAGTTCAGCTTAAGGCTTAAAAAAGTAGAATATAATAGCCACATTGATGGTTCATGACACAAAACAAGAAACAATCATAGCAAAAACAGACAAAAGGTAAACTTCTGGTAATTTGTGTTAGAGATACTGTAACTTTAGCCCTAGTGGAGGTAGATTTGTATTTAAGCAAACAAAAAACAACACCTCTTCATTTTGGGTTAAATTGAAAATGCATTGTAACTTGCATTACTGACATTTGTAATGTCAAATAGCACTTTTTTGGTAATGCCTTACATTACTACGTAACAGTAAAAAGGAATGCTTTACAGTAATCACATTACTTTTGTAATGCATTACACCCAACACTGTCAGTTGTATCAACTGAACCAACCATTTGTTATGAGGGTAAAGGTAAATCTAAAAATAAAGAATCAAACTGGACTTTACATCAGATCTTAAAGCAAAGGACTGGATTAGAAGTTTTGTTTTTCCATCATTTGAAATTCATACTTCTCACTGAAAGAAGTCTTCACTTAAAGCAATAGTGCACTTTTTTTTTTTGCTTTCACGCATGCCTCACTCCTGAGTCCACAACAAGCAGATAGACACCATTCTTTTAACTCTGTGTGCAGCAACAAGGAAGAGACAGACAAAAGTCACCCACTGCTAGCTTAGCTCAAATAGCAGAAGTAAAGGGGAAGTATTAGCCTGCCTCTGCCTACAGTCATCAGATAAACTTTTCAGCAAATCGAAATGGTCCTGTGTGCTTGTTGTGACTCTTTTTACTGTGTTATCTTACATTTTCTTCTACTATCACCGTATTATCTTCTACTTTAAAACGGAGGCTTTATTTTTTGTTGACCTACTTCCGCGGTAGTTTGAGCTAGAGATGTGACATTCGCCAGCGGGTTGAATCTGTTGAACAGCTCTTTTAAGTGAATCATGAGACCCGATTCGCAGTTATGTGTGAGTTGTAAGTTTGTGAGCCATGGTTAAATGCAAATTGCCTGAAAATTTAAGAATCTATCTGCTTGTCATGGACTCAAGACACAAACAGAGAAAATGTTGGACTATGGCTTTATTGTTTGATGTGTGTATTTTGTGAGGTGCGATTCTGTACCTGGCCAGCAGAGGCAGGCGTATCCGTTGATCCCCTCCACACAGGTGGCTCCGTGCTGACATGGATCAGATGCACATTCAGGGATATCGGTCTCACAGTGATCACCCTCAAATCCAGTATCAGTGCAGTCACATTCATATCTGCAGTAGACAAACCAGAGATCAGCTGCAGGGCAGGTACAGGAAGAGTCAAGACTTCAATCTTTGTCAGGACAACAATAAAGAAACCAGAATCAGAGCATCGATTTTGAGTATTGAAATATCTATACTTTCATATGTCCTCTTTTGGTATCAATTATCACCCTAAAGTATTGATCCCAAACAACTACTCTAAGTAAGTGTTCATGTGTGAAGCTAAAAAAATGTATGTTAAATTTTATGGAAATTGGGATGTGTTAGGATTTCAGTAGGAAGTGAAATAAACATTTCAGCTCTAAAAATAGAATTTTCTGGCTACAACTTGTGCTTTGAGGCATTAAAGGGGTAACCATGCAAAGGAGGCTCTGTTTTTGCTGATGTCTATTGTTAGTCAGCAAGATAAAGTTATGAATGGATTTTGATGACATTTTTGGGAATGATGGTCATGGCACAAGGAAGAATTGTTTTTTTTTTTTAAGCATTTTTTTGTACCTTTATTGAAAGGAGAGAGACAGTGGATAGGGTTGTGGAAGGGAGAGGGAGTAGGGGAAGACACCATGTAAACTGGTCACAGGCTGGATTCAAACCCAGACTGGCAGAAGCATGTACATGGGACTCACATGGTTGCTAACCACTCCGCCAAACCAGCATCCCAGAAGAATTGATTTTGATAGTGATCTGGATGTGGATCCAGGAATATTTGCAGGACTTGTTAGCAGTGTGAGATCGGACAGTTTCTTTATTTTCACTGATAGTCTGTCTGAGAATGTCAAAGATCAAATTGAGGGTTGGGTTCTATGAGCAAGATTGAATCAGACTTTTATTTGAAAAACAGCCATGGACGGGGGCACGAGTCAACCTGTGGACACGTTACCCGCCTTATGATGACAGCTGCTCTAAAGGTGAGGACGTTATATATCTGCAGGATTTGAAAGACAGATAAGTGAGCCTTACAGAGCAACAATGTCTTTCATATCAGGTTGTAAACACCTTTATTGATTCTGCAAAAGAGGACATTTACACATTGGAGTCAACTGGAGTTTCCCCAGAGCAGGACCCCACCCCCAGTGGACACCAGAGGAACTGCAGTGTTGGCTCCTTGTTCTGACCTGGAGGTTCCTGCCTGGTTCTGATGTTTCATCAGTGGAGGTTGGTGTGGGCACTCACAGCCAAACAAAGACATTCCTGAGATGTTTTGGACTAAAACAGATGGATTATGGGACTTTGAGCTCCAATGAGCCCTGTGGGGAAACTGTGGAGGTCTACGGCCAAATAAGCAGCAGGATTCAAAGCAGACCTAGATGCTGAATTGATCCTGAGTGAGACCTGTTTGATACCACAGCCACTAAAGCAGGAGTCTTAGGCACTGATGTTGGAAAGTTAAACTCCTGCAAATGGACTTTAGCTTATACGGCGCTTTTCAAAGCAGCTTTACACCGCAGGTCACATCTACACATTCACACCCATTCACTCTCCCATTCTCTCACTGATGGCTGGAGTTCCTATGTCAGTTGTTCATCAGTATAAACTAATATAAACTAACACTTTCACGCCCTTTCATTAACACACCACCGATGCAGCAGTGGGAAAAACCTTGGGTTAAGTGTCTTGCCCATGTGACTAGGCTAGGCTTGAACCTGCAACGTTCTGATTATCAATTACCAACTGCTCTATAAGACTGCACTTTCAACGCAGATTTGTCCTCTGCGGGAAAATTCTGCTGTAGTTTTGTTCTGTTTAGTGAGTGCTCAGGAGTTTTCTGCCTTTCTTTAGGAGAATTATCTGCAGAAAATACATCACTTGTAAATTTTCACTTTGATGCCGTTGTAACATTCAATATCAGTCATTCATACCTTATAATGATTAAAGATGTTAATGTTAATATTAAATTAAATCTTTTCATTATTTATTTTGATTATACTTCTATATAAACAATCACTACAATCCTACAGACATGAGGTCTCTCCTGAAAACCAGATGCTGCATCTCAAGGGGATAACCTCTAATAAATTTATATTCAGCAGAGACAAATATGATGAAGACAGGTCTATGATTGGCCCATGGATTTGTTACTAGCTTTAGTTCTTACTTTAATCCACTTGTTTCCGCCCACCTTCCTTTCTTTCCGCACACACCCATGCAGCATAGTGTGAATAACTGTTCCTCATGAGACTGGGATCCACATCCAAGATTTCCTGCTACTAAACAGAGGGTTTTTCTTGCTGCCATGATGGATTCATGTTGGGTGTTGGGTGTTTGTATGTGTATATATATATATATATATATATATATATATATATATATATATATATATATATATATATATATATATATATATATATATATATATATATATATATATATATATATATATATTTATGTGTACATGTGTATTTTATATGTATATACATAAGTATCTATGCATATATGTGTATCCATAAAATGCTGAGTTCGTTGTCTTCAGCCTGCTCTATAGGTAAGTGAGATAACACTTGTGATGAATTGGCACTATATAAATAAAGACTGATTTGTTGATTGATTGATTGAGATAATTCCCTTCCCACAAACGGCTCTGATGATGTTAGTCCATCCCACAGGATTCTGTGCCCGTACTCGCTAAGTCTGCCCATAAACCATCACATCATACCACCTTCGACAGTGAACTCACCCGTTGACCATGTCGCGACACACGGCTTCGTTCTGACACGGATCACTGGCACACTCATCAACATCCACCTCACAGTTGACACCATCAAACCCAGGCGGGCACTCGCAGGAATACATCCCGATAAGGTCATGACACGTGGCTCCGTTTCGACATGGATTTGACTCACATTCATCGATCTCCAGCTCACAGTTCACACCTGAAACAGGACAGACGTAACAAACAGTCAGCATTATCTGATCGCTCTGTGAAATCTGACAGGGTCCATGGTTAGACCGTTATGAACATCAGAGCACTCTTAAAGTCTGATGCAGCTAAACTTTGACTCAGACTGAAGACAGTTTGGTGTCTGGTTGCTCAGACTGCTTGTGGAGGTGGTCTGGAGTGTCATCTGGACTTGATTTGATGGTGGGTGAACACCAAACACATGCAGACATTGCAAGCATCTCAGCTACCATGAGCAGTGAGGCCTCAGGCAATACCAACATGGGGTAAATCAGCCTTGAGATAGGACCCTGTGCTATTTCGAAAGTTCGAATTAGATACTACAGAAGAGTCTGTTCTGCAGTCTGTTGCCTGACAGCCAAACTTCTGTGATTCTGCAGTATGTTAGACCGGCCTTTCTCAAATGGGGTGTCTTGGA
Organism: Scarus forsteni; assembly: GCA_036419115.1. Lineage (NCBI taxonomy): Eukaryota > Metazoa > Chordata > Actinopteri > Labriformes > Labridae > Scarus > Scarus forsteni. The sequence goes on from JAZDUH010000269.1 coordinate 23,737,029, forward strand.
AATATATCAAATAAAACCAAATTTTATAAGGATAATGTAGATTTTGAGTGCATGATTTGCCATTGCCCCTGAAAATCACAATTCTAATTATTGGATCTTGAATGAACAGTCTTACATCAATGAAGTGTGTGCAATAAACTTAAGCAGCTGCTGCAACACAACAAAGCCGTTTTCATCATCATAACTTTGATTCTTAGCCATCAAACTCATCATCCAGAGGCACTGCAGCAGTGTGTGAAGGCAAAACATTGATTCATCAGTTTAAAGTACCATCATTGACAAGCAATAGAATTGTAAAAACAGTTAGGGATACCTCTGGTCGCTTTTGGCTACAATCATCTATCAGGGCTGTGTGCAGACTTGTCCCAGGATCAGAGCTGCCATTACCGCTTGTTTTACAGGAATTCATTGAAATAAAAATGTCACATAACAACCTCTTGAGTATGTAAGTTGGTGGTCAGAGGGACATAAAGTGTTATTTTTTTATGAATGTATTGGACTGGGTTGATGAGAGTTCAAACCTTCCTTAAGAGGGTTTTGATTGAAAAATAAAGTTTAGAAACAAGTGTTAGACTGACCAAGCAAATTCTTTCTTTTTGTTTTCTGACAGCTGGTAAGTATTATATAAGGGTCATAACATCCCTTAACTGACTAAAGTGCTAATCAGAGCAACTATATATGGCACATAAACTACTTATAAAGGATCCAGTTTCCTCTAATAAAACAGCTATGATAATAATAATAATAATAATAATAATAATAATAATAATAAGACGAAGAAGAAGAATAACAATAACAATAATAATAGTATATAATTTGAAAGCGCCTTTCATGAAACTCAAGGACATTGTACAGGACAAAAAACAAAACTAAAATCAACAAAACAATACAACTATAAGAACTGAATTATTTCTGTTTCTGCTCATGAAAGCAGAAGTAAGCTGAGGCTCAGCTCATGGATTGTGTCACTGATTAAGCAGTCATTAATGGACTGAAAAAATCTGAAAGAAATATCCTGATGTTTGTTTTTTCCACCACTGAATTTTAACATGTTTACATCTGCATAAAAACTAAAAACATGTTAACTTGCTGTGATATTTTTTTCTATACAATTCTTTAATTGCAAAGGAATTGATGCAACCAACCATCGTGACCCTTGACCCTTGCACCAATGGTGCTTTATATTGTACCGTTTGTGAGGTTTTCTGGTCAAATGCTGATCAACAAGTTCATGAATGAGTCCTGAAGCAAAGATTAAGAGATTTTGCAACACAAATGGTGAAAGGACATGAGCTTATATGGAACTTTTGAATTTTAAAGCATCGTTGTTTTTTAAAGGACAGTTGCTAAAGCACCGCTAACAGTGACACCAAAAAAGGCCGCGGACCCTGATGAAATCATTTCTGATTGTGTTTTAGTAACAGTAATACATTCACAGCAGACAGCCATGAGGACCGTCCTGATATGGTCATTGGATTAGGAGGAAATTATCAAACAAGACGTCCCAGCTATGTGTGTCATGGGGGCTGCATGCTTTGAGCCACCATGTAGTCGTTCCATAGTTGCTTTTTACTCTTGATGATTATGTTTCAGCTTAAACAATCATAGGGTCATTGTTAAGGTCATCCATGAAGATCATGTGATCAAATGGGTAAGTCTGATGAACTTCTGTTCCCCTCAGGTTACTACCAGCAATTATCAGGAACACAGAGAAGAATCTCACAGGGGACTAGCACCATGACAACTTCAGGTTTGGACGACAAAAAGTCATCATCCCTGCATCACGATATTTTTCCTGAACTAGTATAGCACACATCGGCAGTGCATCTCAATCAGCTGCGGACCAGAGGGTGGCTGGAGATGCAAGCTGACTGTCTGCATGCAAACACCTTCGATTAAGGTAGGGTTAACTTTGCTGGTGGTGCAGATAAGCCGTCAGGAATGGTGCAAGTTTAACATCCAGGTTTGTGTGCATGCTGTGCATTTCTCAAATGTTCTTATGCTACGGCACACCTGAAGCAAATTCTCAAAGACACGCGTTGAAATTAAATACAAAGACAATGTAAAGACGCGTTTGGACACAGATTTGCCCCGGGCGGCGTGTTGGACGCGTTTGGCGTGGCGCGTATGGAACGTCCGGCGCGTTTGGGGTGTCAAACCCCTCTATGCTCAAGTTGAAAATATTGAACTTCTGACGCAAACTCGCATGACACTGTACCCCGGCAGCCAATCAGCGATGACATTCCCCCCCGGTGTCATTGATATGATGATGTGTGACGCTCTGGCCACCTGCTCCGGCTCAAACCCCGCCGAAAGATGGAGGAAAGGTTAATCTGCGCTGCTTGCCATCATCCGGAGCTATTTGATTCGACATGTGTACTCTACAGAGACCGGAACAAAAAGGAGCGGGCTTGGGTGAAAGTCGCTGAGGAGACAGGTTTAGTAGGTAAGTTCTGTAAATATTCGTTTCCAGCTGGATTTGCCCGCATGGGTCATCACTGAGTCCGACTGGCTCCGGCTCTCTACTCTGCCTGCGCAGTGATGCGTGTCGCCCCTCAGCTTGTCTAAAAGGTCCAGCGTCCAAAATGGTCGGGCGTTACGCACGGCGCCTCACAGGCCCTACAGGCATTTAAATTTGCCAATTTACATCTGGTGTGGCCGTAGCATTACATCTTGGTCAAATCAATCCATACCACTCATGTTTTCAAGTTCTGAATGCAGCCCGGTTCACTTTTGAATCTGAGCATCAAGATGAGTCATGAACCTCAAAGTGCTGTTTTAACTATAAACACACATAAATATGTCAGTGATGACTCCCTTGTGCCCCAGGCACAGGTCATCAAAAAAGATGTGACGTTAGGTGTAAAGACAGAACATGTCTGTGGTCAGCCTGGTCCTGATGACGCAGCACTGATGATTAACATGGTCTGAGTGTAGGAACGCAGCGCTGTTCCTCTGATAAGGGACGCTCTGGTGACACAGAGCAGGCTGTGCAGAAACAATGGAGCGTAAGAAAAGAAAGACGAGAATGTTTCCTCCAAACCTTATCAGAGCTGAAGATAAGATAAGCTCCTCAGTGAGCTCTTAAAATGCTCCTCATGCTCTGTTTATCAGGAACAAACCAAACCCTGAGAAAACAAAACGGGACGGGGAGGACTGAATAAGAAACAGAAAGTGTCTAACTGCTGAGGACATGATTCATCGGGACACATGGAGTTATTATCCGTAGTGAGACACTAACAGGAAGCTGTGGTGAAGATATCACAGATCATCATGTTTCTGTCTTTTGTTTTTTTAAACACTACATCAGCAGAGATTTTGGTTTCAGGTCTCATTTCACCATAATCATGCAGACCTTCAAGCAGAAAACGCTCTGAATGACTGATGAACTTTCTCTTTCTTTATGGATTATGTTGGGTTGTTCAGTTGCTCTTTTCTGGAGTTTCCTCATGACTGTGGTACTATCCCTGGCCATTCTATTAGGTACAGCTTCCCAGTTCAAAGATGGCCCCCCTTCAAAGCTCCCTAATTCTTAGTGTCATAGATTCAACAAGGTATCTCTCAGATTGTTCGATCCATATCTCACAAAACCCTGTTAGCAAAAACTTAACCCAGGTAATTTCCTCCTGCCCACCTTGTAATTTCAGATGAACAGATGTGTGAATGCAGCAGCAGATGGTTGAGAGTAAAGACTAATGCTAAGACTATGTCGCTTGTATGTTAAGAAAATATTTCTGTATCTGTGAATTTTTACAAAAACTCTTTAAGCTCTGTCAGTGATCTGCATGTAGAAGTGTCCTGATGTCATGATCCCGCCTCAAGTTTAGTTAAGTTCCTTGTTTTGTTTGTTCTTTGTCTTGTCTTCATGTTTCCTGTTTTATTTTGATTATTCACCCGTCTCTCTCTGTTCCCCAGGTTCTGCTTTCTGTCCAGCGTTGTCAAACCTGCTCCCTGATTGTGCTTCCCCAGCTGTGTCTCATCACCCCCAATAACCTTGTGCCAGATTGCTGTAAATTCATGTCTCTCTCTAGTGTTAATTTCGTAGTCACAGTTCTGATTGCAGCCTCCTTTGTAAGGACATCACCTTTCGTTTTGTGCTATTTTGGATACCTCTGCCTGGTTTTGTTGGCCTTCTATGTGCAACGAACTCCTAGTTTGACTACCATATTTGTGTACTGAATCCTACTTTGCCTAACTGCCATCTTTGTGTATCAAACCTGGACTGTTTTAAAGACACTGTTTTTGCCTCTCGGACTTTGGTCGTCTGCTTTAGAGTGTTCTGTGCCTGTTGTTCTCGACACCTGAATGATTTTGGGGTACAAGTCAAACAAAAGTTTACTAACTAAACAAGTTTCCATGATAAAAAAAGTTGAGTTTTCCAGGTGTGAAAGTACCTGTGAAGCCGAGCAGGCACTCGCACTCGTAGTGGTCCTTCTCGTTGATGCAGGTGGCGTTGTTCTCGCAGGGTCGTGACGCACATTCGTTGATGTCGATCTCACAGTTGTACCCCTGGAATCCGGGCACACAGAAGCAGTGAAACTCCGCCTCACCATCCACACAGATGGCGCCGTTCTGACAAGGTTCTGAAGCACACTCGTTCACGTCCTCCTCGCACGTGTGCCCCTCAAACCCTGGAGCGCAGTGACACTCGAAACCCTCTGGTCGCAGCACGCACGTCCCATTATTCCTGCACGGTTCGTCAATACAGTCTGTCACATGAGTCCTGCAGTCCCGTCCTCCATACCCTTCGGGACATCGGCAGAAGTATCCGTTCAGCCGGTCGACGCAGAGAGAGCGAGGGTAGGAACACGGGTTGCTCTCGCACTCGTCGACCTCCTCGGTGCAGTTATCGCCGCTCAGACCCTCAGGGCATGTGCAGTGGTACTCTGGGGTCCCTGGGACGCTGGTGCAGTTCTCACACGGAGCGAAGGTGCAGGCGTCGTAGAGCTCGTCACAGTTTTTACCCATGTATCTGACACCCACACTGGGGCAGATGCAGGCGTAGTCGTCCATATTGTCCACGCAGGATGCTCCGTTCTGACATGGAGCGGACAGACAGCGGTCTGAGGTGGCGTTACACAGGGTACCTGCAAGACAAGGAAACCTTAAAATCAGTGAGGATTGGTGTGAACATGCTAAGCTCTTTGGAGCTCTAACATGAGAATTAGGAATGTGGTCTTCACAAGAAGACATGACATTAACGACCTCCTCAAATGGTGTTCAGGACGTCCCAAGATGAGTCACATTTTAACTTCTCTGTTCCAGCAACAGTGTCATGTTTTAAAATTGTCTCCATGTACATGAGTGCAAAGTTTCTTAAAATCCTTTGGAGCATTTTCTCCAAGCTTTGCAAAAATGCCACCAAGGATTCAAACAGGATGAGGTTAGATTTCAGAGCTGATAGGTCAGAGGTCATGGAGCCTTCTGGCTGATCTTTGCTTGAGAATTTGTGTCTTAACAACAGTTCAATGGGTTTTCATTAAACTGCTCTTATTTAGTCACTGAGGGCAATAAGCTGACCTTGTAATGTAAAAGGTCAACTGTCAAGGTCATCCCTTGCTGAAGAACACGATATATTTAAAATATGCTCCAAGGGATTTTCTTCTACTTTCATCACGTCGACTCTGATCAAAGAATGAACCACCTAAATGTCAAGACTTTGGAGCTAATGTTCAGTCCTTCACAGAAGTTCTGTGGATCATACCATCAATGTGGTCTTCTTGACCCTCCATAGTTCTTTTACTGTCCTACAGTTATAAACCTTGCAGAAACCACCAAACAATAGCACAGTTGCACCATGTACTGCTACGTGTCCCCATGTGTCGCCCTAAGTATCCCTGTTTCCATGGTTATGGGGGAGTTTAACATGTTCAATATTCTTACATAAAGCTTTAATAAAAACATAAACACAGAAACACAAGAACCGCCTTTAATGTCTGCTGAAAGAGGCACCACAGATCATGATCAGGTCATCTCATAACCTACGGTGTCCTGCAGGGACATTCTTAAAATGTAATTCATCAACTAGGCAGAGGATGAACTGAGACCAGCACGAGTGTGAAAGAGCACATGTGTTTAAAGGTGTTACACTCATTCCCTCTGACATGTCGTAATCTGCTCACACACCCTCCTGGCACCGATGTTCAGGAGCTTTAAACCCTCACACACACCCACACCCACACCCACACACGTTCACACACACACTGATGGTGTCCAACTAAAGCCTCTCTCACGTCACTGTGTTACTGTAAGAACTAAGTCTTTACTCAAGCTGCTCCAGGTGGAGACACGGCTCCACATGAATGACTGCAGACCCCTGCTCTCTGAGAACATCCTCAGGTGTAAATCTGAAAGAGTAAATAACATAAAACGATGAAATCAAAGACTGAAGGAACATAAATTTAAGGCCATTGCAGCTCTGCCTGCTGTTGAGTTAAGAACTAAATCTTTACAAAGCAGAAGTGAAGGTACTGGATGTGGTACCAGATCATAAATACAATTAAACAAATGAATTACCCTTAATTTTAATAACAGAGACTGAGGGCTGTTTTACTTTAAAGAATGACCTGATCCCTCATATCCGTCTGTGTATCTGTGCAGACTTTAGACTCAGGCTCTCTGTCCCTGTTAGTGCTGTGATGAATGACAAAGTAAGACCTGAGATAAACTCACATCTTCAAAGCAGTATTATGATACAATTTCCCTCTTTGCTCAGAAGATGATGAGGTTTAACTAGTTACTATGTCAACTAGGGACTGTAACTGAATTTGCTCATAAATGTCAATCAGCTGATGAAACCAGAGTGAGTCCTCATAAATGTCTCTTTGTTTTGCTTCAGAAACGAGTTCGCAGCTCCCTCTGCGTTATGGTGAGTCAGACATTTTTGTTAGAAATGAGAACTTTCTTGAGCGATGAGCATCATTACACGAAAAAATGTCCTCAAAATCTCTTGATAACTTTTTGATTTATCTCTCAGATTGACATAGAAACAGAAAAACAATTGCTAGCCTCCTTGGCTGAAGCACCAAATGATTTGAAGCCTGGTACCAGCCTGTGTCCCGATAACTGGAGAGCCCTGGTGTGGACCATCAGCTGACCTGATTAAACCTACAGCAGCTAATGTCACACACGTGGAATTGTCTTCTGTAACGCTCTTAGGGGGTTTGTTGTGTTGTTTGTCTCTTGGTTAAGAGAGCTTAAGACATCCCTGAATCTTAACTGGTTATTTTGGGCCCAAACATTGTGCTTACACTTCAGAGGCCCTTTTTAATCTCATGGATTAATCACACTGCCTCATTAAGGTGAGATAAAAACACCTAGAGGTATTCACAAAGGTGCAAATGAAAGGTGAGCTGATCCCTGCTCTGTGCCTGGATTGAGATAGAAACAGGGATGCAACGGTATCAGTGAAGCCAGCGGGAGAAAGATCAGGCTTGTGTGCATGTCCTGCATTTGCATACCTTCCATGAATATTTCTGATTTAGCTTTGCAGTTTAGTCAGTCAGGAGGGTTCGGGAGCTTGACAGGGGTCAGTTCAGTATATTCCAGGGTGTTTGTGCCTGTGAGAACAGGATTTACATGGAGCTCCTGCTGTGAGATGCTCCATATTGTTCCATGATGCAACTTCTGTTGGTTTCCTGCATGGTGACCCTAAAGTACGTCTGCTTCCTTCCCTGTAAGTTATGGCAGAGACCCTGAGGCTGATTTGGAGCTTTAGGATTAATTAACCTTGACGTATAAATCAGTAGTTGTTGGTGACACTGGTTGATCTCCTCAGCTCTAAAAGTCAAACAGCATTATAACCATTGCGACGTCCCACAGGCATTAAGAGCCCTTACAGTACCATGTTTTTGGCTTAAAATGCCCTCTAGACCAAAGGTTCTCAACTAGTCTGGCTTCTGGACCCACCATCACCCTTTCATTTAAAACTGTGACCCAAGTCGAGGGAAATTTTTAGCACATCAAATTTATTTGATAAAAAGATGCCAAACTTTGAACCTGAGATAGTCAAGAGTATCACAGTATGCCCACAGAAAAAACCCTTTGTGAGATATCAAAATGACCCACATGTGGCAATGCTAGATGCTGTTAGCTGCATTTAAATAGAAAAGGAGTAGGGAGACAAGGTCTTAAGTAATAATATTCATTCAGTAGCACTAAATAAGCCATTGATCATAGGGCTGTCACAACACACAAAGCACTTCTGTGGCTTCAGCCTTTTTTAAGAGGCTCCACAGAGTTTTAATGCACAAACATGACTTAAAAGAGCCCAACTACTGAGAAGTCATTTTAAAAATATGTGGCTTAAGCTGAGTAATTTGTTATTAAATATATAACTAAAACCTTAAATTGAAATGTGTGTCAATTAATATTACAGGGTATAACCACCACCTATTGTGGCGGAGTGTGAAAAGATGGCGCTCCACTGCTTCAAAAAATGCCCTTCTAAAGCACAGGACATTTTTCTTAACTTTTTTTTAGGCTCGCGACCCATTGAAAAAGGGTCTGTGACTCAGTTTTGGGTCACAACCCACTAGCTGAGAATCAGTGCTCTAAATCATTTAAATGTCTTTTCTGTATGTTTTCAGCATAAGGACCTCTCCTTCTCTTTGTGGTGCCTGCAGCAGCCTGAAACATCTCGCTCCCAATTAGACCTACCGGTGTGACATCACATTGTTTGTCATCAGTTTAAGCCCATTGAAATAGAGGGTTCATTAAATGCAGAGTTGTTGACAACATGGTACAGTGCAGCACTGAAGCATCTCTGTTTAGTGTCTCTGTTCATTGAGGCTCCTTTATTTAAATTAAATTAGGTTTTTGTCTCTGCCTGTAGTTGGAGTAAATAATGACCACACAGTGTTCTGTCTTCTATCAGTGACCCCCCCCTCCCAGTGTGTGTGTGTGTGTGTGTGTGTGTGTGTGTGTGTGTGTGTGTGGGGGCATTTCATAGTGGCAATAAACACTTCAATTCATGGGAGGTGGGTAGGGGGTGGACGCAACAATAAACCACAATACTCATGCTGTATAACTGTGACCGGCCCATGCCATGGAGCGCTCCACATTCCTGTTATTAGGCCGGTCTGCCCCCCCACCCCCCGCCAGACTTTGATCAGCGCTTGTTTCTAAACCTGCACTGAAGTGGAAGTTATTAACAGTGAAGGGAGTTATGGGGGGGAGGGGACAGAATGTCTGATGAGGAACCTCAGTGTGAGAGGAGGTCACCCTCTTTTAGGAGAGAAGGTCTCACACCATCAGGGGAAAAATCAGGTCCAGGATCTGGTCTGAAGAAGAGGTCAGTGTTGACTGAGTGAGGAAGACTCAGATACAAGCATCATACAATGATCTGTTAGATTATAGATGATCAAAACTGTTTGGAGGTAGAAACAGGTTTAATTCTGCAGGCTGACATTTAGTCTTTTACCAGATCTGAGCTGGATTCAGTTTTTAAAGGTGCTATGAGGAGAATCCATTACCGGCGACATTAAGATTCTGCTACCCATGAGCACGCGCGGCGACTGTCATAATGCTGCATTCCAGTAACCTCTGAACTGGGAGTGACATCTCCGACTTTCCAGTTGAAGTCGTAAAAAAACATGCCGATCTACAAGGCTGTTGTTAGCACGCCCTGCATTGTTGTTCACAAATATCACATGAAGAATGTGATTATCACTATAGCAGCATTTTTGTAAATATAAATCTTACAATACTATGTATGCAGCTGATCTAGAGCAACACAGCTCGGACCTTCCTCAGAACTCTGCATTGATTTATAACTTCTTTTTTCAACAATTTACAGGATGCAAAGTGACGAGGTAATGTATCTCTTTCTAGTTGCGTAGCGGTAGTTTTTGATGTGTGACAACAAGCAAATTTTGGAAAACTTAGTATCGTAGTTTTGTAGCAAGCTGTATATCGCTACTTACAGCCCGGTGCTCTAAGACGTGTCCAAATAATATAAATTTGCTCTAGGTTTAATTGTCTTGTTCCCGAAGTTGAGTATCCAGGCCATTCCAGCCCTGTCTGACCCGACCGGAAGGCTAAGGAATAGCATTTATAGATAACCTATTTAGATGCTATAAAACTCATCTTAAAGTGTGTATTTTTGATCAGGCATATATTTAAAAGTGAGACTTTTTTGTAATTACTTAGAAACTCCTCACAGTCCCTTTAAGAGAGAAATAGACTTCCCGACTTTACAGCATGTGGAGCAACAGTTTACACTGCAGAGTGACAGCAGAAAGTGAATGTGTCACGTCATGTGAGCTAATACAACTGAGACCCTCAACAACTGAATGACAAATAAAACAATTATGTCTGAAGTTAACTGTTCATATCTTCATTGTATTTTATCATGACATCACATCAACACAAGTCATCATCAAGCTTCACAAAAATAAACAGCATTTCAGGTGGTGTCATATCAGGTAGTGTCATGTCAGTTAGTGTCATCCAGGAAGTGTCATATTACCGTAAGTCATGCCAAGAGGTGTAATATTAAGTAGTGTCCTTAATAAAATTGTGTCATACTGGGTAGTGTCATGCAAGGAAGTGAGTATGCCAATTAGTGTCACACCAAGTGTCATGCCAGAAGTGTCATTTTAGGTTGTGTCATGCTGGGTAGTGCCATACTAAGTAGTGTCAATCCAGGTAGAGTCATACTTTAAAGTGTAATACCACGTAGTTTTATAATATGTATTGTCATGCCATGTAGTGTTATAACAAGTAGTGTCATATCAATTTGTGTCTTATTAAGTTGTGTTCTTTTAAGTAGTGTAATACCAGGTTATGTCATGCCAGGTTGTGTCAAACTCGTGTCATACCAAGCAGTGCCACGCCATGTAGTTGATGGTTTCTCGTTTGTGTTTTTGCCTCCTGTCTGTGCAGCTGCCACAGAGCTGCCTGCACTGTTTAAGCATCTTTCCTGTGACTCAGAGGTGCTGACAGCTTAGGAAGTCTTAGACGTCCATCAGCCGGTCACAGAGGATTACAGCCATGACTTCCCCCATTACACGGTCATTACTGATTACTCCAAAAGTCATTTTGAGCATCTAAACAAAAGAACTTTCTCTTCACTGGAGATAATCTGTTTATAACAAACAGTAATCTGTATTTGTATAATCTCTCCTGCAGACATCATGTGAGGTTTCCACGGTGACTGCATGATCCTATTGTAGTACAGATATGAGCAATTAATGCCCGCCTGATTATCTGTGTGATGTACTAACAGTAGGAAACAAGAGTCCATGCTGTGAAATATGACCACAAATTATAAAAATAATAGACAGGAAATACAGAAAACTAACACCACATTATGCAAAATGATCATGCCATCTGTTGGTTAAATAATATGTATCATACATGCAGAAGATAAATTAAGGGTCTGATATCTTTAGTAGGACTAGGTACTTCCAGCAATCTCATGATACGTATCCAGACAATAAGGTCATGATACGATGCATGTAAATTGTGAACACTGACTACACTATTAACACAGTTTTGACATTTGTTGTAAGTAGAAAAAGAACAAGGATGAATGAATCAATTCAATGAATCTATAACTTAAGAAACCTAAATTCCAGTCCTAAAAGATGTTAGACTTAAGTTCAAATTTGGAACATGTGCTTCTACATGTAGATTGCCTTCTGCTGTGAACTGTGCCATTGTTAACATTACCCAAAGTGTACTGAAAACAACTGTCTCAAAACTGAGTATGGATCGATTCTGTAGAATCTGTATCAATACATGTATCCCCAAGGTGAACACAGGCCTACTATATAGCTTTGTAAATAATTTTTATCATACATGCAGAAGATTAATCAAAGTTCCAGCAGTAGGACAATCAGATTGTCATTGTAAATGTTGTCATGCCACATCTCCCTCTCTAGTTCAGTGAGTAACGCCCTTTACATTACAGCCAGATTTGAGGTTTTTGGGACTCCCTGTGCGTACTTAATTATTTTTCTCCCATGATGTATTTTTCTTGAACTAAAACCAAGGCCACAACACAGACACAACCTCCCAAAGGAAAGCCAGCTTTACTTTGTTCCCCAAAGCTGGAGACAGTAAAGATCACAGACATCATGGTTTAGAAAGTAAACCACACTTACTGAAGCAGCACCTTAACATGCTATGAGTGATTTTCTTCAAACTCATGGATGAACTGAAAACAATGTGGAGGTAAAACATCATTTCACTTTGCCTTTCAATCACCAGATTTGGTGATTTCAGACATATGTATTTATATATATATATCTATATCTATATATATCTATATCTATATCTATATCTATCTATCTATCTATCTATCTATCTATCTATCTATCTATCTATCTATCTATCTATCTATCTATCTATCTATCTATCTATATATATATATATATCTATATATATCTATATCTATATCTATCTATCTATCTATCTATCTATCTATCTATCTATCTATCTATCTATCTATCTATATATATATATATATATATATATATATCTATATATATATATATATATATATATATATATACATATACATACATATATATACTGTATATATATGTATATATATCTTTTATACAAATATATCTTATACACATATATCTTCCCAAGGGATTAATAAAGTTTTATCTAGTCTACTTCAGAAGCAAGTTTTCTGTCAGAGCTTTTCTGGCACATCTAGAAACAAGTTAACAAGACCGTTGGTCTATTTTATAACTATGAACATTCCAGTCCGTAGTTAAAGCCTGTCGTTTGTTAGCTAACCCATACCACTCTTACTTTCAGCATCATCTCGTCTGTTGTTCTGATTGGCCAGTTACCGCTGTGCAGACTGTTGTGTCGTTTAGTCAAGTGTCAGTGTCATCATACCACTGTGACCATCATCAGACAAGGTCACAGTCTGACCTCACCATACATGAAGAGGAAGCTGTTTGCTTCACGCGCTGTAAAGCCCCTCCAGGAAAGTTCACCTGCTTGTCCCAGCGTCACCCTCAGCAGCAGAAGGCTGATGTCGTGTGCAATTCTGACTGACATGTCTTTCCCCTTCGCCCTGTAGACACCGAGGGTGTTTGAACCACTAAGATTACAGCGGTCAACAGGAGGCTGTCTACCACCTGCAGACAGGTGAGGAGCCTCAGACAACAGTCTGTGGTTCAGATCAGGTACTGACGGCGCCCAGGATAAACATGTTACTTAAAGGAAGTGGTGATCCTTTTACTTGTTTGTAAGAAACTTAATTCAGGGATGTTGTGTCAAACATGGGGTCAAACAGGAACACCGGCCAGCCAGGGGTCACAAGGAAAAACATGTTTCCACGCCCTTAGGAAAACTGGTCAGGCCAGTGAATTAAAGTTGTCCGGTTGCCACTGACAAACTTAACTCATTGGCCTGACCAGTTTCATGTGTACACATATTCACCTTATGGAGAAGACTGATTTTTGGACTGTAATCCTTGGCTGTTTTTTGATTATTTATTGATTAATTAACCTTTGGGTTTTTGGTGTTTAAGAGCCTTCCTTTTCACTTGTTCTCAGGATTTTTCTGATTTTCCTAATGCCTATATGTTTTATCATGTACTGATGCACTGATACCTGCAGCAAAAGAAATTTCCTGGTGTATTGTAATAAAACCAAAGTTTTATTTAGGCCACAAACAGCGACTGTTAAACAAATCAAGACTCGTCACCAACAAGTCAATGCTACCTTTATTTCTCCAGACTGCATTTACTCAGGAGGCTCAGACTAGAACCATATTTGGGGGTTTTCTGATGCCATTGGTATCTGTCCTGAACATCATGTTTTAACTGCAGTTCATGCTCTGTTGCATTGTTTCTTAAGGCAGCAGTCTCAGCTCCCTGCACTGTCTCCTGTGGACATTCTTAAGATGGCAGCTCTTTTTGAGTTTTGGTGCAGTGCCAGTCTGTGGTACCAGCTTGACTCACCTTGGACATGAATATGTTCAATTTTCAGGCTAACAGGTTAAATTTCAGGGAAATCTCTATCTTCACATTTGAAAAGGCAAGAACCCACAGCAGCATGACTGAAATACCCTACCACCTGGAAGTAAACAGAGGTGGTTGAATGGACTGTGTGGAACTAATAGATGGCATCGCATGGAAACAATTTGGCAGCATGGTTACAGTTAGTAGGATTTGTTTCAGTTCAGGAGTGAAGTTGCAACAACATTGTAGAGTATATCTCATTTAGTTAGGTATTTTGTGTAGTTAAACCATTTGACACCAGTGACTTCCTCTGGTCATACTATTCTGCCTGTCATTGCACTGTGACCCTGAGATATCTGGGCATCGAGTAATAACATCTTTTAGCTCGAAGTGATTCTGCAGAATTTTGAGTGATTAAAAAAGATGCAGCTGTATTCAAGTCCAATTAATACCTGGTGCATCCACCAGGTCAGGAGTGTCTGCATGGCCACATATCATGGGGGTCCCATAGGGTGGATCTTTACCTGGCCTCGCACACCCCAAATGTTTTAGGTGACAACTGGTTACAGCAGTTGCTAACACAGCAGAAAGGGATTGGCATCCCTCACCTTGGGAGCCTCAGGGCTTTCCCCTTTAAACTTCACTGCATGTGAACACCACCAAATAAGTTAATGTTGCTGGAGGTCATCAGGTATGATGAATGATGATGTGCTGACAAGGCATGCTATCCTAGACCGAACTGGTCTGACTGGTCAGCATCAGGTAACTCACTGTCCTCATCAGGTCAGTGTGTCACAGGGTGAAGATGTAAGAACAAAACCTGACATGCTGGTCCTGTTGGAACAGGGTTCAGGACTGTCCTGGATCATAACAATAAAAAATACAAGTGTCTGTTGTTACCAACATTCATCATCATCATCATCATCATCATCATCATCACCACTGCTGCTTTCTCGGCCAGTGGACGGCTTTGGGGTTCAGCTGCTTGGAAAGACTGTGCTCCATCAGTTTGCTGAAGTCCTCTATACTATACCTCTATAGCTCCAGCTGTCTCTAAGCTTAGGGGGCAAGATCCATGCCCTTTCTTCTGTTGCCTTTAGGTGGCTCATTTTTGGGCAGGTGTTTGAAGGTAGGTGGCCTGCATGATGGCGCAGCAGGTAGTGCAGCTGCCTCACAACAAGAGGGTAGCTGGATCAACCCTGATCAAAAACATGTTTGTTAGGCTAATAGGTTGCTCTAACATGTTTGTCTCTATGTGCCAGCCCTGTGATTTGCTGTCAACCAGCGGAGGGCGTTTTCTGCCCTCAGTGTCAGCTGGGAGAGGCTCCAGCTCCTGTGACCCCTGAAGGGATAGAAGTGTACAGATAATGGATGGATGGATGTTTGAAGACGGGCAGCAACAAGCAATTAGCTGAGATGTGTGTCGTCTGCTCCGGCCGTTAATCCTAATGTGGATCTGATCAGATGTGACAGATTAAAGGTCTTCACCCGGACAGACAGCTTCATGTTTGGCCCACAGCTTAAACTTAAAATGGAGCACCTAAAAAAACATTTTCTCTGTTGTATTATATTAAGGAGCACTTTTTGTGCTTCAGAATCCTCTTCTCTCCTGTGTTTATATAAGTTGAGTTTCACTTGCATTCATATCATACATTATATGTTGCATGAGCTGACATTTTACCGACTGTGTCCTTTTCACTCACCTACCAACCACAAAACATTGCAGCTGATGGACCTGCTGCAGCATCATCTACGAGTTTTCTGAGGTCTGTCTATGCACTCACCAACTAATGTTTCCCACACAGACATAGATCGTCACTCAGTGAACCGGAATAAAAACAGTCCATCACGAGTGTCAATCATGTACCCACAAAATGCTGATTGGCTCCTGCAGTGCAAAATCACCTGAAGGTTGAAATATTTGCAGAGGGAGCACGGCGACCTGCTCCACATCCAAAGCAACCCCAGACTTCCCATCTGCACCAACAGGGCCATCGGCCCCATATCTCCAAAGTTGCGACCAAGTTGGCTAGAATGCCCCCAGCACCTTGAGATCTGGTTGTGTGTGGTTATGGCTGATCATGGCTGTATATTGACTCTGCATGGGGAGTGGTCGACAAATTGCCAAAGTCGCATTCTTTGTGGACGCACCTTTACTCTCGGGCTCTCCAACTTACTTTCCCTTCCCCTCCCCTTCTACACCTGGGCAGGTTTGCTGCCCTCTCTGACCTCTGGAGTGTTTCTCGTTGTAATCCCTCTGGCCTCCTTGGGACAATCCTCCATCCTGCTCGTCTAATCTCCGTCCTCGTGGCTGGATACCTGGAGAGATTACAGCTTGGAGCCTTTACCTCTATCACCTTGTCTCCATCTCCATCTCATCATCCAATTCTTCTCATCATCTGTAGCTTTGACCCAGATATCATCTGCCTCTCTTAATATGTCTTTCAGTATGATCACCACAACCATTCAGACATGAGGACCCTCTTGAAAATGAGATGTAGCATCTCAAGAGGCTACCCTCTAATAAATCAGACCACAGGTTGATGGTACATGAACCTGTCCCTAATTTTAGTTCTTATTCTAGTCCACTTGTCTCCTCTTACCTCCCTTCCTTTGCCCTCACACCCGACACAGCATCGTGTGGATTTGCTGTTCATCATGAGACTGGGATCCACATTCAAGATTTCCTGCTGCTTAACAGAAGGTTTTTTCTTGCCACCATGATGGAGGGATTCATGATTGGCTATTTGGATTCATGTTGGGTGCTGGATGTATATATTTGTATATATATGTATATGTGTATTTTATATGTATATATGTATCTATGCATATATGTGTATCCATAAAATGAAGAGCTTTATGCTCTATTGTAAAGTGTCTTGAGATAACACTTGTTATGAATTGGCGCTATACAAATAAAGATTGATTGATTGATTGAGTATTAAAGCTAAACACAGTTTTATGCTGCCCACAAAATCTGCAAACTCCTTTGGCAAACTGACACTGCCACCAAAAAACAACTTTTCTTCCATCAATTGTGGTTTATGATGTATTCTAATGATATTTCAAAAGTTTGTTGTTCATGAATAACCACAAGGCCTGACTGGTCAGAAACTCATCTACATTAGTTTGGAAGGTAAAGCAATGCAAAATAACCCGAACCCTCTCCTCTTAAACAATATAGTTTGGTGTCACATATAAGGATTAAAAACTTATTCTCTCTGGACTGATGAGCATTTATGACTTTGGACAAAGCCACACTCGTGCTGATGTCCAATAAATGTATTATTTTATTAATATGGTTGTTTTATTGTTTCTTAATGGCTCGTACCTCTCTAAACCTGAAACCAGATCTTCTGCCTAAAACGGAACAACCCTGACAGGCAATGAAGGCAAGTGGACAAACCTGACCACTGCATTGAGTAGGTGTCCAAAACTGGAACCATTTCACCTGTAAAACTCCTCCTTTATTTTCACAAACCTAAATATACGTATGTGCACTGATCACTCATATTCATAGCTGATGGTAAACCAAAGCTGTATCTTTGTTCCTCAAACATGCCAGTTCAGTGGTTTGTTACTTAATTTTGCTTTTTAATGAAGAAAGCATCACAAACTAGAAAAGCATTTGGACATCTCAGACCTCCACCGAGCAGCTGAGTTATGACAGTGGAATTTTCCACAACCCCTGTAAAAGATACAATTCTGGATCACCAAGCACTCCACTGGCATTGCAAGGGAAGCTGGGAAATGTAGTGACGTACATAGGCTTGAAAAATATCAGTATGCAAACAACAGTTCTCATAGTCACGTATACAGGGGGCAAAATCCTCACAGCAGCTGAGGAGAAATAAATGGGATTTGACATTTTAAAGTTCATTGTTTTTTATGACGTCAATCTGGATGGGATCCAGATGGAATTCACCATGATGATAGAGGTATATTACATTTTTTATCCGGTAAATTTTGAAGCAAATCCATCAAGTGATGTCAGAGATACGACTATTTTTCAAAATACAGCCCAATGTTATGTTATGGCATTTTCAGAAAACTTTGGGAATTTTATGTTTCCAGACAAAATATGCAGATCAGCACCAAAATGTAATGGCTTCATCCTTGGAGCAAAGCAAAAAAAAAAAAGTTTGCAAAAAATGTAATGGAAATCCATCCAGTGTTTTTTGAGTAATCTTGCTAACAGACATCCACAAGAGACAGATCTTGGTGAAAAACATAACTTCTTGTCAGAGGTAAAAACATGATAATATTGCCAATCCTACCATCAGCATCTGCACTGGGCCTGAAGATTGTTTCCTCGTAAAGATGGGTCACCAGGTCCCTCTTGAAAAAGAGATTTTAAATCTCAATGAGGATTTTATCTGGTTAAATAAAGGATATAATAATAATAACACAAGATGGACTGTTTAACACTTCCATTAGATATATTTTTGCAGCACCCAAGAGGAAGTGTTTGATGCTTGGAAGGTGGTTAGACTAATCATTCACTACAGGACGATCAGATGATGTAGTGAGTGGGTGCTGCTGTGAAGAACATAACAAAAGGTATTTGGTGAATCAAACTCTTGGCTGACATGATGCAGGAGGAGCAAAAATACACTGCCTGTCTAAAAAAAGTCACCACATTGATTTAACTAAGCAAATAGGTACAAGCCACCTATTGGATAATTACTGCATGGGTGATTATCTTTCAGTTCGCAGCAAGTTATTTAACCCAAGCTGATGCAGTGATAGCTTCTCATTTCTTAAACAACAATGTGGAAAGAAACCATCCTGCGGTCATGGAAAAGTTGTTAGTCTGGTTAAGAAGGATCAAATCTTTGACACTATTTCTCACCCCATCCTCCTCAGTCGACTCTCCTCTATAGGTATCACCCACGCCCCCCTCAGCTGTTTTCACTCCTACCTCACAGGCCGCACTCAGTTCATTCAGCTACAATCGTTTCATTCAGACCCCTCTCCAGTCACTACAGGGGTGCCTCAGGGCTCCGTCATGGGGCCACTCCTCTTCATCACCTACCTCCTCCCACCTGGCCATATTTAAAGTTTTAATATTCATTTCCACTGCCTCGTGGATGACACCCAGCTCTACCTCTCCTGCAAACCAACCTCCACACTCCCACTCCGCTCTCTTATCTCCTGCTTATCTGATATCAAATCCTGATTCACCTCCAATTTCCTCAAATTAAACTGTGATTAAACCAAACTCCTTCTCATAGGCACCAAATCCAGACTTTCTAAAGTTGACAGCTTCCCCCTCTCTATCCGCAACTCCCCAGTTTCCCCCTCCCCTCAGGTTAAGAGTCAGGGTGTCATCCTCGACAGCACACTGTCCTTCCAGTCTCACATTAAACAACATCACCCAATCTGCTTACTTTCACCTCTGGAACATCAAATGTCTCCAGCCATCCCTCACTCCCCACAGCACCTCCATTCTTGTCCACAGCCTCGTCACCTCGAGCATTTTTCACTGCAACTGTCTCCTCTTCTGTCTCCTCCAAAAGTCCCTCCATAAACTCCAACTGGTCCAGAACTCAGCTGCCCATATCATCACTAGGACCCCTTCACACAATCACATCACCTCCATCCTACAGCAGCTCCACTGGCTCCCAGCCAAGCATAGTCCTCCTGTACACCTTTAAGGCCATCCACAACCTCACCCCTCCATATCTGTCTGACCTCCTCCACATCCAGCCCGCTCTCTCAGATCCTGTTCCTCCACCCGCCTCACCGTGCTCACATCCACAGGGAGCAGGACCTTCAGTCCCTCTGCTCCCCAGTTCTGGAACTCTCTTCCTTCAGACCTCCGAAACCTGACCTCCCTGTCTCTTTTCAAATCCAGACTTAAAACCCACCTGTTCAGGATACCCCACTTGACAATATCATACATCCTCTTCCCGATACCTGCCATTATCTGTTGTGCTTTGGTAATGTTGATTTTATCATTACTTTTGATTTTATTGTTGCTGTTTCTTTCTTGTACAGTATTCTTGAGTGCCTGAAAGACGCTTTTAAATAAAATGCATTATTATTAAATTATTGGCATGCATCAAACACAGAAAACATCTAAGGAGATTGCAGAAACTACTTAAACTGGGTTAAAAACTGGCCAATGGCCATTATTAAAAACTGGAAGGATCGTGGGGAACCATCATCTTTGAGGAAAAAAATACTGAATGATTGAGATCAGTGATCACTTAAACATTTGGTCAAATCAAATCAAAGACAAACAACAGTAGAACCCAGGGGTATGTTTAATAGTGAAAGTAAGAACTTTTCCACACACACAATGCAAAGGGATTGGGGTTGAACAGCTGTGTAGCCTTATGAAAACCACTAATCAGTAAGGCCAAACCATAAAAAGACCTCAGTTTATTCAGGAGCATAAAGATTGCCTACTGTGCAAGACTATGGGGGCAGTGCTGTGATCTGGGGTTGCTGCAGTTGATCAGGTCATGGTTCAGTAACATTATGGCCCAAAGAATGAGATCAGCTGACTACCTGAATAAACTGAATAACCAGGTTATTCCATCAATGGATTTTTTTTTCTTAATGGCACAGCATATTCCAAGATGTCAGGACTCATGGGGCTGAAATTGTGAAAGAGTGATTCAGAGAGCATGAGACATAATTTTCACACATGGATTGTCCACCACAGAGTCCAGACCTTAATGCCACTGAGGGTCTTTGGGATGTGCTGGAGAAGGCTTTGCACAGAGGTCAGACTCTCCCATCATCAATACAAGATCTTGGTGTAAAATTAATGGCACCTTTTTTTGGCCAGACAGTATATTTTCATTGAGAAACTCTTTAATGTTGTTTTTGCTCTTCTTTTCACAAAGTAATGTCTGGCTCTTACCAAGCTGAAGTTGAAGCAGCACCCAGACAGACAACACAGTTTCCAGGCCTGCACATTCATCCTCTTTGCTGATGAGAGCATTTTTTTAGACCAAGCTCAAGCCTTGCAGTATGAGGACTTGTAAGATGCAAGACCCTTATGACTGAAATGGGACCCGGCAGATCTAGCTACTCAGTAAATACGTTAATCTCTGCTGTGAACATTTTTAATGCTTTTAACGTGTATATCTGTCTCGCTTGATCGAGACGAGGTGTCGATCAGCAGTGACTAAGGACAAAAATATGTAGTCAGTATGCTGAGGCTTTGGGGTTATTTATCCAGGATTGAAGTGGAAAATAATGACCCCACTGTCACAAACACTTCATGATGTGAATCTCACACACACACACACACACACACATGAACTTCCTGTGAGGACCAGGTGAGTCACTAAGGTGACACCGATACAGGTAATACGATCAGAGCTGTGCACACACAGTCACAGCACAGCATGATGACAAGATATCATTAGTTAATCCATAATTATCTGTCTGTGACCTCAGAGATGAATATCAGATTATAGATTCATTGTATAGAATATAAACAGCTCTGACACAAAGCTCCAAAACAAGGGTGGGCAACTGGTGGCCAAGGGGAAAAATATGGCCCCCAAACTCCCTTGATGAGGTCCACCAGCTGGTCAAAATATCAAAAATGCATGTTTATGAAGAAAAATCTTGAATAAAGAAAATCTGTAGTAAAACAGGTCTAAAATTGGCTGATTGGGTTGATGGGACTCAATTTTATGCACTGGGAAAAACAAATACATTATTAAACTAAACTCATGCAATACTCTGTAATGTAGCGTCATTCAATGTGGCCTCTCTCGTTGACCAAAGCTGCCCAACCAGCTTCAGGAGGGTCTGTCCCTACTCCTGTGGTCTTCTTATCAAACTTTTACAAGAATATTGATCCTCATATCATGTTGTTCCAAAAAAACAGATGCATTTCAGTATGTTATTATGTCAAACACATACCGGGCTGTTATCATGTCCTGTTTTACAAACAAGGAGACCAACACACCTGCTCCAGTGACCTGCCCCATCAGTCTGTTCACCTCAGAGCCTTAACCCTCCTCATTAAAGACAGAATCACAGAGAGCTCCGTACTCCTCTCTAAAATCCATCTGTCTCCCTCCAGATTGGTTTAGATTGCCCTGCTCAAAGTGCACACCCAGCTGTTTATGCTCCTACAGACTGTGCAGAGTGGTGGACGGAGCTGTCGTATGACCTGCTTTTTATGTCTGTTGCTCTGTGTGCAGTGAATTATGAATGAGGTCCTCGTTCTCAGCCTGTTTGTTCTGTGTGAGTATGCATGACTGAAGAGCGCTCATTCAAGACCATTCATGTGTCAAATCCAACACAAAGGGAGGAGTAAAAGCATGGAGTTATAAAGTTTAACATGGAACCACACTCACTCTTTTCCTGACAAATCAAACTGCAGCTTCTGTAGATTTAGTCTTGATGGCCTCTTCTGTTGGATCTGGTATATTAAATATCGCATATTTAAATCATAGAGTTGTTAACTGTATTACTTTTAGCTTTAAATCTTTTGAGTGTCATATATACTGTATCTTAAACATCTTGTTCTTATTCACCCCAACATTCTTAACTGTATGAGTAAACACAGTGTATTTGTCTTTTATTTAAACAAATACATTCAGATGATAACTATACTATTTGTAGTAATTATCCTCCTTAATTATCCCTTGAATGCCTGAAACAAAGAGCCCCCCTCCCTTGCCTGTTTGCTTCTATTTGAGTCTGTGGGACCACCGGCACAGTCCTCACCACTTTCACCTTCTGTCCAAACTATGCCAACATACAACTGAATTTTAGCGAAAAGTCCGTAAAGGATCAGCAACTTAATCTAAAATCAACAACGTTGGTAGGTTCAGGGTTTTTATTTGCAGTTTTTAGTCAAGATCAAGTCTCTTGCTCATCTTTTCAACCCTGTCCATGGTCACTTCTCTGAAAATCAAGTAAGATAGACCATTAAAATTTAACATACTAAATGATTTTGATTCAGCTCCGCTATTACGTAACAGAAATAAAATGGCTGTAAAAATGTTTTGTTTTTTTATTCTTATGGTTGTAACTCTTCTTTATGCAGCTTAGTGCTGTGATCATGGTGGCATAATGTTGTGTCTTTATGATTATAAAATAATAAACAACAGACAAAGATAATTATGATGAAATTAAGGCAAAGGTGTTTTGTAGAAGGTGTCTTGATAACATTTGATTACATTACATCAGTACAGACTGACTGACTCATTTATTGATCCCAGTTTATTACCATGGAAACAAGATGTAAGTCCAAGATGCCCAGTTTTTATGTAAAATATTGTTTTCAAATGAAGAAACCTGCTACACACTATACAATTTGTAAAAACATTGGCAACTTTTTCTTTACTGATGTCTTTAAAAAACTCACTCTTGAATAATATGTGATCCAAATTATAAATAAAATGTTAAAATCTCCATAGCTGCAAATCAGTGAGACAAAAATCAATGATTTTAGGCATTTTTCAACCAAAAGAGGGCCAGACGGACAGACAGAGAGAGAGAGCTGTTTCACTGTTTCACTGTTTATGTGCACTGATAAGTGTTTTGGAGTTTCCTTCACTAATTACTATTTTCAGACAATTTTGGAAAGTTTCCTCACATATTTGTTTAGTTTCACACAAACTCTTTGTCTTTTGGTCTGACACTTGCAGAGGATCTTTAGTGGTGGAAGTGTCACACTTCTCTGATTGTCTGAAGGCCCTCTGGCATCAGACCTACTCATCCACCCACATTCACAGGTGGAGGTAACTGTATCCATCCGTAAAGAAAGATCACATCAGAACTCTGTTATACTTATTCTTAGAGCTCTGATGCAGCAGCTCAGTTTGGAGGGTCCAGAACACGTCAGCAGGTGTCTGCAGGAGGTGTCAACCCTCCAACAGAACACTGAACGTCTCCTCTACTTCTCCACATTCACATTAAGTCTGTGGACTTTAACAAGCCTGAAAGTCTCTTCATATTAAGCTTCTTTCAGTCAGATCCCAGCAGACATAAGGGACCTGGTCTTGGTCTTTCCAGGTCCTATGATGGACCTAAACCGCTCCTGGCTTCAGTAAATCTTTCCCTGCAACCTGTTGCTTTCACAGGATTAAACTTTAAACTCTAAAACAACCAGCAGAGAGATTTCAGAGGATTTAGGCTCAGAGTTTCCTCTGAGGTAACAAGCACGTGAAGGAGAGTAAGAGTCTCAGAGGAGTTCGGTTTGGACTCACCCCATTTGAACATCATCATGGTGAGCAGCAGCGTCTTCAGGTTCAGGTGGATGCTTACCAGCTCCATCATGAGCCCTGCAGGGTCACCCCAACAGTCAGAGTGAGTTGGGTCCTAAAGGGGGGACATGGGCTGGTTTTAGGAGAAACTCCTCTGTGAGCAGGAAGAGCAAAAGGATAGGTCCTAAAGTGTCCTCATACTGCTGGTGGTCAAACTCCTCTGAGTTTAAAGGATCTTAAAGTGCTACCATGCTGCTGATGGAGGTCTAGACTCCTCTGTGAGAGCGATAGATCAGCTGAAAGACCCTGAAGTCTCCATACGCAGCTGAAAAGAAAGTGATAAACTCCTCAGTGGGCGTCCTTGCTGTGGTCAGAAGCTACTCTCATTCTGCTTTGAGCTCTAATGAAGAGAAGTGACACAGACGGCCCTCCCTGCTACAAACTCCCGTCTAATCAGCCGTGAGAGCAACAGGCGGACGCAAAACACGAACTGGAGCAACGTCAGATTAACTGAACAGCAGCCAGTCAGATAAGGAGTCAAAGTCAGTGTGAAGGAGGTCCCATGAGAAGACAAGAACCTGCAAGAGGAGCCGTACAATCATTAACCGCAGGGACTATCACAGAAAAAATGTTTTCAGACACTAAAAAGATTATCAACAACACAGACGTGAACATTTAGGAGAGCAATAAGGAAAATAGAGATATGACGCCCTATCCAAGCTCTCAGTGATGTAACATCCAATAATCCCCAACTCTCTCTGAGGTAAAGATTCGCCTCACACCTGAAGGACCTACCTGTATCTCAGTCTGATCAGCTGTCACATGATGAAGTGTCCTTGGGCAAGAGACCTCACCCCAAGTTGCTCCCACTGCTGAGTCAGTGGTGGGTAAATGTGCATGAAAGAGTTACTGATACTGATGGAAACCTGACAGAGAAACTCCAACCAAACATCCACACTGGGTAGAGCCAATGCCCTTAAGGGAAATCCTAATAAACCAACTATTCATAATAATAACAGCAGCAAAGAAAAATATTAACTGTGGATGGTTGAATCCTGTCCCTCCCAGTAGAAAATGGATAAATACAGTCAGTGATATGTTCATGATGGAAAAAAGGACTACTAGGTCATCCTCTAGCAGCGGTGCCCAATTTCTCGTCTACTTCTTATGTTTGGTTGGATACATCCTGTTATTGTTTGAAAAAAAAGATCCTCATAAATGTAAGTTAAATGTTTCAGTTCTGTCACTACTGGGAGGGTCTGGGGGGAAAACAAAAGGGGTGCTGCATTGACTTAGACAGAATGGGAAATGAAGACATGCAAGGAAATGAGATGATTATCTGTAAAACTGAAATCAAAGATGGAGAAATGTTAGAAATGATGGACACTATATTACGTTGCTCTTGGATATGGAGCTGATGTGGATAATTACCTCCGCCAAGGAGGTTATGTTTTCGGGAGAGTTTGTTTGTCCGTCTGCCGTCCGTCTGACTGTGAACAAAATAACTCAAAAAGTAATGGATGGATTATGATGAAATTTTCAAGAAATGTTCAGCATGGGAAAAGGAAGAACTGTTTAATTTTGGTGTTGATCCGGATCAGCATCTGGCCGCCATGACAAAAAATGTGATTTTGGTGAATAACTACTGAACTAAAATAGATATCATTATGAATCCAGTTGCTAATGGTATGTTTTCATGGTCAAGGAGTCTAAATATTTCAATGAAATAAAGGTAGGACTAATATTTATGGTGAAAATCACAATATGACTGTGGCGATGGCGGAGGTCTGCGCTCTCCGAGTGCTTTTCTAGTTGATGATTGTATTGATGAAGTACTCTGGAAAAAAAAGAAAGAAACTCCAAGCATCACTGAGAGAGTGAAAGTGATCAGGTGTGAATGTAAGTTGTGGTGTGCACTGTAAAGCAGCTTTTAGCAGTCAAAAGACTAGAACAGAGCTCTATAAGCTCAAGTTGGGGTTGGGCAATAAAATCGATGAATTATTTTCTGCAGAAGCTTTAGAAATTAAAAATAAAGATTTTTTTCTTGACTTACTCCACATGTAAGTTGTGTGTGTCAGGTTTTGAACAAGCACATATTGAGGCTAATATTTTTTTAAATTAGATTTAATATTGATCATTGAGTTTCATGTTACTATGCAGTAAAATTGCTCAGCTTTCAGTCTTTATGTTGACAAACTACATAATCAACCTTTAACTTCAACACACTTTAACTTTAAAGGGGAAATTCCCTTTGGTTTGGGAAGATACTATATAACATAAAGGCAAAACTTGATTTATGTAGTTTTTGTGTCTCCTGGAGGTTTTTTGTGTTTATAGGGGAAAAATGATTAAAATCATTTATCAAGTGTTGTTGAAACAAAGGTGGCTTTATTTTTAGGGCCCTGGCTCAAGTCCATTAACCATTTAGCTGATCTCCCAGCAGAGACCCATTGGGTTCTGACCCTCACTCCATCCTCTGCACTGCTGCAGGTCTGCAGCTGCAGCTGCGTCATCTTTAAAGAGAAGTGAAGAGCAGAGCTTTAAGTGTTAAATTTTCCGCTGATCCATGTTCTGATTGTCAGGAGCTCCAAGAAGGCTTAGGATCGAGATCACAGATAAACAGCTGAAACCAGATTTCTCTGCAGGATGTCTGGGTTTGGCCTGAAGCCTGGTTTATACTTTTGCATCAGACCTATGCTGTACTGACACTGTCATGCCAAACGCCATCTTGAGCAATCCCACGTGTGTGTTGGTTTGTCCATGCCGCTCACCAAAACACAACCAAAGCGAGCATGCTGTCCTCTGGTCCTGCTACCCTGTGGGCTGACCCTGTTGTTTACTCCATCTCATGTTTATTCCCTGTCATGCTGTTTCTGAGGGACCATATAGATGCCAGACCATGTTCACATCCAGTCTTACAGCAGTTTGACAAAGTGGCATCAATTTCCATCCCTAAGTGTGATATAACACATTCGGCCTTTAGAGACATGAAATATTCAGGCTGAAGCGGTTTGTTGAACCAGACTGTAAAGATGAACTTTTGGGCAGTAAAAAGGTCTGTTCACCACAGTTATGGAGATACAGGCTTCCTGCAGTCCACCTCTGGTGAGAACTTAAAGGGATGTGCCAACGTTTTTTTTGAACAGCTCTTTTCAGTGAAGAATGGGAACCAATGCACAGTTGTGTGTGAGCCAGTCATTTGTGAGTCATTCTTAAATTTGCATGTAATTTTATATAAGAATGGCTAGCAAATTTACAGCTTACTCATAACTGCAAAAGGTTCTCATCTTTTCACTTAAAAGAGCTGCTCAAAACACTTGACTCGTTTACCAACGTCACATCTCTCGCTCAAACCACTGTGGGAGTAGGTCAACAAAACAAATTATTTTTTTTTGGAGTAAAAGAAGATAATATAATGATGGTAAAAGATAAAATATAACATATAACAAAAAGCACCTAGGACCATTTAGAGTTGCTGAAGAGTTTATCTGATGACTGAAGGCAGAGGCAGGCTAACACCTCCCATTGACTTCCAGTGGTTGAGCTAAGCTAACTAGCAGTCGGTCAGATTTGTCCGTCTCTTCCTTGTTACTGCACACACGGTCGAAAGACTGGTGGCTGTCTGCTTGTCATGGACTTGTGCAAGAAACACACAAAAAATAAAATGTTGGCATGCCCCTTTAGGAATTATTGAACTATAATTGTTTTAACAGTTTCTCTAAAGTGAGGGAGAAAGAGTTACAAAGTCAAATCAGGAAACACTCACTCCATGTGTTCTGATTTATCCTGTCCTCCTTTTTGGTTCTTCATTGTGAAGACCAGAAAATCTGAAGGACCAGCCATTGTTGTTGTTTCATAAACTCTCTTATACCCCCGTGTCCTCCGGTGGTGCCGACCTTCACCCTGCAGCGTCCTCATGAAGTGTCCGCTCCACTGAGTCTGCTCCGTGTTTTCCTCGTCAGCTTTAGAGCTTCTTTATCGAGGAGCTTAACGGACCAGCATCAATCACTTAGCCTGTTAGGGTCAGGGTCAGCAAACCACACACACCCACACACACCAGCTGCACCTGAACACCCCCCCCCACCCCCAGGTTTAAGCCTTATATATAAACCTGTGATGATCATGATGGGCATTGTTACTGTGAATAAGAGGCGTGGGTATGTGGGGGGCTGATAGCGTGACCGGCAGAGAACAGACCTCCTCTGAAAGAAACAGGTGGTCCTGAAAGGAAAAGGATTTACAGACTGAGCTCAGCGTCTTCTGTCCAGCAGATTACAGTAAAGACCCCTACACTGACAATAAAGACACACTGATAATAAAGACCCCCACACTGACAATAAAGAAGACACACTTATAATAAAGACCCCCATTAGGACAACACACTGATAATAAAGAACCCACACTGACAATAAAGACACACTTATAATAAAGACCCCCACAGTAACAATAAGACGACACGCTGATAATAAAGACCCCACACTGACAATTAAGGCGACATGATATGAAATATTGTACTGACTCCAGAAACAATTCCAAACACTGATATTTCCTCCCCTAATTTCTTTCTGTTACCTTCTATTCTTTTTATTCTCTTATTTCAATCATTATTATTATTTTGCATTGAAGAGTTATATGTAATATTTTTGACTTCACTCATTCAATCAATCTATTTGTTTAGCACCAATTCATGATTAGAGATAGGCTATCTTAAGACTTAATGGCAACCCCAAAAATTCATCCCTCAGAACTTACCTAAATATCTAAATTTAGTTGACTTGATTTGGTTGACAGGATCCACTAAGGCCTCTAAGTCCATGTCGTAAACTGACGAAGACTGCCATTTTCATCTCCATTTGGTTTTCAGATGGCTCCAAAAGTAAAAGCTTCACCACACACTTGGAAATGCAACAAAGGAGAGGTTTACTGTGTTTCTATTCAGTTTCATAAAAAAAAACAAAACGTGAGAGACCCACACATTCAACCTGCACCTCCCTCGGACATCAGCATTGTTGGGTTTTCCTGCTTGACTATCCTGGCTGTGTTTCTGTCACACTGGTATTCAGGAGCAGGAGGGACATTACTACCATATAGAAGTTGCTCTTATCCCTTTTTTTAAATTCTGGTTTAACAGTAAAGTTGAAAACAGCTCAAGTGCTGTATGAGGCAATGCGACTGGAGTTAACTGATAAATTACTCTAGATTTTTAAAACCACAGAGGGGGGCTATAATCTTAGGGGTGAACATAATTTCATTTGCCCTGTCGTCCACATAACTCTAAAGGTGCATTTCTGTTTGTGGGGTCAAACTCTGGAAAAACCTTGATGACCCTTTAAAAATGTGTGATAATGTAAAAATATTTAAATTACAACATAAATAACTTTTAATGTATTCATACAAGTAATTTTATGCGGGTTCTCAAGCCTCAGCTCACTGCTCTCCCCCTCCCTCATGAGGTGCATCCGAATAGTCCTTTTTTGATAAGGAACCTTCCTTACTGAAGTAATGACCCGGAAGCATTTAAGCGTCGGCCATGATAAGGACTGTTCGAATTCTCCAAAAGTTAAGGAAAGGAGGGTCGTTGCTCCCTTTAATATCTCCTTTAGCTTAGGAAACACTGGACCATCCTTTTCAAAAGGAAAGGAGAAGAAAACGCCCCATAATGCCTTGCAGCACATGACGTGTATAAATACGGCTCCTGCCGGAGGTTTAAGGAAACTTGGTGGACAGATAAAAATTACATGTTTAAATTTAAAAAGCACTCATTTTAAAGAATTTCGTTTTCTCCAACACAATGTAGATGAATATTAAACACACATTTTTTGTACTTGGTAATATTGTATATTAATTACCACACTTCCACCTATCTTAATTTCTGAAGTGAATCATGTCAATAATAAGACAGAACGATGAGGCCTAATAACGTTTATTAAAAACAATCAATAAAAGAAGGACAAATGAGGACTTTTACAATACTCCAAATATAATAAATTCAAACAATGTTCATGATGGTTTGTGAATGAAACAGGGGGAATAGTGCTTCTGACAGTCTGCTTTATTATCAGGCTTCGGATTGTCAACATTTATAGATGCTCTCACAAACCTCACAGCTGTGAACAGGAAACACGCACTGCATGACCAAAGACAAAACACCATCACAGGTAAATCCTCTGATCATAGATTGTTAATGTTAACCAGTGAAGACACAAAGTGACCCTGTGAGCAGGAAGCTAAGGCATTTTATAAAAAGCCTTAGCTTCCTGCTCCCAGCATGACCCCAAGGTATCACAGTCCTGATGAAGAGGAGGGCGGGTCAGTCATTAGAAGGGGGTGAAGCAGACCATACTAATCATTTAAGTTCTCAAAAACTAAAGCCTTTGGTACACCAGAAAGAAACAAGGAGGGGAGAAAAAGTTCCCAATCTCACACTCCCACCCCCCTCTCTCACCTCCTACCTATCTGAAATAAAATACTGGTTCACCTCAAATTTCCATAAATTAAACAGTGTCAGCAACATCAAATCTGAACTCCTTTTATTTGGCACTAAATCCACACTTTCAAAAGTTGATACCTTCTCTCTCACAAAGGACAGCTCCTCTGTCTTTCCCTTCCCTCAGGTTAAGAGTCAGGGTGTCATTCTTGACAGCAAACTCTCCTTCCAATCTCACATAAATAACATCACCCGGTCCGCTTACTTCCACCTAATAATAATATCAACCACCTCCCCTCCCTCACTCCTCACAGCACCTCCATTCTTGTCCATAGCCTCATCACCTCCTGTCTAGACTTCTGTAACTCTCTCCTGTTCAGCCCTCCACAAAAGTCCCTCCATAAACTTCAACTGGTCCAGAATTCAGCTGCCCGCATCGTCACCAGAACCCCCTCCCACCATCACATCACCCCCATCCTGCAGCAGCTCCACTGACTCCCGGTGAAGCATAGGATAGAATTCAACTTGCTCCTGTACACCTTTAAGGCCATCCAACCCCACCCCCCCCATATCTGGCAGACGTCCTCCTTACGCCACTCCAGCCCACTCCCTCAGATCCTCCTCCTCCTCTGCTCACCTTAGCATTGAGCAAATAACTTGATTTTTTTTTTTCAGGATTTGAGTTTCTTATTCAGGATTCCCCTTAAATGATAAACTTTAATCCCATTTTTGAGGAATCAGTAGAATATTTCCATTTGAATGATTTGTTTCTGTAGATATTCTTTGTTTAGAAACAAAAGATAAAATAAAAATGGGCCAAGTGGGGATTTTTTGTACTTTGTCCCAATCATGCAGACTCAGGCTTCTGGTGGAAGGACGTCCAGATATTACACAACTGCTCCTGCTGCAGTCCAATGAGATTCACCCCTCTTTGGTATTTCATCACAGTCCTCCACCCCTGAGTACTCTAAACAAACAAGGTAATCACACTTTTACGGGAAAAAGATGACAATGTAGTTTAAAAAGAAGGTGAGAAGTTGGTATAAATTCTCCAAATGGACTGATTTCCTCTGAAAAAAGCAATGGGTCACTTGTTTCATGACTTAGTGGGTAAACAGGGGCTCTAAAAATCTAGTTCCGATTTAGTGGACAAGAATTTACTAAGTGTAGGAATTCCTGAACTTTTGGATATGTTGAGTAATCTCTTCCTCTGTTGATTATATGCCTGAACGCTTGAGGGAAAATCAAACAAGAAGTGTGACCTCTGACGGGAACAGCATGAAGGTACTGTAAACTTTACAGCATGTTTAAATTTAAGATTTCGTTTTATTTAGTAGATAGATTTAATTTAGGCTGATAGTAACATGTATATTGAAAAATGATACACTGGCTCTCAGGTTTGACTTTGTCTATTTTATAATCTGTGCCTCCTTTTTCTGACTTGAATTCCTCGCATCTTTTTGTCTAGAGTTTAGACATAAACATCCTTCTGTTTGCTGCCAACGAGGCTGTTTAGTGATGAAATTCTTAGAACTAGAGATAAAATTAGCTGATCTCTGTCTTCACCTGGACCTGCTGTACCATTAAATGTAGTTAATGTAGTTAAAGCTAATTTTGACCAATTGGCCTTCAGGAACTAAATTCTGTTGTCTCCTCCTCCAAACCGTCAACCTGCCTTTTAGACCTGATCCCATCTAAGCTGTTCAAGGAGGTCTTTCCCCTAGTTTGTCCATCATTGTTGGAGGTGATCAGTATGTCTTTATCGACAGACTATGTGCCACAATAGCTGTAATCAAACCTCTTCTTGAAAACCCTACCCTCTATTCGGGTGCATTAGCTGAATCAATCAAACTGACTCTGCTAAAGCTACACTGCAGTATTTGTAACCTACTACAATTACAAACATTGACCTTTCCTTTAGCCCCATTCTATTCTAACTGCAGTTCCTGATATCAATTTCACAGACAACAACATCAATTACACGTAGTTACTGAGAATATCACACATAAGCCATTATAGCTTGAGTACCAACATGGATGCACACTACTGTGGATTTGCTTGACTCCTATCACCAAAAGAAATGTGCCTTTTAGGTATCTTGTGTTTTATTTTGTTTGTTTGCTGTCAGAATAAGGAGTGGTTATCATGCTGTTTGACAAACAAAATACAACATTATAGTTCAGTAAGAGAGGATATATATATATGCTAAGTCTGACAGAAATCTCTTTAAGTGTTCTTGAGGTATTGCTTGAAGTGCATGGGCGGCATGGTGGTGCAGCAGGTAGTGCACATGCCTCACAGCAAGAAGGTTCCTGGTCAGTCAGGGCCTTTCTGTGTGAAGTTTGCATGTTCTTCCCATGCATGCATGGGTTCTCTTTGGGCACTCCAGATTCCTCCCACAGACCAAAAACATGCTCATTAGGTTGATTGATGGTGACTGGTTCAGGGTGCACCAGGGGTATAGAAAATTAATGAATAAATTTCAGCTTTTTTAAGAGCACAAGAAAAGATTATGACTGAGTATAAGGGCGTTTCATAGATAGCACTGTTATGCATCAGTCTAGGGGAAGGCACACAACAAATTTACAGGGAAAAAGGGAAAAATCACTCTCGGTCTCCAAAAATACAGACAATACAGTTATCAAAATTTTCACAATTTATTTACAAAACCAAAAATCAAGCCAAAGGCAAAAAGGTATATACAATTAACAAACTAAAAAGCCGAGATATTAACAACAAGAAATAGGGTACAAAAACAAAAGGCAGCAAAGGCTGGCACGCAAAATAAGGATTTACCCAAAACAATGAACAAGCTATCTAATACGAAAACAACCAATCTAGCAATACAAAAGTTCCGAAATTTACAATAAAGGGTTTGGAGGCTGACAGGGATTTGATGCTGCTGTCAGAAGGATGCCGACTTCCATCTGCTTTCTGTGGCTTTTGAATGGGGAGCCGTTGCTCCGTGGCCAATGGGAGGGCTGCTTCTCCCTCGTCCGATTCGGCTTCCTCCGCCAATCGCGCCGGCGCACCTGAGAGCTGCTGCACCAAAGATCCTCTCTGAAAGCACGAGCACTCACTTACACAGGCACACAAACACACACACTCACAATATACCGAAAGGGAGTGCAGCTCCACAAATAAAAAATATTCTTAATAAAATATGGCCAGGGCCGTAACAAGCACTAAGGATTTGTGGTAAAACTAATATTAATCAAATCATTACCTGCAGCCAAGATCTGGACTGTGTCCTAAAATTCCCCATGATTTATGTTATTAATGAGAATAATTGCAAATAAAATTATACATTCAAAACAGGGCCAGAAACTTTGCCCATAATTTACGATTTTGTTTCCTAAAAAATACACCACTACAAAAAACAAGATAAAAGACAAATGGCACCATCACAAGCTAAAAGACCAGTGAATCTAAAACTGTATCTTCATTTTAAGGTTGTGAATTATGGTGGGCTGATCTGACCATGGGTATCACAGTGGTGCAGCAGGTAGTGCGAATACCTTAGTCATCAATCAATAAAACAATAAATCAATCCTTCCATCCATTAATCTGTAGTTGTATAGCGCCAGTTCACAACAAGTGGTACCACAAGAGACTGAACAACAGAGCAGGCTGAAGACAAACTCTTCATTTTATAGATACACATACATGCATACATACAAATCCAATACATATGCATAGCCTTTAACTCCCATTTACACGCCACTGAAATTCAAATTTAATATGTCTCTATATTTCAACCTCTATGGCTTACACAGGATGTCCCAGTGGGCACCTCAGAGCCTCCCTGTGGGCTAACATGAGGGCACTTTGAGGTTTTTGTTTTGAAGTGAGTACAAAAACATGAGAATGAAACAACCTTTCCAGTTTATCTTCAGAGGTTAATCCATGATTACAAAGGAAAAATAAACGCCTGTTGATTTATAAAGACAGACATTAGCACTGCCTTGATGCCCTCACGGGTCAAATTAAAAAACCTTTAACTTTTGGAAGAAGCAACAGTACCAGGAGAAAATCCAATCAGGAACGCATGATCATCTATGTTAAAGAACCTCCTCAAAAGTCTTTTAGTTCAACTTTCTTGTGATGCTATTATCAACCCACTTGCTTGTCCTCCTTTTTTTTAAGCAGTTGGATTTGACCTCCCATTTGTCTTGTTTGGTACTGCTGTCAGTCCTGTCTTCAGTTTGGTATGTTCATAATGCAGACACATAATATGGCTTCACAGTTTACTGCAGTTAGATAAGTTTGTTGTGCTGTACTGTATTGTTGTCGGTTGTTTCATTTTTGTATCATTCTGCCTTATTTTCAATTATAATATGATTTAACTGGACATTCCCCTCAGCTGTCAGCAGCCTGTAAACTGCAGATGGGGGCCTTATGGCGACTGGTCCGTGTGTGACGGCTGCTCCAGAACAATGGTGAATAGGAGGACACTTATATTTTATACTTTACTTTGAAGACACAGCAAGGACATTTTATTAGTCATGCAAAAGACGCAAACTGTCCTGGGGAATTAACCCAGTGTTTAAAACTGTATTTGTCAATATAATTAAAGTGAGAGTGAAGAAACATAATATGTATGAGTGTCCATGTGGGCAGGTACTTACTGTAGGTATGTGTACTGTACACACAGGGTGTTATTGCTACCAGCATTACTTTATCTTTATTTCTCATTTTATTTATTTACTTCATTTATCTTATTTCTATAATTAAACACATTTTTATATTTATCTGGTCAAGGGAAGAAGGGATGGGAGGGAGAAAAAGGAGGAAAAGTTTGCTTTGTTGCATGAAACAAGCATCTTGCTGTTTGACTTGCTGTAACTTGCAAACAAACAAAAAAAAAAGAATCAACACATGAGAGCTAAAGCCATATTTAACCATGTCAACTGTTGTTAGGTTGGAAAAAATGTTGCGTTTATAATATCTCATGATTTGACAAATGTATGATAAGTTAATAAATGTGATTCTTCTATAAACATCTGTCAAAGACAGACAGTCGGAGTAAACACGGTGGGCAGTGAGGATAACTTTTACAGCTAAAATATTGAAAAGCGGGTGCAAAAATGATAAAAAAAGAGATCAGTGATATACGTATTTTGATTGCCTGACTTGTGAAGTGATAAGCTATTGCACTTTGGCTTTCTCTAAAGGTGCGAACTCGCCACGTCAGCGTGTTTGCTCAGTTTGGAGGTGCTCCATGTGCAGGAGAAGCATCCCAAGTACAACCCTGTGTCCCTCAGAAAGGCTGTCCTCTGGACACAGGCTGTGGAGAACGATTTCGCTGCACCTCTGGTTGGTATTTCTCAACATAAAACTTAGTTGTGGTGAAATATTTGCTTTTCATAACTCATAGTTGTTAATTCAGAGAAAGTTGTACTTTTTTATGCCTACATGCCAGTAATGACCAGAGTCTAGGATATATTGGTTGTATGTGCTTTAAACGCCAGAGCAACTGTTATAAATGCTTAATCTTAAGAGTGCCGTTACTATTTTATTCAAACTGCAGCACAAATGTCCACTCTGAGGGTCAATTGATGTTATAGGTCATAAGGTCAAGGCTTATTGGCCTTACATTCATTGATTGATTCATTTTCTATACCCCTTTATCCCTTTCGAGGTCGAGGGGGGTGGGCAGAGGCTGGAGACTATCCCAGCTGTCATTGGGCGAGAATCCGGGGTACACCCTAAACCGGTCGCCGGTCAATCACAGGGCCACATAGAGAGACAGACAACCATTCACACTCACACTCATACCTAAGGGCAATTTAGAGTCACCAATTAACCTAATGAGCATGTTTTTGGTCTGTGGGAGAGAACCCACCCAACACGGGAAGAACATGCAGACTTCACACAGAAAGGCCCCTGTCTGACCTGGGAATCGAACCAGGAACCTCCTTGCTGTGAGGCATGTGCACTACCTGCTGTGCCACCATGCCTTACATTCATTTCAAGCAATACTTCAAGGAAACTTTGAGATTTCTGTCAGACTTATCCTCTCTTACAGAGGTCTAAATTGAATTTATTTCTCAAGTAAACGTCAATGCCACTATGTCCTTCAAATTATACAACTAAATTTCTTCTTTATGGTTAACAAGTCTCCATAGCCTGACTAAAAAAACCTGAACATGAAGAAAATCCCTGTTGCTTGCTCCACCTTTCAGAAAATGTGAGACTTAACAGTTCATTAGAAAAACAGTCTGTTCTGAGCAGGGCTGAAACTGAGGTATTTATAGGCATGACAGAAATCCAATATCTGAAAACTTAAAAAACATTTATTAGAACAGGCTCCTTGACATTAAACGTCACGCAATCTCAAAAATCCAGACAATATTCACAAGTAATTGTGTTGTTTTGTTTTTTTAGCTAGAAGACATACATGATGTCAAAAAAATAACTCATATTAAAACAAACTCCGCTCATGAAAGTGTACAGGAAGAGAGGGAGAAAGAGAAGGGGCCATGCTGACCTTAGTCATCCCAACCCACCAAAATACAACATTTTTATTTTGTTTAATAAGGCATAACAGTTTTCTTTTTTAATTTTCCATGCAGTTTACATTCTTAAGTCTTTGTTTCCACTGATTCAAGGTTGGTCAGTGGGTTTTTCGCCAGTTCACTGTGAGGTGATTCTCTCCCAAACCCTTCAAAATCATCCAGTGTGGCTCTGATACTCAGGTGCAAAGTCTTATAGAAATCCAATTTTATTTTTTCCCAAAATGTCTGTATTTTTTGGCAGTCCCTGAATATGTGGGAAAAGTCCCTCACCAGTCCACACACATTCCAGCAGAGGGGGCTAGAGTGTCTTTTATAAGTAGATATCACCAGTGGAGTTTCAAAATATTGTATCCTCTTGCCCTTCAGGCAAACTCTCTCTAACTATGAAAACTTAAGCATTTGTGCCATAATCCAGAATCCAGGATTCTTCCCATTCACCATTATATATTATGGTGTTGGCCTCAATCTCGAAAACTTGCTTGTAAGAAATGTTGAATATACTTTCTATGGCAGATCAGGGACAACAGTGTCATATGAACTGAAAAGATTATAGTGGTCATATGCTACTGCTACCTCACCCATAGCCCTTCATCTTTATTCACTACTGTTTTTATTACTGGGTTACTGAAGCCTAGACTTGGCTGCAGTTTTTCTTGAGTTCACTTTCTGCCTGTGGATAATGCACACCCTTTATAACCCTCGGTGCAGGTCAGTGCATCAGTCAGTCTCTGGTGTGCAATGGAGATCAGGACTGTGAGGACGGTCTGGATGAGAGAAACTGTGACCAGGACAGCAGTCATTACTCATGTGACATCAACAAAACTCCTCCAAACTCTGACTTTACGGGAAGAGGGTGAGAAACTGCAGCTCCAAGGAAGAAAAAATGTTTGACATGTAATGGAGGTGAAAAGTGACACAAGTGATTTGTGTGTCATTTTACAGGTACGATGTGCTGACAGGTAAACTGAGAGGGGGTGTGATCAACACTCTGAGCTTTGGAGGGCAGTGCAGGAAAGTTTTCAGTGGAGATCATAAAGTTTTTTACAGAATGCCTCAGAGCATCCTCAGATACAACTTTGAGGTGAGTCCTTTAATTCACTGTTTATTCGTTTCCAGTAGGGATGTCAGGAGATTTTGTATAAAAGTCAAGATACTGGATTTTAGCCTTTTCTTTTTAAATTTAATATCTGAAATTGTTGTTTAACAAAACACACATTTCTTAGTATGTGCATGTATGGTGAGTCTTTCAACTGAAATCCAATGACCTCCAGTTCATGTGACAGCATCTGAACTTTTCAAGTTTAGTTACTTTCTTTCTGGAGGTAATAATCTAGTAATCAAGCTAAAAGATTATCTTTTTGGAAATAGAACCTGATGTTCTTTGATGTTCCTTTCCCCCCATAATGATAAAGTACTATTATCATTAAAAAAGACTTGCCATGGATATAAAAAGTCAAAGAAAACCTATTTGGAACAGCAATAAGGGTGAAATATTTAATAAGCACTGATTGCTTTTAATTTGTCCAACAAGCTGCTTTGACGCTTGCTTTTATAAACATTAGCATTAGCAATATTAATATTCTTGTGGCAATAGTGTAATTAAGTCAAATAACTCTGAAAGCAGGTAGATGCTTTTGTATTATTAAATGCAGATTGCCTGCAAAATTTTAGAACTGATCACTCAAAACCACAAATCAGTTCTCAATGTACTCGACTTGTTCGCCAAAGTCACATCTCCAGCGCAAACTATAATGGAGATAGTCCAACAAAACCAAGCCTCTTTTTAGGAGTAGAAGATAATATGAAGGTAGTGGGAGATAATGTAACATAATGCAATTAAAAAACGAGTCACAACAAGCACAGGACCGTTTAGAGTTACCAAAAAGTTCATCTAATGACTGTAGGCAGAGGCAAGCTAGCTATATCCATTGACTCCCAGTGTTTGAGCTAAGCTTACTAGTGGTGGGCGAGCTCTGCCAGTCTCTTCCTTGTTACTATAAGAATGAAGTCTATCTGCTTGTTGGGGACTCGAGAGTGAAGGCATGAAAATTAAATAAATGTTGGCATATCCCTTTAGAATATTGTACCAAACAAGTTAATCTGACATTTTTTTATCATACCTTTAACTGTTTACATAGGATCTTTCGTATATACCATCATTACAATAACAGTCTGTAACTTTGCCTCAAATTCATTTGATGTTCATGCATTTCAAATGTGAGTTCATTTTTTAACATCCACATGTCAAAAATTCTCCTATTTTTATCCTCTATTGTATACAACATGAAGAAATGTCCTGTATGATAATAAAGGCTATTGTGAAACTGTTTAACGTGCATTCATTAGAAAACAGCAAATGGCAGGCTGAAAGGGCCGATGCGCTTTAAGAATACAGGTTATCTTTAGGATTATAGGATTGAACATAAAATCTTGATTTTAGACTTTGCAATAGTTGGTTAGCAACTCAAGGCACATTTAAGATACCTGTTACCTTTGTTTGTGCTCCAGGTGATGGTAGACGATGAAGAGAGTGATGAATCTTATGAGAGCTCCTGGTCCTACATGCAGCACATCGAGTCCAAGGCTCTCTATATGCAGGGACACGACTACAGGTCTTTCCACAACCAACTCACTGACAACAGGGTGACTACAAACTGCTTTACCAATCACGTCAGACTGACCTAACACACATGTGCTTTTGTTCGGTTTTCATTTGACTGTTTTAACAAAATATTACACCCTGATGTACTCGTATCTGTTCCCCAGGCTCACAAACTTATAATCCTGAAGAATAAAGTGAAGCTGGCTCAGTTTCAGAACTCGGCCCCTCAGTATCTGACTCTGGCTGAAGGTTTCTGGAAGGCCTTATCCTCACTGCCTTTAACATATGACCATTCATCGTACCGCCAGCTGCTGGAGACATATGGCACACACTACCTATCAGAGGGATTCATGGGAGGAGAGTATCAGGCTCTGCTGCAGCTGGACAGAGAAGTTCTCCAGTCATCAAGTAAGAGGCTGTGGTTTCTCTTCTCTTTCATTCAGATGTTCAGGTCAGAAATGCATAGAGACGTATATATACACACTGTTGTTTCAATATAACATTCATTAATAAACACATAAACGTTGTCAAAGAATTATGACTAAATAAGAACAATAAATTAATGTAAAAGGAAGTGTTTGAGGGGTTGAAGCTGAAGAGTGGTTATCTTATTTTTATCATTCATTCTTCCTCTGAGTCTGGGAAGGCTGAAGGAGTTAAAGGTCCCATATTTAGCTCCTTTTCTTGGATCTTTGATGTCTTCGTGAAATGTTAGGAAGGTGCTTCAGGCTCTGCTGCAGCTGGACAGAGAAGTTCTCCAGTCATCAAGTAAGACTGCTGGTTTTGAGGGTGGTCACCTTCATATGCTAATACCTACAGCGTATCTCGAGCAAAGTGGGTGCTCCAGCCACGTGCTGCTAACAGTCTGGAAAACACACAAACTGCAGCTTCATGTTGGTTAAAAAGTAATGATAACATTGACAAACATGTTTATTATTTTTTATCATTCATTCTTCCTCTGAGTCTGGGAAGGCTGAAGGAGTTAAAGGTCCCATATTTTCATCAGGTTTGGTGACAGATTGTTAGTGCTGTGCCCAGATTCAGGAAAATTCTAGTTTCTGGTCCTGTGTTGAACTGACTGTAGCTGGAGAAACAGTCAGACGTGAAGTGACTGACACACACGTACAGGTTTTAGCCGACTGTAGCTGCTCATTCCCTTCAAAAATAAAATTAATCCACTGGGCCCTTTGGTCCTCTGAGGCTGGTGGCCTATTTGTGAAGACATATGTGGCAGTTTACAGCCAACAACCGAGCAGTAATGAGTTTTGGGTCTAGACATGGTGCACACCGATCTCTCGCTAACAGTGTAAACAAATTTGTGGCGATTCACACAGAAATTCCTGAACATGGGGGTTGGGGATACTCAGGTGAGCAGGGTTATGCAAATGAAAATGCGTGTTATGTAGCACAGTGGTTCCCAAACTGGGGTACGTGTACCCCTCTGTTGAAACATCATGATGTAGTGATGTAGATACGTGAAAAACTGTCAGGTCTAAACAGTTGTTTCAGTAGTTCAAGTTCAAACTGATAAATGTTTGTATTGTGAGCTTTGATAAAGGCCTGAAGTGTTGGCAGAGAGGCTGAGGCATCTTGGAGAGGGAAATCTGTCCTAAATTATCGAAGATTCTTAAAATAACACAGTAGGTTCAGTCAGACAGCCTTTTAATTAAAGCTTTAAGTTCAATAATGAAAACGTTTCAGAAATGTACATTTCTTTTTCAAAAGTGGACTGGTGTTGCCCACTGACATTGCTGGTAAATCAATCTATTTAGTAAGAAATAATTCACTTTAATAGGTTTCATTTGTATGTTATTCATGTTTGTGGCGATTCACACAGAAATTCCTGAACATGAGAGTTGGGGGTACATGGCTGGAGGTCAAGTGTCAGAAGGGGTACAGGCTGTGAAAAGTTTGGGAACCACTGATGTAGCAGAATATCCACAGACTCAATAGCTCACCAAATACCATGAGTTTACATTATGCAGCCTGCTAAACACAGGTTTTGTTGTGTACTCTCACATATTGTGGGCTAGGAGGAAGGCCAAATACCCCAAAATGTTGAAAAGCCTTCAAAAAGTAATTTTTGCATAATATGTCCCATTTACCTAATGTCAAAAGACGGTTCCATATGTACAGGAATCCTTTTGCAGAGTTGGCTAGTGAAAATCTGATTTTTCTTTTTAATTTAAGATTGTAAAGAACTTCTCTGACCCCCTGGTTTTGTGATGGGTGGTCTGCAGCTAAGCACAATAAGGCATCAGGGTCATGACACTCGAGTACGTGTTTTATCCATGTGGGAAAATTACTATCAGGGTGGACACTAAATATAGCTGATAAGGGATCGACATAATCCAATTGTACATTTTATTTATTGTGTCAAAAATGTAATTCCAGAACATTTTAAGTTTGGGACAGCACCAAAACATCTGATTGTGGTTTGCTGAGCTGGTTTACATCTGTTACAGGCATTACTGATATTCTGATAGGTCTGGACAAGCTTCGTATTTGTGTGGATAATTTTGTGGAGAACCTTACACTGGATGAGGCTATGACGGGCACATACAGAGAAAAGGTTGACCAGTTTAAAGCTGAATCCCACTGTCGGTCAGTCAGCTCTAGACTCAAGTCAGTCCAAAGGGAGCTGAGTAAATTATGAATTTGAAAAGGGTAGGGGAAATGAGCTAAGGCATTAGCCTACACCTTTTTCGGTCTAGTTTTGTTATTTTGTTGTTATTTAGATGACTGTTTGGGGTTAATGTAGGAAAAACATTAACAACACTTGTTTGCTTGGCAATTTCTCAGTTTTATGTTTGTAAGTGAGATTTCATGTTTAAAATGACCAAACTAAACTAGACTAAACTAAACTTTCCCAAGAAGTTTGTAGTGTGATGAGCAGGTTTGATAAGTTAGAGCTGAGGAGGTTGTATAATGTGGAGATGCATTTCCAAAATTAATAGGCTGTCTATCAGAGTTTCAGGGGGTCAGCAAATTGTTTTTTTTTTTAACAAAGTCACTGATTTGAAAAAAGCAAAAGACATAAGAGTTAGGTAATTGATATTTGGTGGATAGTTTTGCAAAAGATATAAAGATTCCATCTAAATCTCCATTATACTGTTGACGCCCTTGTTATGTCAGAGTTTGAATGTAAGGTCTGTGTTTGAGGGTTAAAAAGTGTGTTTATTATTATATAGAAGGCTCAGGATGAGGGCTGTGCAGCACAAAGTTTTTTCCTAATTTGGGTCCACATCTTCAGTGACATCTCAACAATCAGATTGATTCCATCGGATATTGACAGGAGAGGGAGCACAAGGCCAACGCAGTGGAAAGGGTAAATCTGTCCTTTAGGGTTACCAAAACAGGCAGGGGATCAGTGCTGTAAGGGTCTAGTTTTAAAAACGACAGAATAATAATTATGTTTTTAATTATTGTTTGTAGTTTGGTGTGTGTGTTAATGTATGCAAACATCATTCCTGCTGCTGCGATGTCACCTGCGCATCT
Source organism: Scarus forsteni (assembly GCA_036419115.1). Lineage (NCBI taxonomy): Eukaryota > Metazoa > Chordata > Actinopteri > Labriformes > Labridae > Scarus > Scarus forsteni. The sequence goes on from JAZDUH010000269.1 coordinate 23,780,191, forward strand.
GCAGGCGGTAGGCACAACCACTGAAGTCCCAGAGGAGCTAAAAAAAGCCTCACAGTTATTCAACCGAGTTTGAGTTTGGGCATCTATGTGTAAAAGTTTTTTGAGATTCTTGTGCTTTGATGTTTTTTTGTAGTCACAAGCTTGTCTAGGTCATGAGCCATCCTTCTTTAAGATTCCTTCTTTAAGTTTTTAAGATTAAAAAATAAAGCCTTAATGGATTCACTGGCGGAGCTCATTCTTTTGTACCATGATTTGGAGATGCCTTCACATTTCACCCAAGTGGCCCTTTTTTGGTTGATCAGTTGCCACTACCAGTCGGCTCTACCCAATGTTGAGCCTTAGGTGAGATCTATAGGCCCCACGCCTACCATGTCTTCAGTTTATAAGACATCATGTCAGCCAATTTACATGCTTAACTAATTGCATACAAAAAAATAAAAAATACAATATGAATTTCATTACCCAGTTTCCTAAAAGAATAAACACAGAACTTTTAACAAGTTTCTCTTATTAACAGTCGTAATGAACATGTTCAAAGTTTTTGAGATGACCAAAAATAAACTTAATTCATTTACATAAACCCAAACACTTTAGTCTGCCTACAGTAATTAGTGTCCGTACTGAATGGACCATGGAGATTAGTTTTTTATTCATTTATTTATTTATTTACTGATAACAGCCCCTGAAGACAGAGCCTAAGATTAAACTCTAATATTGAAGGTGATTTTTTTTATCCAAATTTGTGGCGCCTCCTAGAGGCCACAGGGCCCTTAGTATATGCAAATATTGCCTCATGGGCGAGCCAACTCTGGCCACAATTATTATTACTACTGTGTGTTATTTCAGCTTTATCCTTCAAGGTGTTTTGCCTGACAGCTGATAATTTGAACTGTTTGGTGTCTCTTTCTCTTTGTTTTTGTCCAAAAGGTACAACAAGTATAGATTACCACAGGTGTTGGAGAAAAGTGAGACGCTTTCTTTTCCGGAAAAAAGTTAAAACTGTCTGTGAATCACTGAAAAAAGCCATTGAAAGCAGATTTGGTGGGTCAAAACTCTCATTTTTAAAACATGCAGTCACAGTCACACTATTAACCAGTGACTGTGTTACTTTTATCTGACTTGAGCTGCATCGCGTTGTGTCTGCAGGTCATGACAACCAAAAAAAGCCCATTAAGGTGGATGTGCTTGGAGGGGATCCATCCTTCATAGCTGCTCTGAGTGTTCTAGATCTGGAGCACCCTGAGGCCAATGGAGAGGTTTACAACAACTGGGCTTCATCAGTCAAAGACTTTCCACAGGTTGTGGACGAGAAGGTAAAAGACTGAGCAAACTTTAAACTTGTCTGACAGTAAAAGAAATCATGAAGTGTCTTTGTTTTGTATACGTGTCCATTTAGCTTTTAATGCCACTGTGCCAGAATGTGAAGGACTTATGTTGTCCTGTCCGTATCGGCCATTTGTCGTGCCCCATGCTATGAGGGAATGCCTTTAAACTTTGTGCAAATGTTTACTCTGACTCAAGCTGGTAAGATTTAAGAGGTCAAGTTACAGGTCTTCAAGCCTCATGTTCAACTATTGCTTAAAATTCCTTTCAGGTTTTCTTTTTCAATTTGTACAACTGTAAGGACAAAAACTTTTGAGTTGTTCATTAATGTTGGCAGTAAAATAATGATTACCACATAATTTTATGTAGGCAGTTTATTTATTTATTTTACTTTGTTTAAACCTCTTGCTTCTTGCCATTCCTGTTTTATTTTGAAATCTCACCTTGTGTTTCCTGTCCTTCCCTCACCTGTGTCTAATTACCCCTGTGTGTATAATGCCTGCGGCCGAAAAGTCATTTTTACTGAGGAGGGTTCCTAACGGAGTGAAATGAACCGGAAGTAGGTCCTGATTAGAGCTGTTCGAATAGTTTAAATGCATAGGAAAAGTGGCTCAATGCTTCCTTTATTATCTCCTATGTTTCTCAGTGTGTGTTTTGGTAGGCCGATTATCTGTAAACCATTTAGCCAAACAGTGGTGTGTAATTTATTTTTACATTTATTCAATAACTTCCTGAACTTACAGTTGAGCTGGCCTGAAGGTGGAGGTCTGCAGTGACACTATCTTGCTAATGCCCACTTACCCACTCAGGAGAGGCTGCTACTTCTCAAATGTCAGATATTTTACCAAAACGCTTGCATTTCATTCTAAGGAAACTTCTAAGAATTAAAACAAAGTTTTCATTAAAGATCAGAAATCTGCTGAATTGTTTTCAGCTTTCAAACATATGATATCTCACCTGCTGCCAGAGTTTATTTATATTTGTCATTATAAACTTGACCTTGCTTTTCAGCTGCGGCCTCTGTACGAGCTGGTTAAGGAGGTTCAGTGTGCAGGTTTAAAGAAGCTCCACCTGAAAAGAGCCACAGATGAGTACCTGGCAGAGAAGCATCCCTGTCACTGTCAGCCTTGTCAGAACAACGGGCAGCCCCTGCTGGTTGGCACAGAGTGTCACTGTGTCTGCCGGCCAGGAACATCAGGACGAGCATGTGAGAGCGGGGCAGTAATTGGAGAGCAACCGGGTCAGTGAACAAAAGACTGAAAGGAAGCCATGAGTTTATTGTTTATTCTTTTCTCTACAAGGACTTTGATGTTAAAAATGCATCTGTATTGTATCGTAAAGAAAATGGTAATGAAAACAGGCCTCAGATATATCCACTTCTTATAGCTGCCAATGTAACACATCTGCACAAGAGAGGAAAGATACAAAATATTTGCATTTCATTAAAGCTCAGCTTATATTTATTTTAGTTCCAGGTTAACTTATTCAAAAATGGCTATTTTTCAACATAAAGTTAATCAGGGGTGATAGTTTTTTTTCAGGTCCTAAACATCTACTCAGAATTAAATACAGTGAAGAGAAGGCAGCAGTCTTAACCCTTTGACTTCCAAACAAAGAAATACATTTGTTTTGATTTTTGTATGAAACCATCACAGAGAGCAAAATCAGATTGGAGCCAGGGTGTCTCTGTCATGCCCTGTAGGGTCTCAGCTGGATGGTGATGTGACAGAGATCATGCTCTTACTGTTAGATTTCTGAGAAGCTAAGTATGCAGCAACTGATAAACTTCTCTGGTTTTCAAACAATTGTATTCAGGTATCAGGAAAGTAAAAAGAAAATTAAAAATTAAAATATAAATATGAATAATTAAAATGAAAATGTCGCTACAGGCTACTGCTCCTTCCTTATGATTGAATTTTGAATAAAACTAGTGATTTTCACTGATAATTAAAAATTAGTTTTAGTGCTTTTTGCCTTTAAAGAGAAAGGACAGGGGCTGGTATGAAAAGCGAAACTTCAGGCTGGACTGAACCCCAGTATTAAGACATGGGATATCTAACTTCTTGGGCATTTAATGGAAATACTTATGAAAAATTATCATTCTAAAGTTGTAAAAATGATAGTGTATGATTTTGTCTAACATTCTTATTGATAAAGTAGAAATCGGTTCATCCAAATAGCAGTAAGCTTTACAAACGTCATGAAATGCGGTTTTTATTTTTGTTTGGAGCATTTACATCCAGCAAAGCAGTCAGGCTGCTCCATAAAGAGGACCCTCCACAGCCGAGCATCTTATTTATTCATTTGTTTTATATTGCCTCTTTCAGGAGTTATCCATGGTGGCTGGAGCTGCTGGTCCTCGTGGGGGTCATGCTCCGGAGGTCAAAAGTCAAGGACCAGAAGCTGCAACAACCCCGCCCCCCTTAGGGGAGGTCAACACTGCATTGGACTGCAGGTGGAGCAAAAGTCATGTGAGGACCAGGACACTGAGTACTTAAAGTAAGTACACACTCACAAGCAGACTTTTACTCTCTTAACAGGGATCCACTCAAGATGAACTATTTACAAAACCAAGCCAGCAGCTATTAGCCACAGTTTTTATTTGGCATGATTGAGTATATTTCTAATGAAACGTTTAGTTATGTGATAAAGTAAGCCTAGATGTAGATACAGCCTTTTGCTATCAAGGACCACACAGTCAACGTGATGGATTTACAATTATTTATTGCACGTAGCAGATAATGATTTTAAGAAACTTTTAGGGAGATCCTCCGTAGCTCCAGGGCACGACAAACCATGTATACCAATCGACTGGATTGGTATAGACACGGCTGTAAGAAGCTTGGAGGGGCCGAGCTCAATTAATGAAGTGTTCTTCTTATTAAAGCAGACTGAGGTGGGTAAAGGTGATGCGGGTAAAGGTAAGGCCTGAACCAAGGTGTGGATCTATGGATGACATAAGTGGATTTGAGGGTGTGAATTGGTTAAGATGGTTTGTAACTGACAATGAGGTGTTATGTCTTGTGAATTAGACGGGAAATTAGTTAAATTTTGGTCATTTATATAGGGAATATATATATATAATTAGTGTGTATGTGTATGTGTAGATAGATATCTCATGATGAACAGCCATCCATATGATGCTGTGTTGGGTGTGTGGGTGAAGGAAGGGAGTTGGCCAGAGACAACTGGACTTAAGAACTAAAGCTGGTAACAGATCCATGGGCCAATCATAGACCTGTCTTCTGCTGAATATTGATCAATTTATTATTTTCAATAATGTCTGTATGAGTGTAGTGATAGTTTCTATAGAAGTAAAATCAATAATAATCATTAAAAGAGTTATAATCTAATATTTTGACTGTTTGTGTGCAGGACGATAGAGCCACAGTGCTTCAGTCTCTCTGTGACTCCACCAAAAACATGTGGGCCACCTCCAAACATCAGGAATGGATTTATTGAGGTAATTTATATATTTCAGTGCCGATGATGAGAGTCAAACTTCAGGCAGTATTTTTGGGGCCAGCTTATGAAAATAAAGTCTCAGAAACCCCATGTTCACCTGTTTCATCAGAATTTGGTACCTTAACACCTGAAGGCATTTTCTTCTACTTCAAAGGATGAACTCTTTAGATGTTTGAGGTCTGAGATCATTGCAGCCCTGCATATTTATTTTACGCATCAATATGAAATAACTAGTATTGCAATCCAAAGTCCATTACATCAAATGTGTTAGAAATCTGCTGATAACATTTGCACAGAAGTCACCTGCCCTCCTCACTTGTACTTTTTGACAATGGTACACCTGACAGACTGCCAGGCTCATCATTGAATACAGATGTTTTCCATGCATGCTACTTTCTACAAGACCACCTTTAACCACCCTGAAAGTGACAAACTAGCGTGTATTATGTCAATTTTCTTTAAAGCTGTGGTCTACGATTTGAAACCGCAGCCTGCCCCTCCTTCCCTCACCTCTCCCCTCCATGTTCCAAGATCCCGCCCCCAGCTCGTGTCGCCTCATATAGCCCCCTCGGACAGAGCTACGAGCGACTAGCACAATATATCAGCAGCAAACTCAATCAAAAACAGCTCAGCTCAACTGAAAGTATCAAACACGACAGACATCCCCCTTGTAACACACAGCAGTAGCCATTTCAATTGGACCGGCGGCAATGCGGGTCTGGCGCCGTCAGAGAGGAGCCGAGTGTGGGGGAGGATTCATCTTTCTCAGCCTGTCCTCCACAGCTCAGCTTACAGTGCAAACGATTAGCGGCTAACAGGCTAACCCGCTCCCCTACAAGTTATTAGCCCATGCAGGCACAAACTAACCAGAGTTATTCAGCAGACATCTCCCACTGTAGTAAACAAAGCCATTACCTGATCAACCAGGGGCAAAACGGTCGATGCTGAAGGTCTGACGGCCGGCTGAGGCTATTCGTTAGCCGTTAGCCGTTAGCCCGCTAACAGGCCTCAACCCGCGGGCAGAGCTCCGTTGGGCCCCGCGGGAGAGGGAGGCGGCCTCGGTCTCGGCGCTAGGCTTTTCCGGCTCGATGATAGTTCAGTAGCTAACGCTGCTAGCTGCTCACCAGAGGTAGAGGGGAGGAGGCGGGACCATGGGCAAGATGCTGCGTACTGCGTAGTGAGGGAGATGAGGATTGGATGGACTCACAGACCAACTCACGGACCAATTAATAGTCGCAGGTTCTTAGGTTTGATTGGTCAGCTAGCATGCAGCTTTTCAGCAGATATACTGAATGGATTTTTTTCGTTCTTTTTGGTCTTTATACTGTGTAGATAGGACCATAGGACCATAACAGCCTTATAAACGGTGTTATTAATATGTACAAAGCTTCCAAATCGTAGACCATAGCTTTAAGTCTAATGTTACAGTTTTTTTGTCTTTTAGGATCTCAGAGATTTTTACCTAGTTGGGAGCATAGTGCAGTACACATGCATAGATGGATATTATCTGAGTGGAGGTGCTGTGGCTGAATGCACTGAAGACCAGACATGGAGGAAAGGATCCATGGTTTGCAAAAGTACGTTAACGTTTTCTTTCTTTGCCAGAAACATCAAACTGTAAGTCTGACATCTCTTGGTAAAACTTGACATATTGCTGACAATTTTTAAGGTTTAAATTATATTATTAAGATCTTATGAATCAGTTAATCCCCATTTATCCTGAAAGTTGTTCAAATTGGGTCAACATATTTTCATGAACAAAATGCTGCCAAGGAGGTTATGTTTTTAGTCAACTGTTGACCGTTTTTGCTTGTTTGTCGGTCTGACTGTGAGCAAGTTTACTCTGAAAGGTCTAAACAGACCTTGATGACATTTTCAGTGAATGTTGGTCATTTCACATAAGTGAATATATTTTGATGGTGATTTGATGCAAAAGCAGTTTTTTTTAAAGGATTTGCTATTACTGCACAATAGAGATGGAAAGTTGCAGATTTGAGATGGACTCTAGAAGTCACATGTTGATCTGTTCTTAGTCCAGACAGTTAACTTCAGGTTGCTCCCAGTGCTGTATCAGTGGCGTGTAGTAAATGGGTATGGCAGTGCATGTCTGTCCAGCAAATGCTGATGATTACTTCTATAGAACCCAGACACATCAGTGACAGAATGTGAGAATGAAATGTAGATGTGACTAGTGGTGTAAAATCACTTCAAGCTGTCACAAAGTCTGGAAAAGCTAGTGTGAGCTCAAATCCCTTTTTCATTGACCATAAAGGATCCATGAAAATGCTTGTAAGCAGATCAACAAGTTCTCCTGTGGTGGTTTGTGAAGGTTTCTTATGTATTTCTTTTGGAAATTGCATAAAGTGCTAATCTTGGTCAAAAAATTGATGATGTAACATCACACAGGACCGTTAAGAGTTGCTGAAGACTTTGTCTGATGACTGCGGGCAGAGGTAGGCTAATGCTACCCACTGACTCCCAGTATTTGAGCTAAGTTAATTAGCAGTGTGCGAGCTTTGTCTGCCTCTTCCTTGTTACTGAATGCACAGCTGAACGTCTGCCTACTTGTCATGGACTTGGGAGTGAGGCAAGATGCAAAAAAAAAAGTTGGCATATATCTTTTAAATTCAAACTAAATGACAAAAAAATGAGCTGTTAGATCAGGAGTAATATGTACTTTGTCTTACAATACAGGCAACCAGTTGTGTTGCTGGCCAGACAGCAAGATGTAATCTATCTGGAGATAAAATAGTTTCAGATAGGGGATACGAAGGCATGACCCTGGGTGACATGGAAGTTTTCAGGTATAATGTGCTTCAAGGAGCCTTTGAATAAAAACATGTGGTCATCCTGTTTAAGTTACTAAATGAACTCAAACATACTGCCATTTAGATAGATCTCCACCTCTGGTGCTTGACGTGCAGATGTTGATCCAGATGCAGGTTTGATGTTTGTCTGCTTCAGAGTTTTTTTTTTTTTTTTATGGTTTGAAAACCATTCAAAACTGCATTGCCTCTGGAATCTCTCTCCTCAGTTAGTGTCCCTTCCTTCAGGTTCCACCTGCGGGATTCCACCCCTAAACGGTCAAGTTTTAGCCACACCGTCGATACCAGCCTATCAGATTGGAGCCAGGGTGTCTCTGTCATGCCCTGCAGGGTCTCAGCTGGATGGTGAAGTTACAGAGATCATGTGTAGCCCCAGTCTGCAGTGGTCTCCATCCTCAGAGAGTACTTACTGTAAAGCAGGTATACTGTACCCTTGTTTAGCTGCTATCAGAGATATAAGATTTATTTGAAGCGCACATTAATTGTTCCCTTTTCCGTGACTCAGTGCCCACAGCACCCTCTCCTCCCTCTGGTCTTAAGTGTAAACTGTGGGAGACTGTGGGACGGACAGAGTGTGTGTGCAAAGCACCATTTCAGTGCACGTGAGTACAGTTTTGATAATTATTTATGGGAAATACTGGATGTTTTTTACTTAAAGATGCTATGAGGAGTTTCTAATTAATTACAAAAAAGTCTCACTTTCAGATATATGCCTGATCGAAATACACACTTTAAGATGAGTTTTATAGCATCAAAATAGGTTATCTATAAATGCTATTCCTTAGCTTCATGGTCGGGTTGGACAGGGTTGGACTGGCCTGGATACTCAACTTCAGGAACAAGACAATTAAAACTGGAGCAAATTTATATTATTTGGACTCGTCTTAGAGCACCGGGCTGTAAGTAGTGAAATATAGCTGGCTGCAAAACTACGATACTAAGTTTTGCAAAAATTGTCACGTCTTTTGGTGTGTTCCAGTTGTAGTCAGAAGTAGAAATTTCTGAGTTCCGAGTAGGAAACTACAACTGGAAACCCCCGAGTTGACAATCGAAGATGGATGCCCCCAGTGTGAACAGTTATTTAGCTCCTGTAATCAATTTATTTGCACTTCTGACTGGGGTGTGTCGCTCTAGATCAGCTGTATACATAGTATTGTTGGACTTGTATTTACAAAAATGCTGCCATAGTGATAATCACATTCTTCATGTGATATTTGTGAACAACAACACAGGGTGTTGTAACAGTTAACAATAGCCTGGTAGATCGGCATGTTTTTTTCCAACTTCAACTGGAACGCTAATAAGTCAGAGATGATGTCAATCCCAGTTTCGAGGTTACTTGAACGCTGCATTACGACAGTCGCCGCGCGTGCTCATGGGTAGCAGAGTCTTTGTCGCCGCAAATAGATTCTCCTTATAGCACCTTTAAAGAAGTCATATAATTATAGAAACATTATTCCTTTCCAACACACATAAAATGGTCACCCCCAGTCTGCAGCCTGTGAATATACTGTATGTCCCAAGAAGTCTCTGCAATAACTGTGAGGCCCAAATGTTCAACAGTTCTGCTTAAAATAGTTCTTTTTTTTTTTTTTTTTTAATTCGCATAACTTCTTTATATAACCAGCTTACTTTCATTTTGTTGATCTGTGCTGAGAGTCTCTCCACCTCCTACAAACTTCACCCTGAGCTTCAGTCTGCACTGGTCCACCATGTTTGTCTTGCTCTGTTGATACCAAACAGGCTTCCTGCTCTGCTGTTGGTGTGAAAAACAACCCAGAAGTTCATTTTCTGGACTAACTTAGCACCAGAAGACCCAAGAGAACTGTAGAGGGTTTTTCTTAGCCTGTCAGAGCTACAGATGATGCTAAGCTCTGGACTGCTGATGTGGAGAGGCGAGGACACCTAGTGGTCTGTGATGTAATTGCAAGATGTCCTTGACCCTTTCATGCACGTTGTCCACTACAGTAGACAGATAATTGGGGGGAAAAAAAATCTCAAATCCCTATCTTTGAGTTTTTGAGTTTCATAAATATATTATCTTGGCACATTTTTACCACATTGAGATTTTGTATCAGCAATCCATAATAACTGATAAAGGCCTTATTTAGGATTATGCCTGTATTCAGATTTTACATTATTTTGCATTTTGTTTTACATTTTGGTGTAATTCACATGTGAGTAGTTTGCTCAAACAGGAACAATACAAATACTTCAGATTCTGCTTTTTGTATTTATTCTTTATAAATGTTTGTCAGTGACATGTTTGTGGATCTTTATTGAGTTCCAGCTAAATCATTATTTAGACCATTGATGTATTATGCCCACTGGAGTGGACAGATGTAAAACTCCCTCAAAATATAACACTGAAACAAATGACCATTATTTTTAATCTGCTGGAAAATAAGAAGGCCACTTGCAGACCTGGCATATAAACTACAGTGTTTTCAATGTTTTGAACGGACACATTTACTGAAATGATGCTGTCTTTACGGAAAACGTTTTGAAAACTAAAACATTTTCTTCTCTGTGTGGACAGAGGCTGAGTTTTGGTCCATTTGCTCAACTAAAGCCAAATCCTAACTCAACAGACCCCCAAGACGAAACAAAAATATATATTACTCCTTTTAAAAAGGAAAAAAAGCACTGGACATAATAATCTGATGTCTTTTCCTCAGGACTTCTCTCCTGTTATGTGCCAAACTGGGTTCAAGTCAAACTCGTCTCCTTGGCGTGTGTCAGCTGGGAGCTCTGCGGTGTATGGGCCGGAGCTTCACTCTGGCTGCTGACGTAGACTGTACATGGCCGGAGGAGACGTCCTGCACAGACTGTAAACCAGGGACGGTCTGCCAGGGTGAGTCTGACCAACATATCCTGAATAAGGATTGACTCCCTCAGTCTGCATATGCATGTAACAACATACTTTAATTCTTCCCTAGAATCATCGGGGAGGTGTGTGTGTCAGAACACCGTAGAGTGTCCTGCAGACTCCGCCCCCCTGTGCGTCCGCTCTGAAGATGGGGGTAACACCACAATGACTGAATGTGAGGTGGGGTCCAAGAGGTGTGCTGGAGAGCAGCTCAGTGTGATCAGTATTGAAGCTTGTGCAGAATAAAAGACAGTTGGGATAGTGCACATAAAGTGTCTTCTCCATGACTGACTCATTTCTACAATTATACTGTCATGAAACGTGTTTGAATTAAAAAAGAGACTGGGAACTGTGAGGACTTGCATATATTACAGTTTCATTTGGCAAAACAGTCTTACAAGTTTGTGACCTGCTGTTTTTTGCTAATTAAACTACAGTTTAAGATCTTTTAACAAGCCCCTGGTTGTCTCTGTGTGTAGTATAGTCATCTTAATAAGCTCATGCATAAAAGTATTAAATGTATAATCAGCCTCGCCTTTTCCACAACATACTTCTGCGCTGATTTTCCACATCAGTGTTTGATCCATGTTAGTAGTGTATAAAATTAATGAATGAAAACTAAACTGTAAATCAAGTTTGCTGTGATATCTTCTTTTATATGGTGGCATGTTTAAATTTAAATGATCTTTACCATTTAATTATCTTTACAAATCAAATTTCCATTGAAAATTGTAAATTATAATTGTCTTTTGAACAAATAGGGTCTTTATCGGGAAAATGAGGATGAGAACTCCATTGCAATACCAGTTTTATAGGAATTTCTATTTGGGAATCATTCACTTTCCATTAAGAACATTAAAGTAAGACCCACCTTTTCAGCAAATAACATCCCCAGCTGATTATGGCACAAGTGACTTCTAACCTGTAGAGCTGGTTAGTTCCAGCTGAACAGTGACATAAGCCCTCCATTGTTATTGGATTTTTTCTTTTTAAATAGCAGCTTTCTTCCATATAGGCATGGTCTGGCACATTAAACAAAAAATGCATACTATAGATACTTTTGCTTCATTTCTCAAGATTTTGAAACTTGGTTTTTATATAGAGATTGTTAAACAACTAATTAAAAACATAATGTTCATTTTAATTTTTTTGGTACAATAATATGTAAATAGCAGATAACACTCAGAGTTTTTCCTTAAACCCTGTGTGTCTGAAAGGCAGAGGTGTGAACAGCTGTCAGACCTGTTCTGTGCAGGTATCACTGTGCTGTTTAAAGGCAGTTTGACTAAGCTGACATCAGAATATTGCCAGTTTCAATGGGTTTGTTCTACTGCATATCACTTAACATGTGAAGCTCTTACTAGCTGTGAAAAATAAACTAAAATGATGACACCGATGAGTCCCAAAATGTCAACATCTGTTATCTTCATTGAGAGTTTCTCTCGCAAGTTGTCGTGTTCACTTGATTTGTGACCCCTCTCACATTCCCCCATCACGTGAAAATAAAACATACATGTCTTTCCTGTTTGCTGACTTTTCTTTGTGGGTGTAGACCTATTTCTTTGTGGAGATAGAAACCACTGAAACTGACCTGTTAAGTTTTGTGTCACTGTTGTCACAAATCTCCAAGAAGTACAGCGGCCTCATCAAGTGAACAGGTAAGATGGAACAATTTCATTTCTTATAGATTTATAATTGACTTCAAATTCAATATAGATTTTAGTTTAAACTACTGAGAAATGAAAACAGCTCGTATCTTATTTATGATCTGATCACTGTCATATCTCTACTTTGTATAATATTAAGCTGTGATGATCACTTTAAAGATAAAATAGAAGTCATTCACAAAGGATTTTTTGGAATTATAAAGACTTTATGAGCTGCTGTTATCTGCTTTTGTGCTCAACTTTTGATGATTATTCACTCTCACTGGCTATCAAAATCTGCCATTTCACCATGTTATATATGCCAGGTCTAAAAGGTTATCTCACAAGTCATCCAAGTCTAGCAAGTACTATAGAGCATATTTGTAAACAGTACATGATTAAAAAATGAAATTAGTTAAGGCTCTACTTACATGAAGTTAATCAGAAATGCTACAATGAAATATTAATTACTTAATCCAAACTTGGACTAAAACGGAAAAAACAAATAAGATTAAGCCCCATCCCCATCATGGGGGTCTATCCATGTCCTCTCTTAGCTTTTTTCCAGCTAACTGAGTCAGCTATTGGCTTACAGTACTCTGTGTCATTTATATATTTTTCTCAAAAGTATCCTTTTAAAACTGAAAACATTTGTTCAAACTAACAGAATTTTCCTACATTTGCAGCTGAATGGCACGTTGCTACTGTCGCCTGCGGAAAGTGGTCCTCTGCGTGTGTGCACCATGCATCCTGTTGGCCCTACTTTTCCTCTACATAATGGTCATTGTGTGTATGGACATGAATAGATCAGCACAAATGAATACTTTGGGCCTAGACACAGGCAGGGAAAATCCTCACTTTTTGGCCTTGGGAACTTACCACAACAAGAGCTTTGCCCCATACCCTTTAACTTTCTGGGAGCTGCATGTTGACGCTATTTGGAACCGGATTCAGCTTGAAGTGGACCGCAATTTTAATCCCATCCTGCACCCTAATAACCTTAACAGGCAATATGTAAAGAGTACCTTTCATGAGTCTCTTCTATGGAGAAGTTCATCTGAAGTTACAGATCTGGACAGCACAAAAGAAAAGTTTTTAAAACTACCACTGCAATTGCAGGAGTTTGTGCGTTACATGAATCAGAGGGAATATCAAACACTGAACCAGCCAGAGGGAGTATGTGGAGCTGGAGTGAAGGGAGAGAAGGAGCCCCCCCTACTTCTGCTTGCTATCAAGACAACTGTGTTGAATTTTAAAAACCGGCAGGCCATTCGCCAGACCTGGGGACAGGTGGGATGGAAAGCAGGAACACAACGAAAACACAGCAGGGGAGAGCAAAGTGGAGGATATATCCGAAGAGTGTTTCTGTTGGGCAAAGAAGACCCTGAAGAGCTTGGCGTGGATTTATCAAAGTTACTTCAGATGGAAAGTAAACAGTATGGGGATATTCTACAGTGGGACTTCAAGGATACATTTTACAACCTCACCCTAAAAGACGTTCTCTTTTGGAAATGGTTCTCAACCTTCTGTAATCATACGCGTTTTGTTTTTAAGGGGGATGATGATGTCTTTGTCAACACCCTGAAAATGATAACCTTTCTTCAAGATCATCTAAACATGGAAGAATCACAAAAGACCCTACAAGACTTCATGGTTGGAGATGTAATAGGGGCAGCCATTCCCAGTCGTGTGAACAAGTCCAAGTACTTTATTCCCGATAGCTTCTACAAGGGCCTTTATCCTGTATATGCAGGTGGGGGAGGAGTGATATACTCAGGCCTGTTGGCCAAACGTCTACACAACATTTCTAAAAGGGTTCATATGTTCCCTATTGATGATGTTTATGTAGGAATGTGTATGCTTCGCCTCAATGCTCAACCCATCCACAACCCAGCCTTTCTCACATTTGACTTCCCTGCAAAGGAAGAGGAGGACATGTGCGCTTACCACAAAATTATTTTGGTTCATAAACGGAGCCCAAACCAGATGGTCAGACTTTGGTCAGAAGTTAAAAAGACAATGATACTGTGTGATGGTATTCCCCTCCGAGAAGCAAACAAGATGAAAGGCAAATCAAAACTGTCTGTGCCTCCACAGTGAATTTAAAGAAATGCTTGTGTTCATTGTTTTCTCCATAATTGGTATATATCAAACATTTTGTCAGGTACTTTATGAAAAGGCACCAGAATATTGGGCTGGAATCTAGAGCATCAATATAAATTGTATGTGCATTTTAATCTAACTTATTACATATTCCAGTCTTATGCATGGATCTAATTTTCCCTGACTGAAAACGTGTTGTGTTTTTTTGGCAAGAACTGATTGTCTGTTTGTATTTTAAAATAAAAAAAATGACCAGAGACCATATTGATCATTTTGACTTACCATATAGTGAATTTTAAGCCGTGTTGTTGCCTAAGAAAACTTAAACAATTATAATAATAGACAAGTGCTTGATCAGAAGAACAACGGTGAAATAATATGGTAAAATATAACTTAAAATTATAGAAGGTAAAGGCAGAATTCAGACAAAGTACTAACATATAAATACCACTTTCTGAATAGTGTAATAAATTTAAGATGCTGCATTAAATTCTTATTAAGGGTTCTTTTATTTTTCAGGGCAATTGAACTAGTTGGATTGTGCTGCAAAGGAGGTCTACATTTTTAAATTTAATTTAGAAATGCCAGTGTCTGTCACTTAGCAGCCACTTATTTTGAGGGGTAATGATAAAAAAAAAATCACTGAGTTTTGTATTTTGATAACATCTAACAATACCACTCATCATATGTCTGGATTTAAATAAGTTCATGACAAATATATCCTAACTAAGAAGATTATTTCTATTTTAACAACATGATTAACATACAAAGGGTCATGCATGAATTATTGTGAATAAGATTTGCATTAAAGAGTAAATTCCCGGCTTTATCGTTTATTACTGCTGACCCATGGATTAATTCATTAGAAATAAAACTCTTTTTTTCTAGTGGTGCGAGGCAGATTTACCACAATGCAATAATGGTTATTGCTTTTTTTACTCATTAATTCAGATGTGCAGTCCTTGCAGGATCTGCGCCCTTTGACAGTGGTTCAGTCCTTACAGAGTTTACAGTAACAAATGACTTTATTGTTGAAATGAGAGTGAGCTGAAAAAACACAACAGTGTTGATAAACACTTAGGTTAACTTACAAAGATGTTCACAGGCTTGCTATTTCCAGGTTACTTACTTATCAACAGTGCTAACTACTTTGGATAATTGAATTAATTAATCTAATTAAAAAACAGAACAGAATTACTTCTTCATCAATGTAACTATTTTCCAGGGAAAAGTAAAGGAGATTTTCTGTAATTTTTACAGATTTTTTCCTGTTTTCCAATAAAACAATCAATCCTAGTAGTACAGATTTGTACAACGATAAACTTATCTACTAGAGGGATTGGGTGTCCCCATATGTGAAGCACATATTGGAAGAACACACTTAAAGTTGGTCTTCTTTGTGTATTTTTTGGACATTTTTGCCTATATTGGCAGGAGAGAGACAGTGGATGGGTCTGTGAAAGGAGGGGAAAGAGCAGGGGAAGACACTCAGTAAACTGGCCACAGGCTCGATTTGAACCCGGGCCAGCAGAAGCATGTTCATTTTGACACTGCTATGAGTTAAATTTTAGTAAAAAACTGACCCTGCACCAAAAAAATAAAAATACATTCAAATCAATATCAGTGTTAATCAGTGATATGTTGAAAAAATAAATCCCTGGTATCTTTGTAAATATTTCTTTTTCTCTTTTATTGTAAGAATACTTTTTGAGCTCAGAGTGCTAATAGTAAAAAGTTCAAAACAAGTCAAATCATTGGAAAGGACTAAAGTTGATTTAAAGACAAAAATGATTTTGATTGAAATTTGATATTATGACTTTTGACTCGTCTGGTGTTTTCACTTTTTGGACACTGGTTCAAATAAGTAGCATTTTTATGAGTTTCTAAATGCAAACAGTGCCCGCTTAAGAAAGAAATACACAATAGTTATTACAAAATTACTTTAATGTGAACAATTAGCAGTGACGTGAGAAATATTGTTGAGATTGAGATTATACTGTTTCGATCTTATATGTGTGTGTGGACTCGTGCTGCCTTCTGGTTTGATTAGTAACATTCAGCAGTGTCGTAACTATTACACATCAGAGCCTCTTGTGCACACTGCAGTGGGAAAACACTGCAGGCATTTTGCGTGTCAAAGTGTAAATAACATTTGAAACTATGAAGTTATTTACAGGTTTTGTAGCATAATGCAGCCACTGAGTGTAGCAGCACAGTGAGATGGATCATCTGGACTCACACCCTCCTTCATTAAGAATCTCAAACTGGTAGTTGACACACTTCAGAGCAGCCATTGAGCACAGGTCCATACTCCTTGTCCTCTGAGTTCTGGTCAGCTTCACACAGAACATGTGCTCTCCATTTCTGGGACAATCCCGAGCCGCTCTGCACTCACACCTTTTTGAGGCTGAGGATAAGACAAAAGTTACTCTTAGCGCATTTTTTTACATAGAGTCTTGAAATACTAAGCCTTATTTGTCTTTATTTGGTTGCTACATTAAGATCAATGTCATATGACAGATGAATAGGGATGCACAGTATTGGATTTTTGTCCGTATCCTATGTGCCGTTATTTTTTAATTTCTTATCATAGATACTGAGATTTTTGGTCAAGAGCCCAAGCTCTCTATTTAACAAAAATGGATAGGTGTGAAACAAAAAAAAAAACAGCATTTAACTCTTGCAAAAATGAAACCCTTGATTTTTAAATGTACCCGTGCAGTGATGAGAAGGTGCATCAATATTGTACGTTTGTGTAATTTGCTGATTTATATATGGCCAATATGTGTGGCTGACATGTTGGCAGTAAATATCTGTCGACACAATAATTTAACTTTTTAGGCGATATCAAACCAATAATACTGTGCATCCCGAATAATGGTAACTCTCTCTCAGAAAATGTGCTGGGGTTTTCTTGTAATCTCAAATCTTCTCTTCAAATAATAAATATTTAGAGAATCAGCTTAGCATAGTCTATCATTTATCCAAGATAGAGGGGTAAAATGGGCTCTCATTTTATTTACAACATTGGTCACACTCAAAACGTGTACCAAACATACCAAACACAGCAGGCTACATGTAAAAGAATTTACTTTATTATGTTTAACTAATATAACTAATATAAGGTGACTCACCAGAGCAGGTTTCCCACTCATAACATGTGTCCAGATCACACTGCTCCTGCGCAGAGCTCTTGGTGGACATCTGGGCTCTGAACTTGGCCCACTCCAGTTTGGCTGAGTCAACTGTGTCACATGAGCTGTCACTGATGTAAAACAGGGGATCACCATTGCAGCGCCCGGCGTGAAAGGAGCAGAGGGACATGGGGACTGTGACATTGACTTCAGTGTTCAGGATGCAGAGACTGTTTGGTTGAGACCTGTACACAAATACACAAACGCACAACAAGATCTGCTATGAACAGATATTTTATATGGTTTTCCACTTTAATGAAATAGACAAAAATGTGCACAATAGTGTGTGAAAAATGTCAATATTCTTTGTATAACCATGAGGTGACATACTCTTGAAAGATTTAAAGGATATGTTCGGTTTCTGCAGCTTTCACATTGTTAGAATGAAGTAGAACAATATACTCAACCAGAAAGCTTTCCTGATCCAAACAGTGCTTCGGGAGATATTTAGATCCAAAATCGAGCGGCGGACATCCGTATAATGGTGGCACATAGGGCATGTATAGTGCCGCTCCTAAAACTGCATTAATCGTCCAAAAACTCATTAGTTTCACCAATATTTCATCACGGTCCGCTCGCGCTACTCCTCCATTACAGTCTGGGGTCGTTCTGCCGCTCGATTTATGATCTAAAATATCTCCCGAAGCACTGTTTGCATCAGGAAAGCCTTCTGGATGAGTATATTGTTCTACTTCATTCTATAAACAATGTGAAAGATGTAGAAACTGAACTTATCCTTTAAGATCATTGAAAGCACTCACAGGCAACTCTCCCGTTGAACACAGACACATCCAGAATTCTGCCTTTTTTGTCCTGGACCACACTGACCATCAGGAACATACGGCTCCTCTGTGGAAAGAAACAAACACAAGGACAACTTTGAGCTTTATTTCTTTTTTAAAAAAAATACAGTCCAATGTAAGTCAGTGACATCCTCTGCAGTACAAATTGGGGTTGCTTGTAGAGATGCTTGATATTGGATTTTTGCCAATATCCAATGTGCTGAACTTTAATTCATAATTGCCGATACTGATAATTTTGGCAAAGAGCCTAAGTCCATACATGGACTTAGGCTCTTTGCCAAAATTATCAGCAATGGATCCATCTCGTGCATGCTTCTCAGCCCGACATACTCTGGGGTTCATTGTGCATCGCTTTAAACATGATAGACGGAAGTTTCCAAGGTACATTTTAAAATATTAATGTCCATATTAAAATGCTGATAAATTGATTTAACTTTATAAAGTTAAAGGCAATTTTCATTATCCTCAAAATTAAATGTAAAATGACCTATTTTAGCTCTTTTTAGAGAAGCTGCTGCAAAAAGGGTGTGGTTTACAGTAAAGGTGATTCATGGGAGGATTGCCATCCTAACACTTTGATTTTCTAAAAAATAAAATATTATAATTCAAAATGTTTTGGATCATTTCATTCAAAGTGCTGGCAAACACACTGCTCCTATTGTTTGTTTATACAGGCTAAAGTTGCATCTGGGATGTTTCTGTTTGGAGCAACAAGAAGAAATCAGCCTGTCCCTCAAGCAATGTGAAGGTGCATTTTGTGTTCTACGGTTTTTCCAGGTGAGACAGAACTTGACGTGAGTACTTATGTACGATCACACCTCTCCTGGAGGTGCTGAGGAAGAGCAGCGTCACTGCAGATCGTTGCATGTTTCATTCTACTTCCAGAGCTAAATCTATTTTCTGTTTCATTTCTGAAGACCAATGCCCCTACAGCTTTGAAGACAATGAAGGATCAGAACACAGTTTATGACTTATGTTCAAATATAAGAGGTTGATTTGATCAAACTTTTATTGAGTTATAGTTACAAAAAGTTGGACCCATTTTTCCATGAGCTCTTCCTAAAGCACTCTGTTAAATTTATTAAGACCAGTCATGGCCTTGAAGTCAGCTTACATTGAATGTCTGCTCCACTAAATTAAACAATGGAAGCATTTTAAGATCAGTTAATTATAGCTCTGTTACGCCACAACAGAAACATATTCACATGATCATAACACATATAAAATGTTTATGTGACTGACCTATTCTCTAAGAAAGAGATCTGAAACAATCAATCCTCTGTTACCGTCAGTGCAGCGCAGATCAGCAGGTAATGGAGGCTCCCAGGTGAGGCTGTGACTACATTTATAGAAACCTGATGGTACAGGTAAAAGGCCGGCGTCAATGCAGTTCAGACCCACAGACTCCCCAACTCTGTACTGGTCTTTACTGGGAAACAGAGTCATGCCGTCGGGGATCTCAGGTGGTAGACACAGTCTCCCTGTAGACATAAGAGGACAAATGTTTGGATATCTGCACCAGCTGATATTTTTTGTATATATCAAAAATTACTCGCAAACAGGGGTTGGCAACTTTGATTACCAAGAGGGCTGTGCCTGAGGGCAGCACTGTGACATATTGTTGGACACTCTCAGTGAGTGAAAAAAATATATAAATAAACAAAAAAAAGCAAATCTAAAAGGGATTATATCATCATAAATCTATTTGAGCTCAAATACAATGAAAAATTCCCAATATAATAAGCATGACACATAAAGCAATTTAAGTTGATTTTCAAAGCAATAATAGGATGTTTACCATCTTTAACATCGTTACCTTAACCATTGTATATTACCTGTAACAACTTTTACTAATACTATATATTGTTTTTCAATGTCTCACAAAAGATATCTAGACATACAATCGTAGGATACTTTCTAAAAAATTTTCTAACAAGTCCTCTTTAAGGACTTGTAAAAAAACAAAGCATGTACCAGCAACCTAGGTCAGTCAAAACATTTTATCACCCATCCTAATTTGCGCATCACGTTGCACCAGTTTCTTA
This sequence comes from Scarus forsteni, assembly GCA_036419115.1. Taxonomy (NCBI): domain Eukaryota; kingdom Metazoa; phylum Chordata; class Actinopteri; order Labriformes; family Labridae; genus Scarus; species Scarus forsteni. The sequence goes on from JAZDUH010000269.1 coordinate 23,800,464, forward strand.
TGATGGATCATATTTAGCAGGTGTTGTCAAGTTTTCTTCACATTTCCAGGTTGTTCTTTGGAGATGATTGGTGGGCGGCATTGAGTGAGGTGAAAGGCCACATGTGGCCCCCAGATCACCAGTTACCCACCCCTGCTCTAAAGGGACTAAAAAAACGGTGGGCTCTGTCTGCAGGGCACTTTTCTGACACTTAGCTTCCCATGTTCAGTCTCTTTCAGAACAATTAAACGCCTCTGACACAGCGGGGGAACAGTTTGGGGTTAAACGTCTTGCCCAAGGGCACATTGACATGTGGCAGCATAACCCTGGCTCCAGCCTTCATGTTTGAGAGAGGTGGCCTCTCCCCACACTGAGGATCTGATAACTAAAATGTTATCACATGATCTAAATAGTCACTAATCCATTTAATAAAGAGAACTCACTGATGCAGCTTCCTCTAGGTTCACTCCATGTCCCGTCAGGCAAACAGCTGATAAACTGGAAACCTTCGAGATGAAATCCGGTGAAGCACTGAAACTCTTCATCCTCTCCAAAGGCATAATACAGCTTTGCCTTCTAAAGGAGGAAACATGATCAGAAACAGAAAAAAATGAAAAGGGTTGTGATATAAACCTCTTTGGTTTGGATATAACTAAATAAACATTTGCTTCCCTCTTTTTACTCACAATCTCTTCTTTTCCTCCCATTTTATGCCTGAACATCGCCAATTACCTTTTCCTGATTTTTGTACTTCTGTTCCCCAAATTTTAACTCACTTTGTACAAAATGATAATTTTAAGTACCAACATTGAAGTGCTGACTATGAAACATTCCCGTTTGAAGTGCTCCAAACCACTGAGGCATTTCTGACATTCTTAGCAGAGTTATTATTGAAAATGTAGAAAACTGTGGATCTGTGGATCACCCTCTTGTGCCATGACCAACATTCCCTAAAAAAATTAATACAAATCCATGGGCGAAATTAACAAATTCTTTGAACAAATCCTAGATCTGCATCTAGATTTGGATCACCACCAAAATTGAATAACTTCTTCCTTGTACCTTGATTTACGTTCCTTGAAAATTTTATCCAGATCCTTGAGAACTTGTTGAGTTATCTTGCTCACAGTCGGACAGACACACACCTGTCAAAGCCTAACCTCTGTGGCCAGGGTTAATGTTTATATTCAGTATCTGAACATAATTCCCATCTGCCCACTGACTTACTGTGTAGACGTATGATATTATTATTCTCCAAACCACTTTAAGTTCCTTATAAGTCCCTTCATCATTATTCATGAGCATGTTATGTTAATGGTGGATTTACTTGTCTGTGCAGCCACTTTTGCGTCTTTATTTCTGTTTACCCTGAGGAAGCTGTTGTCCGGTCTCTTTGGTCTCAGACAGCCCTGCACACCAGGAGGAAGCTCTTCGATCAAGCCCACAGTGAAGTCGTCATCATTATCACAGGTCACCTGTCTGCTCACGAAAACATGAGCCAGATCAGAACATGTACCACAAAGGAGAAAAACAAACCAAACACTATGTCAATTATATTGGTACAGCACCAGAAACAAAGAAATCAGCTTTCAGATTGACTCTTTGGCTCTTTTCTAGAAATCATATTCCAGGACTTTCCCAGGATGTTTTGACCCGGCCCTAGTGTTTATGCCTCTTCTGCCCCAGAGGTCGGAAATACAGGATGTGAAGTCTATGGCTGTAACAAATCTATGAATATCTACATTCTCTGACATTCTAAGAAATTGTAACTAATTTATCACAGAATAGTGCAAAGACACCCAGATTTCAGTGTCACATAACCAACTGAAGTTACAATATTGTTGTGAGCGATTCTACAATCCTACAATTTCATTTAGCAGACGCTTTTGTCCAAAGCGACGTACAACACAAGCAAGAATTTGGACTGAGGGGAAAAACCTTAGCAAGTGCGTCTAAGTGCTTCAAGTCAACTGGCCACAGGTGCTGCCATCTAGTGCCAGAAGAAGTGCCAGGTTTTTGATTTTTTTTATAATACAGCTTATAACAACAAATAATTCAAGTCACAACGAATATTTCATTCTCTGGTTAATCTAGCCTTCTTAAAAACAAAATTAAAACAAAATTAAAGGTTGATGACCAATATCTCTAGCTAGCTCCATCATATCATACTGAACCTAAAAATTATTTATTTAGCTATAAATTATAGCTATCTTGGGGTGCTGGTTTGGCCGAGTGGTTAGCAACCAGGCACCCCATGTACTTGATTCTGCCGGTCTAGGTTCAAATCCCACCTGTGACCAGTTTGCAGAGTGTCTTCCCCTACTCTCTCACCCCCTTTCACAAGCCTATCCACTGTCTCTCTCCTGTCAACAAAGGCACTAAATGCCAAAAAAATACATTTAAAAAAAAAAAATTATAGCTATCTTTTTAGTCTGGCTTTTATGTAGTGTCTGACTATTAAAATGTATATTTGTACTATTTTTTTTAAATCTTTTGTTACTCTGCTTTTTTAAAAGTATATTTTGCTAATTTGCTGTTCAAGCAGCTTAATTTTGCCATTTTTATTATTTCTTTTTGTCACCATTGTTTTGAGTATTTGTTTTTTTATTCCTTAACTTAATATGTTAATATTTCCTGGCTAAGTATGCATTTGTTGCCGAGTACATCATTACTTCTTTTCTATGTTTGATTCTTGTTTACTGACAAAGTAGAAGGAGGATAAACAAGACAATTCTAGCTTTTCCAGGACATTTAACTTTTCCCCTCATTTTCCATATGTTTTCCATGACTGGAAAATTGGCCAATCATTTCCAGGTTTTCCAGGATGTGTGCAACTCTTGCATATCTTAAAATGACTTTTTTTTTTGGATGGCACAGTGGCACAGGTTGCTGGTTCAATGGAGCGGGATCTTTCTGTGTGTAGTTTGCATGTTCTTCCCATGAATGTGTTGGTTCTCTATGAAATGAAGTACTTTGTTGAAGTTTTATACACATACATATGTAGAAACATGGAAGCTATATTGATGATGTTTTATTGTTGTTTATGTGTAAAAATGAAAATGATTCCACATGCTAAGGCAGTGCCCCTGTGGTTTCACACACCAACAAAAAATATTTCAGTCACGACTATTATACCAAAACTAGTTATTAATATACAGGCACCTAAAGAAACATGTTTTTGTCTTCATCACATCACCATTACACCACTAAGGTATTGATTTCCTGTTAATCTATGAAAAAACACTCGTCAGATTACATTTTCAGTGACCACAGAGGATGTTTAAAAGATGCTAGATCTACCTTTCAAAGATAGAGATGTGACAAGGCTCCTCCTGTCTGTCTGGACCTTCACATGGTTGTCCTCCTCTGAGGGGATGTGGGTTATCACAGCTCCTTGTTCTATGTCTCTTCATTGCTGCTCCACAGTTTGTCCACGGACCCCAGCAGCTCCAATAACCATCCACTTCCCCTGTGAAAACAGCATAAGCACACCTGTAAAATCTGTGAATATTTCAGAGCACATCTTTACTGCTGCCAACAGCCCCTGCAGGCAGTGAGCTCCAGACTGAGTTTGGACAGAAGTATAAGAACATTTTTACTGCCTTTTAAACCTAAAACAAAAAAAGATCATGAGTTTAATAACTGTACACTGTAACTGTGGGTTTAAACAAAACAGTATCTTACCATAATACCTACAATTCATTTTGCAAAAACTGACCAAGAGCAGTCAAGATTTCTGAGTAAATGTCCCACATTTTTGCGTGAAACATTTGTTTGTTTAAATGTATTTTGTTGGATAAAAATTGACGTAAGTGATCTTTTTGTACAAAATGATAAATTGCTAATAAATGAGCAGTAAAACAGTTAAAAATATACTATAATAAAAATAAAGTTAACTGTAATTTAAAATGTATTAAAAGTTACAATATGGTACTGTTTTTGAAAATACAGTAATTCTGCCATAAATTAAAATAAGTAATGCTATTGTAAAGACATGTTGCCACTAATTTACTGTAAAGAGCAGCATTGTATTTGTACCTGAAGTGTAGTCTGGAGCTCTCATCTCACAGTTCGGGCCGTACGTTCCAGTTTGACAAACACATTTGCACTCCGTCCTGGAGAGGACTGGCCTGGCGTTGTTTGGACACGGCGCACATTTGCAGGTATCAAACTCTTCCAGGTACTGCTGCAGAGCTTTCCTCAGGTTTCTCCTTTTTGTAACAGCACATGGGATCCCTTTAACCAGATTGATAATGGGAAGCAGCTAGAATCAAAGCACAGAATCACATGCATTATGAGACCTTTAGGCCCATTTTACTTCTCATTTCTTTGGTGATGATTTCAACCGTGACATCCAAACCTACATGTTTAAGTTGACAGTACTTAAGTTGTGGCTGAAACATGAAGCTTTTTAATGTGGCAAAAAGTTTGGCATTAACAAAGAAACAAGTATCCAGCCCAAACAAGCCATGAAACAAAGTGAACAATTCTGAAATACAATATAAATACCTTTATCCCAAATAAAAACCCTGTAAATAATAGTAATAAATTATAAATACAACAATCAACATCAAACAACTTAAATAAATAACCACACAGTTTGCACACAATGACTCAATGTATACGCTACATTTACACTACACAATAACTTTATTCAAAACTGAATAAAATAACTAAAAGTCCTATGAATTTGCAATATCCAAATGCAAAATAATACTTGGGGTGGTGGGATGGTGGGGAGACTTATTTGGTATTATTATGTATAGTAACATTACTTGACCATGGCTTTACATTTGAATCAATGCAAGTTTTTCCATTTTAATAGTTGACAGTAAAAAGAAGTTTTAACCCTTTTGATATCATAACCATAACAGGCCGCCTTGTCTTTCTGGTCTTTTTTTGTCAATAAATTTGTCAGGAAATGTCCTTTGTCAATAAATTTGTCAGGAAATGTCCTTTGAGTACATTTTTTTCACTCTTTTTTTCATGAGGAATAAAAGTAAACAACTCTGGCAAGAATTTAGCATTACTTCTTTATAGACACTTAAAACAGTGTACAATCACTATTTATGAAATCGATTAAACACAAACTTTGATGAAAAAGACTATCACTGACAAAGGAGATGAACTATGGCAAAAAATATGATCAAAATATGGCACAGAACTGACAGAAAAGACTCCAGAATGATACTAATGCTATTATTTACATCATTTTAACATTATTTGCACAGAGACAAATATGAAGAAGACAGGTCTATGATCGGCCCATGGGCCTGTTACCAGCAATGCTTCTTACTTTAGTCCACTTGTCTCCTCTTACACCCCTTCCCTTACCCACACATCCAATACAGCATCGTGTGGATGAGGATCACTGTTCATCATGAGACTGGGATCCACATTCAAGATTTCTTACTGCTAAACAGAGAACTCTCACTTAACAATGCATGTTTTTTTTTTAAAGGATTTCTAGTTTGGGATAAAAAAAATCCATTGGACATGATTGATAGTGTCCAAAACCCTGCATTGTTATAACCTCAAAGTCTGTCTGAGTTGATCCAGAACATTCCAAAGGCTTGTTATTGTCACATGGCTTCATACAAGAGACATTAACATCAGTCCATGAGCCTAAGCTGTCACCGTAATTTCACAGCATACATAAAAACATGAAGGGTTGGCACAGGTGTATTTAACTGTAAAACTCATCAGGCAGCAGCTCTGGTTCCTTCTGTGGTTTCATAATAAGTTACCTCGTATTCAACCACTGCTGGATTTTCAAGCACAGATTCGGCCCAGTTCTTGTAGAATGTTTTATCCGGAGCTGGTCCGTCTCTGTTCCAGGACAGAGCTGCAGCCTCTCTGGTTCGGCCTCCTTTAACCATGGAGAATGACTTCTCTGCTGCCTGAACATAAGAGCCTGGAACAGAGAAAAGTTTTACTGACAATTCAAGAACACTAAAGGGGTAAGAAGTACGTGTTAATGTAAATAACAGTTGATGATGGAAAAACTGGAATCAGAAAGAGGCCAAACCTTGATATTTCTGAGTCATGGTGTTCTCAGAACATCGAGATTTACGACCGACATGGGTGTAGAGGACTACAGTCCAAGTAAGCTCACGACCCAGACAGTCTGCAACCGTTTCCACGCTTTCACCTTTTTCAGCAAAACATAATGCAGATGAACCAAAATGAATCAAATGCGCGAGTGGTTTAAGAAATGTCTTCATTCAACATCCTTACGAAAGATTTGAAAGAATTGCCTTCAGCAGTGCTTGTAATTTAGCAAACATCTTCATGAAACGGCAATGATCTGGTTTGGAGCCTTCATTAAAGTTTTACTTCTTGGGTCATTGATTGGGTCGTTGTACCTGAACTTTGGAGCTCCTCTCGGCTGTACTGGTACAGTAAGTCATAACGTCCTCCCAGCACTCCTGAGCTGTAGTAGTGCGTCCCAAAGTGCTGGAATATCTCCCTGTACAGGGCATAGTTATACTGAAGTGGAAGAGCGTGGAGGAACTGGAGGAAAGGCTGAGCCAGGATCAGGTCCTCTGGGTCCTTCACTTTAAAGGTGGACACAGGGAGAACCTGGTGCACCCTCAGAAAATTTGAGTCCTAGAGAGGGAAGGACAAAAAAGTGCATAATTGTGTGACTGTGTGCGTCAGTCTGTGTGAGTTTATTGGCTGTTGATGGGACTTTGCCTCTAACATGCTGAAAGAGGACCTCTTTGAAAAATGGGGATAGTTAGTTAGATTCTCACTTCCATATGTAGGGTGATGTCTAAAATACCTTAAATTAAGCTTCTCACAAGTATGTCACTGAACAGTCCTCACCTTTTTTTTTGAAGCTTCATATGCATCTTTCTTGGAGCTGGAATAAAACAGAGAACGACCACGGAAGAGAAAAAAGGGTAGGGAAAGACCATGCTGATGTTGATGGGTTTCACTTGAAGATGTCTTCACATTGATGGGCTCAGTAATCAGAGGTTTGGGCTCTGTGCTGAAGTCCTCCACCACTGCTGCCTTTACAACCAAATGCACTTCTGTTAGTCAAGATCTGAAGCAAACACAATAAAAGTCTGTTTAATATGGCTGCATTTGTTTGCAACCAGATACAATAATAAGAATACCTTGATATTTAAGCTCTCAAAGTTGTGAGGGACTCTGTGATAAAGCAATGTGGTGGGTGGCCTCTTAATGATGCAAGACCCTCCTAAAAACATGTTGTCCAGCACAGCTCCCCTTGGTTCCTCAGCCAGAGCGTCAAAACTTTGAAAACAAAATGGAGAAAAGTCAAACTCAAGGCCAACACAATACAACAACTCCAAGGGAGAATTAGATTATTAAACAATGTTGTACTTGAATATGCACAGATGTGAAGAAGTAGACCATGGAGTCATTATTCAGCAGCAGTGAGTAAACATTTGGGTGCTGTTTCAGGCAGCTATGGTGCTATAAACAGGGGAGGAGAGAGTAGTTCCAACTCCGTTGGCTTTTGTCTTAAGAAGAAAATAACTTGTATCATGTTAGACACACTAAAGGGCATACAAAACACACCTAAATAATAAAGCTGGACAGCTCCATCCACCACCATCACAAAGAACAGTATAAGCCTTTTTCTAGTGAAACACTCAATATGTAACTTTTATTGGTGTTTCTATTACTTATGTTTGGCATTATTTCTTGCCAATCAAATTAAATGTTCAGTGGGAGTGTGTTGAGAAACACAAACTTGTCACCATCTCACCATGACTTAAAACTTCAAATCCTGAATTTCTGACTTTGTACCGTAATAACTGTTGCCTTTAAATTGAAGAATGCAATGACCGTCAGCACAGAAAGATGCTCTGGTTGCCTACTTTCAGCACTGCATAACTAAGTCACTGTTCTTCAGCTTAAAAAAAGACCAGCTAGCCTGTCTCAGTAGGCCACTGTTTGATAAATTGGCTGCGACTAAGGCCCGGTACACCCACAATATTTTTAAACCTACACCGATGTTGAAACTGGAGAGACCACACATGAGGAACAATAATTACACATTCATTACTTTTGCTTGAACAAACATGGCAGACAATGTCAGGAGGTATTTCTAAGGTAAATGCTCCAACATCTTTGGCAGTTGTGATGTCTGTCCACCTCCTCTTCTGATTAGTTTGTTGTATATGATTTGCAGCTTAAGCTTTACAGATGCTTGTGTTATTCCACAAATCATCAAGTTAGTTTTTTTGACATCAGACAACTTTCCTCCCAAGAAGATAAAATCACTCCTAACTTGGGTGACCTGACATATCCTCCTTTTTGGTGGTAAAATGATGTCTAAAGGTATTTTATAAAATTCCCAATAATGTCTGGATTCTGCTTTGCTTGTTCTACGGATGAAGCTGTTGCTGGCAACAGAAAAAGAAATGCCTGATTCAAACCACTGTAACTCTTTGAATATTGACTCTATCCAAATAACCTTATATCACTGGAGTTTTCCAGTGATATAAGGCACATCATGGTAAAGGCTGAGGGGGAGGGCTGGGAAGTGAGCTGACTGAGCCAGAGAGCAGAGAGAGGATTCACAGACAAACATGCTAGTCATTTAGCAGTGGTTTATTTTCTTTGTAAATAAATTAAAAATATTGTAAATAATGGCACAAGTATTATTCTTGAGTGTTTTCTTGACATTCTTTTTCCATATTTCCTCCTTGTTCATATTTTTGTGTCATTTTGTGTTTTTCAGCATAGTTCATGTTTTAGGAATTTCATGAATAGTTAATTAATACGATAATACAAGTAATGAATAATTATAATAAATAATACAAAATAAGTTGAGTATCGGTTTTGTCTTCTCAAGAGTTTTGTACATGTTCATTTATAATTGTTTTTAAAGAGGAGCCTGTTGAATATTCACATTTCTGCCTTTATTTTCTCGTAATTACACACTGTTTTAAGAATTTACAACTTCATGATGACAAACACTGGCTTGAATGTTTTTTTTTTATGTAAAAGACTGTGCAAAAACTCAAAGGGGATTTTCTAAAACACTTTTGACAAAAAATAATTAATATTTATAATTAATATTTATAATTAAGCAATGCACTGGACCACTGACGTTATTCCAATGTACCTACCAGTCAAGATGTTGAGCATGCATGAGTCATGACACAACACATGCTGCTGAGGGTCTTTTTGGGGGGTTTTCAAAATATGGCCACTCTAATAAATTGACTCTTAACATAGTGGAATGGTTATCTTGAGGACCACAAGTTAATCTACATTTTGCTGAAGGAGACAGCTATAAGTAAAGCTCAGAAGTGAAAGAGAAAGACAAAAACAGTCATTCCACTGGTAAAGATTTTGTTGTAAAGATGCTTTGTTGATAAAGGTCAGATCCTAAAACTAGTCCTTGTGCAGCAGCAACCCTCAAAATAAAGTTTCTGTTCAGAAGACAGATAGTTCCTGTGTTTTAAAAAGGTAAGGGTACGGAGCCCCTTAGGTGCCACAGAGGACAAAATATATAACTCGTGCGCACGAGATACTTATTCGTGCACACGATATATTAAAACGTGCGCACGACATAATAAAACGTGTGCTCGAAATACTTATTTGCGCCGCGTTTAGCTAAAGCGTCATACGACATACTAAAAGCGTCGCGACGAGATACTAAAGCGTGTGCACGATATAGTTATCGACCGCCGTTTAGCTAAAGCGATGCGCTCAATAAAGTTATTCATCGCGTTTTGACTTGTCCTAATTCTTGTCCGCTACGGCTTCCCGTAGAGAAGCCGGACGTTCACAAACACACACAATGGAGAGAAGAAGTGAGCCTGTTAACTTTCACTTCCACCTCGGACTGTCATATAATGACATTCTTGTTGCTCTTGTCATGAGAGATGGAATAATCTGAAGTAGAACTTTGCTGCTTATACTTAAACACAGCAGGCTCCGCCGGTGTACTGTATTAAATGAACTGGTGACCGTCCAGGCAGAAGTGAGGGGGCGTGTCTGAAGGACCCTTTTGTTTACTATCTGAACAGCTCCCGAATCCATTTTATACACAAAAATGAGCTCTTTACACCCATTTACTTAGTGGTGGAAGTGACTTCACAACATTGAGCGTGACGACGAAAGGTTTTGAAGGATTACAGACTTATTTGACAGCGTAAAAGCGTGGGTAATATATAGGTAAATATCTTAGATGCCTATCTTAGGTTTTTTACAATGTGGAGAAATTTCGCTTCATCTTGTGATCAAACTGATGGCATATGTGTCTGCATTAAGTGTAAGCACAAGAGTGCATTTCTGTAAGCATGCTGAATTTGAGGGATATATTCTACTGTAAAGTGTGTGGTTTTGTTGACCACAAAATGACTCGTCCTTGTAACCCATAGTAGAAAATTAATCCCTGTTAAGATCTTCATAATGCGATGGTCGAATGATACTTTGTAAACTGTGCAGCCTTTTAACAGTTCAACGATCACTGACTTTTGACATCAGATCGGGACACGTGGCGTTGTTGATGCTATTTGAATCAAATGTTGATCTCAATTTAATGTTTTAACTGTTAAACATTGTGTGTTGTCTTTAATTTGCTGTCCTGTTGAAAATATATGTAATTACCTTTTCTTACTGACATTGATAAACAGCAGATCAGTTGTGAATGTAATAGAGGAAATACAACTTTATTATAGTTTTGTGACCATGAAGGTTTTTGTGATATGTCAACATTTACAACTGCGGTCACGTCAGCCGTCTCTCGATTTCACGCGGTCAAGCCAGCAGCTCCAACTTTTCAAGTGCGCTCTTATTACAGACTGTATGGCAAGCGCACAAAAATAAGTGGAAAAGTCAGCACTAACTTACTTATAAAAGCGTGTGTTAAATTCCAGTTTACAAAATAAAAAGTGGTTGTGAAATACAGTAAGATTTTCTAAAAAATATGAGAACTACATTAAAATGTTATTTTCATATTTACAGAATGGAATACATTAAAATTTATTAAAACTATATTAAATGTGTCCAAATGCAATAAAAAAGAGGTGTGTGTCATAGCGCAGGCTTAAGTCTACTGTCCAACACTGATTTTGAACCAACAGATCACATGACCTGGGAATTATTGAGCTATAATGCCCATATTTACTTTAAGTAAGTTAGTGCTGACTTTTCCACTTATTTTTGTGCGCTTGCCATAAAGTCTGTAATAAGAGCGCACTTGAAAAGTTGGAGCAGCTGGCTTGACTGCGTGAAATCGAGAGACGGCTGACGTGACCGCAGTTGTATACGTTGACATATCACAAACCTTCATGGTCACAAAACTATAATAAAGTTGTATTTTCCCAGTCACATTCACAACTTATCTACTGTTTATCAATGTTAGTAAGAAAAAGGTAATTACATATATTTTCAACAGGACAGCAAATTAAAGACAACACACCAATGTGTAACAGTTAAAACATTTATTGAGATCAACATTTGATTCAACTAGCATCAACAACGCCACGTGCCCCGATCTGATGTCAAAAGTCAGTGATCGTTGAACTGTTAAAAGGCTGCACAGTTTACAAAGTATCATTCGACCATCACATTATGAAGATCTTAACGGGGATTAATGTTCTACTATGGGTTACAAGGACGAGTCATTTTGTGGTCAACAAAACCACACACTTTACAGTAGAATATATCCCTCAAATTCAGCATGCTTACAGAAATGCACTCTTGTGCTTACACTTAATGCAGACACATATGCCATCAGTTTGATCACAAGATGAAGCGAAAATTTCCTCCACATTGTAAAAAAACCTAAGATAGGCATCTAAGATATTTACCTATATATTACCTTACGTTTCTTTACGCTGTCAAATAAGTCTGTAATCCTTCAAAACCTTTCGTCGTCACGCTCAATGTTGTGAAGTCACTTCCACCACTAAGTAAATGGGTGTAAAGAGCTCATTTTTGTGTATACAATTGATTCGGGAGGTGTTCAGATAGTAAACAAAAGCGTCCTTCAGACACGCCCCCCTCACTTCTGCCTGGACGGTCACCAGTTCATTTAATACAGTACACGGGAGCCTGTTGTCTTTAGTATAAGCAGCAAAGTTCTACTTCAGATTATTCCATCTCTCATGACAAGAGCAACAAGAATGTCATTATAGCTTTTTTGGGTTTTTTCAAATATATGCAACGTTTTAATAAATTGACTCTAACATAGTGGAATGGTTATCTTGAGGACCACAAGTTGACCTACATTTTGCTGAAGGAGACAGCTATAAGTAAAGCTCAGAAGTGAAAGAGAAAGACAAAAACAGTCATTCCACTGGTAAAGATTTTGTTGTAAAGATGCTTTGTTGATAAAGGTCAGATCCTAAAACTAGTCCTTGTGCAGCAGCAACCCTCAAAATAAAGTTTCTGTTCAGAAGACAGATAGTTCCTGTGTTTTAAAAAGGTAAGGGAGCCATTTGCAGAGAGGAATGTATCGCAGATAAGACTGTGGTCCTGCTGATATTGAAACTTATCTTTTAAACACAGACGTGACCCTTAGCTCACCCGTTCCCCACCAGGTCAGCCCCTGGGGCCACTCTCTTCTCCACTGGACACACGATTGTGAAGTCCACACAGTCGCGCTCATCTGAGTTATCTCCACAGTCATTTTGTCTGTTACATGTCAGCGTTGAGTTTATGCAGCGACCTGCAGCAGAAAAGCAGACAGTACTTTTTCTACAGCTAGTTTGATGTTTGTTCTTTCTTTGGAGCGTGTGATGAAAAATACATTTGTTATGACGGATTGTACACACAAACTCACCATTATCACATTTAAAGTCACCTCTGCAGTCAAAAGAAGGTAATTTACACTCTGTGGAGGGGAAACATGGCCGCTCCTCACTCAGCTCCTCACTGCAGCCTGATCCACCAAACTGGGCCGGTCTTACAACAAACCGTGTCCGAAACTTAAACAAAGAAACAATCACATACCTGATGAGCTGTGATGACTTAAGTCTACATCTCTGAAACAATGTGAGCTGTCAGTGACTTCAGTCTGAGTGATCGATGTTCTAAGAGCTGGTGAGTGTTACCAGTGTTTAAACAAAGCTTCCAGACCGTTCCCTAGACCTTCAGTCTGTGGCAGTTGGTCAGTTCAGTGCCGTTTAGTGGGGCCAAACTTTACATCTTAATATTTTTTTAGCTGAATTGGGAAATTCAGTATACTCAGGTTGTTGAAGGTTAATTATTTGATGCAGAGGTTTAGGGATGAAGCTCATCATTTTACATAGTCATCATAATGCACTTCATGGCACAAATATGAAATATGGGAAGATTTATCATGCCCCAGCTTCTTTTGCACGCTGTTCTGGCATTCTGAACAAAAAAAAACAATGAAAACATCATTCTGCTGCTCATCTGAGATCTTAAACACACATTATCCAGCTACTTTTTTATTATTTTTTATGGTTTCCTGTCCTTCCTAGTAGTGTGCGTCTTGCCTTTCTGTCCCTAGGTGCTGGGTCTGCTAACACGACTGCTGTATTGAGCAGGAGATGGGGTGTGCTGTTGGAAGTTGTTGTGGAGAGCATAATAAAGGTTGGCTGTAGTCTACAGAAGTACCCACAACGGGGGCTTGCTTAATGCTGTTTTAGTGTTTGAACTACACTGGCATAAACAGCACTGTATACACTTACATTTTGTTTTAAAATGTATCAACAAATTTCTGAAATTTGAAGAGGAAGGAATTAAAAGCTGTAGACTTTTTGTCTAGTACATAAAAGTATTACATGCCATGGAAATGAAAAGGGCATTTAAAATTGAAAGAGCATTGTTAAAACAGTTGTAAACAAAACTAAGTTACTGTATGTCACAACTTAAAAAATACGTCCCTTATATCCATCCATCTACTGTAGGACTTTTTTCAACAACCCTTACCACCCTTTACCTAAAATATAAGAAACAAAAATGGTTGAAGCAGAAGCTCCTAAACCTTTTGGTTTACTATGGTGAAAAGGAAGAAGCAGAAGTATTAAAAAGTCTTAAATATTACCCCTGGAGACTAGGTTTAAAGTTTCAAGTTTGGAAATGACTTTGATTTGTGGTGCTCTTTGGTGTAATTGTGTAGATATCTTGCCTGTTTCTTGGCGCAGGGTGAGCAGTCGGACCACTGCCCAAACTCACTCAGCTGACAGTTGATCGGGCAGGCCTGCTCATTACAAGATCTCATGTCCCGTTTGTCACACAGCTGAATACAGCTGCTCCTCCAGAAATATTCATCATACTGATAATTCCTAACAAAATCAAATAGAAAAACTTTTTTATACAGACATTTTGTCTCAGGCATAGCAAATACAAATGAACACAGGAAATAGAAAGTTTTCCTTTGGAACAGTTGAGTTCTTTTCTAGTCATGTTGTATACCTGTATCTGTGCTGTGTCCCGTAGTTGCAGGTTCTGGAGCAGGCGGACCATGATCCCCAAGGGTATCGGTCACAGAAACAGGACAGTCCAGCTGTAATCCAGTTTAGGAGACTTAACAGCAGAACAAACCAGCTGGAATGAGCCATCAGGAAATTAAAGTGGTTTCTCCTTCTGTGAATAAACATTGATAAAAAAGGTCAGAAATTAAGGTATCATTTCACTTTTACATTTGATAAAGAAGAAAAAATCAGCAGCTCTACAGACACATTAAAAACAAGGAATAAAAAAAGCATAAAACCACCATAATTATATGAGGAAAATACCTTAAATCAAACAACATCCAATGAGACCAGGGGCTGTGTTCTCAAACTCTCCTGAGCTCCAAAGACTGAAATTAAAAATCTAAGATTGCCCTCAACTGGTCATCTTTGGATTCAATTATGTCTGACTTACCGAGTAAGCACTGTCAGCTGTAGGTAGATATTGTGTAGCTTGAAGCGATCTCTCTCTCTGTCTGTCTGTATCTGTCTGCTCGCTGTGTGCTGCAGGCAGAGCTGAATCAGATTGAGGGCGTGTGTCTGAGCTCTCTGCACCTCCTCCTCAGTTGATTTCCAGGGACTCTTGGTACAATATTTTCTAGTTGCATTGCCTAATCTTTGCTTAATTCTCAAAACAAAAATATGTTTTTTTTGTAATAATGACAGAAATAATGTAAAAACATTGCAGCACATAACATCCCCACCCCCCACCCCCCTTTTTCTCGTTGTTATGGGAAGTGAAGAGCTCTGGAGTTTCCCGGCTGTCCCCAGATGTTTTCTGTCGAAAGACCTGGCACTTTGAGACACTGAGAAGGAGGACATGTACTTTCTATTTCAACATTTTTGTTGGATGTTCAAGGTTTGCATAATCAAGCCCTTAACACAAAAAATAAAATGGAATGTGTTGCAAAAAGATCACAAGTTATGTGACTTATGAAGTAAAAAATATGCAAACAAATATATGCGACTGTTTACTGACGTTTAAATAGTGAGACACTCCATCTTATTCTGGTGTTTTGATGTGAAAAGGGATAGGATTGGTGTTTTTAAAGTCCTGCTGATGTATCAAAAACATATTAAAAGAACCATTGTCCCATGGCAGGGAAAGAAAATTTATTGATCATGAAAGTTGTGTTCAAGTAAATAATGTGGATGCATGTAATGAGAATCTCTTTGTGTAAACAGAGACATTTGTCTGGGTCATCGTTTCTTTACCTTAAGGTAACGGTTAAGAGGAGAACAGACACTCTAATTAGTCTGTTGCCAAAAAGCCCCCTTACCCTTTTCTTAAAGCTTCATAAACATCTTTCTTGTAACTGGGTTTGTTAGAGAATGTCTGAAGATAAAGGAAACAAGTAAATAGATGAAAACTAAAGACCTGGGCCCGTATTCACAAAACATCTAAAGGCCAAAAGTAGCTCCCAACTTGCTGATTTAGGAGAAACTCTCAAAAATTATGACCATGTCAGTCCTAAATTTAGGACTCCTAAGTTTCTCTCCTAAAAGTATTTCACAAAGCATTTTAGCACTAAAACCCGCTCCTAAACCTGTGAGAAGTTAGAAGTAGTGAAGAGGACTCCTAAGTCACTAAGACCAGTTCAGAAAGAATCTCAGCAGGGCTGCTGCTAGCAATCCACCTCATGATGGCGTGAACATTTTGGAAAGATACAATAACAATGAGCTACTGAAAAGGTATTGCCTAAGTCGGGAGGGTATAATGGTGGTAATAGAGTTAGTCAAAGATAAAAACACTTCACCAACAAATAGAAACAACCCAGTGTCTTGGGTGCAGAGCCTCCTCCTAATAATTGAAATACAAATATAAAAGTTCATGTAAATAAAATTTGTGATTACTCATTTAGCAAACTTAATTCATGTATAAAATTTCTGTTAATTACTGAACACAGGAAACAGATTCTCAGGTTTTGTTTGACAGTCACTGGTCTTACCTGTTGCAGTCGTTTGTCTTTTGAATTCTGCAAATCTGACCCTACCTGAGTCTGTAAAGAGAAACGTTTCTGTGTCATCAGTGGTTCTGGTCAAAAGTGGGATTAAAAGTGGGATTTACTGGTAAGCAAATTTGTTCCTGTGCTTCTTTTTTGATAGCGAGGTTATCCCAGATTTATATTTTCCTTTGATAATGTTCTTTCTTTCACTGATAAATTGGGCAAGGAGAAAAAGCTGCTCTTGTGTCCAGTTTGATTTGCACTCTCTTTTGCCTGATGTTTTCTCTGCCATGGTTATTCCAGAGTCCCAGTCATTAAGAGGCTGCATAGATGTACATCTGCTAATCGTTTAACCAGATAACAGTGGCTTAAAATTAGCAGAACACATACTTGACTAGTCAGTATATTACTCTTGGTTCAATGTGTAATCAGTAGCCTACAGTTTTTTTATTTAATGGTCTTTATTTAAGCATGCCAACATGACACCTTTCTCTAAATTGAGTGATTTCTATGTGGAAAAGACTGATTTCCTGTCAGCCAATCACTGTAGGCGTTGTAAGTCAGGTGGTTCCTGAAACATGCCATCACCCATAGCAACAGAGTTAGCTCCGCCCCTTTCTTTTAGCTTAAGAGCTCTCTGAATTCCTTAGTAACAGTTAGTCTCAGCAGCTTTGTGAATAGGTTTGAAGAGAAAACTCTTAGTTAGGAGCTTTTAGTGTCATTTAGGAGTCCTCATAGTGGTAAGATAAAATTCTTTGTGAATACGGGCCCTGATCTACTAAGATCTCAAATAATGATCACAAAATTGCCTGTGCAAACTATAAAATTGTGTGTGCCATAAGTGGCCGTGTTGCAGGCGATCTACTAAGACTACAACTGATGACAGGCACAAAAGTGATGCAGACTGTTACCTTTAAAGGAGGATTTTGCGTGTGCTACTGGCTGTCACCATGGAGGGTTTGGGAGGGAAGAGATGCCATCAATGTATGTTGTAAATTTAATGAAAATGCAAATTGTGTGCTGAGCTGGAGGGATTGAATCTGTTGGACTGATGTTTGTTGCAACATTTTCCCAAAGTTTCAAAAATACTGAATTAAAACTTCATCCAAAACACATCTGGGTAAAACACTGCAGGGTCTGATCATTTACCTTCAGGCTGTGGCAGCAAGAGCCGCTCACTGAAACAAGAGCTGTGATGCAGTCAAGAGTGATATAAGAGTGATTCTGGATATGAAGGGGATCTTTTTTTAATTTTTTTTTACAAAGATTAAATTACCTCCTCCAGTATGTATTAAGAGTGCAAAACAGAGAGGGTTTACTTTACACATGTGTCTGCATGAGTATGATGGCACACTGGATTGTCCCTCCTTGTGCAGTCAACCATGACAGACAGCCTCCAAATCTTTCTCTCATTCATCAAAAAAATCAGTCAGTCATGGAAAATGTTCAGTTAATTCTGTTTATGACATTGCAAACATATTGACACGCTCACAAGAGATTCTGTCTCTCTGTCATCAGCCCTCTGTGCCAGTTTGCACCTGCCTTTCATCCATGCTAAATATAGACGCAAAAACACTGCACACAATCAATTCGGGCTTGATAAATCACATTGTCGGTGCTAAATGGTTACATCTGCATCTCCTCCTCCCAGTGTTTTGGATGTTCTGATCTGCATGTTTTCTGCATATTTATGAAGGCAAACACACTGAATTGATTGTGTGTGCTATTTTGCTCATTTGACAGACAATCCTCGGTGCATCTCAGTAGATCAGCTTTATTTGCGCTATCCAGTTTGCAGGTTTTTTTTTTTACATGCAAATCTTTAGAGGATCGGGCTCTTTGTCTTAAAGAGGCATGATAATCTGTTGCACTTAAATAATATAGGTGGTTCTTAGGAAAAACCTTTAATGACATTCTTTTACTTTTTCTACTCTTGATGTGATAACTGGGACTATTTTTCGGAGGTCATACAAAGTTTATATGTGGCATTCGCAATTAAGAACAAAATGGAGGTATTGCCTCATTTTTGTATCAAATTTTATTCACATTATAAAATGTCCGTCTGTACAAAGGTTCAGCTGTGGATTCTCTGCACTGCAGGACACACAAACAACACAAACATGGCTCACTCAGAGATAACATGCCCAAGCAGGTATTAAAGCAAATCAGACAACACTAATTCACATTTAAGAAAGCAAAACATTCACAAATATAGAATTACTTCAATCATATTGCACATACATTCAATGGAGAAATGGCTTTACAGGAAAAAAAACATCTTTTATGTTTTCATTTGCAAATTTTTTTTCATGATGTTGAATATAAGCTCTTTCTTATCATTGCTCACTGATTAAAACAAAATATTTTTAGCAATTCTAGTTTCTTTCTCTTTCAATATTCTTTACAGGACATAAAGAATGGAAAGAAAATAAGATAATTGGCTTTTCTCTAGCAATGGATTTGTCACTTACACTGTGATGTTATTTTAAATATGTTTCTTAGTTACAGTTCTATCGTCAGAAAAGTAAGGATTCGTCATGACATAACTGAAAACAAACTGAGGAGTTTTAATTCATGACCCAGTAAAGGGATGCAGAAATGTCTTCCTCTTTATCCATGTTACTACAGGTAAGAGTAGACATAAACAAAAAAACCTGCTTGAATGTTGAAAAAATGTAAGCTTAGCGCAGAGCTTTGAGACAGCTTTGTCTTACATGGCAGTTTTTTTTTTTACTTTCTATGCAGAATAACTTTAAGATAATTAAATTATATAGCTGTAAGTGCTGTTAATTGCTAGTAACGTTGACCCTTGGTACCCAACCTGAGGTCCAGGGCCCCCCAGGGTTTCAGAGGGTCTAAGGGTTGCAAGGCTCTGTCAGCTTTGGGGCTTTAAAACTTCGTATTATATGTTCTCTAAAACAGTGCCAACAAACTAAGAGCATACTCTCTTTAAAGTTTTTGCTCAAGAATGAGAGAGTAAGCCAATTGCCTTAATAATCTATTGAATAATTCAAAATTGGTGTTTGTTTATTTAGCACAGTAAGAACACATGTCTTTTTAATGAAGGCCCCCCTTAGTGGTACCACTCTGACTCTGGGTGTCAAAGGTTGGGAACCACCGGTATAGAGAGCTGACCACATCGGTAAGCACAGTGAAGTGTACACTGAATACATTAGGATGGTTTTGAACTGAAATATACCACATTATAAACATGGATACACAACCAAAGAACAACAAGGCAGCGTTAAGCTAGAGATGCCAGTGCATAGCCTGGATATTTACATTTTCATACTCTTTACATTGTATGGCACAGAAAACTGAGACAAGATGGGAAGGAAGAGAAATGAAAGTGCAAAGATGCCTCAAATCCAGACACAGATACTTTAGGCTTACAATTTCCGATATGATATGAAAATGCTGCAACCAATAAAAGAATACACAGTAATTGGATAAGATTAATATTTCCCTTTTTATATAGGTGACATCAAAAATGTACTCATTTGAATGTCTTTTTCTTTGAGTCTTTGAATAAACTGTGATGACAGTCAGACCGTCAGCCGGACACCATACAGCAGAGTCCGGGGAATCGTCTCTTCCTCTGTCGAGTCGGTGGACGTGGAGTCAGATTCAACAAGCTGCTGTCATCTGGAGAAACAAAAGTCATAATTAAGCTGTACCCCATTATCGCACACTGTGTTATGAAAACATGATAATAATCATTTTTTAATTAACTCAGGAACCAGAAAAGGCCATATTGTTAAGCAGTTACTTTTCTTATTTAGTCTACGACACTATGGATGGAAAGAAGATTATCAAAACTTAAAAAAAAAATTCAAAGACTTTGCTGCAAAGCAAATAATTCATAACAACTATAAACTGTACATACCTTGGTTTTTCAGTGGTTGTGGCATTGTGTCCCTGAGTTTGGTGAGTAGGTTTCTCATCTCTCGCATGTCTCTGTAGATGCAGAAAGATATATATAATTCTTTATCGGTAACATTTTTAAAAAATCTATAGACAGTTATTTACTGTAAAAGAGAATGATGATTTAGACAACAGAGTAGAGATAAGTTCATGCAATTAAAAAAAATAACCAACTAGATGAAGCTTAGTAAAAATTCAAGAAGAAAGACCTTTTCATTCAGTCACCTTATGAAAACATCACCCTGCCTTACCTGAACAGGTTATTCAAATCATCAGCTCATATGGGCTTACATTAGCTTACCCTTGTGTAGCATACTAAAAACACACCCTTTTATCCTGTTATGGCTGTTAAAAGCAACTAACTTTAACTTCTGTAAAAAACGAATAGATAAATATTTAAAAAATGATTTCTCAAATCTCTCCATCAAGCTCAGTCCTATTTTGAAATGGATTTTAACGCTTTAAATACCAGTTCCAAAGGTGATATTGTTGATTTAGTGAAAAAACAAACAAAATGACAGATTTTTAATAATAGAAAAAAATATATCAGAGGTTCGAGGTTTTTTTTTTCATACTCACACTCTTGCATATGTCAAAGATTAGTAGAAACATCGGCTCTGATGCATTATTTTTCTTTGCAGCATCAGATTTTATTTTTACATCCTTTGGTCCTGTTGTGGCTGTTAACAGGCACTAACTTTGGCTGCTGTGAAAACATATCAGATAAATATTTTCTTCAAACATTTTTGCTGATTCATCTGCATCAAACTCAGTCCTGATCAAAAATACTGTTTTTTTTAAGTTACATATTGAACCCTTTAAATGCCAATTCTATAGGTGATATCACTGATTTGGTGCAAAATACAACACACTAAATGACCAGTTTTCAATATAAAAATGAACAGGGCCTGGAAATTTTTTTCATGCTATCACACTCTTAGATATGTCAAAGATTTGTAAAAACATTGGCTTTAATGTGTGTTATTGTTTATGATGTTCACTCACCACTGACTTCCAATATAACCAACATTTTTTCCACCAGATAAATGACATCACCCATGAAACTGGAATTTAAAGGGTTAAAATCCTTTTTATTTTATCCAATATTTTAATCAGGGCTGACTCTGATAAAGAGATTTGACCAAAAAAACAGATGAACTTGTCCTCAGTGTATTTTTGACCTTTAAAAGCTTTGAAATCACATTTTCAAAATGTATGTTTGATTTAGGTTCCCTGCCAAAAATTAATTCATTCTCTTTAATAGGGTAATATTTGTGAGTTATTTGACCATAACTTTCACCCTGACATAGAGACCACATAGAGAACTGACCAGAATCTGACACCACCCGTCTGGCTGATCATCCTGATGCTATCATATTTTTACATTGTGCCTTTGAATAAACAATTTTTCACTCAAATTTGGTCTCTCCTGGTTGAAATGTTGTTGTGCGTACCTTTCTATATTCTCTATATCTGTTCCCACCAGCCACTGCTCCTGCAGGAAGTCGACAGGTGAGGATGAGCGGTCCTCTAGGATGGGGACGTCGGAGCTTTCATCCACCCTGTAGTCTAACTTTGGTTCAGACTCTGTTCCTTCAGAGAGACAGAACACAGAGGGATGTTCAGCAAGAAAAATCCAACACATCTATGCTCTAGTTTTTTTAACCTCACAGGAAAAATGAAACATGTGGACATTTCTAATTTAAATTGACTGTTTGACCTTGACTATTTATCATTACTGTTTATTTACAGCACTTTACTGGCTGAATGCACTTTATGCAATTTTCTCTGATTCTTAGCCTTTTGCATTTTGTGGTTCAAGTGCCTTCCTTTTCACGTGTGCTCAGGATTTTCCTGATTTTCCTCATGCCTGTATGTTTTATGTTTTATCATGTAGCCTACTGCTGTGCTGATGCCTGCTGCAAAACAAATTTCCCACAAGATAATAATAAAGTGAATTTAAAGTTGAGTTGAGTATCTGTAAAGCTGCTTGTGCATTTGTGAAAATAGAGACACAAATGTAGTAAAATATTATTCAATAAAAGCTCTATTACTACCATCAGAAAAGTAGCTGAATGTGGCCTAAATGATGAGTTTAGCTCACAACTAAATGCATTTGTGTCTGAATTGAGTGTTGATATAGTCACTTTTTGGATAGCTATACAGAAGGGATGGGAATTGATAAGATTTTATCAATACCAATGCTGTTAACGATCCTGCTAATCAATCCAATTCTTTGATGATTCACTTATAGATTCCTGCTGATTTTTCATGTGGGCAAATGTTGGTCTGATTTTCAGTGGCAACAATGTCAAACACATAACAGCATAGATACTGCTTCTGCAAGTTGCTGGTGTTCCCACTGACTTAAGGATGTGTAGTACGTGCAATGAAAATTAAGCTACAATTCTGATGCTTCTGAACCCTGTCAGTGGAAGGAATTGATAAGGGAATTGATAAGCAAAAAGATTAATGAAATCGATTCTTTGATGGAGCTGTTAACGATTCTCAACCGGAATTGGTTTTTCGATTCCCATCCCTACTATACAGTGTATATATTTGTCCCTCATAGTACCTTTCACACTGGAAAAATGTAGCTCTCTGGCAATGAGGATAATGTTAGTGTGGCCCTCTCAGATAACCAAAGTTGTCCATCCCTGCTCTGTTCTGGATTTCTCTGAACTTTAAAACAAGAATTTCAGATATTGATGCTTTGCTTCAATAGATTTTAACATGGAACTCGAAGTGGTGCCACACTAGGTTGAATTTATCTCACTATCCAATAAGATACATAGTTGTGATTATTTTATAAACATCTTACTTTCATGGAATGAATAAGTTCTATCAAAACTGATCTTTTATCATAAAACTAAAACTGCACAGCAGCAGTCTGTCTAACTACAGATTCTTCATGGCAAAGTTTATTTATTTCTATAAGTCCATTCAAAAAGTTAAACTTTCATAGATTATTGATTCAAGGCTCGCAATTTAAATGACTTCTAGTATTTGTTTATTTTTAGTTAATTTGGGCTTCCAGCTCATAAAACCCATGTAAACAGGATTTCAAAAAATCAGAGCACTGTGAAGAAATCACTGTTTACTTCTCAGTTTTTGCAGAAAAAAAAATTGGATCACATCAAATCAATCAAACTATGGTACTTTCAAAACAATATGTCAATCTTCAATACTTGGTTGGGAATCCCTTTGCCTTAATCACTGCCTCGATACACTGTGGCACTGAGGCAACCAGCCTGTGGCATTGAGGCAACCAGCCCGTGGCATTGAGGCAACCAGCCCGTGGCATTGAGGCAACCAGCCTGTTGCATCGAGGCAACCAGCCTGCGGCAAACAGGCAATCAGCCTGTTGCATCGAGGCAATCAGCCTGTGGCATTGAGGCAATCAACCTGTGGCACCGAGGCAATCAGCCTGTGGCACTGAGGCAATCAGCCTGTGGCATTGAGGCAATCAGCCTGTGGCATTGAGGTCACCAGCCTGTGGCACTGAGGCAATCAGCCTGTGGCATTGAGGCAACCAGCCTGTGGCATTGAGGCAATCAGCCTGTGGCATTGCCTCGGAGTAATGAAAGCCCAGATTTTGTGATGCTTGCTGTCAGCTCTTCTTTGTTCTTGGGTCTGGTGCCCCTCATTGTCCTCTTGACAATACCCAATAGATTCTCAAAGGGGTTTAGGTCTGGCGAGTTGGCTGGCCAGTCAAGCACTGAGATGGCATGGGCATCAGACAGGATTTTGGTGCTTCTGGCGGTATGGGCAGGGGCCAGGTCCTGCTGGAAGATGAAATCTGCATCTCCATACAGATCCTCAGCAGAAGGAATCATGAAATCCTATAAAACATTCTGGTGGACTGTTGCGGTGACCTTGGATTTAAGAAAGCAGAGTTTACCAACACCTGCACCGGACATTGCACCCCAAATCCTCAGTCCTCGGTGCACAGCCATGTCTCTCTCTCTCTTCTCTTTACAGCTAGTATGAATGTGTGTGGGAGCAGGTGTGTGTGTGTGTATGTCTGCGAGTGTGTGTCTGGATATGTCTCTGTATTGGGGGGGGTTCTGTTCCTATGTTTTTTTTTAGCGTCTGTGAGGCACTTTGTGTTGCTTCTTAGTATGAAAAGTGCCTTATAAATAAAGTTTGATTTGATTTGATTTGAAATCATGACTGACTGTGGATATTTCACACTGGATCTCAAGCAGCTTGAGTTCTGTTCCTCGCCCATCTTCCTCCAAACCCCTGGACCTTGATTCCTGAGTGAGAGGCACACTTAACTTTCATCTGAAAAGAGGACCTTGGACCACTGGCCAACAATCCAGTCCTTCTCCTCCTTGGCCCAGTTGAGACTTTTCCTACGTTGGCTCAGGTTCAGAGGTGGCTTGACTCGAGGAACCGTCCATCTCCAGGATGTTTCTGAATGTGGTGGTTTTTGAAGCTGCGACTCTCGCTTCATTACACTCCTTCTGGATCTGTCAGATTCTTGAATCGTCTTTGTTTGATAATCTGCTGAAGCCCATCTCTTTTGCTGGTCCATCTTCTCATGCCATGTTTTGCCCTCCATCAGACTTTCTATTGATGTGCTTGGACACAGCACTCTGTGAACAGCAGCCTCCTTAGCTATGAACTTTTGAGCCTTACCCATCCCATGGAGGATATCAATGAGGGTCTTCTGGCCTGTTGTCAAGTCTGCAGTCTTCCCCATATTGAACCGAACTGAGACAATTTAATGACACCTGGGGAAACGCGTGCAGGTACTTTGAGTTTAGTACATGATCAGTGTGTGACACTCAGTTTAAAACATTCATGCCCTGCAAAAGTTGAACTGATTTTTTCACAGTATTCTAATTTTTTGAAATCCTGTTGTCATGGGTTTTATGAGCCTTTTGGTTTTTCCTTGTATGTTGACTGGCTCAGTGTTGTAACATGTCCGTGTGACTGTACGTTTTCTGTGCAGCTGCAGCACCCCCAGCAGGCACATGGACTTGAGCATCTCTGTTATAAACATCTCCAGACAGCACTGCAGCTGGATGAAGAGCCGGCAGATCTCAGGGTGGATCTCTCCGTCCTCTGGACTGCAGCACAGAGAGGAGGAAGAGGAGAAAAAAGATGAAGATGAATAAAAACAGACGCAAATGAAACTTTTCAGGTATCAAAATAAATAAAATAAAATAAAAGTTGTTTTTCTTAGTATTGAGTTGTTTCTATTGTTGAAGAGATGCTTTGCCCTAAAACTCTCCTCCTCTCATACAAGTTTTTTTTATTTTTTATAATATGACCCTGAATAAAATTATATTTACAGGACAATAATATTAGAAATAATTATCCTATTAAGATCCTATATTGCAGTCAGCATGCAATATAGGACATTTTCAAATTCATATATGTGTGAAAATCTGTCAATAATCCAAGGAGGATGGGTGAACTTTTTTGTTTCACCTTAATAATTCCCCATAATGGTTATCCTATTATCCCACAAAGGCATTTTTCAACTTCTGTAAGTCGTATTAACAAGGCTCTAATTTCTAAACGCACTACTTACCAATGAATACCTAAAACAGGCTGCTGAAAGACTGTAAGTTATGGTTTTAAGGCATTTGAGACATCAACACTGGTAGTCAATTTTATACTGAATGTCAGTACTGATTTCAGTGTATTTCATAAGCAACCAAACCTACGTTTTACTGTGTTTGTGAATGTTTGAGCTTCTCATCAGGGTACAAGAGACTAAAAGCTACATGAGCAAAATAAAAGACGATTTATGTGTAATCATATTTTTCCATGGTAAAGGCCTCAGTACGTCCATTCTTACCCTGACACAGAGACCACAGCGAGGTGCTGGTGTGCAGCTCTGGCCATGGAGCATCCTTTGGTTCGTGTGTGGTGCATCTGAGCTCGCAGAGACGGACAGTCTGCAGAAATCTCCCCGACAGATATGACCTGCTCCCTGTACAGAGCCACCAGGTTGTTGAGTTCTTGCACGGTCTGGAGCAGAGACAAGCAAGAACAAAAACAAATGAGTTAAAAAAAAGATAAAGTGTACAATATTACTGGCATAATATCAGAACTGAAGAGCAAGAGTTGTACAGGTATTGGTTGATACAAAGGTTCTTCTCATATTTAAAATGGTAAAGAGGATTTTTAATTGCTAAGAATAAGAGCCAAGGGGAAGAAATTTGTGACACTTACTGCACATGTTCTTTTCCTCAAGATAATCCTCACAAATCAACCCTAATTATTGTAAACACAAGTAGTGGAAGTAAACATTCCCTTTGTCTTTATAGAAACTGCACCATGGTTAACTACACTACACTCTTTCTGCTACATGAAGACACTCCTGTTAAGATGTTTGTGCTCATCTCTGTGTCAAAAATCTTGACACAAAACATCAAACACTGTAGCCCTTGTGGGCCACTTGCTTTTCTTAGGAAGACTTAAAAAAGCTCCAAAATCCACAACTGAGGAAAAACATCCTGGACATCAGGATGACCTCAAACGAGAAATGCTATCTGCATCATCACTGCACCACTCTTAATCTGCAGATGGCTGTTCACATCAGCAGCATGGATGAATAATAATGAAGCTTCACTCCATGGGCTAAAGGATCCAGTTGGTCCAGTTTTAAAAAAGTCTAATGGTTCAGCTGATCTGTTTGATCTTCTTGCTTTCTCATTTCTTAAACTTTAAAATTTAAAGTCTGAACTAAATGTGTTTGTGCTTCTTAAAGCATTTATCAGTATGAGTTATTAATACCAAGTAGAATTATCTTCATGGTCTTCATAAACATTATAATTATCAGTAATATAAAATAATAGTAGTTGTTATTATAATTATTATTATTTATTATGAGTGGTATCAATTTCTTTATTATTATTTTATCTCCAGTTTTAAGAATTTTCCGCCTCACCTCCAGTGTTTCTTCACTGCCTCACTTCCTCTTTGTTGTAGGTCCTTGTCCTTAGTTTGTTGGGTAGTTTTGGTTGTTTGTTGATTTAATCTGTTTTCTTTAGTTAACATTTGACCTTATATGGGTTTCCTCATTTTTATCTATTATTTTGTGCTGTACATTATTAAACATAAAGTGCAGTACAAATAAAGTCTGACTGATATTCCCGTATCTGCGACGATGTGTTCATGTGCCTTTCAGTCATATGAAGCCTTGTGTAAGAATTTCTTTTCACAAACTCGTGGCAGAAAACTGCTTCTGGCTAAATCCTCTCACACTCACACTGGTCATTCTGTGCCATGCTGAAGTGGGACCCCCTCAAAAGTCCAGATTATTTGTGCAGACTGCTGTTCACTTCCCTGTTAATCAGTCGAGAAGCAGCTTAGTTGTTAATTTACTTAATTTAATTTTAACCAGGCTATAGAGGTGTTACTTGGCCATTGAAAATGTTTTTTTTCCACACACAATCATCTGGGTGTCACTACAGGACTACTACAGGATCTGTCACCTCTAACGGGCCAGGTTTTCAGCCCCAAAGTAACCTTGCAATGCAGATGGATCTGCCTGATTCTGTTATCAGGCACATCCATCGTACCAAACTACATCTACAAGAACGGTGAGCAGCCCAATGCGTGACGGCCCAATCAGAGTCTTTTAGGGCAGCAAGAGGTTGAGCTACGGCAGGAAGTGACTGCTCGTACAGAGATTAGCAGATGCTATCCTTATTAAATAAAAAAACAAATATCAGCACTACAAACTTCTCTACAGTAAGGATATTTACACTCCATTTCTGACATGTTTTGATGAGTTCGTCATATAAGTTGGCTCACACATTATCTGATTGACCACTCATAAATGTTGATGGATGGAATGACTGTCCAATCACCTGCTGGATTTACTTGTGAGAGGTTCTGCCCTCCTTAAACTCTTCCTACAGGCTCTTTCCTGATGGACTGGTGAGATACAATGAGAAGTCCAAAATTGGATACATGTTTTGAAAAGCAAACAAATTATTCTGTTTTTATGGTATAAATCAAGATAAAATGGGCTAACACATACACTCTTGTGCAAAGGACTTTAAGCCCTTTGTGTGTTATTGCTTTGGAGAATGTGTGTAAACCAAATTTGGCCAACCAGACACACATTCACTCTGCTCTGAGAACATAAACGAAGCAAGGACAATAATAACTCAAACAAAAACCTGGAGAACCCACACAACAGAGATGACTCAGATTCAAGAAGCAAGAAATACAACACAGAATAACAGATAACACTAGATTAAATAATTACTGGAAAATGTAGAAATGTTTTTTATTCATCCCGATTTTCTTTTTATTGAGACTTACTTCGGATTGTTTGACATATTGAGCATGTTTCACAGGGTCAGGGGTGTTTGTATAAAACGTGAAATATTAAGAAATAAAAAAGTCATCTCGTGTAAGATCGTGATCTCATCATAGTCCAAATGAAACATTGAAGAAAAGAGATATCTGAATGGTTCATGTTTGCTGCACAGCTCTGGTGCAGGACAGACCTGGTCTTCATAGCTAAAGAATGAATGTATCAGTAATAGGATGCACTGGAATGACTTTGACAACAGCTGCATGTCAGAGACGGCGACCATCGCGCCTTTCTCCTTGCACAAAACCGTGCACTGCGTCTTTGGCGCTGCACCTGCACAGCTGACAAACAGGAGGCTGTCCTTTGCTGCAGAGCGGCCAACAGACCGCACAGGAAAAACAGGAATACTCCTCCATTAGTGTCGATACTCACCATCCTGCTGCCGTCCACCACCCCCTCCGTGCTCTCCCTGCGCTCCGGCCCCGTCTGCGCCACTTTACTGACGGGGAAGACGATCCCTGCAGACCTCGGGCGCTTTTTCCGCACGTACGGTGCGGAACTCATGCATGCAAACCCAACAGCTGAGCCAAACAAGGACGAGGACGGGCAAAGACTCCTGGTCTTTCACCAAACACAGACGCAGGCGCAGCTGAACCGTTGTCTAAGCAGCAGAGGGTCTTTCTTTCCAGATCAGGGGCGTGTTTTGGTCCGGCAGAGCCCCGGTGTCTCCCAGTACATCCCAGCTTCGGTTGGAGTCACCTTCAGCTCCTCCTGAAGGCCAGAGGAGAGGGAGGCTTCTCACGTGTGGGGAGGATTCAGCGAGAGCCAACAGAAGAAGAAATCGTCACCCACAGACAGATCATTAACTGTTTAGGAGCAGCACTGCTCAAGAAACCCACCTGAACAGCTCAGTTCACTGACACCTGAGAGAGGAGAGACAGCACTTTAAACAGAAACGATTATTATTATTATTATTAATAAACATGTTCACTGACACCTGAGAGAGGAGAGACAGCACTTTAAACAGAAACGATTATTATTATTATTAATAAACATGTTCACTGACACCTGAGAGAGGAGAGACATCACTTTAAACAGAAACGATTATTATTATTATTATTAATAAACATGTTCACTGACACCTGAGAGAGGAGAGACAGCACTTTAAACAGAAACGATTATTATTATTATTAATAAACATGTTCACTGACACCTGAGAGAGGAGAGACAGCACTTTAAACAGAAACGATTATTATTATTATTAATAAACATGTTCACTGACACCTGAGAGAGGAGAGACAGCACTTTAAACAGAAACGATTATTATTATTATTAATAAACATGTTCACAGACACCTGAGAGAGGAGAGACAGTACTTTAAACAGAAACGATTATTATTAATAAACATGTTCACAGACACCTGAGAGAGGAGAGACAGCACTTTAAACAGAAACGATTATTATTAATAAACATGTTCACAGACACCTGAGAGAGGAGAGACAGCACTTTAAACAGAAACGATTATTATTATTATTAATAAACATGTTCACAGACACCGGAGAGAGGAGAGACAGCACTTTAAACAGAAACGATTATTATTATTATTAATAAACATGTTCACTGACACCTGAGAGAGGAGAGACAGCACTTTAAACAGAAACGATTATTATTATTATTAATAAACATGTTCACTGACACCTGAGAGAGGAGAGACAGCACTTTAAACAGAAACGATTATTATTATTATTAATAAACATGTTCACAGACACCTGAGAGAGGAGAGACAGTACTTTAAACAGAAACGATTATTATTAATAAACATGTTCACAGACACCTGAGAGAGGAGAGACAGCACTTTAAACAGAAACGATTATTATTAATAAACATGTTCACAGACACCTGAGAGAGGAGAGACAGCACTTTAAACAGAAACGATTATTATTATTATTAATAAACATGTTCACAGACACCGGAGAGAGGAGAGACAGCACTTTAAACAGAAACGATTATTATTATTAAACATTCACTCAGGACAGATGCTGACTGTCTGTAGTGGTGTTTGACTCAGGGATGTTCAGTAGCGTCAGCTTTCCTGTCCTCTTGATGTCCAGAACAAACATCCAGTCACAGTGTTAAAACAGCACTAAGCTTCTAACAGGGCCTGTGTGGTCTAAACAAGACACTGATTATATCAAAAAGAGATCAACGCATTATTAATTAGGGGAGACTGGGGACAGTTGCAACAAGGGACAGTTGCAACAAGTATTATTTCTCCAATCAGAAACATGCTAGAGTGATGACACTCACACGGCACATACTCAGTTAGACCCTCTACCCACCAAGAAGAGAGAGGCCATATTGAGCATCTGGTCCTGCTTCTATCAAATAAAGTTGTTTTGGAGGTATGAAAGTAGCTTTTTTCATGAGCTGTTTTTTTTGTCATACTGTCCTGACCTTTTGTATGAATGAATCCAAACCTATCTAGTTTGAATCACTGTTTGTTGACTGTTAAATGACATGGTGAGCATGTGTCAATGTCAATGTGGCTAGCTAGCACATGGTGTTTTGTCATGACTGGTACCATGGGGACAGTTGCAACTGTTGCAACTGTCCCCATGGTATTAGGTTAGTCATATTAGAAGAGACCACACAACCATATTTTTTAAGATTTTTAGTTCAAAATAGGAAAAATTAATATAATTTATTGCTCATGAACAGGCAATCATATGGAGAAACTAACGCTAATGATAAACAGAATAATTTCCCAAATAACTTGTAAAGCAAAAATGAGCAATTAGTTATTGTTGTATGTTGTATGTGTCATATAAACTTGTCATATAGTGAGTGAACTAAAACTGGATTCAATGATATCTCTTAATGAATTTAAGAGCATCATTAAGAGTGTGGTGACAGAGGCATGTGGTTGTTTTTCTTGAAAGCCAAATGTGTACTTGATTATTTATTTTTACCTGTTGTTTATGTTGTGTCATTTTCTATGTACTGTGACTCTGTACGGCTGCTATTTTGGCCAGGTCTCTCTTGTAAAAGAGATTTTTTAATCTCAATGGGACTTCCTGGTTAAATAAAGGTAAAAAAAAAAAAAAAAAAGAATAATCTAAATAGAGAAATTGTATTCTGTTTATTTTCAGTATGCCAAGAGTGAGGAAGAGAGTCACTAACAGAGGGGTTCCCCTCAGTATTTTGGAACAAGTCTCAGATATTACAGATGAGGGCAAATCAGTGAGGGCAGTGGCCAAGGCCTTTGACATATGCCACACCACATTGTTCAGGTTCCACAAGAAAAAAAAGAATCTTGCAAGCACGGCATCAAAAAATAAGCCGCTTGCAGGGTACTGTACAGAAAAGAAAATTGAATTTGAGCCCACTCTGGGTCATAACATTAGTATTTGTCCTATTTAGACAAAACACTGAGGATAATTAGTGAAATTTTAATGTTTTTTGTATATGTTGCAACCGTCCCTGATCTGTGCTGCAACTGTCCCCAGGTCTGGGGTCAGTTGCAACGTCTGAATTCCTCTATTCAATTAAATATTGTGATTAATATGTTATATGTAGCCATCTTGAAATGGCATGGGCATTTAGCAGACAGATGTAGGTTTAATATGTAAAGATTTGGTGAGACTAGTCCAAATATTCTCTGAGTAACTGAGAGTAATGTAAAAAGTGTTGCAACTGTCCCCAGTCTCCCCTACTAACTTAAACATCTTGTCAAAGAATGGCCTGTGCCTTCATCCAAGTTTCCAACGGCTTTGGAAGCAAATATGGACCACAATCCAAATGAAAATGGATTTACAGAGATGCTTTTTCATTTTCAGATTAAAGCTGCAATTTTTGACTCATGATAAATAAAAAAATCCACCGAACTGCATTTTCATTTCCTTCTTCAAGACCGCTCATTCTGTGACTTGATTTAAATGAAAAGAAAAGGAAGTACAAGATTTAATTTTCAAAAGATACCCCAGGAATTAGTTATCAAAATTCTATTTTAAACATTGAATTGTAAAATTAAAATGCATCAGCTGAAATGCCTTTTTTCATTTTAAGGTTAGGGTTGCATTATTTGACGTATAAATAAAATGTATTAATCATCCAAACTCTATTTCCATTTTCTTCAGTTTATGATTCAACCAATACGAAAACAAAGAAGACATTGCTTTTTTGTTCTCATGCCCACCCGACAAAGAAATGGTCCACAATTCAAATGAATTGGGAGAGTGACGTCATGATCGCTCTTCCTCTTCTGATCATGCTGCACTGCATTTTGGTAACTATTAAAAATTAAATCGTAAGCATGTCTTTCTTTTTTTATTAAGTGAAAGAATAAAAAGTCTCGATGAAAATGCAGTTTGTCTTTCTTTTTATTCATTTTACTAATGAGTAAAAAAATCGAATTTACTCTAAAAATGAGAAAGCAGTTCTGTTAAACCATTTTAGTTTAGATTATGGTCCATATTTGCCTCCATACTATGGAACTACAACAAGACAGCAAAATAGTCAAAATGCTCTTTACAGCTCGACACACAGCTTGGTTGACTGACATCACTGACACTATACTCGCACATTAAGCGGCCTTAATGCTCTCCTGGTCTCTGCTCTTCTTATTAAATTACAGGTTAAGTTCGGTTCCTGCAGGTTTCACATTGTTTATAGAATGAAGTAGAACAATATACTCACCCAGAAGACTTTCCTGATCCAAACAGTGCTTCAGGAGATATTTAGATCCAAAATCGAGCAGCGGACATCCGTATAATAGTAGAACATAGGGCATACAGCGCCGCTCCTAAAACTGCATTAATCGTCCAAAAACTCATTAGTTTCACCAATATTCCATTATGGTCCGTTCGGGCTACTTCTCCATTACAGTCTGTGTCACTCCAGACATGTTTTTGTAACTGTGCCAACCTCTGAGCTGAAGAAGAAGAACACTTGCCTCCGCACATGCGCAGTACTCTCTGGAGCGCTGCCTCCGCGTCCTCCTTTCAATGAGCTCCTCATCTGTAAACTCTGGCTCAAAACTGTAAGGACACCCATTATATTCAAAGTTCTCCTCCACAACATCTTCATCAGATAGATATTCGTCCATTTTGCACAAAACTGGAAGAAGAAAGTTGTTGTGTAGCCGGCGGTCACTGCTGAAACAAAGAGCCGTACTGCGCAGGCGCTTGTACAGTCACACAAAATGTCTGGAGTGACACAGACTGTTATGGAGGAGTAGCCCGAATGGACCATGATGGAATATTGGTGAAACTAATGAGATTTTCTATGATTAATGCAGTTTTAGGAGCGGCGCTGTATGCCCTATGTGCTACCATTACACGGATGTCCGCTGCTCGATTTTGGATCTAAATATCTTCCAAAGCACTGTTTGCATCAGGAAAGCCTTCTGGGTGAGTATATTGTTCTGCTTCATTCTATAAACAATGTAAAAGCTGCAGGAACCAAACTTATCCTTTAACACCTGAACGCTGCAGTTTCGTACCTGGCCACTAGAGGGTGCTGTGTCCCCAGTACGAAGCCTTTCCAACAGCTGATCTTCGGAGGTCCGTTACTGATAATCATGGATGGGGTTAGATTATTAGAGTTTCAATACTTTGGATAAAGATACATCTATTATTGAAACTTCCTCTAACTCAACAGGTTACCTGAGGCACTTACTCTGAAGAAGGCATCCCGAGAGGCTTTCCAATAAATCAATCAATCAATAGAATTTGAAATTGTATTAAAATTAAAATTTCTTTTTTACATAAAAAAAGAACACAGAGATTTAATTACATTTTTTACACATTGGCCATTTGGAATGAGGAGCCTGCATAAAAAAAATCCTGTAAAAAAAGTTTGCATGTGACACCAATAATGCAGGTGTCTGTTGGATTATTTTGATTTCACAAAAAAAGAAAAACTAAAAGGCTTATTAGATTTTACTGTACAAACATTATTCCAAACCAAGTGCAAATAGCAAGGCTAAATTCAATAAGATTAGCACAGAACCTGCTACTGTTTATGTGATTAATAGATTATTCTTTCTTCAGATGAATGTTTTAATGAGATCTCACACTTACATGTCTCTGTGTCAGGGACAGAGCCAAAGCCAGGAAGTTTTTAGTCCGTCCATCCATGCAGGCAGATTCTCGTGAAAGCACCATCACAGAAACTCCTCAAGGCATTTTCTTCAGAATTGGAGCAAATTCCCACCTTGGTCTCAGGATAGAATTACATACATTTTGAAGATCAAATGTAAAGTCTTTAAATCATGTGGTCAACCTTCACTTGCAAACACAATATCTCAAGTAAGACTGAGGGATTTCATCAACCTGCACGGATGTCCACTCTGATTCCAGGATGAATTGATTCCAGTTTGGAGTTGACATGCAGAAGTCTCATTTTTGTTTGCTGCTGAATTCAACCTTGTAAACAACACTTACTTCTTTTGACTGATTTTTCCAAATGTATAACAATTTTGAATTATAAAAAAATAAACTTTTTCCAGTAAATGTAACTCTTCAAAAATGAAATTCGGTTGGTCTCATAAATTCACAACTTGGCAACCCTAAAAAAAATTTCCTCAAAAAGTTACAGATCATTCCCTCTTTTTCTGGAAATAATATAGAAAAACTCTTTAATTGTTAACACAAATATTTCATATATTATTTTTCATTAAGCTCTCTTTAATGATGTGTGCTCTATTATGGGTGTGGGTTTTACTATTTCACTATATGTATGTTGATGATCTCATACATCATGATTTCATTTATGAAAAAAAATATTGAGAACACACAGTATTAAACACATAATCACTGCTATTTAAATGGTGCATGATCCCTGCACCGTGTGTAAATGTAATCGGCTGCCCCTGTTACAGACAAAATGCCATCTTACTTATGGAAACACGGAGAATTTAATGGATGTTTTAATATTTTTTTACACCACTATGCTTTTTTTTAAAGCACATTTCAAGCAAAGCTGTTAGGCACACAAAAAAGACACACAGTATAAAGCCAAAAGGAAAAATGGTGTGTTGAAAGACAAGTGAAATAGATGATTGGAATTGATTTTGTTGATTATTTCATCCATTTTAGTTTGAATAAAAGACCCTGAGGATTAACAAAAAAAATGAGGGCTTAAATATTTTTCATATTTACGTTTATTCATTCATAAAACAACAAACACAATAAAAAAAAAATCTGAATCAGCTTCATGAGTCTTACAGACTAAACAAAGTCACACCACACTGACATGGCTATTTTATTCATTAGATCCATCTAAGTAATGTTAGGTTTGTATCAAGTGTAATTTTAAGTACTGTGGCAGTCTTAAGTCATTCCTGAGCATTAAAACAAACGTGTACATGGAGAAACATCCCCAGGAAATCATTTAAATAAAAATTAAATCTTCATTTTCTGCCTTGGATCATCAATGAACAAAAAACTTCATTAACCTTCTAAATCATAATCCCTGCTCTTTAAGTCTCACATGTTCACTGTAAGGGTTTCTTGACTTCTTGGGATGTAACAATTTTCTGCTGTGCCTAAAAAAGAAACACCTCTAAATTTGGACACAAACTTCTTTGTGATTACTGTGAGAGTAAAATGGGATTTATCATTAAAGATCATTTTCTGTGCACAAAGTATAAACTGAAGTCGAGACAAGTCAAACTGGAGTTGAACGTACAGTCTGCTTTTTATTCCGTACAAAGCTGGAGGCATTAAATCAGTTTCTTTCTAAGCAGAGTGAAATAAAATCCCCAATGTCTTTAACAACGCGTGCACAACGTCTTGAAGATGAGGACTGCCAGATCTGTTTTGATTAGAGTTTAAAGTTAGAGATGCATTTCCATGTCACCTCTGATTTGAACAAACCTGCTGATTTTCAAGAAAAAGTTTGTTTTACTCTCCACCAAAGTTAAAAAAAAGGGTCGTGAATACAGTACAATAAACTTCTGAATGTATTATCAAATTCTCATAATAGCTTCCCTCAT
Organism: Scarus forsteni; assembly: GCA_036419115.1. Classification (NCBI taxonomy): domain Eukaryota; kingdom Metazoa; phylum Chordata; class Actinopteri; order Labriformes; family Labridae; genus Scarus; species Scarus forsteni. Next base: position 23,837,016 of record JAZDUH010000269.1, read on the forward strand.
GTCAATTTTACATTATGATTCTAGGAGAATGTTCTGTAGATCTTGGCACAGGACATGGGTCCACCAAATAAAATCCTTCAAGAAAGGATCACCATTTGATCTCCTGCATGGCCTCCTGGACATGTTTCTCACAGGTTTTATGGTTGTAAAAGCTGTTCATAGTTTTCCAGAGAATAAAGATTAATGTACAGTATTGAAAGCCATATAACTCTGAACACAGTGCAACGGTAATGAAAGTTGCATGGTCAGATATCAGGATTTTCCAAAACATTTCTTTATTTGCTCTTAAAAGCCTTTTTATGTGTTTACTCTTCAACTACTGTTAATACCTTTTTATTTTTTAAAATTTGCTTTAATATGTATAATGATAAATTAACTTCAAACCACTAAGTTCTATCATTGGTGGTTTCATTACTGTCATGAACTTATAAAACAAAAAACACAATACATATTCAATTTTTTGTGCAAATGTGGCGTATTGACAATATTATTCACTTCAGTATATTTACCCAGTTAGTGTGAGTTTTTGTGATTTCTTAACGTCTCCACCAACATGTCTTAGCTAAGCTTTGTGAAAATCAACCCTTTGGTTTATGCAGGAAAAATAAAATATCAAATGTTTCACCAGATCAGATGTTCCAGCTAAATTAAACTATTTTAGTGCACATTCAGACTCTTGATTAGGTTGAAGCTCAAAGGAATTACAAATAGGTCCTAGCTCAGAGTGTCCTTGGGGCTGAGGCCCTAAAGCACAGTCATGTCAGACATCTTAAGGATATAAGGCCATGTGTGTGGCAGTGTCACATATTGATATGTTCACTATTCATCCTTATTTCTGTATATCAGGACACTATTGCATGTAAATAACATAGCCAGCTTTTAAGTCGTATCAATACAATTCAAGTCAGTGTAGGGTCCACACTGCCATCACTCGAGTGTCCATCACCTCTACTTTGTTGTCACTGTATCAAACTGGTATTAGTGTGTTTGACTTTGGCTGAATCATCTCAAAGTTTATTATGTTATGTGTGAGTGCAGACCTCCGCCAAGCAGCTCACTTCCACCCATAAACTGTGATTTCCACCCAACACTACAGTCCTACAATTATTTATACCCACATTGGGAATGAAAAATATCAATCTGCAAGAAGTGTGATTATTGTTGGCATAAATGTCGTCCAATTGAGTGGCCTAGTCAGAAGTGGGTCTTGTAACTTGTTGACTGAACCAATGTGCTGCTGCTTGTTGGTGTTGTGTGGCAGCAGCACTTCCAGTGGGTGATGTCACCAGCCTGTTGGTCAGTACAAAGCCACAGCGCTTCGGAGCATGTGTTCGCTCTATGCAGAATTTGGGGGTTACTTTTTACACACACAAACTTCTGCTATGATGGACTATTTCTGTATTGACATTATCAGCAGCGTTCTTTCAAGTGAGTAAACAGCACGTTCAGATGGACTGTGAGCGATCAGAGCTGCTGTGCATGTTTCTATGACGTTAATGGGCTCACAGTAATGTTACTATGAGCTGTGTAGGACTGGGATGTTTATTACAATTTCAGGAGAGTCTGCTGAGAAACAAAGGGTGGGACAAAAGACAGCCCTGGGGTTAAGTAATGGGACTTCATCTTAAACTTAAATGTTTTTTAGTGATGTCAGTCTGGATTGTCACCAAACTTTAATGGCTTCTTCCTCCGACCAAACCAAACCTCTGGTAAAATTTTCATGTAAATCCATCCTGTAGTTATTGCATAACCTTGCTAACAAACCAAAAAAAAGGACAGACTCCGGCGAAAACACAACCTCCTTGGCAGAGGTAAATGAAAAAATGAAGATATTATTTTTTGTCCATATAGCTCTGTCCCAGGCCCATTTCAGGGGATCTTTTTGAGGATATAATGTGACACTAAAACATCAAATAGTATTTAGGTATCACATAAAAATAAGAATATGTGTGTATTCTCAATAGCACACATATCCAGGGAGGACAGACCTAATACAGACGACGTATAGACTTTTAATTACTACATGTTCTGACGGTTGTTTTGTAATACATCATACTATCAACTTTAACATACACTTTGGCACTATTTATCCCTGAAAATATTTTTATTTCCTCACCTGGAATAACACTTCACACTGGTTTACTCATAAACACTCTGATCTAAAAGAAAAAATAAAAATAAACCTGCACTTTAAACTCTAGACCTCTCCCAGTCTCAAAAGATGAAGTAGTATGAGAGGAAACAGAGGAGCAGCAGGACCAGGATCCAGTTGACAGAATGGATGTAGACGATGACCAGGCCAATGTCGAAGAGCCAGCCACGCATGTCAGTGAGGCCAAGAGCACCAATAGCAAATCCTCCATGGACAAAGTGCCAGGGTCTCTGGGCCATCCGTGCATGTCTGTGCTCTCCTGAAATAAGAGAAGACAACCAAACAATTACAGGGGAAGTTCTTGAGTTTGAAATCTCACTTTTTGGAGGACAATATGCCTAACAATACCATCAAACCAAAGGCTGTTTATGAAGTCACTCAAATCTAAGTTACAATCCTATCAAATATACTACAATAAGGAAAAATAATCACTCATTTGCATGGGTTTTTTATTACCTGTGGATCTCTGATCATTTTTAATTTACCAACTGACTTCAGTGTTGGGGGCAGCAAATTCTTATCGGACAAGATAAGTTCGGTATTCCCTGAAATTTACGACAACTTCTGATTGAAAATACCAAGCCAGCATTAAAAATATGACATGTAGTAGTTAAATGAAGTGAAATTCATAATATGCTAAAACTTTTCTGGTGGTGCGCATACACACTCAGACCTCTCCCCTATTAGAAATGGCAAAAAAATTGAAGACAAGACGCACAACATATCCATCATTTACTGAAAAAGGCATACTACACAGTTTTCAGCACCTTCAAAAAAAAGACAACTCTTTCAAATTATTACACTAGAACACAGAAAAACATGCCAAATAAATACAATCACTGTCTCACCCCAGAGGGTCCTGAAGTGTTTGCGACAGCAGGGCAGCGGCCATTTTGCACAAGGAGCAGTCTGGAAGCTCTGCTTTCGAGCATGATACGCTTTTGGGAAGTAGGTCTTGGCTGTTTGGTTGAGCTCTGAGGAGAAACAAGTTTGTCATTTTTATTTACAGCATCAGTGTGTTTAAAACATTTCCAAACTTGATTTTAAAACTGGTTAGGCCAGACCTGTGGTATAATTAAAGATATTTCCTTTTATTCTGTGCCTTCCCTTCACTTACTTGCACTTAAGTTCACTTTTTTACTGCCAAGCAATTAATTGAAATGTATTTGTTTTGTTTCTATTGAGTTATTTACTTTGGTTTGAAAAATGTGCATTTTCTTTTACCATTTTTGACAAAGAAGGACTTGATGTCACAGAGGCTCTTTGTTTTGGAACTGCACATCTTCGATGATTTCAGCAGGTATTTGTAAATACAGCGTCCAGTATGTTTTAAAAAGTTAAATACATCTAATGTGTTCTCAACATTCCGTCTTGTGATTTTGTCAAAGTAATACAAATTATATTGAACATACAGTATGAGTTAACTTTAAAATTATTAGTAAAATAGTATAAAATAGTCATTTTTAGTTCATTAAAGTCCACTTCGATCAACTTACAAGCGGAGTAGAAGTATATAACTAGTACAATGACAATATATAGTAGAGTACTTAATACAAAGAACTTCAAGTACACTACTTTTTGCTAAGGGTTAGCCTTGAATTACATCCAGAATACAAACAGATAACATTTTCTACTTTCACTCTTTTAATACAATAAAATAATGTCATATTTGGTAATCCTCATTTTCTGTCAGATTATCAATAAATCATGAATAGAAGTTCGACTAAAGTCAAAAAATAATTCTAAGTTTCACCTTCATGGAAGTTGGTGTGTGAGATGAATGTGCGGCAGAGCGGGCAGGGAGTGTTTGAAGGTCTGTTCTTAGCGATGGTCCGAATACAAGGCTCACAGAAGACGTGACCACAGGGCTGACAGCTGTGCGGGCTGAAGTACACGTCCAGACACACGGCACAGGTGAGACCCTCTCTGTCCTCCTCCTCACTGTCCAATAATGAAGAGCTTACACTGTTAGCCTGGAGAAAGAAACACAGACAGCTTCAACAACAACCTCCAAACATCCAAGAATGGATATTTTATGTTTTGGAAATCTTGTCCACACACTCGTTACAGATATGATTTTAAAGCGTTCGAACTGTTGGAAACATAAAGACAGATAACAGGACTCTGCAGACTCAGCGCTTGGTCCTGTGTCCTGCTGCGTTTGACTATTTACAGTACGTCATGTCTTAGGTGTCTTGAAGGCAAGCATTTGATTTAAGATGAAGAAAAAAGGTGAAATGTCATCTCTTAGGACACTGTTTCTTGACCAGAGGTCTACAGACCCCTAGTGGTCTGCTGACCCCTGGTTGAGAAACACTGCCTTAGAGGACCAGATGCAGTGGAGCTGACTTTCAACAGTCGTGGCTGTACGGCTATAGCATGAAAAACCCCAGAAGTAAAGAAACAGAGCATTTTAAGGGTATTTTCTTTACAGAAGAAAAGCGTACACTCTGTTAAAAGAGTTTAGTCAAAGGTTTCATGTCTCCTCCCATCAAGCCCTTCTAACATCAGGAGAAGCATGAAACATTGACCTGGCAGGACACAGGACTTTAACATCTCACCTGCTCCTGCTCCAGCTGACTGTTCAGCCATCGCTCTCTCCTCCTCTCTTTCCTTCGCAGACTCTTCAGACGGTTTTTCTCCTTTTTGCTCAGTGCGTTTGGCCCCAGGGAGTCTGGAGACACTGGAGGCTGAAACCAGAAAGAGATTTTTCTCCAGGACAATGTTGGGTAAAAACATTTTCAGCATATCCATCTTGCATTAGGACCTTGATGACATCTTGGTGTGAATGGTTGTGTTCGTATGTTAAAGGTTAGAACCAAGAAACAGGACACAATTGAAATGAAGGTATAAAACACATCTGTCCTGCTGATCAAAAGCTGATCAGTATGGGCTGAAATCATGGAAAATACATGATTACTTGAATGAAACTACCTGTAGTCACAGATTTGATCACCTACATTATATTATACTACAAAACCCAAAACCAGTGAAGTTGGCACATTTTGTAAATCGTAAATAAAAACAGAATAAAATGATTTACAAATCCCTCTCAACTTATTTTCAATTGAATACACAGCAAAGACAAGATACTTAACGTTCGAACTGGTAAACTTTGTTACTTTTTGCAAATATTAGCTCATTTGGAATTTGATGCCTGCAACATGTTTCAAAAAAGCTGGCACAAGTGGCAAAAAAGACTGAGAAAGTTGAGGAATGCTCATCAAACACTTATTTGGAACATTCCACAGGTGAACAGGCTAATTGGGAACAGGTGGGTGCCATGATTGGGTATAAAAGCAGCTTCCCTGAAATGCTCAGTCATTCACAAACAAGGATGGGGCGAGGGTCACCACTTTGTGAACAAATGCGTGAGCAAATTGTCCGACAGTTTAAGAACAACATTTCTCAACAAGCTATTGCAAGGAATTTAGGGATATAATCATCTACGGTCCGTAATATCATCAAAAGATTCAGAGAATCTGGAGAAATTACTGCACGTAAGCGGCAAGGCCCAAAACCAACATTAAATGCCCGTGACCTTTGAACCGTCAGGTGGTACTGCATCAAAACCGGCATCACTGTGTAAAGGATATCACCACAAGGGCTCAGGAACACTTCAGAAAACCACTGTCAGTAACTACAGTTCGTCTACATCTGTAAGTGCAAGTTAAAACTCCACTATGCAAAGCCAAAGCCATTTATCAACAACACCCAGGCACGCCGCCGGCTTCCCTGGGCCCGAGCTCATCTAAGATGGACTGATGCAAAATGGAAAAGTGTTCTGTGGTCTGACGAGTCCACATTTCAAATTATTTTTGGAAACTGTGGTCGTCGTGTCCTCCGGACCAAAGAGGAAAAGAACCAGCCGGACTGTTATAGACACAAAGTTCAAAAGCCAGCATCTGTGATGGTATGGGGGTGTATTAGTGCCCAAGGCATGGGTAACTTACACTTCTGTGAAGGCACCATTAATGCTGAAAGGTACATACAGGTTTTGGAGCAACATATGTTGCCATCCAAGCAACGTCTTTTTCATGGACGCCCCTGCTTATTTCAGCAAGACAATGCCAAGCCACATTCTGCACGTGTTACAACAGCGTGGCTTCGTAGTAAAAGAGTGCAGGTACTAGACTGGCCTGCCTGTAGTCCAGACCTGTCCCCATTGAAAATGTGTGGTGCATTATGAAGCGTAAAACACAACAATGGAGACCCCGGACTGTTGAACAACTTAAGCTGTACATCAAGCAAGAATGGGAAAGAATTTCACCTGAAAAGCTTCAAAAATTGGTCTCCTCAGTTCCCAAACGTTTACTGAGTGTTGTTAAAAGGAAAGGCGATGTAACACAGTGGTAAAAATGCCCCTGTGCCAACTTTTTTGCAATGTGTTGCTGCCATTAAATTCTAAGTTGATGATTATTTGCAAAAGAAAATAAAGTTTCTCAGTTTGAACATTAAATATCTTGTCTTTGCAGTGTATTCAATGGAATATAAGTTGAAAAGGATTTGCAAATCATTGTATTCTGTTTTTATTTACGATTTACACAACGTGCCATCTTCACTGGTTTGGGGTTTTGTAAATGTAGGGTAGTAAACTTTTCTGCCCACTTGTCAAATTGTCTGCAGCTGTTGCTACTCCAGCGACCTCTTCGACAAACCATGGTAGAATTCTCCAAACTCTGGTTTGGTCCTGTTTCTTAAAAATACTTAGGAAGTGTTCAAAAGAGTTAAAATCTGCACTTAAACCATGAGGATGAAGCTACCCTTAGCAAGACGTAGTTTTTTCAAGTGTACAATGAGGATACTTCTTTTAATTTGAAGTTGAGGTCTTTTAAACTATATTTCATTCACTTAATAACAGTACAATGAAGCATACTTTGCCTAAACTGAAAAGTATAAAAAGTAAATGTACATTAATGCTATGTCTTACACTGATAATTTAATACTTTTGTACTTGTTCTTAAATATACTTTTAACTTCTTTCTGCCACAAAGTACGAATACTTTGGAAATCTTGATCCAAGTGCAAAATAAGGTCAAGTCATTGTGCTTACATTGAATTTAGCAGAATAAAATGGTTGTGCTGGAGTTTAAAAGTTTACAGGAAATAGTATTTGTGCCAGATTGCATCAACTTTATGTGCATTAAAAATACAGAGAAACATTTGACTTGAACTTTATTGATCAAGTTTTAGTCCCTTTCATGAGAGTTAATCATTGGTGTTATGTACACAGCGTCATCTGTTGAAACAAGAGCACATTCTGTTTAATCATTTCAGGTCAGACAGCATCAACAGTTTGTTTTTAACCTCATTTAAGAAACTACTTTGTACATTTATCTGTGAATCTTTACATGCTTTTTCCTTTCACCTTTTTTCATCAAAGAGCAGCTTGAGTTCATCAAGACTCTTTGTTATTCAAATGCTCATCTTTAATGATTTAGGTAGGTTTGAAAAGGATAAATTTATCAAACTTGTTCTCAATATCCTGTCTTGTGATTTTGTAAATACATTGCAGATAGTGTACATACATTATGAGTTAACTTTAAGAATACTTTAGTATACTTCAAGTATGTTAATAGTATGATACAAATAATATACCAAGTAAACTTACAAGTATATTTAAAGTATGACAACAAGAAACCTAGTAAAATAGTATAAAAGTAATTTTTAGTTAATTAAAGTATTCCTAAATTATACTTAAACTAAAATAAATAAATGAAGTGCATACCCAGAACATTAATAGTACATAGATAAGTATACTTGTATACTTGAAAGTGTATTTTTGCAAACTTAAAACTGACATTACAAAGTAAACTCAAAGTTCACTTTTACAACCTTAAAAATGTTCCAATTTAAAGTAAAGAAATATAATTAGTCTATGATACTCCCTTTGAAAAGCATGTTCGTTCTCTGTCTAAATGCTGACCCTGTTGGCTGGGCAATGCTCTCTACTTCATTTAACCAAAATCATATACCTGTGGAGTCTTGTTCTTTTATATCCATGGCATGTGGAAAGTATGGTTTCTTAATTGCAGGGCTGCAGCTAACGATTCTTTTTGTAATCTAATGATTATTTTGGTGATGAATCAGGTATGAGACACACTGTGCATACTACAATCTTTTACAGAATCACTTTGGCTTAATTAAAAATCATCAGTAACATACAAAACAGAAAATAATCCTGGTCTCTTCGATGAACAACAAATCATTTTCTTTTTGAACATTTTTAGCATAAACGGGATCCCTAAAAATTATTATTATTTTTTTGTATTGATAAAATTAGTTCCTATATGAAACTGTCCACAACAAGGTCCGCAGATAATTTGGAGCAATCACATCATGAGTTTTAGAATGAGACACTGGTTTTTGAATTTTTCATTTGTATTTTTGGTGCTTTTAGCATCACAAGACTTTTTTGAATTAGTCCAGTTATACCAGAGAGAAGGCAGACATCCCTCCAGCTGATATCTCAAAACTTAGACATACAGTGAAACCCCAAATAGATAAACAGGATCTTTAGTTAAAATAATAACTGTTTCTGCTGTGAGCACTAAACCAGTAACAACTCATTAAATGATATGGATATTTACCCATGAGCAATGATGTAAACATTTTTTAACTTTTAAATTTGTGTTGTGTATGCTGTTTTTGCAGTTTCATTTTTTTCCTCTGGGTTGTATCTATTTTTTTATTTTAAATTGATTATTTTTATATTTCATTGTTTTTATATTTTATTATGTGAACACAATACGCATAATTAGGGATGGGAATTTATAAGATTTTATCAATACCAACGCTGTTAACGATCCTGCTAATCGATCCAATTCTTTAACAATTCCCTTATCGATTCCAGCAAATTTTGCATGTGGGCAAATGGTCTCATTTTCAGTGGCAACAATGCCAAACATACATCACAGTATACATAACTGTTTCTGCAAGTTGCTGGTGTTTCCACTCACTTAAGGTTGTGCAGTAGGTGTAATTAAAATTAAGCCACAATTCTGACGCTTCTGAACCCTGTCAATTGAATGGAATTGATAAGGAAATTGATAAGGAAAAAGATTAATGATATCAATTCTTTGATGAGGCTGTTAACGATTCTCAACTGGAATTTGTTTTCGATTCCCATCCCTACGCATAATACATATCAAGTAGCCATCCCATTGATTTACATCCTGAACCAGCCTTTAATGCCTAAAATGACCCAATGTTTTTGGTCTTTCCAAAAAAAGGCACAGGGAGTACGTGCAAACTCCACACAGAAGGGTCAGGGGGTCAAAACCAGCGGCCTTCTTGCTGTCATGTTGAAAACTGATCATAAACAACAGAGAATGAAACACTGACAATACGATAACAGAAACTTCATGAATCATCTTCATGGCTTTGCATGACGAGATAATGTAAAACAATCTGATCCACTGTTACCCTCAGTAACCTACCATCACGTCCTGGTCCCGTTCAGCCACGCTGTCAGAGATGGATCTCCCTCTGAGGAACAGGGCAGAGTCAGGAAGCTCGTCCTTGTGGGTGTCTCTAGTCTCTGGAGAAGACCCCACATCTTCTACAGACTGCAACAGCTGCAGATCCAGAGGTGATCGAATCCTTTCAGAGACAAACCAGCGACAGGACACAGCACTAGCTTCACCTTGAGTGTCAAACTGCTGACTCGTGGGATGTGAGGCAGGTGACCATGACGACTCATCCAGCCCACCATTCATCCTCTGCACAGCAGACTTCAGTAAAGGACCAGCAGTGCAGAAACATGAAGACCTGATGGTGACATCCTCCTCCAGACTACAGCGTCTCCTGTGAGAAATGCAGTTCAGAGGACTGAAGGAAAAGGGTTGAGTGTTTTCATTGGCTGACAGAGAGGTAGAGGCCTCTGAGGGGCCTCTGGGGGCCATGACGGCAGCACAGTTCAGCTCTAAACTCTTCACTACAGCTCTGCTGGTCTCAGGCCTCAGCTCTCTGGTTTGATGGGAATCTTCAGCCAGCAGACCGGGATGTCCCCTCTCAGGCCTCGTCCTCCTTGGCTGGACAATATGAACATATTTTTTGTTGTCTTGATCCACGCGGCTCTTGCTGAGGTGGACAGTGGCGTCCAGACCACAAGGACACTCAGTATGATGGATGAAGTTAAAGCCGCCCAAACGAGCCGCACAGTTCCAGCAGTTCAGTTTCCCCACAGTCCACTGGGCCTGTGAACAGAGAAATGTGTTAGTTCTGTTGGAAAGGAAAAGGTTAATGCACCCTCTTCATTTGGAGTAAACAAGGGGAAAAAAAGCTTAAACAGCACATAAGGGAAATTCTCTACTTACACATTAGGCAAACAAATTTACATTTCAATGCCATTTACAATTTCTGATCTCTCACAGGTAAAAAACAAGACATTTCAGGGCCTTAAATCTCAAAAATCAAACTCAAGAGGCTTTTCAGGATATCTTAAAACACTGAATAAAGAAGTCCAACATTTCTATTTCTTTCTATATTCAAATTCATATTACCAGTAACTGAGAGGGATTAAATCAGATTTTCTAACAGTTAATTTTTTTCTGTTAAATTTCAAACCATGTTTATTTTTCAATTAGATCTTATTATTAAAGGAAAGTGCACTAAAAAAATAAAATTTAAATAATAAAACACATAATTCTAACTATAAATATGTTTGGTATTTTAAATAATTTTAGAAATCAGAATCAGCTTCATGAGCAAAGCACATTCACAAAATACACCTGTTTGTCACCCTGAATGAAAAGTAAAATGTACATTATCATAGAATAAAATAACAAAGAATATACACTTCCTGGCCAAAAGAAGTCGCCACCAAAAAATTAAAAGTTGGCACACTCAAATATTTCGTTGGACTGCCTTTTAGCTTTGCTTACAGCATGCATTCATGTGGCATTGCATAAGCTTCTGCAATGCCACAAGATTTACTTCTATCCTGTGCTGCATCAATTTTTCACTAAGAACTTGTTTTGATGATGGAGAGTCTGACCACTGCACAAAGCCTTCTCCAGCACATCCCAAAGACCCTCCATGGGGTTCAGGTCTGGACTCTGTGGTGGCCAATCCATGAGTGAAAATGATGTCTCATGTTCCCTGAACCGCTCTTTCAGTTTGAATCCCATCATTGCCATCTAAAGTGAAGCCTGTAAAAACAGAAGAACGTCATTAAACACTGCAGACACTTGAGGGGACATATTTACCTGATCTACTGTGGTCAGCATCCACCCGGGCAGAGTGTCAACGTTTACGTGCCAAATACTGCAAACAGCTGCTGAGCTTTCATCTGTGTCCTCGGCCCCCTTCAACACAAAATCAATCACAATGGTTCACATGAGTAAAGTATAACAGATGTAACAGAAACAATTCACTTTTTAATGGGTTGGGTTTTCTTTGAATAACATTCTAAACATATTAAGTGAAAGCTGATATCAAACAGGAATAGCAGCAGATATAATGTCTGAATGATTTTAACTCCCTCTAATCTGATCTTTAGCATCCGACTTTTAGTTCAGCACTTTTTTTTCTTCAAAGAACTTCTAAAAAAATAAAGTTGATTGATTGTTTTAATTAATTACTTGATGCCTGAAGAACTAAAAATCCACAATTACATTCACAACAAACTTTGTGTTATTTCTCTGGGACTACACCTCTTCCCAAGCAAAGTATGCAGCACATCACTTAGTGAAAAAACACCAGCAAGAAGTGAGATTGTTAAATTAAATAAATTGTATAAATTCTTGAAGAGAGAAACAAGTACTTTAACTTACCATTAACAGACCTGTTGCGTCTAAGATGCCCTTGCGGCACTTTCTGCAGCGGAGCATCATTGTCTGTGTCCTCCAGCTCTGAAACAAAGTTTTTTAACCCACAGTTCATTTGGAAATCCTTACAGTCAGAAGTTAATGTATTTCTAATATAGCTATGTAACTGTTGTCACCATAATAAAGCTGTATAGGATCAACATAAAACTCATATAATAGCCTGATTATGTCTGTATGGTTACAAAAGTCAAGGTCAGACAGACTGTTTAGTGATAACAGAGTTATAAATAACAGCAGCTCCTCCCTTCACTTCTGTATGAAGAAAAGGATCGACCTCCAAGCAACAGGATGTTAAAGAAGTCAATTAAGAGACAAAAAAGGAAAAACATCATTCAGATTAAAATGTAATGTGGATCAAAATTAAAACATGCCTTGTATAGAATTCTAATTAAAATGAAGTAATATATAACATTATATAATACCTGGAGGTTGCTTGTTCGGACTTGTTTAAACCGAGCTGGTTGCTAATTTCATTCATAAAATCCGGCAACTCTGGCTGGACATACTTAAGTACAAGTGACCTGTTCATCAGCAACCCCTCTATCTACATAAATATCTATGCATACACACATGCAAAATTGTTGGTACCTTTCTGTCAAAGAAACAAAAACCCACAATGGTCTCTGAAATAACTTGGTACTGACAAAAGCAATAAAAAATAAAAATATAAATTCACTAAAAATTAAGTAATGAAAATCAGACATTGCTTTGAATTGTTGTTCCACAGAATTATAAAAAAAAAAAACAATAATAAAGCTGGCCTGGATAATAATGATGTTACCCTAAGAAAAGATTGAAAATGATTTGACCACAGGGACATGTTAAACCAAGGTGTGTCCTGTAAGTAAAATCACAGGTGTCTCAAGCTTGTAATCAGTCATTCTGCCTATTTAAAGGCTGAAAAATACTCACTGTGCTGTTTGGTATTGTGGTGTCTACCAATCTGAACATGGATCACAGAATGCTAAGGAGAGAGTTGTCTCATGAGATTGGAAAGAAAATTATAGACAAGCATGTTAAAGGTAAAGGCTGCAAGACCATCTCAAAGCAGCTTGATGTTCCTGTGACTACAGCTGCACAGATTATTCAGAAGTTTAAGGTCCACAGGACTGTAGCCAATCTCCCTGGACAGGACTGCAAGAAGAAAATTGATGACAAAATGAAGAGACGGATTATACAAGTGGTAACCAAAGAGCCCAGAACAACTTCCAAAGAGATTTAAGGTGAACTCCAAGGTCAAGGTACATCAGTATCAGATCACACCATCCGTCAGAGTTTGAGCCAAAGGGGACTTAATGGAGGACATCACTGTTGAACGCAAATCATAAAAAAGTGAGACTGGATTTTGCCTAAAAGCTTACTGACAAGTCACAAAGCTTCTGGGAGAATGTTCTTTGGACAGATGAGACAAATCTGGAACTTTTTGGCAAGGCACATCAGCTCTATGTTGACAGACACAAAAATGAAGCATACAAAGAAAAGAACACTGTGTCTACTGTGAAACATGGAGGAGGCTCAGCTACGTTCTCGGGCTGCTTTGCTGCATCTGGCTCAGAGTGTCATGAATCTGTGCAGGTACAATGAAATCTCAAGACTATCAAGGCATTCTGGAGCGAAATGTGATGCCAAGTGTCAAAAAGCTTGGTCTCAGCCACAGGTCATGGGTCCACCAACAGGATAATGATCCAAAACATACAGCTAAAAACAGCCAAGAATGGCCAAGAACAAACATTGGACTAATGTGAAGTGGTCTTCTTCTTCCTAATCTCAATCCTATTGAACATTCGTGTAAGATACTGAAAAATGCAGTCTGGAGAATACACCCTTCAAACCTTCAGACATCCGGGGCAGTTTGCTTAGGAGGAGTGGGCCAAAATAACTGTCGAAAGGTGCAGAAGTGTCATTGAGATTTACAGAAATTGCCTGATTCCAGTGATTGTTTCAAAGGCTGTGTAACAAAATATTAAGTTAGGGGTACAATCATTGTTACTTTCATTGATCAACCCAGTTACATAAGTTGGTTTTTAAAATGATTATTGTACTTTTGTCAGTTTCAAGCTATTTAAGTAATCGTGTGGTTTTCTTTCATTAACCGGAGGGTAACACCAAATCTGCATGTCTGTGTATGTACATATATTCAAAGACAGATTTGTTGTTACCTCTGACATGCTAACTGTAACAATAGGATTGTTTATATTATTATTATTAATATTATATTATATTATTATTATATATTGTTTGTTTATAGATTGTTATAAGTAGTGCCATCCCAGGCAATATTGTAAATAGAACACTACTGTTGCCAGGCTACAGTATCACCGGTTACAGCTGTTAGGTGAACCTTCTATGTGTCAGTTATGATCGTCAGTTGATAATAAAACAAGTAAGCAAGTTTGTGCTTTAACCGTACATCCTGTAGTTGATTATTGAACCGAAGACAACAGGACAGGATGAAACATGGTGGCAGCGTGTGAGTAAACACCGACGTCTACAGTTATCGACGCGAAGAGAAAGTTTAAAGAGTTTAAAGTGCCGCCAGCTCGCAGCGCACCGAGAGACGACGGACGTTGAGATGGAGGGGTTGAGACTGCCGCAGATTCTTGCTTTGGACTCGAGCAATCTGGCAAAGACGTGGAAGTCTTGGAAAGAAGAGTTCACATTGTACACAGAGCTTACAATGCCAGATGCTGAGGAAACCACCAAGATCAAGCTGTTTCACTACCTCATCGGACAGAGCGGCAGGGAACTGTTGAACACCTTGTCAGCTGACGATGCGACGGCAAGAGTTACAGTGAGCGCTTTGATGAAACTGTTTGATGACCACTGTAACCCGAAATTGAACGAGACTGTGGAGAGATACAGATTTTTTGTGAGGGATCAAGGAATAGATGAAGCTGTTGACAAATATGTGACGGACTTGAGAGTGCTGGCCAGCAGCTGTAATTTTGGTCAGCTCAAAGACTCGCTGACAAAAGACCGGATCGTGTGTGGCACAAACAACTCTGCGCTGAGGGAGAGACTGCTCAGGGAGGAGAACCTGACATTGGACAAATGCTTGAAAGTATGTAGAGCAACGGAGCTGTCAAAAGAGAACTGCAAAACCCTACAAGGACAGGTGGTGGAAGAGGTCCATGCGCTGAAACACACCACAAGGAAAACCCGGGATGACGAGGTCTGCTGTAAGTTTTGTGGCAAGACACATGAGAGAAACAAAAGTAAATGTCCAGCTTTTGGAAAAAAGTGTTCAAAGTGTGGGAAAGAAAATCATTTTGCTTCTAAATGCAAGACAAAAACAGAAAATGTCAAGAAATATAAGTCAGTGCATGCTGTTGCAGAGCAAGACAGTGATGAATATGAGGACATTATGACCATTACAGTGGCAAATGAGAAAAAAGAGACTGTGAACCAAATGGGAGACAGCCGTAGACAAGAGAAACAGCTCTTTGCAGGAATGCTCATTGACAAAACACTAGTCAAGTTTCAGATAGACTGTGGAGCAAGCTGCAATGTAATTCCTGTACATCTCCTAAACCCAGACACAAAGCTGGAACACTCAGATAAAGTGCTTATAATGTATAATAAGACAAAACTGAGTCCACTTGGCTTATGTAAAGTCAAGATCAGGAACCCCAGAAACAATAAATTCTACAGAGTGTTGTTTCAAGTTGTTGACCTGGTCAGTGGAATTCCAATACTGGGCAGAAAGGCCAGTGAAGACATGAAGCTGATAAAGATACAGTATGAGAACATCATGGCTGTGGACAGCATTGTGACAAGAGAACTGGGGCCTGTAATAAAAAAGGAAAACTGTGCTACATGCATGACAACGGAGACAATTGAAACAGAGTACATGGATGTTTTCACTGGTGATGGCTGCATGGAGGGAGAATACAAAATTGAAATAGACAACAATGTACCACCAGTGAAACTGCCGAAACGCAGAGTGCCAGTTGCCATGATGGAGCCTCTTAAAAAGGAACTCAAAGAGATGGAGAGAAGAGAGGGAATCGCACCAGTGGAGCAAAGCACGGACTGGATAAGCAGCATGGTCTCAGTGAGTAAATCAAATGGGAAGCTGAGGATCTGTATAGATCCTAAACCACTGAATCGGGCACTGAGAAGGAGCCATTTCCCTCTCCCTACCATTGATGACGTCCTGCCAGAACTTGCAAATGCAAAAGTATTCACAGTCTGTGACGTGAAGCACGGTTTCTGGCACATCAAACTGGAAGAGGAGTCAAGCTACCTGACCACATTCTCCACCCCATTTGGCCGTTTCCGTTGGCTTAGAATGCCGATGGGAATAAGCCCAGCACCAGAAGTCTTTCAAAGGAAGCTGACACATGCATTGGAGGGCTTATCTGGAGTTTATATCATAGCTGATGATGTGCTAATCACAGGAGGAGGGAGGACACAGGAGGAAGCCAACAAAGATCACGACCAGAAACTCAGAGACTTCCTGGTCAGATGCAGAGAGAAAAACATCAAGCTCAATAAAGATAAATTCAAGCTACGACGGCCAGAAGTATCATACATTGGACACCTGCTGACTGCTGAGGGACTGAGAGTTGACCCAGAGAAAGTGAGAGCAGTCAAGGAAATGCCGAGGCCAACAGATGTGAAAGGGGTACAGAGACTGATGGGCATGGTCAATTACCTGTCTAAATTTTATGAGCACCAGTCAGATGACTGTGAGGTTTTGAGACAACTCACACACAAAGAGAACATGTGGGAATGGACTGATGTACAAGAAGAGGCATTTCAGAGGTTAAAGGACAAAATAGCCAACACACCAGTCCTGAAATATTACAGCCAACAAGAGGAGCTGACGCTGCAGTGTGATGCATCAGAAACAGGTCTAGGAGCTGCCCTTACACAGAGAGGTAAACCAGTAGCTTTTGGAAGCAGAGCCCTTACACCCACAGAGAGGGGCTACGCCCAAATAGAGAAAGAATGTCTGGCAATTGTGTTTGGGATGGAGAAATTTCACCAGTATACATATGGCAGACAAGTGACTGTACAGAGTGACCACAAACCTTTAGAGAGCATTCACAGAAAACCCCTGCTTAGTGCACCAAAGAGACTGCAGAGAATGTTACTCAGGTTACAGAAGTATGATATCTGTGTAACTTATGTACCAGGCAGAGATATGTTGTTAGCAGATACACTGAGCAGAGCATACTTACCAGAGAGCAATAAAGAGGACATTGAGATAGAGGTGGAAACTGTAAATATGATCAACCACTTACCCATCTCTGCTGAGAGACTGAATGCAATAAGATTGGCTACAAAAGAGGACACAAAATTACAAAAACTGATCAATGTGATCCTGACAGGCTGGTCTAAGAACAAAAAAGACATCCCAGCAGACATTCACCACTACTACTCATTCCAGGAGGAATTGAGTTACCAGGATGGCATAGTCTTCAGAGGAGAGAGAGCAGTGATTCCTGATGTGCTCAGAGCAGATATCACCAGTCGTATCCACTCCTCTCATCTCGGAGTAGAAGGATGTCTCAGACGAGCAAGAGACTGTGTCTACTGGCAAGGGATGAATGAACAAGTTAAGACTTTTATTATGAAATGTGATGTATGCAGGTCAGTGGACCCCAGGCAACAAAAAGAGACACTACAGCCTCATGACATACCCTTTAGGCCCTGGGCAAAAGTTGGGACTGATCTGTTCACATTTCATGAAAAAAACTACTTAATTACTGTGGACTACTACTCCAACTTTTGGGAGATAGATTATCTACCAGACACCAGGAGCAGCACAGTCATCAGAAAACTTAAAGCCCACTTTGCACGACAAGGGATACCAGATGTGGTAATTTCTGATAATGGCCCACAGTATACCTCACAAGAATTTCAGTGCTTCAGCCAAGCATGGGAATTCAAACACACTACATCCTCACCTGGTTATGCACAAAGTAAATGGGAAAGCTGAATCTGCAGTGAAAACAGCAAAACGCCTCATGCAAAAAGCTGCAGCTGCTGGACAGGTTCCCTATCTAGCAATACTGGATCATCGCAACACACCAAGCCAAGGTCTCAAAACTAGCCCAGCACAAAGACTTCTAAATAGGAGGACAAGGACCCTCTTCCCATTAAGGACACTTTGTTGGAGCCAGAGATAACAAGTAACATACAAGGACTGATGCACAACAGACAACGACAGGAAAAATACTACAACCGCACAGCCAAGAACTTGGACACTCTGAAAACAGGTGACAGGGTGAGAGTACAGCCTTTTCAGCCTCATAAAGTATGGAAAACAGCACAGGTGTTGAGACCTGTAGGACACAGATCTTATGAGGTGAAAATGGAGTCGGGAGGTGTTTTGAGGAGGAATCGACGCCACCTCAGACACGACCATAGCACTTCTTCTACACCCACACAAACAGGGACTGAGGTAATCGCACCAAGAGCTGACACAATCGAGCAGAGTCCTACAGGGGACCGACCCACAGTCACTACCAGGTCAGGCCGTCAGGTGGTCAGACCACACTACCTGAAAGACTATACACAGTGATGACTGATTACATAAATGGGACTGTGAAGACTCTTTAAAAAAAAAAAAAAAGAAAAAAAAAAAGAGTGTGTTTATGTATATTTTGAGTTGAATGTAATCTTTGATAGACATGATAATATTTGATATCTTTAATTTTATTAGAAAGAGTGTTTGCACTTTGGATCTAAAATTTTGATTCAAGTCACATTTACCTCTGTATGGATAATTGATACAGCTACTTGAAAGTATGATTAATTGTTTTACGAGTGAGATGGACATCCTTATTGATGCTCAATATATGTCCTTTGTTTAAGGTTAATGTTCATTAAGTTATTTATTTTGGACAAAGGAAGTTACTTCAAAGAAAAAAAGAAAAGATGTAACAATAGGATTGTTTATGTTATTATTATTAATATTATATTAAATTATTATTATATATTGTTTGTTTATAGATTGTTATAAGTAGTGCCATCCCAGGCAATATTGTAAATAGAACACTACTGTTGCCAGGCTACAGTATCACCGGTTACAGCTGTTAGGTGAACCTTCTATGTGTCAGTTATGATCGTCAGTTGATAATAAAACAAGTAAGCAAGTTTGTGCTTTAACCGTACATCCTGTAGTTGATTATTGAACCGAAGACAACAGGACAGGATGAAACACTAACAGCTGTTTGTCTGTCTGTTATTATTCCTCTTACATGATATAGCGGTTTGTCTGTCTGTTATTATTCCTCGCTAGCTCTCTGTCTGTTACTATTCCTCTGACATGCTAACAGCTCTCTGTCTGTTGTTATTCCTCTGACATGCTAACAGCTCTCTGTCTGTTGTTATTCCTCTTACATGATATAGCGGTTTGTCTGTCTGTTGTTATTCCTCTGACATGCTAACAGCTCTCTGTATCTGTTACTATTCCTCTGACATGCTAACAGCTGTCTTTCTGTATGTCTGTTGTTATTCCTCTGACATGCTAACAGCTCTCTGTATCTGTTGTTATTCCTCTGACATGCTAACAGCTGTCTTTCTGTATGTCTGTTGTTATTCCTCTGACATGCTAACAGCTCTCTGTATCTGTTGTTATTCCTCTGACATGCTAACAGCTCTCTGTATCTGTTGTCCTCTGACATGCTAACAGCTCTCTGTATCTGTTGTTATTCCTCTGACATGCTAACAGCTCTCTGTATCTGTTGTTATTCCTCTGACATGCTAACAGCTGTCTTTCTGTATGTCTGTTATTCTTCCTCTGACATGCTAACACATGTCCACAGCACATTCACGTGAGTTGGCTAACACGTGTCAGACAGGCTCTGAGGATGTTGGCATCAAATGTGTCCCTCCTGTAATCATGACACTGACGACAAACCAATGTTTCGTCTGTGGATAAACTCACCTGATACCTGCGAAGCCTTCAGTGAGGGTCTCCTGTCGGTTACAGCAGGACCGTCAGTTCACAACAGCACGGGAAGTCCGACTTCTTCTTCTTCTGTTTCTACGCGTTGCCAGACTTTTTGACTGAAATAAGCAACCAGGCCGATAAAAACAAACCCAAACACGCAACGAGTATGTTCGTTTTTCTGATATGATATAACTTTTTCATACATGTTTTTTTTTTTAAGAGAAGTTTATAAAAAGCGTGTTTTAAGTTTCGTCTTTATTAGATTACAATTTTGCAGTGCCCTTTTCTCTGTTTGGCTTTTAATGATCTTATTCATCTTCCTTTAGTTTGGAGGTTAAACCAGTAGAGGCTTCTGTTATCTATAACTCTGTTATCACTAAACAGTCTGTCGAACCGGGATTTCTTTTTCACCAAACAGATAGTCAGGCTTTAATCTAAGTTTTATATTGATCCTCTACAGCTTTATTATGGAGAAAACAGTAATATATTACTAATATATATATAATATATAATAACCAATATATAATATATAATAATATATAACTAATATATAATATTTCTAATATATAGTTCTAATGTGGCTATAGCCACATTAGAAATATATTGAAGTCTGACTATAGGGATTTATTTTGGGAGGAAACATAATTTTGTCTCTTTGTACAGTAAAATTTACATTTGTGTTTGAAGTGGGAGAAAATAAATGTATCCAACTTCTGAATTGAGTTTATATTGGTCCCTCTGGAGTTTGGGGGTACAAGAATAAGCAACTGTGCTTTAAGAAACAAGCCCAAGAATCCCGTAACCCATTAGATCTGTGAGCAACTTAGGAGAAAGCCCACAGTCGCTTACAATAAGCAGACTTGGCAACACTGCTTCTTCTTCTTCTTTTGGTGTTATGACGGGAGGCACTCAGCTCAAAAATTAGTCTCCGCCACCTATTGTGTTGGAATGTGGACCAGAGTCATAACCTAAACTATCTATACAGATATGAATAATTAAGAAATTACATCTCTCTGTATTTCTGAATCTCTTTAAGGTCTTTAAGGTTAAGGACAGTACCTCCTCCTCAAACTCCCGGCTCAGTCCCCTTGTTAAAGTATACTACGAGTATACTTATTTTATGCTTAAACTGAGGCAGTAAACTTAATGTTTACTTTTTATCTACTATATTTGATATTCTTAAGAATAGAATAGTGAAGTGTACTTGGCTTGTACTGAAAAGTATAAAGAAAAGTCTAAGTCTTGGTACATGAATACTAAGACTTACACTGATACTTTAATACTAAAAGGTAAAAAATGTACTTAAATATACCACAAAGTGCTAATACTAAGTAAATATTGATCCAGGTACAGAATAAGGTCAAAGTCATTGTGCTTAAATTTAATTTAGCAGAATAAAAATGTTTTTCACTGCACACATTTGCTTTGAGGTATTACTCCTGTTGTAAACTTACATTTTCAAAATCATTTAGTGCTAGCGTATAAAAGTTTACAGTAAATAGTATGTGTGCCCAATTGCTTTATCTTTATGTGCATTAAAACATATTGAAACATTTGACTTGACTTTATTGATAAAGTCAAGTCAAATGCAGTGATACCATCTGACTGTTTGGCAGATGGTACCACTGCAGCGACCACTTCAGTCTTTTTCTTTTTCCACAGTGAGTTTAGCTGGAAAGAGTAGTTTCCTGCTTTTCATATAATTCCATTAATATAAACAAAACTGATGAAAAACAAAATAAAACTCCATATAATCAATAATTTAAAACTTTGTCAATTTTAAATTGAAGTCCATTCATTTTTATAAAACTGTTAAGCAGGCTGTACTGAGAAAAAAACATTTAAAAAGGTAACAATAAACACCTTTAAGACCAAAAACATCCGCAGGAAAAATTATCAGTCAGCAGAGGATATCAAAAGAAGAAAGGCCAGATTTGAAAAATAGCAAGAGGATGTACATCCCTAAAACCCAGTCGACTGTTTTCATCACAGAAAAACGACAAAGTGACTAAGTGAATTACATTTTAATTTATAGAATCACATGAAATTATTTACAATGCAGCATGTTCCTTCTGACATCTATCCATGGTTAGGCTGCTCCTGCTGTGGTGCAGTCTCTGGGGGCTGTGGGAGGGGCCGACTGGAGGAAGTGTGACGGGACCTCCTTGTCGGGACAGCAGCAAAATCTCTCTCGTCAAGGCCTCGGCCTTCTGGGAATTTTTTTTAATGAACTCCTTGAGATGCTGAATGTCTTCCTGAGCCTCATGCCTCCTGCTGATCTGGAATGGTCCACACTGGATGAATTCAGAGATTATTGTTTAACTTTTTTGTAAATGTAAAGAAAAATGTAGTCAAACAGCAAGAACTGTGAAAGAATTTCATCCTGGCAGCAATAGATCATTTGTGTACAATTACAATGAGCATACAGTCAGATTTCTGTGGTAGTGTGAGACGCAGATTTTTCCTCTGTGATGATGTAGATGCATGTTTGTGATCAGCCTTGGATTACAGTAATGATTAATGTAAAATCTGGCATTCAATTTTATATCCATTTCTTCATCTAAAAAGTTGGCTGTGGCTTTCATACTGACGTGATATGACATGTTTTACCTCTGTTGTAATACTGTATCAGCTGAAACACGGTAAAGATGGCTCTAACTCTGGCCTTGTCAGTCTGTTTGGTCTGAGACAAATACACAGCTCATGGAAAAAATGGACAAGTGCTATAATATGGCTAGTTTGGGCTTATTTGTCTGTTTTTTCACTGGTGTTCTTTGTCTTTGTGACTTCTTGTTTCCCTTGTCTTAGGGGTTTCCTGTTTTATTTTGAAATCCGTCTGTTCCATGTGGTGTTTCCTGCCCTCCCTCCTGAGTGCCTCTGATGATGATTCCCTCCACCTGCGAGATTGTCTAGCCTGTGCTTGCTGTTTCCCAGTGTATTTAGGGTCAGTCCATGTTGTACCCATGTTCTTGTGTCCCAATTATCTGTAGGGCTAAGACCAAGGACTACACAGCCCTCAAAACGAAGACAGACCGGGACCTCACTTGAAACAAAAGGGTATGAGAATTTCCCATAATACACCAAGCCCACTGACACAAAGGCAGAGGACACTGAAGGAAGGACATAATTATAAGTAATTATTTAAGTTTCTCAGGAGCGTGTTTTCACCCTTTCCTCACGACCGTCAAAACAGAGGGCTAAGGGGATTGGGTAAGGTGAAGGGGAAGAATTGGGATTCACCCTTAGTCTCTGTGATCCCATTTGTCTTTGTCAGTTCATTCGTCTTATCTTCATGTTTTCTTTCTTTCTTTGCCAGCTTTTTGTGTCTTTGTAAGAACTATGTTTGTACTTTGACCTTTTTTGTATTTTTTTTTAATCCATTTTAGTTTATCACTAAGTATTTTGAGTTAATCTGCTTTTGGGTCCTTGTCTCCTTTTTTTTTGTTTTGTTAACATATCCTGACAGCAAGCCTCCTATTCTCAAGATGCACAGAAGACGTGAGGTCACACTAGCAGTCTGAAAAACAGGCTTTCCAAAATGAAAACATTAATGCACCTCCGCCATCACAAAAATAAAAAGCAATCAGTGTGAGACAGTAAGGACTTAATTCAAGCAAGGTTTCAGTGATGTTTGACCAACACATTCAACCAGTGAAGGCTCAATTCTAAAAGTAGATGTGCATAAAAAGCATTAAACCCATTGATGCATTCTGTTACTCAGCATTTGGGGTTACAGTGAACTTGACCTTTGATTCAAGGACCCAATCAGTTTTCTTTGAGTTAACGAGGACATTTGTGTAGTTTAGAAAAAATTCTTCACAGTGTGCAAGAGATCGCTTGTTCAAGAGCAAAGGTATAATGGCCCTAACCTTTGACCTATGGGAAATGCAGATCAGTTATCCTTCAGTCAGGTTGGAGATTAGAGCACAGATGGAACAAATCAAATAAATAAACAAAGTAATAATTAAGTTGGTAAAGCTGGGCCCTGTTCTACGAAGCAGGATTGCTGCCCAGCGAGGTAGCTTTGAGGTCATGTTCCGGTTTCCCTGTTCTACGAGACGGGTTCACTTCTTAGCGAGGCAAATCTCCATGGCAACGTACGCTGAACGGCTAACCTGCTCCGGGGCAGGTTAGGTTCCAGATTGAACTCGTGGACTATAAAAACCCCGCCCACTGACCAATGAGCTGACCCGATGGCTGCAGAGGGCCAGCTCCTCTGTAGGAGTAAAATCTGAGAGAGGAATCCCCCCCAGATCTTTTTGTGCCACTTTGGTTGGTGCTGAAACGAGACTCAGATTTAGAGTCACTACACAGTATATGACCCTTGCTACAGGTTGTTAAAGGGAATGAAGAACTCTCATTGCCGTAACAAGATCTTCAATGCCAACACTTCTGTTCCATGACAATATTTTATTGCCCGTCTTAAAATTGTGACAGGAATTCATGAAGGGCTCATGTGGGCTACGTATCACAAAAAATGTAAACACGATAGGAATGAACAAATGAATGACTTCATCTTGGAAATGAATTAGACATGTCTGGTGCATGTTACAGTAAAAGTGCAGGTTGAACACATAGACTGTTTTTTACAGTCTATGGTTGAACAGTGCTATTTCAGGATGGTAATGGCACGAAACATTTTTTGCACGCTATACTTATGCATTGAGACTGTCAGCAATTTTCTGCCAGCACTCCTTCCGTGCTTTTGAAGCGGTGACGGTGTTGCTTTTGACGTTTATTACATGTTTTAATTCTTCATACTTTGTCATGATCGCCTCCTGCTCTTCGTGTGTGAAGTATGCGGTCCTTCTCTCTCCGGCCTGCTCTGACGCTCCAGACTGGTCCATGTTCGCGATTGGTCAGATGCGGCGGGCTCCGCCTTATATGCGTGCACGCGCTCATTGCAAAGCCGAATCCACTTATGAGGTTGATAACCAGCGTCGTCGAACCGTGTAGCGAGACCGCCGGGTACCGCGCTCAGTTCAGTGAGGTAGCTCCAAGGCTATCTCGCTAGGCTGAACTTGCTTCGTAGAATAGGGCCCAGAGCTCATGTCACAACAATGTCATGGAAAGATATTAATTTAGCTAAGCTGTTCTGTAATTCTGTTTAACACTCTCCTATATGAACACTGTGAAACCAACTTTGAGTATGTTTTTTTTTATTACCACTTTCTTCTGCCTTGCATTCAGCGTCTTGTCCAGCTCTCTCTTCCCGTTTACGAGTACTGTCATGCTGTGGAGAACCTCTGAGTGTTTTCTGGTCACCTCGTTTAGATTGTCACGTGCCTCATCCACCTTCCTCTGACCATCAGACAAACACAAAAATAAAAAAAATCGTTGTTAAATATTTCTCTTTCAAAGCATTCAAAGTCTTATTCTGGGAAATATGTGGGGAGTACTGCCTCACGTATTCCTCAGAAGAACTTATCTCTTTATGCCAAACCTAATTGAGGGGGAGAAATGGCCCCAGGCAATGAGGGCAGCAAAAAAGCTACTCACGGTTTTTCCAGACCTGCTCGAGGTCGCCCTCTTTTGGTTCTGCTGAAGCACCACCCAGAAATAGCTCAATACAGAGATACAAGGGCATAGAAAAACTCCCATGGAGCCATTAGTTTCATTTTGTCCTGCAAAGGGCTAAATATTTCTTCCATGTTCACAGCTAACCAAGCATAGTTGTGTGAGGACATGGCAGTTGAGCCAGGCTCTGCAGTGTGGGATGAGAATGCTGTGGTCAGCGACATGTGCCCACTGGCAGCACTTTGCAGTCCAGGCCACAGGTAAGCCTATAGGGATGACGGTGTTGCAGGAAAGAGCCAGATGGTTTAACCTGACCAATCTGTGGCTTCCTCATAGTGTGGTTATCACTTTTCAGAGCACTAAAGCCTCCTCATCCAGAACCCTTCATGATTGTGAATGGAAGCCGTGTGAGGCGTGGTGGTGTTCCTGTGGTCTTATTTGTCATTCCTTAAGAGCCTGATTGACAAAAGAAAAGCTTTCTGCACAAATGATCTGGCTGCTTCTGCTGCAATTCACACTGGGTGTGATGGTAAGATGGCTAGCCAACAGACAGTTAATTATTCAATGAAAAGGGCACCTTACATAATGTTTCCAGGCCTCTGGTGCCTTAGTGGGACTTGGCAGTGGTTTTGGATGGGCTCTCTGGCCCTCCATTCAAATCACTGGAGGAGACCGACTTGAAATATTTGTCTTAAAAGTCAGTGCTGTTGTTGGCCTCGGCTGCAGTTAGGCAGGTTGGTCAATTAACCAATAAATCATTTAATCGTTATTTTTACAGTGCCAATTCATCTCACTCCCTCTACACTAAGAACTGGGGTTACACAAATAGACCGAAGGTTTATGGTATGTTATGTGACCTCTGTTACTTCCACAGTCAGCCTCAAGAGGGATCACCGCATGTGGCTTCCTCTTCTGTCACTATTTAGGTTGAAACTCAAGGTTGGCAGATTCTTCCATGGGAGCTCATGGAAACTAATCAGGGAAAATATTTGATGTATATTTTTAGATGTTCACAAACAAACACAAACTGATCTTACATCCCATTCTTGAATTTCTTTGACGTATGCAGCTTCTTTGAGGAGTTTTTCCTGCTTCAGTTCCTCCACCCTCCTGTTCCCCGACAGCGTCTGCAAAGCCTCCAGGTCCACTGGCCTCCCAAACTTCTTCATCTGTATCTCATTGCACTCTCTTTTCAGCACTACAACAAACATGTTAATTCATTTTTTTCCCCCCGTTCTATATTTTAATAGGCTTGGGAGGAGCAGGAGTCTCACCCTGAACCTTGATCTTCATTTCCTTGCAGTCATGGAGTAGCCTCGCATGTTCCTGGCGGACTGCACAGCACCGATCTTTCTGCTGACTCGTCTCTACCTTAAGCTCGTTGACTCGCTCATACAGCCGGTTCAACTCCGCACGGTCCAGAAGAAGAGCATTGTCCAGATCAGGCCGCATTGAGTCATAATCAAAACACTCAATCTGGGGGAAGAATGAAGAGGACCATGAGAGGTAAAGCAGGTGGTCATAAAATAAATATAAATACATTAAAAACTCAACTTAAAACTTAGGTGGGTGACTGTGAGAGTGAACAGGTGTGAATGAGTAGATGTGACCTGTGGTGTAAAGTTGCATTAAATGGTCATAGAGACTAGCAAAACATGATATAAGACATGTACTCCTTTTTTTTTTTTTTACCATTTACTTACACAAAACACTTCTAAAAACAAGTCAAGAGAAAAAACTGAAGTCAGAATTAAAAAATATAAATCTTTCAAAGGGGACAAGAAGTGTTTATTTAAAAGTATCATTTCTCTCAGGAAACACAAGGGGAATGATCTTCACTGTGATGAAGCTGAAAGTCGTGAAACAAAGATACTGATGTCTCATATTTCACATTTTTATGATCAGTGGAATCCCACATGACCAAGCCAAAGCCTGTTGGTCAATTGCAACAGCATTACACAAAATGTGTTTTCAGATAAAAACGCGGTCAAATTGTGGCTGAGGCACATGTGGCAGCCGAAGGTTCACACCTCTGATTTTGTTATGGTATAAAATCTTTGCAGCTGAACCTACAGCTGTCTGTGGACTAAATCCTAAATAAATCTTTGTTGTTATTTCCTAAATAAATCTTCGTTGTTCATTTTGTACTGCTCCTTCATACTCCCGTACATGAATTACTGTGTTGAGGCGTGGGGGAATACATACAAAACAAACACAAAGCCGATATTCATACTACAGAAAAGAGCAATACGAATCATAAACAAAACCACATACAGAGAACCAACAAACCAACTCTTCATTGAACTTAAGACATTAAAATTTAAGGACCTGGTTGATTATAAAACTATCCAAATTATCTATAAAGTTAAAAACCATATGCTACTGAACAGAATCCAAAGGTTTTTTCAACTGAGAGATGACAAACATCATCTTCGAGGAAATTTTATGTTCAAAAAACAACCAGTAAGAACAAATATGAAACTTCACTGTGTCTCAGTTAAAGGAGTTACTTTATGGAATAGCTGCAGTGATGAACTGAAATCATGTAAAACAATAGGTAGGTTTAAATTCATCTTTAAAGCTGACATATTAAACAGATACAGAATGGAAAAACGAGAAAATCAGTAATATCAGGAGTATTGTCTGTCCAATAATGCGTTATTACTGCTTTATTTTGAAATTTGTTGTTATTGCTATTATTTGTCTGAGCTTGCTGTTACTTTTGTTGCTAAAAATGTTGATGGCTATGACCTGAAGAGGCTTCAGCGTGAATTTAAGTAAGACATCTTTAAAATGAAAAAGGGGTGGGACTAGATAAGTTTGCTACTTCTTCCTACACCCTTTTCGAACTGAATCTGTCATAATTTCTTGCAAATATTGATAGAAGAAAAAATGCTGTAAGTGCTACTTGCCTTTGCTTACCTTTTGTATTTTATTTTGTTGGATTTGTATGGAGATATACATGTGTATGTCTTCCATTTTTGGTTCGAAATAAAACATTCATTCATTCAAGAGTCCAAGTGGCCCTCTATGCTCCTCGAAAGCTACAAGCTTTATTGCTTCATCACCTTCTTTATCTCAGAGCACCGTCCCTCTCCAAATTTAACCTTCTGTGGCATTTACATGGGCATGGACAGAAGAAATGCAGAGGTTAAGGTTGTCCTCTGAGAGGCATCTGAGACAGTATTTAAGCCATGGAAAAAAAACTTACCATTAGCAAAAAGTAGTTTAGTCAAGTTTGCTGCAAGTATACATATCTTATACTAAAACTGATGCAGTATACTTAAAGTCTACTTTTTATATTGTACTTTTTATATACTTAAGAATAGTATAGTGAAGTGTACTTGGCTTATAATGAAAAGTATAAAGAAAAGCCTAAGACTGATTAAGATTCTAAATAGGGATTGCTACATTGCTCATGCAAACTTTTAAATTGTACGTGCTCTTAGTGGGTGTGTTGTGAGTTATCTACTATGACTTTGTGCGTAATAGAGAGCAGGTGCAAAAGTCACCATGGAGAGTTTTGGAGAGCAGAGTGGCCATAGACAAAAAGTGAAGTATGAAGCCATGGAGTTAGAGGCAAATAAACACCCTGGTGAACTCCAGCAGAGACATCTCTGCATTGCTGAAATAAACTTGTTTTGAGAGGCCATCTAAGAAAAAACAGAGCTCAAAACTGGCATTGCTGAATAGATGATATGTCTCTTCTATTTTTATTTCTGACCAGAGGTTGAGGTAACCAATTTTTCCTGTCTGCTGTTTAACAGACAAGGGGGTCACTTTTTGCTCATGTCAAATTTTTATCCGCCACTTTACAGTCTCCTTTTTTGGTTCGAGTTACACATAATCCAAATGACAGCATTCACAGAGATACACAGCTTTATACTGTCCTTGAATTGAAAATATGCACAATCAATCTTCTCTGAGTGAAGGAGATCTTTTTACATTGGCTAAAAGACCCCCTTCACAATGTATTAAGAGTAAAAAACAGAGAAGGTTCACTTTACGTGTATGTATGCATGAGTATGCTGGCACACTGGATCGTCCCTCTTTGTCAGTCCACCATAATGACAGACAGCCTTCAAATCTCTAAGTCATCTAAAACTTCAGCCAATGACAGAAAATATTCGGTTAATACTGTTTATGATAGTCCAAACATGCTGACATGCACATGGAAGATTCTCTATCTCTGTCATCAACTCTCTGTGTGTAATGATGTGACAGTTTGCACCAACCTTTCAAACATGCTAAATATAAATGCAAGAATACCTAGCGCAATTAGTTCCAGGTTTGATAGATCACACTACCAGTGCTAAATGATTACATTTGCATCTCCTCCTCACAGTATTTTGCGCGTTCTGATAATCTGCATGTATTATTTATATTAATGAAGGGAAACATGCGAAATGGGTTGTGCATGTGATTTTGCAATCCTTAGTGCACCTTGTTAGTAGATCAGTTTTGAGAAGGCTCTTAAGTTTTCCAGTGTTTTAATGCACACAAACCTTTAGTAGATAAGGCCCTATGTACATAAGCATGAAGACTTATACTTAAATACTAAAACTTATACTTGTACTTTAATATACTGTTTACTTCTTCCTGCCACAAAGTACTAATACTAAGTATATCTTGATGCAGGTACAGAATCAGGTAAAGTCCTTGTGCTAATTTTCAATTTCAAGTATACTACTTTCTGCTAAGGGTAGCAATGCAAAAGTATTGGGATACATTATGAGTGGTAATTCCCTATGGAATGGATAATTCCCTGACTTGTAAAGGCTAAACTTACTGCTTCCACAATCCAGTTGACAGAGTCATTGGTTTGTAATTGGTTCTCTATGTAAGGGATACCCTTCCTGAAACCTTCAGTCTTGTCAATATAAATGCACAAGGCATGAACTGTAAAGCATCAATGACTGCTGGTCTTCAGAAAAATGAGCCAGTTGTGGAGAGAAGGCAACAAGGTCGATTAGGGAGCAGGAGCCAACCACCTTTAGAAAAATAGTTTGGCTTCTGCAACAGCCTGATATTCCCAACTGAGAGTGCATGTGTGTCACCAAAAATCAGGCCTATCCTGTCTTAGAGCAATGCTGAAAAGCTAGTCCCTGCATTTTGTTACATCTATATGGGATTATTGTAATTCTCTTTTATCAGGTTGTCCCACTAAGTGGATAAATGGTATAGTTCAGTGTTTTTGAAGTAGGGTTGTATGAGCTTCATATGGCACTATAACATTCGATGCCTGAGTGCAGTACAGTCTAATAATCTTTATGTGTGTACCTCGCTTTAACTAGTAAGACGTTTGTTTTGTCATAATACCTGGCTCAGTCTGAGGGGAACAGCTACATGCAGATTCAGATTGTTCATTTTATCCTGTTTTTCCCTGTAGACTAACTCCAAAGCCTCCTCTGCTGCTTTACGGCTGCTCTTCATAGACATCACCTGTAGGGGACGATATACATAAAACCATAAAAACACACAAAATGATAATGACTAAACAAAAAGCACTGCACATAAAAAAGGTTTTGATGGAGATAAAGCTGTAGAAAAATGAGTATTAGTGTCTGACCCTCTTGTTGAGAGTGTCACATTCCACCATCAGGGCTTTCGCACTCTTCTTCTCCTCTGCCAGGAGCTTTTCCACTTCAAGCCGACGCTCTCGCAGCTGCAGAGTGTATTCAAACAACTCTGGCTCACAACCTGAGACACAAATGTCACACAAGCATGGATCTTAACAATAGTGAACTTGGAGATTATAAACTTGAAGTATTTGAAGTTTCTGTGAAGCATTTTGTTACTTAATTTCACCTGAGATGAGATCAGTGCTTGTTTTTTTTAATTCTGACATGAATAAAGTTTATAATTCTCCCACTTTTATCGATGTCTCAGCATAGGAGAATCACTGGTCAAACCATGTGTCCAAAAGCCTTTATTCAGACACAATTAAGCAATGT
The DNA here is from genome assembly GCA_036419115.1 of Scarus forsteni. NCBI lineage: Eukaryota > Metazoa > Chordata > Actinopteri > Labriformes > Labridae > Scarus > Scarus forsteni. The sequence goes on from JAZDUH010000269.1 coordinate 23,868,375, forward strand.
TTTTATTGCAGGGGTGTTAATGAAGACATTTGAGTATACTGTGTAAAATTAACCCTGCGTTGAAAAACTGAAATATCCTTTCAGGACTTTCATGTCTTTGTTGGAGAAATATGACAGATTTCAAATTTGACAATTTGGTAGACCGGCTGCGCCACGATGGGTGTAATGGCGCACCAGGGGGAGGTGCTGACAGATTCAGGTTGGGGGAGTGATGATTTCGTGCCAAAAAACTGCGCGGAAGGTGCGCTGGAAGCTCGCCAGCTCCAACCTGGTCTATTCTCGGCGCAGGCGAAGCGCACCCTCAGCAGCTGTAATTTGGTGACAGGCGCACACATCACCAAACCCTCAGGGGCAGGTTTCAAGAGTGTCAGGCACATTTCAATGCAATAAACAATCACAGCAATCACTATTTAATGTAGCTGTCTGAACCAGCATATACATTTGCATCTTTATAAATTGTCCCGTCACATGTGATGTCGGATTAAAGCCGTTTGTCATAATGGAAACTTAACCTGACGGTGGCTGGAAGTGTGAGGCACATCTCACAAGCCAACAACAAACAGCCTCATCATCAGATATGGAGTATATATCTGGCTTCTCTCATTTCATGATATTCAGAATAAAAGAGGGAGAAACAGACGGAGAAAAAAAAGGGAAAATAAATGTATGTCACGGTGTCTTAAGGATTTACCTGTGATTGCCCATATTTCTCTGTTTTAGTCTTTATTCTTAACGTGATCTGAAAAGATGGAGTACATTATTCCAAGGAGGAGATATCGGGAGAGTATACAGTATATCACCAAAGGCTCTGCTATTTGGCGATGACAGACCAGGAGTGCAGGTGGATCACAAGCATGATGGATGGATAAGCCAGCTGCTGTGTTAAATGTAATTGTCTCTTAATTTTATACTCCAACTAATAACAAAGGAACAGATTACATCTGACCCTGGAGTTGGCCCACACAGTGATGTACTCCGTGGCCTCCCATGCGTGCCCCAGTGGCCCTTCCGCTGTCTAAGTTGCTGTAACAGTGACGGCAGGTGCACCGCACCTGCGCCAGGTCTTTTTTAAAATTTTAACCCGACCATAATTACTCACCTGGTGAAGTGAATTGAAAATTTTCTCTGTTTCTCCAAAATATGAATCTGAACGAACCCAACCGGATTTCGTCTGTTAAATGCAATGCCATCTTGCAGAAGCTTTTTTTTTTTTGGCATTTTTTTGTGCATTTTTATACATAACACCACCAAAAAATATAATGTCAAACTTGATTTAGGTGGTAATGTGATAGGAAATAATTAAAAAAAAATTAAAGATCTACAGGTCATGCTGTTGTCATGGTGATAATTTATCAGTAACTAACAGCGGTATAGTTTGGTCATGGCTTGCTCTAACAAAATATCAAAAAATTCCTTTAACATGCAGCCTACATAGTGTTGGGATTCACCCATCTCTGCCTCTTCCTGGACTGTTATGTTGCCTTCATGAATGCACTCCCTCTCTGCTGCATGAGGAGTGGGTATGGCTTCCCCCTGCACGGCTCCTCTGCAGCTACACACCAGACTCCTATCACCTCATCACCTGTACCTACAAAGAAGGCTCGTAGACTGCTCCCCATAACCAGTGGATTTCCACAACTCCAGTGGTTTGTTGGTCATCTATCTTGCTCTTGATAATTTTGTGATTGAGCTAAGCCTTTTTAATCTCCGGTTGGGAGTTTTTTGCTCTCATGCATACTCTGTGTGTTTTTTGGATTGTTACTTGTGTACTGACTTTGTTCCTCTGCTCCGTCTCTCTACAGTGCTTCCACGAGCCCTCACCATGCACCATGATTCTTTGATTGATTTCACACTATCGCTCAGACGGTGCCATGTCCCATACCTTGCTGTCTGTAAAAAAGTGTGATCTGAGACAGGGTGTATGATATGATAGCATCCGGGGATTTGCCTCAATACATTTTCAAAGCCTCCATTCAGAATCAAATGATTGATTTTACATGGCTTCTTCCAATTCTGTCAACATTTATTGGTTGTGAATGATTATGACTGGGATAAATGGACAGGGCACATTTTAGTGCTGCCTGTGTTGAGGAAAACATTAACCGAGCTTAAGTAGTCTGTGGAATGTATCTTGAAGAAAAAAGGAAATAAAAAGGAAAAACATAATGGATCTTTCCAAATGAAGATTGGATGCTCTAACAACTTACTTTTTAATGGATTGTAAACATTCATAGCTTGACAATGAACATAAAGCAGGCAGATAAACAATTTCAGCAATCAGAAGAAAAATTATCAGTGGATCTGTTGCAAAATGCCTTGACAAAAACTACAAAATCATACTGACGAATTAGAGCTTAAAAACTATTACAAAACATAAAAAAAAAAAGGATCAAAAGTTGGAGTGAAGTTTCAAGGTATCTTTTTTTAATTAAACCTCTTCAACTGTTAACCCAACCCCTCCAAAACTGAGATTGAAACTGACTGATTCCATTTTTGATCTGTGTTACACAATTAATCTGTCATTTCATCCATTATTCAAACATTACTACAAATATATATGAGCCAATACCAGTAATCAAAAGCATAACAGCATTAAAAAGAGAAAATGCCTCAATTGGAAAGTGGCTGGTATGGTTGAAAGGGACTGATATCGCTTTCAAGGGTTAAAGAAATTCTTTCTCTTTCCAGACAAATGTAAAATACACTGATAATATGTCAATTGGACATAAAAAACAATATTATTCCATTGTATTTTTAATTTGGCCAACATAGCCCTTTTGTTATATTGAACTTTCTATCCAGTGTGTTATGTTACACAGGACATCTGAATCAAAAGTTTAGAGATCACTGTACAGGAAATAAAAATGTTATATGTTTTCACATCATAACACTCACCTGGAGGGCAAACATTGGTGTCCAGAGCTCCATCTTCCTCTGAGTCAGTTTCAGTATCATCGTCACTACCAAAATCTTCATCTGAGTCCTCATCACTTTCATCCTCCTCATCCTCTGCAAACACATAGAGATCATGGGGATAATGGACACACACATGCACTGTGTATAATCGAATGTTTTTTTTTCTCACCCTCGTCACGTGTTGTCTCCTTAACAGGTTTGATTTTCTTCTTGAAGACTTTAGTCAGAAACTCTTTAAACTTGTTCTTCTGACCCAGTGAGGCCTGAAAGGCATCAAACAAAGCCTCCTCTCTCTTCTGCAGCCTGCCGATGTCTGCTCGCTTTGATTCCAGCTGCTCATTAAACTCCGCCAGCTTGGACTGTGGGATAAGAAATGAGAGGGTTAATGTTCTAAAAAATTGTTCTGTACAGACATCTTAATAATTATTTGAAAGGAGGGGCTGATACAAAAAGTTTAGGAAATGGCTATGCAAATGAACCCATTTTATACACTCTGTCCTACCGAGACGCTGTTCTCCTCCCTGATGCGTGTGTTAAGTTTCTCCTGCATGCTGTTCTCCCTCTCCTCAAACTCTTTGAGGACAAGCAGCTCCTGGTACAATATCAGCTGACTGACATCACCCATCTTCAGCTTCTGGTCCTGTAGCAGCTTCTGGCGAAGCAGCAGCCTCAGCTCAGTATCAAACTGACACACCGAAGTTTCCATCTAATGGTTGCAAAGGATACAAGTTTATCAGCACAATGCCCCTTTAGCCTTTCAGATTCTATATGAAGAAAAAACAGCAGACCTCCTTTAGCAAAGAGTCCTGTTCATACAGAAGTCTGATCTCCTGCCCTCTCTGCAGCTCCTTCTCAAGTTCGCTCAGCTCTGCTCCTTCCGCTCCTGTTGTGTCCTCAACGTCTCTGCTTATTGATAAAACTGACAGAACCTGAGTTTCTTCTTTCTCTTTTTCCACTTCTTCCAATTTCTCCAGCTGAGCAAGTACACTAGTGTCCGCTTCCTGCTCCGTGGTCTTTAAGCTGTTTGAAATTTAAAAGAAGTAAAAAAAAAAAAAAAAAAAAGAAGGAATAAAAGGAAGAAAATGTGATGCTTTTCTCTGCCATTGACTCACTGTACAAAATGCCTTTGGTGAGTTTCAACTGGGGATATTTTTTTTCAAAGGCACATTGTTATCAGTGAATTGAATGTTGAGATGAAAACCCCAACAATGACATAATCCATATCTAATACATAGATATGCATCCTGGGGTGTAGTCCATGTCTAAAAAGTACAACAAATACACAATAGCAGAACCTGTGGTGTGACAGAAAGTTAAGTTTTTCTTTGTAGCCCAGTATTTTTTTCTTTTCAGTTAAGATGCAAATATGATTCCTTAAATAAATTCTTTATTTGAATTAGAAACATTATTTTCCTTTGTAGTTTATGACAATTTCATTTTTGTTGAATAATATACTGCTGATAATTCTAAATCTGTTAAAAAAAATCACATAAAAAGTTCATTTGTTTTTGGAAGTTGCAATGAAGATGATTGTAAAGATAGAAGACTTGTAACATACACAGAAATTATAGGAAGAAATTTAAACAGGGCAGGAAGCAACAGAGTACATACAATGAAATGAAAATTATTGTTCTAGTTTAGTCTGGTTAATTATAGTTTGGTACAATTGATCCTGACCTTGGTTGTGTTTTCACAGCGAACAGTTCACATGCATCATGGACTGCCATGCTCCATTCCTTGAGATAAGACAGGCACATCTGATCTCAGAACACAATGGTGTCACAACATTCGGATGGCCTGGATTACTTATTTTGGTAGCTTTCCTAAATTATTTTCCTAAATTTTGACGGTGGAATAAAGCCATGCCCTCCTTGAAGCTTCTACATGAGCTGTTGTCCTTGGCTTTTGCAGCCAGATTAGACAAACTTGCATGTCATCAGCCTTCGTCCCATGTAATCAATTAAAATACCCCTTGCTTGGCCAACTTTCTCAAATTTACTGATTTAAAATGTTAACAAAACTCTGCTTCAGTGATACAATAGAATTGACAATTAGCGGTGTGTATGATAATGACTCTAAATCTCTGAAAATTGTGGAAATTCTTTGAAATATAGCTGTTGTCTGATGATAGTGCAGCTAGCTAATGTTAGCTGTCCTTCAGTAACACACCAATGTGTGACTTGTTGAATATTAAGAGATTAAAGGTAGTGCTATCTTTTGATATGTCTATAGAGCTAGGCTAAGAGTTAGTCCATACTCATAAGAGGCAGCTGAATTTACAGAAGAACAATGAAAACATACCAGTTTATTCAAATCCAATTGAATTCAAAACCTTTATTTGTCAGGGGACAATTACAGGCACACAGAGCAGTCAATTAATGAAATTACACATAAATGCTAAAAATGCTAAATATCAAGTTGACAGGTTGGTTGCTTGTTTTAAAGTGATGTTACTGCCAGAATATTACATGCAAAAACTCCTGGGTTAGGATTTCTAAAGTTGTTTCCACAGAAACCCCAAAACGCTGTGCCGAAGTAACAAAACAAAGGTCACAAATTCACTCCAACTTCACTCTAAGGGCTCGACCAAGACTTTAGTTGCTAAAAGAAGGGGCTCTATGATTACTGGGTCAGTGGACCAATCAGAGAGTTGATAAGGAGTCAATTACATACTGCCACCACACTGAACCAGACTAAACAGGGCAACTTGGTGGAAGTAACGATCACTGAGTAAATGCTCTAGCTACCTTACCTCTGGTCCCTCAAAACTCTGTATCTGATCAGTGTCGCTTTGCTGTACTGTAGCTTCTTCTCGGGGGTTTCCTCTGGTAAGATGGAGGGGAGGATGGGTATTCGGCGGTGGAGATGGGCTGGCAGGCACTGCTGGATCGTCTTTACCTGCTCAGTCTTCTCGTGCAACTCAGATACCAAAAGAACCTTTGAGTCCCTGAGAGCTATGATCTGTTTGTTCATCTCAGTCTTCTTTAGACGGACCTATGGGGATGGACAGGGTCATTTGATAAACCTGTTGATGGAATGATTGTAATTATGCTTAATCTGTTTTCAGAAAATTATTCTGGGGGAGTTATTTGAAAGACAGGAGTGAAAATGGAGTTGGAAATCAAAGAGAAAAAGAATGAAGAAGGCTATGAGGATGGTGACAAAGGTTTAAATAATAGAAAAACACTGTGGGTATTGTAAAGACATGTCTCCATCTAATGTAATGTCTCGAATTAAAGGATAACTTCGGTTCCTGCAGCTTTTACATTGTTTATAGAATGAAGAAAAACAATATACTCACCCAGAAGGCTTTTCTGATCCAAACAGTGCTTCGGGAGATATTTAGATCCAAAAACGAGCTGCGGACATCTGTAAAATGGTAGCACGTGGGGCATACAGTGCCGCTCCTTAAACTGCATTAATAGTCCAAAAACTCATGTTTTTCACCAATATTCCATTGTGATTCGCTCCGGATAGTCCTCCATTTCAGTCTGTGTCACTCCACACAGTGCTGTGTGGCTGTACTGACCTCTGAACTGAAGAGTTTGTTTACGTGCCTCCGCGCATGCGCTGTACTCTCTGGAGCGCTGCCTCCGTGTCCTCCTTTCTATGAGCTCCTCATCTGTAAACTCTGGCTCGAAACTGTAAGGATACCCATCATATTCAAAGTTCTCCTCCACAACATCGTCATCCGATAGATATTTGTCCATTTTGCACAAAACTGGAAGAAGAAAGTCGATTTGTAGCAGACCGTCTTCCCCTGAAACAATGAGCCACACTGCGCATGCGCGGATGGGCGTAAACAAACTCTTCAGTTCAGAGGTCAGTACAGCCACACAGCGCTGTGTGGAGTGACACAGACTGCAATGGAGGACTGTCCGGAATGGACCATGATGGAATATTGGTGAAAAACATGAGTTTTTGGACTATTAATGCAGTTTAAGGAGCGGCACTGTATGCCCTACGTGCTACCATTTTACGGATGTCCGCAGCTCGATTTTGGATCTAAATATCTCCCGAAGCACTGTTTGGATCAGAAAAGCCTTCTGGGTGAGTATATTGTTCTACTTCATTCTATAAACAATGTGAAAGCTGCAGGAACCGAAGTTATCCTTTGACAATAATGTAATATAAAATGTGATATGGTCAAAAAAAAAAAACACTGAAGTGCAAATGCATAAGTATATTGTGTTTTTGTAGGTGTCAGTGTTTACTCTGTCTTCCAGGCTCATCAGCTCAGCTTGTTTTTCCTCTGCGTTCACCCTCAAATATTCAGTTCTCTCTGACTTCAGCTTTAAATCTCCAATGTTCTCTCTTGCTTCTTTAATGGCCTGCATTTCCTTTGGATCCTCGTAGTTCTTGTCTGGTTTTTCTGCATATCTGAGACATCAACAAATATTTTAGTTTTGCAGTAACATCACGGCGGTTACAGAAAAGTTCAACACCTACTTGTTACTCTAAGACCTATAAACCATGCCCTTGCTCCTATGGTTTTCAGCTAAAGAAACATTGAACCAAAATTGAAAAACTGGGAGAAATCTACATTCAAGATCTAAATCTAAATTTAGCCCAGGCAAACTAGGTTAAATTACTGGACCTGATACTCACTGTTGATCCCATTCCTTTTTCCTCTGCTCTATCTTGGCTCGAGCTTTCTCAGCTTTCTTCTCATCCTTTTGAAGCCTCTCAATCTGCCGGGCATTCAACTTTATGCCTGATGAATGAGCCACTGGGCGGCACGGTATCACCTCTTCTAGATAACATGAACAGATGCAGGTCAGCAAGTCTCCTACAGGGGGAGCACATACATTCTTAACTACCTTCTAATTTTGGAGGTTCAGCTCTGGATTCTCTGCGTCCTCTTGCTACTGCTCTGTCCTGCTCAGGCTCCTCTAGATAAAATAAACAGATGTAGGTCAGCAAGTGTTCATTTTGTCAACTAATTATTTCTGTCATAGTTTTCATCAACAAGCTGTTTTCTGCTGACAAAAACTAGACTATACCTAAAACAAAAACTAAAACTACAGTAACTGACATTTTTGTTAACAGATAAAAACTAGACTAAAACGTTTGATGGGGCTAAATCCAATCAGACCAAATTTGTCCTGTAGAAAGTAGGGAAAAGTGAGGAAGACATTCAATCACAGCTACTTTGACTGTGTGGAAAGTTTGGATGAGTTCAGGGGGACATCCAATCACAACTGCCTTAGCTTTGTGGTGGTGGGATCCAAATGTAAAACATGGCTTCAGAAATTCAGGGAAACATTAAAAAATGCCTTGCACTCTACATTTCATATTTAAGTCAATTAAATTTACCATAGATTTGGTCGACGAAGATGTTGGGAAATTTCATCAAGTAAAACTAGACTAGAATTAAAATTACTTAGGTGACTAAATTATGATGAAAACTAAAATATATTTTAAGGAAAAGACTATAACTTAAACTAAATTAAAAAGTGCTTTCAAAATTAGCAGTCAGGTCAGCAAGTCTCCCACAGGGGAACACATACAGTAGATTCTTAAATACCTTCTAATTTGTTTCCATTCTTTGGAGGTTCAGCTCTGGATTCTATACGTCCACTTGCTGCTGCTCCATCCTCCTCAGGCTGGCTCACTTCGCTCTGATGACTGAGCTGGTTTAAAGTTTTGGAAAGCGTTGGCAAATGGTAAGTAGAGATTCTGTGCTCACTGTTTATGGCTACCACAGTGATCACGTTGAACTCCGGAGAGTTCCCGAACCTGAGAACAAGCAAAAACACAAAGTATAAAAGGTCCAAAATCTTTGCTCTGCTAGAACGGTTAAACTTCAATATTTGAGAGAAGTTAGCCTCTCAGTAGCGAGTAAGGTCAATGTGCAAAAGCCTCAAACCTGAATTATTTTTACTATAGAAACAGATGAAACCACCAACATGATAGCAATTGAATCCCATCAACTTCTAATATACAACCAGTGATTAACCTCAATAAAGGAGGTATTTGTATATGTTTGCTGCTTTCTCTGGGATTCACTGGTACTGTAGATCTATGGATTTTGTAAATTATTTTTTTTTAACTTTGTTACAGAGTAAAAGGGGAGAGGACCAATCTAATTTATGGAATACACTGAAAAACATCTGATCCGACTTTGAGTAGTTGTTCAATTTCAAGAGAAAAAAAATCTCACTGGACTTATTCGAAGCCACAATTTCCTGATATGACTGGATTAAGATCTGTCTTGAAAATCTAAAAACTAAAAATAAGCCTGAGTTTCTTGTAAAAAGTAAATAATCTGCCAACAGTTTTATTTAGCTTAAAGACTGTCTTGAAATTAAAATTCCTATCCAAATCAGACAATAAACCTGAATTAAGACTAAGACCCTAACTGAGCCAAACTTTCCTTGTTTTGTTAGCAGATGTTTTCTTGTCATTACAAGCAATTCATGGTCTTATTTTTGCCTTTTATTCCTTAAAGTAAGATATTTATCTCAATTTATTATGTGAATGTAGATGAGAAGAAGTGCTTTAGATATTTCTGACTTAAAAAATAGGCAACCACACTTGCCTAGATCTGAGTTTTTGCAGTGTAAGAGGAAATCCTCGAACTAGAGGTCACAACAAGACAATATACACTGGAAATGATGGCTTTTTACTCTCACCAACTTGGTTAAAGCCTAAAAAATCACGAAGTTTCAAATATATCATTCACAAAGACTGTCACAAAGAAGAGAACATGTAAGTACTTGTAATATTTTGTCCCTTACAGACTTCATCATCAGCAATGATCAAAAAACACAAGGAAAAATCTTCAAAGTCAAGTGGCTAATTTCCATCCCCATTCCCATTAACAGGCTGGTGTCTACTCATTAAATCAAAACATCAATAATAGGAATTAAACACAGAGAGTATATTAAAACACAAGTAACAATACAGATGAAATACAGTCCAAAAATAAAAACAGGCTGAGAGGTGGAGGACCATGGGAATGATACACAATGAATTATAAAGTGCTGGAGTGCTAACTGAAGTGCCATTGTGCTAAAGTGCCAAATGTTAAAGTGCACAGTGCTAGCTGCCTGGGAACTCAGGTCCCCATTCTATTGCACGTTGCCCAATATTGCACAGGGATATAAAGTGCATGTTGCATTGCACATTACCCTTCTGTCCAAAATTATAAAGTGCCTAGTTGAATATAATGTTGCACGATGCCCATAGCACACAGTTGCACATGCAGATGTGTGAGTAGATAACGCACTTAGAAAGCATACATAGATGTCTTATGTATGGTTCAATTCACAAAAAAGGTTTTCATATATGTATTTATGTACACAGCAGTGGATAATTTGGGATGGGTCGGTACTTCAAGTATTGAGCTTGGTATTTGGTTCCAGGTATTTGGTTCCAGGTAGGGGATGCACAAAATGAGAACACTGCTTGACCAGAGGCAGTCTTTAGAAATCACCTCTAACCTCTTCAAACAAAATCTTTAAGTGGAGGTTGAGCTTGATCATGTAAGATTTTATAAACAAGCACAGAATCAGTATATTTTATTGTGTTATTCCAGTTTTTATCCAATATCACGCAGTAATGGTACAATTTAGGTTTCTTATCCAAAACTTTTAATGCCTGTTTATCGACTGTTTGGCGCCAGGGTCATTTTACAGGCAGATGCCCTGCTCGTCAGGCAGGCATGTGTGGCATAATCATTGCATCAAAGTTTAACTTTGCCGACTCTGGGTTAAATTGGTTCTAATAAATCTAAAGTTCGACAGGTTAAGTTTAATTCTACTCACAATCTTTTGGACCTGCTGTTTGAAGGGAAATTGAAAGTCTCAGTTGACACCAAGGTATTTAATCTCGAACTACCTTGATCTTTTTAACCTGCACACAAATATTAGGATCCCTGTCGTTGTTCACTATTTTTGAGGAGTACATACAGACAGTTTTGGAGATGTTGAGATGCAGCTGGGAGTTCTTGAGCCATTGATACTTGTTTGTCATGGCTTACGTCTACTCCTGGGCAGCTTGCTCAGTGTCTTTTGCATGAATATACAGAACTGCATCATCTGTATACATTTGACAGATTACATTTGAAGAACAGCAACTTAGGAGGTCACTGATAAACATACCAAAGGGCCCAAAACTGACCCTTATGGTACTCCAAAATTTCTGTTGCGTGATGCTGATTTTAGACTGTGTACCCTAACACACTGAGTCCTTGATGAGAGGTATGGCTCAAACCATCTTACTACTTTTACAGAAAAGTTAAAATATGACAGTTTGGATGGTGGAACATAATGACTGACAGAGTCAAATAGTTTTCTTAAATCGATAAAGACAGCTCCCACAGCTCCACCAACACCCAGTTTTGATTTAATATTTTCCACGAGGAAACAAACAGCTTTTTCAGTGGAGTGGTGTTTTCTGAAGCCAAATTGCATTGGGTGTAGGACATATGTACTTTTGTTCAAATGTTTTATGATTTACTCTGACACCACCTTTTCCAGTACTTTAGAGACTGTCGGGAGAATGCTTATGGGTCTGTAATTGATAGTTATAAGATAAGATAAGATAAGATAATCCTTTATTGATCCCCCAGAGGGGAAATTCAGGTATTGCAGCAGTACAGGGCAAAGAACAAGGGTAGTAGCATGCATTGGGTTCAAAGATAATTTACACATATTTTTGTATATTTTATAGTGGGATTAACTGATTTAAGGATAGGACCAGTTAATTCTATTTAACGCCTGTGTTAGATTTTGGATTTCCCTCTTTGGTATTCTCATTTGCTCGGATCTAACCTGGGAGCAGATTAATCTGTTTTGGGGTAATTTCCTAGTGAACAAGACAAGATTATGGACTGATAAACCAGTTATTAAGTTAAAGGATTTAGGAATCTGCTCAGGCTAATTTGTAAATACAAGCTCTATGCAGGTTTCAGTGGGGCAGTTAATCCAGTGAGCTCATTTATTATTTGGGCCAAACAAATTTGTTACTTAGCGATTTTAGGTGTTTTCTTATTTATCTAATCAGTTTATGTTTAAGTTGCCAAAAAGTATGATTTCATTCAGTGTCACATTCCTTCAGCAATAACTGCAACTCCTAATTTAATGTGTTAGATTCTGAAAGTGGTCAAACATCCCAATTAAGGTTACTGTCATTTTTAGTGAGAGAATCAATTTAAGATCAGTACAGTTGAGGTTATATATGCATTTCCATATTATCTGATGTAATCTCTTACATAAGCATTACTCCTCCACCTCTGCTCCCGCAGTCATTCCTAAATATGTTGAGCCCTGTAGCATACTATGAGCTCTTGAAGGTCCTAACTTAAATCATTTTTAACAGTATCTCAAAAAAAAAAAAAAATAGAAATGATCACAGAGCACAAACCTTCACCAAAGCATCTCTGACATTCTAAACTGAGTTATTCTCCAAAATGTGGAAACCTGCCCAATTCCACAATGCTAAACAAATCCTTGAAAAAATCCTGTATCCATACATGGATTGGGATTAGCACCAAATCTATTTGCTTCTCCCTTATGCCATAATCACTGTTCCTGAAAGAGTAATCAAAATCTGTTATGAACTTTTATCCTGCTTACAGACACACAAAGAAACAGACAAACAAGGGCAAAAAACATTTTGGAGGTATGGTAGAAGCAAACAAGGTTGGCAAACACTTATTATAGGGTCAGCAAATGTGAGATTATATTTATTTTTTTGTTACAAAAAATAAGCAAGTTTTAGTGTGTAAAAATGTATTACCAGTCTTGTAGTTTGCTGAGTGCAATGTTGCAGCGCTCCAGGTCCCAGCTCATCTGCTCTCCGACTTCCCTTACCCGCACAGCCTTCACCCTCTCGATCTCCTCAGTAAACCGGGGATCCAGCCGTAGTTCCTACGCATGGGAACACCAACACAATCACACACAGCACATGGAATCTTAAAGAAAGATTTGTGATAGTTTTAGAATTATGTACTCATTAATCACTGTATTATAAATCCTACAATCATATCAAGTTTGCTCTGACGTTTTGGTGTGTACACTGTACCTCTGGTGCTAGTCGAACATACTCTGGCAGACTCTGGTAAAAGTTCAGCACTTCTTGATATTTCTTCTGAAGCTCAGCCAGCTTTTTCCGCTTTGCTGCTTTCTTCAGCTCAGCTTCTCGATATAGACGGTCCTTCTCCAACTTCTGCTTTGCTGTCTCTATGCTGAATGTGAAAGAAATGAAACAAAAGAACTGTTTTTGTTGTTGTTAGCTTTAATTACAGAGGAGATGCAGGTTATTGGATTCTATCAATATCCAATATGCAGGGATTTGAAAACTTATCGCCAAAACCTAATAGTACAACAGCCTCTACTTCACAAAAATTGACCTGTTCCCTTTATAATGACACCCCACTTGAGCTAGAAACAGACATGGAGTAAGTAAAACATCCTAATCTTAAAAAAATGATACTTTTGTGTTAAAAAGTGGACATTTAGTGATGATAAGGTAAACCATTATGGTGCATGTAAATTCTGCCAATATTATAGCCAATATATGGGATATTGCTGGCCAGTGATAGGGATCAGATATATGCTGTATGTACCTGCAAAATTTTTTTATGTCTGTAAATACTGATAACCAACTTTTCAGTCAATTATCTGTTGAAACTGATGTAGCATTGATAATCCCTAAGTTAAAGTTATATATAAAACAAATTCATAATAACCACAAGCATATTGACAAAACAAAATCAAAGTAAAATCATAGGATATAGGACAGGAGCGAGTGAGGGGCCAGCGTGGGCCAAAAACATTTTAGAGACACGATCCACACTGACCTGTAGGCTGTTGGGTCCTCGATGTCCTGAGCTACTGCCTCATGTTCAAGACCTTTCTGTCAAAACAAAGACCAGACAAAACTACAAATTTTTAGCATTACTTACCATCACTTTGGTGCTGTTTTTCTACTTATGATCAAAGTATATACAATAATCTTTTAATATGACGAACAAAAAAAAAAAACACAAAAGTCAAACTTTATCTAAAGTCTCTGGCATTTTATGACCTCTTATATAACCTAATTCCAATGAAGTTGGGGCATTGTGTAAAATGTAAACAGTGTTGGGAGTACTGCATTACAAAGGTAATGTGATTACTGTAATGCATTCCTTTTTCCTGTGATGTAGTAATGTAAGGCATTATAAAAAAACAGTAATATTTTACTCGTTACTAATGTCAGTAATGCAAATTACAATGTATTTTTTATTTAACCCAAAATGAAGAGGTGTTTTTTTTTGTTTAAGTACAAATTCGCCAAATACTGTGTGAGAAAAGCAGAGGATAAAAGTCCTCTGCTAGGCCCAAAGTTAAAGTATCTCTAAGACAAGTTGCCAGAATTTGACCTTTTGTCTGTTTTTGCTATCACTGTTTCTTTTATTGTGCCATAAGGCATCAATGTGGCTATTATATTCTACTGTTTTTAGCCTTAAGCTCAACTCAGTCAGATAGCCACCACATCACCTTCCACTGGATGTGCAGTAAGCTTTTTGAGTGTAATGAGCCTCATTTAGAATGACAAATCCATATTTCCTGCTATTTTGACTAGAGTAACTTAAAAGTAATGCCATAATAGTATAATGCCTTACATTTTCAATACAGTGATATTTTAATGCAACTAATTACTTTGAAATGACAGAATGACAGTAACAAGTAATAAATAATGCATTACTTTTTGAAGTAACTTGTCCAAAACTGAATGTAAATAAAAACAGAAAACAGTGATTTGCAAAGTCAAATTGCTAAACTTCATCGATTTTTGCAACTGTTCACTCATTTTGAATTTGATACCTGCACCTTTTACAAAAGCTGTGACAGGGACAACCAAAGGCTTGGAAAGTTGAGGAATGATCAAAAACATTTCAGACATTCCACAGATGAACAGGAAAATTAGAAACAGTAAGTGGTGAAAGGCACACTTAGGAATGTGATGATGTAACCTGCAAAGATGGAGGCGAGATCTGTCCTGCCTGCTGCTAAGAAACGAACCCAACAAAAGACCCAAAGTTTAAGTTAGCAGAGTTACATGAGTCAAAAACATCTACCGCTATAGGTCAAAGCTTGTGTGGCTTCAGTCAACAACCCAACCCCCCCCCCCCCAACCTAACCATGACTGACCCTGGGTGAAGGAACTTTGGCTCTCTGTCTCTGCAGGCCTTTCTGGAGGTCATCTGAAGAAATACGAGTAAAGGAGAAGATGTTTCCATCACCTCCTGCCGTCAGCACAAACTGGTCATCATGGCTGCAGCGGATGTGGCTCAGGTGTCCGTAATGGTTGTCGTGAAGGCTTAGAGTCCAGTAAGCCTGCATGGAGGTGAGGCTGTGGTCTCCTGGCTGCAGAGGGTAAACTCTGAGCGAGCCTGAGTGCATGCCACACAGCAGCAGCTGCCTGTCAGAGCTACAAAACAAAACAGTATGTCAGAAATGTTTAAAAAGTATTTTTTGATGTTATACAATAAAGTGGCTCTCTATGGATTTGACCTCAGGACCCACCAACATATCCCCAGTAAGAGTTTAGAACACACATTTTAAACATTTTCAGGTGCTTAAATGTATCTACTGAAAATGCTACAGGTAACTGACTAAGGCTATGTTTACACGGACACTCTCTGACTTAAAACACAAAGATTTTTCCTTTGAGTATTCAAAGTCAATCCGCATTCAGATGGAGACGCTGAAGACAAATGAAACCGCTGTAGTATGCATGTCAGTTCAGTAGATGCGGTGTAGGTTTGCAGAGAGGCAGGGCTGCTGCAATACATGTATGAAGAAGAAAAAGATTTCCCAAACAACAATGGCAAGTGGACGCACAAAGATGCAGGAGTTTCTTTTCTGGACAACAAATCTGCTCTGACTACAAATCTGTTTGGATAGTTTTGTCTGGATAACAAACCGAGCACGGTAAGCAGCACACGCGTTACTCGGTAGATGGCCAAAGCTGTTGTTGTTCCTGGTATGCGCACACAGCCATCATGTGAAAGAGTAATGCGCATGTGGTGACGCCAGCATTTCACACTGAAACACTCTAATTGTGGTTTACACTGAGCTACATGGTGAGCGTTTTGAAAACTCTCCACTCTGGAGCATGGTTTCGGATTTGGGCATCCGCATAGAGTTCCCATGTAAACGCAATGCCGAAACACAATGAAAACATATCAGATTTGACTATTTAGGCCTCGTTTAAACGGCCCCTAAGTAGGACGAAATAAGGTAAAACAAAGAGACAGGAAGCATTAGGCCTATTCCGAAAAAAGGGAATCATTTCAGAATGTCTGACAGGATATATAAATATATATATATATATATATATATATATATATATATATATATATGCATATAGTTCATTGTGTCTCAGGTCCTGTAGGCAGATGTACATTTCGGCAGGTTTCTCGACATATTGAGAAATTAACACATTATCACAGAAGAACTGACTTTAAATTAACGAGACATGGTGACAAACAGGTTGAAAAATCTTAAGAAAACAAAAATATACATGTAATGACTAACAATTGAGTAAAATAGATCATGAAGATATATGATTGATAAGGTTTTTTTTACATCACATAACAATTTGCCATATTTTTAAAGCAGACATTTGGGAATTCCTAAAAACATTAACAGCTCTGTGACACACTGCTGGTTCCCTGACAGGTTCCATACCCTGCTTAACCTTTTCTTTTCATAGAGGTTAAAAGAAACTCAAGAAGCAGAAGAACACAACACCATTTACTAAACTCTCAGTTCAGAACAAAATGCTCTGGCTTTTACTTCCTAGCGTTTAATGTGTTTACAGCCTCACCCTACATCAGTCTTTTCTGTTCATCACAGGCGGACTGTTTAGAGCGTCAGCTCCACAGCCTGGAACCTAGCCCCCCTCCTGTAGTCTCACACAGGAGGGAAAAGATGGACATCCAATCAGAGACAGAAGTTTTCTTTTCCTGTCAAGTGAAACTTAATCTTTTCTTTTCAACGTAAACTTCTTTATAACATTTTAGTTCCCTCAGGCCTTCAGACTGTATAAGTCCTCACTAGGGGAGGGGAGAAGTAACGGGAAGACAGAGGACATGAGGGAGCATGAGACATATTTCTCTCTCTCTATATACATATTTTTTAAATTTATTGTATTTTTATTTTAATTGTTAAAATTATTATTTTTTATTTATATATAGACGTTTTAATCTGGATTTATTTCAAATTTATTAATATTTTGATATAAATCTGCATTTTTAAATAAATTCTTGTATCTACTTTTCAAACTGTTATTGGAATCCAAATTTCCCTGGGAGAGATTCCCGAAGGGATTGATAAAGTCAGTCTAATCCAATCCAATCCAATCTCATCTCATCTCATCTCATCTCATCTCATCCCATCTCATCTCATCTCATCTCATCTCATCTCATCTCATCCCATCTCATCTCATCTCATCTCATCTCATCTCATCTCATCTCATCTCATCTCATCCCATCCCATCTCATCTCATCCCATCCCATCTCATCTCATCTCATCTCATCTCATCTCATCTCATCCCATCTCATCTCATCTCATCCCATCCCATCCCATCCCATCCCATCCCATCTCATCTCATCTCATCTCATCCCATCTCATCTCATCTCATCCCATCTCATCTCATCTCATCTCATCTCATCTCATCCCATCCCATCTCATCTCATCCCATCTCATCTCATCTCATCTCATCCCATCCCATCCCATCTCATCTCATCTCATCTCATCTCATCTCATCTCATCTCATCTCATCTCATCTCATCTCATCTCATCTCATCTCATCTCATCTCATCTCATCTCATCCCATCCCATCCCATCCAATCTAATCTAATCTAATCTAATCTAGATCAAATCCTTGCTTAATAGACACCCAGGACGCAAGTGGTCAACACACATGGTTACATGGGACCTTCCAGGACTTATAAATCTAAGCTTATCTTTTTTGTTTTGGACTGAATGAGCTGTATGTACATACTGCCAAAAATTCCCTCCATGTAAAACTGTTGCGACTCCTTGCAATTGCAAAGTGTAAGTGTGGACCTTTCTCTTCGCTACCTGAATGTGATGGAGCAAATGGGGTCTTCATCTGCATTGTGAATGGGTAAGAAGGCAAATGGTTCATCCTGCCGCTGGTCTGGTTTCTGGTCCTGGTTCTCAGAGAACTTACAGTGATACAGGAAACCGGCATCATAGCCTCCCTGCAAGAGAAAAAGACCTTTAAATGTCTTTATTCATTTCTAATCTTCAGTAAAGGGTTGCTTGCAGTGTTTTCTGAAGGTCGTGGCTCATGATTTGTTTGAACATGAGATCATAAAATTGATTAAATAAGCCATTATTCTTTTTCCTGAAGCACAGCATGTGTATGTGACTGTGTCATTTGTTTCCAATACTGCTTTCACACTAAAATTAGCGGGTCAACCCGGGTTTTTATAACTCAGAGTCATATAAGTTACAGACAGAGGGGGCGGGTGTGATATGATGCCATGGGAACGTTACGCCAACGTCATCCGTAAATTAGCGGGTCGACCCTGCTGTGATGTTCATACTATAGCCGATCGGAGGCGAGCTGTTTAAAACCCGTGTTGTTTGCAGGGTTAATCGACCGGGTCAAAATGCTGATTAAACCTCTTCAAACTGTCGAAGAGCAGATTGTTCCCGGGTTTAAACTGTTCTTTGGTCAGTCTGAAAGGGGTACAAGTTTGTTTATTTTCACAGAATAGACAAACAGGTAAAAAGTTAAACACCGTCCCCTCCAAACATGTTAATATTTTTTTGTAATTATTCATTTAAAACTCAAGCTGAATTGTGAACAGTAAATAAGAACTATTTTGAATCCCAATATGTGACATTTTTTGAAGTTAAGCATATTTCTTCACATCCTCTGGTATACATATTAAATTTGGAAATATTTTGCAGATTTTCTGTTACACCTGTAAGTGTTTTAACAGTAGGTCTGTGGGATGTCTGGTCTTTTCAAAAGTGTGTAGACAACAATGTTTTATAAAGTCAGTGAGTCTTTCAGTATTTCATGGGGATTATTTGTGCCCTCATATATGATAACAGATTTGGATGGGAAGGACTCACTTTAAAAGGGTCAATGACATTTTATTTGTTGGGGTTAAAATAGGTGATCAATTAACCGAAAATATTACATTAAATTACAAGGAGCATGGCAGTGTTTTCCAGAGAAAAGCATACTCAAGACACCAAATCACTCAATATTCACATCTGTTCTATCCTTCTTTTGATGCTGTGCAGAGATGTAGAGGCAATAATTACAACGGTAAAATACAGTCATTTCACATTATGCACAGGAGAACAATAAAGGTTATTTATAAGGCTGGATTTAGAGACCATACCAATTTACTATTCTTGCAGTCAAAAATACCAAGATGGTGGTGTTTCATAAGCAAAAATTTTGTTTAAAGACAAACCATTATCTGGAAATTGTGAAAAGATCAAGGTATGAGAACTGAAAAAAAAGCACTTCAAAAGTGAAAAAGAAATATTTCTCACAAGGTATAGGAACAACAAGAAGGATTGGCCACCACTGGGTGTTGACTGTTTTTGTAATTAATTAACTTATATTTGTTAATTATTTTTTTCTCCCTATTTCCTGTACTTAATAAACTGACTTGCTGAATGAATGATTACACCTTCAGATAAATAAAAGATATGCAAAATTGATGGCATATCTTATAGTGTGAATGAAAGGAGTTAGCATGTTTTTTTTCTGCTAGTGCTTTACATAAAATTATACATGAATGTTTGGTTATTAATTATTACTTTGGATAATAATTTGGATAGTAAATCATGCAAGTTAAAAATGCATGTTCTAATGAGGAAAAACAGATCATTTTTATCTTTAAAGGGACTGTGAGGAGTTTCTAAGTAATTACAAAAAAGTCTCACTTTTTAGATATATGCCTGATCAAAATACACACTTTAAGATGAGTTTTATAGCATCTAACTAGGTAATCTATAAATGCTATTCCTGAGCCTTCCGGTCGGGTCGGTCAGGGCTGGACTGGCCTGTATACTCAACTTCGGGAACAAGACAATTAAAACTAGAGCAAATTTATATTATTTGGACACGTCTTAGAGCACCGGGCTGTAAGTAGCGATATATAGCCAGCTACAAAGCTACGATACTAAGTTTTCCAAAAATTGCTTGTTGTCATACATCAAAAACTACCGCTACGTAACTAGAAAGAGATATATTACCTCGTCGCTTTGTATCCTGTAATTGTTGAAAAAAAGAAGTTGTAAAGCACTGCAGAGTTCTGAGGAAGGTCCAAGCTGCGTTTATTAGCAACACAACAAACGCACGCTTTGGATTGCACATGTCTTTTGGTGCGTTCAAGTTGTAGTCAGAAGTAGGAATTTTGAGTTCCGAGTAGGAAACTACAACTGGATCGCCCCCCGAAGTCGTAATTTTCTACTGGGAACTTGGTGAAACCTCGCCTCCCCCGAGTTGACAATCGAAGATGGATGCCCCCAGTGTGAACAGTTATTTAGCACCTGTAATAATCAATTTATTTGTACTTCTGGCTGGGGTGTGTCACTCTAGATCAGCTGTATACATCGTATTGTTAGACTTATATTTACAAAAATGCTGCCATAGTGATAATCACATTCTTCATGTGATATTTGTGAACAAAAACGCAGGGCGTGCAAACAACAACTAACAACAGCCTGGTAGATCAGCATTTTTTTTTCTGACTTCAACTGGAACGCCGATAAGTGGGAGATGGTGTCACTCCCAGTTCTGAGGTTACTGGAACGCAGCATTACGACAGCCACTGCGCGTGCTCATGGGTAGCAGAGTCTTTACGTTGCCGGTAATAGATTCAGTCCCTTTAAGGAAATGTATCGGGACAAATTGTTTATGATTGTTGAAGGCACTAAAATCTTCTTTTGATGACAAAAATATCTTAGTAATTAATATAATCGTGATGTCAAACAGGGCAGCATAGTGGAGTAGAAGGTAGTGCATATGCCTGACAGCAAGAAGGTCGCCAGTTCAAGCCTCATGTCAGTCAGGGCCTTTCAGTGTGGAGTTTTCATGTTCTCTCCTTGCATCCATGGGTTCTTTCCAATCACTCCAGCTTCCTCCCACAGACCAAAAACATGCTCTTATGTTAATTAGTGACTCCAACTTGCCCTTGAATGTGAGCGTGTCTGTCTGTCCGTGTGACCCTGTGATTGACTGTGACTGATTCAGCGTGTATGCCGCATCTTGCCCAGTGTCAGCTGGGTTAGGATCCAGCTCCTGTGACCCCCAAAGGGATGCAGAATAGGTGATGGATGGTTGCTGTAAAAACAGATGTCAAAGACACTGTGTGTGCGTGACCTGGAGTGGTTCATGGTTAAGACCACTTTATTCTGGACACTTGTTGTAGTGAGGCAGTTCTAATGATCTGGATTTATTTTTTTATCTGCTAGCTGAAGTTTCCACCAAAAAGCCAGGGTTCAAGCAAACACTGGAGGGACTGTGCGCTGCTTAATGGACCCTGGAGTTGGGCATTTTGGACTTGCATTGTTTTAAGCATTTGTTTTTAAATGCTTTTAGACTGTTTCTTTCTCACAAAATTATGTTTTCTTTAATTCAACCCCCTAGCATGTTGTCTTGGGTCAGTACACTACAATTTTTTTTAAAATTCTGAAATGTATTTGATTTGAACTTACAATTTATTTAATTCATCAGACTCTTAATACCAATCTTGGTCCATACACACATATATGCAAGTGATGTTCCTTAATACATGCTACTTCATCTTCACTGAAAATGCTCTGTTTCATGCTGCCTTGTGTTTAATTTCTGCTCTGCGTTGTGTCTTGTATGAGACGGTAGATTTCCTAAAAACAGGATGATTTAATATTGGTACATCTGTCTCTATGAGGCCATCTTCCTGCTTACATGTATAATATGTTCTTTGCTGACACCAAAAGTCCATAGCTTTAACCCTTGGTCTCATAAACTTAATAATGTTTGAGGTGCCTCATACTTGCCATGTTCATGATATGATCAAAGGATTCACCACCAAATAGAGCATTTCAATAGTTTTAGAGTTTTTAAACTAAAAAGAAAGATCCTTTGACCGGTGTGGGACACATGTTTTCCTGTGTGATCAAATCATATGTGGTAGCTTCTGTTTGCTAGTGTGTCAGTGTTAGTTAGCACAGTACCATGGAGAGCCAGAACTGTCCCGGCAGAGAGTAGAAGCCACAGCAGAGGGGACTTGCAGGGTCTGGGATGTAGACTGGTGGTAATTCTTCCTCTGGCTTCAAATCTGGATTCTCTGATTCTTCCGGCATCTCTCCTCTCTCCTTCTTCTTCTTCTTTATTTCCTCACGTCTTGCAATTTCATCATCTCGCTGAACAAACAAGTTGAAACACAAAAAGCTTAATAAAATCAGAAACAAGTCGGTTACTTCAACCAAAATTCTGAACATCATCCTCTTAAAGTTTCAGACAGAAGAAAATCAAGGAAATAGCCAGGCAAAACAGCCACAAATAGTGTTGTGACAACTGAACACCTAATTATCTTGTCCAGACCTTGATACGAGACTTTATGCTTCTAAACTTGAAAACTTTGCGGGGCATGTCAGGAAGATGAAAGGATTTGGTTGACTCATAGGCCTCTGTATCAGGACTCTGCACCTCGATCACATGACCACTCTGACACAAGATGAGCAGCCTGTTTTCACCCTGTTCAAAAAATAGTAAAAGGCTTATAAATCCCTAATCACAGAGGCATTATTGTTGACATAATTTTTTTTTGTTTGTTTAAAAAAAGACACTTACATGCGCATGAGGTGACCACTCCAGCGCCTGCACTGGACCAGGAACATGGATGAAGCCCACAGGGTTGAATCTCTTGCCAACAGTGAAGAAGAAGACACTGCAACCTGAGCTCTGGGGGGGAGGGGGGTTACAAGGTCATAAAATATCAAACAAAAAAATCACTAAACATGCAAAAACCCTATCAGGGATAAAAAAAATTACCCCCGTGGCTAAGATCTCTCCATTTCGGTCAAAAGCCACAGCAGTCACAGGTGCATCATGGGGTTTGAAGGCATGTCTGAGGCGCACTTTGGCATCACCTTTCGGACTACGTCCACTGGCCAGATGGAGTCTCTGAGGATTGAAGAGCTCCAATAATCGCACAACTCCGTCCTCAAAGCCTGCCACCAATAAGCCCCCACTCTGATTCACCTGAAAACAAACACCAAATATTAGTCTTTCTCACCTCACCCCTTTGTGCCAGGTTGAACATCATTTTCTTCAATGAATACCAAAGTTGGAGCCCAGCTGAGAGCAGTTCCACCCTGGTTGAAGCGAGTGGTGGTTAGTTCTCTTTTTGCCAGGAAGTCAAAAACTTTTATTGAACCTGGTAAAAAGGTTGAGATACAGAGATTTTAATACCGTTGCTTGAGAGTGTCTATTTTGGCTTTTGTGTCTATTAGGCACCTGACACCTGAGCCTCTTTTGTAAAAAGCACTATATGGATAAATGTTGTTTTTACACAGAGTGTATGCAGTATGTGTGTATGAGTGCAGTGTCATAACCGTCAAGAGCAGTGGTAGCCATCAGGTGGGATTTCCTTGACACATCCAGGCCTTGGATTGGACCAGCATGGGCAGAGAACAGACACTCTGGATCTAGAGTCTCAAATACAAACACAAAACATCATCTATTATCCTACCTTTTAGAATCCCTTCATTTACTAAGATATTAAGTAATACAATTTACTTCTACATTATCTGAAATCCCTTAATATAGATTACTCCTGGCAGGTGCAGCATTATGGTTGGTTATAATTATTATAGATGTTAATGTAAATATTAAGATTATTACTCTTATCATGATTATTGTTGATTTTACTTCTACAAAACTATCACTACAATCATAAAGACATGAGGCCCCTCCTGAAAACAGGATGCTGCATCTCAAGGTGCTAACCTCTAATAAATGTACATTTAGCAGAGATAAATATGATGAAGATAGGTCTATGATTGGTAGATGGATCTGTTACCAGCTTGAGTTCTTACTTTAGTCCACTTGTCTCTGCCCACCTCCCTTCCTTCACCCACACACCCAACACAGCATCATGTGGATGGCTGTTCATCATGAGACTGAGATCAGCACTCAAGATTTCCTGCTGCTAAACAGAGGGGGCTTTAATTTAGTAGACCAGGCACAAGCGCAGGCGCACCTGACTGCGCCGGCCTTCGCCGTGCGGACTGGGTGTGACCTGCCCACTTTGCAAGTTTCCTGCAGTGCCAAGAGAGGCGCACCCATGGCGCACAGGGGCGCAGAGGTTGCGCGTCCACGCCCACGTCTCTGCCTCTCCGCAAATGTCAGAATAGGAGGAGAATAGACGTGAGTGGGATTAACACAGCCGATCGCTGACTTCACCAATCAAATGAGCACCTCTCCTCGCCTTTAAATGCACTGCGACTGAGGGGCAGCGTCTGATTGGTCTGAATTATCCCCGCCACCGTGGAAACACTGTGCTGGAAAGACCCAGCAGTGGAGACGCTGTCCCTTCAGCAGGAGAATGGACAGCAGGGCGCATCACCGTGTGGGCCAGCTCCCGGGACAGATGTAATCTGTTCCTTTGTCATTAATAGGAGTAAGAAAAATAAGAGACAGTTACACCACAGCTGGCTTATCCATTCATAATGCTTGTGATCCACCTGCACTCCTGGTTTGTCATCGCCAAATAGCAGAGCCTTTAGTGATATACTGTATACTCTCCCGGTGTCTCCTCCTCATCCTCCTTGCAATAATGCTCTCCATCTTTTTAGAGCACGTTAAAAATAAAGACTAAAATAGAGGAATATGGGAAATAACAGGTAAATCCTGAGTGACATACATTTCTTTTCTCTCCTTTTTCTTCGTCTTTTTTCCCCTTTTTTTCTTTGAATTTAATGAAATGAGAGAAGCCAGATATTTACTCAGTATCAGATGTTAAGGCTGTTTATTGTTGACTTGTAAGATGTGCATCAAACTTCCAGCTGCCGTCAGGTTAAGTTTCCATTATGACAAACGGCTTTAATCCGACATCAGATGCGACGGGACAGTTAATATAGATACAAATGTATATGCTGGTTCAGACTGTTACATTAAATAGTGATTGCTGTGATTGTTTATTGCATTAAAATGTGCCTGACACTTTGGAAACCTGCCTCTGAGGCGTGCGCACATCTGCGCTTGTCACCAAATTACAGCTGCGGAGGGTGCGCTCCGCCCTGCGCCGAGGTTAGACCAGGTTGCAGCTGGCGAGCTTTCAGCGCACTTTCTGCACTGTTTTTGGCACGAAATTGTCACTGCGCTAACATGAGTCTGCCGACACCCTCCCCCTGGTACGCCATCACCTCCCCTTGGTGCGCCGTCACACCCACCTCTGCGCAGACGGTCTACCAAATTGTCAAAATGGCAGCGCACGGCGGTGCGCCAGACGAAATTAACACTGCGCGGGGTGCGCCAGGCTTGCGCCCCCTGCGCTGCGCCACGAAATTAGAACCCAGGGTCTTCTTGCTGCCATGATGGAGGAATTAATGATTTGTTATTTGGATACATGTTGGGTGTTGGATGTATGTATTTGTATATACATATATCTGTGTATTTTATATGTATATTTGTATATATATGTACATGCATATCCATGAATGCAGAATTTGTCTTCAGCCTGCTATATTGTAAAGCATCTTGAGAATACACTTATTATGAATTGGTGCTATACAAATACAGACCGATTGACTGATCAATTATAGTAGGGCCATAGGGACCTGGGCCAGTCCACTAGAGCTATGGTAGCCCCTTTTTTGTCATTCTTCCAATAATACATTTATTATTATCTCAATGCTATTCAACACATGGAGCAACACCTGAGTTCTTTTTCTGAAAATATGCAGTACATCATATACGCTGTCATGTATAGCTTAGACCCATGAACACTGGAAAATGTATACAACCCAGGATAAACCTTTGAGGATGTATGATGTGGAGCTGAAGGATTCATTAGAAACAGAGAAGAAAAAAGGAGAGAGAGAACTGCAGGTGAAGAACATGGTGAAACAACAGTGTACAAATCATGCAACAAACTCCTTGGTTAAAAATAAGGCCCATGTGGTCCCCATGCTGTAGTTCAGTGTTTGCATTAAAAATGAGACAATTATTCAAGTATATAAGGTCACTTTTCCCCTCATCCTCACTCTCAACAGAAGTGTTGGGGTGGATTCATTTAAACTCACATACCTGATTTGAATGTCAGCAATCTGATACATTTAATAATCTGATGTTTCTGTGTCACTATATGTCAGGTTTCAACTTTAAATTGGAGTATTATGACTGACACCTCTAATGTTTGTTTTTGTGCTATTTGTTATGTAGGGTACTGGAACAGACATGGTCTCTATGGAATAATTACCAAAGAGGTTATTTTTTCACCAGGTCTGTCTGTTTGTTTGTTGGTTGGTTTATTTTTTGTCTGTTAGCAAGATAACACAAAAACTATGGGATGGATTTACATTAATTTACATTTACAGTTTTACCAGAGGTTTGTCTTTGTCCAAGGAAGAAGCCATTACATATTTGTCTGCATACAAAACAGTCCCAAATTTTTTTTGGAAATCCCATAACTATAACTCTATCACCAAGGTAAACTTTATACGGATCCCATCCAGATAGACGTCACAAAAAAGCAATGAAGTTTATAATGGCAAATCCCATACATTTCTCCTCGCCTGCCGTGAAGGTTTTGTCCTGTATATGGCATTATAGGAATTATAGATTATTTGCAAATTCACGTTAATGTCTTTCAGGCCTATGTCACTACATTACCCAGTTTCCATCGCATCGCCGGGAGTTCTCCATATGGACAGATTTGAGTGGAGACTTGGCCGTCATATCGGGGCAAGTGGCGATCCAGTATTGGATCTTCCATTTGCAGGGCTTGTGGAAAAATCACTGCCGTAGCTGAGCTACTTGGAAGAGGTCAGGGCTCTTGGAGTGTTTTTCTTTTATTATCTATCATTATCATAACAGACATAATTATCATCCATCCTGGTTCCAACTCAGGGAGGTCATGATTTAGGGTCAGTAAACTCTGTCATGTTTTTAGATAAAAGAACTGTTATTTTGGAAATTTTATTTTCAAACCATCAAACTTATACATCGCTTATACATCCTATTATATGATATATGGTATGATGGTAGCACACGGGGCATGTTAGCGCCGCTCCTAAAACTGCATTAATCGTCCAAAAACTCATTAGTTTCACCAATATTTCATCATGGTCCGTTCGGGCTACTCCTCCATTACAGTCTGTGTCGCTCCAGACATGTTGTGTGGCTGTGCTGACCTCTGAACTGAAGAAGAAGAAGAACGCTTGCCTCCGCGCATGCGCAGTATGGCTCATTGTTTCAGGGGAAGAGTTTACAGATGAGGAGCTCATCGAAAGGAGGACGCGGAGGCAGCTCTCCAGAGAGTACTGCGCATGCGCGGAGGCAAACATTCTTCTTCTTCAGTTCAGAGGTCAGCACAGTCACACAACATGTCTGGAGTGACACAGACTGTCTTGGTGGAGTAGCCCGAGCGGACCATGATGAAATATTGGTGAAACTAATGAGTTTTTGGACGATTAATGCAGTTTTAGGAGCGGCGCTAACATGCCCTGTGTGCTCCGATTATACGGATGTCCGCCGCTCGATTTTGGATCTAAATATCTCCTGAAGCACTGTTTGGATCAGGAATGCCTTCTGGGTGAGTATATTGTTCTACTTCATTCTATAAACAATGTGAAAGCTGTAGAAACCGAACTTATCCTTTAAGAAATGTGAAAACCCTAAAGTCACTCAAGTCAAAATATACTTACAAAAAAGGAACACTGACCACCAATTTACCCAGCACAAGTGGCTGTCATCAGACTTTTTTTGCACAACTCATCATTGTTGTAAATTACTATCAATGAACCTGGGCCAGTTCATACAGTCGTGGTTTTTGATCATTCTCTAATGACCTGAAAAGTCAAAATAACACTTGATTAAACCATGATAGATTCCCAAGGCATCCCTGACACAGTCGGAGGGCATCACTGTTGGGAAAGGCTGCCCTACTTGAAATACCCCAAATTCAGCCTTTTTTGTTCTAGTTTCTGAATTCTCTGTTTGTCCTCTCTCACACCTTTAGCGCAAATATCGTAAATTGTAATACTGTGTATACCCCCACCTCAATATAGATATACCCAAAACTGTGGTGTAAATACTGTTAATAGTTAATACCATGTATACCTCCATCTCAGCCAGTCTCATATGCACTTAAATTTGACTTCTTGTCCTTCATAAGGAAGTTGATATTGCTGAAAGGCTCATGCTCTTTTCATTTATTTGCATTTTAGTTGTATTTATGCTATTTTTTATTTTTATTGTAATTACTTATCGTTTAATTTGTAGGTCTCTTTCTGATATTTCTCTTGTATCCTGCTGCTGCTGTAAATCTGGAATTCCCCCCTGTGGGACTAATAAAGGTATATCTTATCTTACATTATCTTATCTCTAGAGACACAAAAACTAGCCAAGTATGGAGTAATTGGATTCATATGCATCTGTAATAAGGTGCAACATATGTTAAACGTGTCCACCAAACCTCAGAGTGTGTGGCAGAAACTCACAGCATTGGTGAAGGAAAGATCCAGTTTCCAGATGGCTCCACTGGAGTCCTGCAACATCACAACACAGAGATATTATTATTATTTAGTATATTTAAAAAAAAGTTCTATTGAATTGAATATCTTTTGGTCTTCTGCCTAGTCACCTGTGCAAACCAGATAAAGGAGCCAGGTGTTGAGCTTTTCACCATAGAAGAGAGGCAGACATCACGTCCAACCACCATCTCATCCATGGGCTTCATCTCAAACTTACTGCTGTTTCCATTACTGCTGGCAGTGTCGATGCCCTTAAAATCCCAGCTCTGCAGAAAACAGACAGTTAGGGGTTGTAGAGACACACTGTAGAAGTCAAAATAAAACAGTGGAATCGTAACTACTAAATCAGACTTATGTAGCAGTTAATAGCTTTGAATACATCAAAGTCATCTGGTACTTTATTAACAGGGTCTCTTAATGTAGTAACCTGTTGCCAACTCACAGTCTCTGGCCAAAATTACAGTAAAGTATTATCAATTTGATTTTCAACCTGTTTGTCCTCTTTTTAGACTAATTCTGTAATTTGCTGTCTCTTTGATAAGCATTTCACTTTTGATTTGTCATTTCTGCTGTTGAAAAATTAGATGACCATATATTTTTTAATCTATAAGTGTGTATTTTGTTTGCAGAGCAACACACATATGGCAGGGCTGTCCAAACTATGGCCTGAGGGCCAGCTGCAGTCCAAGTCTATTTTTGAGTGACCCCCCCCAGGTAATCATAAAATAAACTAAAATACAGTCCAAAACGTGCACGCTTGACTGTTGTACACTTCTCAGCTTCATATGAAACTGAAGAAAAGCGTAAATGGTAAAAAAAAAAAAAAACAAGTAAAGAAAATGGTAAGAAGTTATGGATTCATTAAGCTCTGGTGAATGAAGACAAATGGATTACATAGAATTTCATCCTTTGTTCCGCTTTCTGGTACATCTCAAATTCTGGTCAACAAAACACATTGCCCAACTAACTGAAGCAACACTCCCAAAAAAGTTTGTCAGCTTTGAGCAGCTTGTTCTTGTTTTGTGTCTGAATGTTGAAATGAGCTATACAGAGCCTATTTCACTCTTTAAACAGGGGTGGATCATTGGTAGCCAGGCTCCAGAATGTCCCCTTGAAATCATATGGGCCACCCCAAATCTGGCAATTATTGTTTATTTTCTTTGCCAAGCTCAACTAGAAAAGCTGTGATGTCGTCTGTTTTAACATTACATTGGTTTTACTAATTTTACTAGTTTTTGTTGTTTACTAGTTGAAGTTTTTCAAAAGTGGTCAGGCCATCCTCGCACTTCCCTTGTATTGGCACTCAGCAAAAAAAAAAAACATCCTATCACTAGTCACTATTCAGTAATGCCCCAATGTGAAATGTGCAACCTTCTTCTGTTTCTCATATATGGCATTATATCATCAGCCTTAAAGCATGACTCTTTAGTTTTGATCACTAATGTATCTCTCTATTTTTGAATCCATGCATTCTTAAGAGGAAAGAGTATGGATCCTTGAGTTTCAGTTGGTGCAGATATCATACCCTGACCACTCCATCAGAGCCAAATGTCAAGAGCTGTCCATCCTCCAGAGCAAATGGCTGGACCTTTCCAGCGTGACAGTTTCGTCCCTCCTTACGACAAATCTCCACCTTGATGGTGTTTCCATCCCACAGTAGCAAGTTCCCCCAGTCTGAGCCAGATACAACCTGACAGGAGACAAAAGTCATACACATTCAGCAATCAGTCTGACAAGCGATTCTGACATTGATATTTTGATACTGACTTTTATCGTGCCCACTGCCTTCAAAAAGGATTAAAACAGCACAAACACATGCATTTTGCTATCTATCTATCCATCTATCTATCTATCTATCTATCTATCTATCTATCTATCTATCTATCTCCATCCATCCATCTATCTAAATTCAATGCTTTATGCCAAATCTGAGTTGGATCATTTGGCTCCTTTGAAGAGTCAGAAATAAATAAAAAAAACTGGGCATAGACTTAACCGTCAAACTAATTTTCTTGTTCAGGAATTGAACTGTCATCTTCAGAAATAATAATGTGCTATACTAGTAATACTACCAATACTTAAGATCTAACATGAAAAATGTCATTTCTGTTTGTGGTTTGACTTTATGAATATTTTAATATCAGTTTCTTACTGTGCTGTGGAAGGGTGTGTGGGTGAGATTCCCACAGGTTTTTCTTTGTATGAGTTTTGTTCTTACGTTCATGAAAAGCCATAAAAACACTATGCCATATTTTGCAAATTACTGTCTTCAAACTACAAATGATGTTGGTCTTTAGATTATTTCTTTGATCTTTAGCAGACAAAAAATGAAAGCTGCATTGTTTCTTATTGAGTTGGTGATGATACAGGTTTTTGAAACATTTTCAGTTATGAAATTGGATCCATTTCTATAATAAATTTATAGGGCACTAACATTGATAATGAAATGTCTTGATGTTTTAAAGGAAATATAATCTGTTTACTGTAGAGAAAAGGAAAGGCCTGATGCTAACAAGAGAGCCTTAAACATTTGACTGTCCTGACAAATATATATTCTCGCCCAACATATTGAATGTCAAACTGATCCATGTAAAACCCAACATACTGTATGTCAGAATGATAGTGCACAAACCTTTCCATCAGGTAGTTCAACATATCCCTCAATATCAGTTGCTGCAGTTTTCCCAAAATGGCCAATCAGCCCTTGTAACTTCAGGCCAGTGACTGTGCTCGCCATTTTCCAAAACCTGATTGAGAGAGAACAAGTTTTCCGTCATATTTAACAAGCATCTTTGGGCCAAACTTCTAATTGTTTGTTCAGACTTTTTACTGGCAGAGAGAAGTTGTTTCTCCACTTAGGACCAAATTCTGTGAAGACATTTGGTTTCAACAAAGAAAGAGTCCCCCTCATAACCATAAATCACTGAGATCACAGGTCTCAACAATATTTCTGGATTTACTGAGCATCAATTTCTCATTTTACTTGATGTGATGTGATCCTGATGATGTGAGCAGTTCTGGGTTATATGGGGAGAAGCTGACTCTGTAGACGTCCTGAGAAGTGGCCTTACAGCTCAGTACCACCTCCTCCCTCCTCCAGTCCCACAGGGTCAACATGTAATCTGGATCACAACCAACACTCGCCATCAGGTTCCCATCTTTGTTAAAATCCACAAAGCTGTATGCTCGTTCTGTGCCGCCTTAAGACATAATGGTTTAGAAGTTACAATAGATAAATACTAGCAGAAGGACTTAAAGGAAAGGATAAAATAATTGATATAATTCAGGTAACTCTTACCTCTGAGGATGCGATGAAGTTGTAAAGAAGGATATTGATAGATTATAATGTTGGGCTGGATTCCCTTCTCTGCCAAAGCAAAGTATTCTTTGCTGGGATGTGCCTTAAAATGCACAAATATATACACACAAAACAAACATATCAAAAGAAAATACTACTGACAAAATTATCTGAAGTCTTCTGTCCACATCTTTCTGACTTAAGCGTCAAACGAAGTTGGACAGGCAAGAATTTGCACATTGCACTGTTGGATCTTAAGAAGATTCTAAGTAGAGATTCAAAATGCAAAATGCACAAAAAAGAAAGAAATGGGAGTGAGACAAAAAACACAGTAAGCAATTTATTGCAAACAACCATTTCACTGAAATAGGCTGTTCATCAGCTGATCAAAACTTTAAGACCACAGCTCAAAAAAACCTTAAAATAGAAATAGTATGTTTAAAAAAGGACTCAGTAATGAGTAGCTGCACCATTCTTGTTAATCACCTCAAAATGTATTTAAGCATGCTTTAGGCAACTGTTTCCAGGTGGCTATAGGAATGCTGCTCCTAGGGGTGAAGCGTGCTTCACAGAGGGCATCTACTGTCTGGAACTGATGTCCATTTTTGTAAACTTTCCTCACCATCCATCTCTAAATGTTCTTGATTGGGCTTAGATTAGGGAAACATACAGGATGGTCCAAAAGAGTGACGATATTTCTTTAGAAGAAGTCCTTTGTCAGGCGGGCATGATGAACTGCGGCATTGTCCTGTTGAAAACCCAGTCATGACCACACAGACCAGGGCCCTCAGTCATGACCACACAGACCAGGGCCCTCAGTCATTACCACACAGACCAGGGCCCTCAGTCATTACCACACAGACCAGGGCCCTCAGTCATTACCACACAGACCAAGGGCCCTCAGTCATTACCACACAGACCAGGGCCCTCAGTCATTACAACACACCTGGGCCCTCAGAGGGAGTACCCCTACAAAACCAACTTCTCTTATTGAGTCTGTTGAACAGAGTTTGAGCCTTGAAAGAAAACAGACTAGGGCTGGAGCATCAGATGTGATGGAATGGTTCAACATCAGTAAACTCATTCATATGAATCAGGAAGGCAGGAGTCTCACGGTGATACAGTATGTTCTTTTTCAGCAGTCTTACCACGATAGAACCAATTCCCCCTCCACTGCAGGAGCGGAGATGTCTCTGCTCCTTGGTGGGAATGTCCAGCAGGATGAGCAGGTTCCCTGCTATAAACATCAGAGTTCTGTCATCCAGCAGCTGCAGGTTTCTCCTTCGGCCACAGTCATAACCAAAGGAGTGACTAAAGCATGTTAAGTTTAATACAAACTGAGGGTCACGCAAGTTTCAGACAAGATTTGTAACATATTGTATTTTCAATCATTTATATCTAACGAGTGCACGTTTATAATTTGTACTTCAAATTGAACATGGACATACAATCTTATCTTTTTACCATTAAAATTCCTTGTATTCTTTAAAATTAAACCCCATTCATTCTTTATGTTTGTGTAAAGTTAAAAAAAAAGATGTCAGGTCCAATGCATTGTTTAAAAAAGTGCTTATAGTAAGAAACTGTGATTTTACTAACCACAAAATATATATTTTTTCAAATGGTCAGAAATGTGTTTCAGGCACATGTTCGATTTATTGCTATGTTATTTCTTAAACATATGTTGACTATGTGCAGCTGTATTAATAAAGTTGCCCATGAGAAATTGAACACTTGTCCCTTGAGGATGTGACTTAGATCCGACAGTGATTTTTTTTTCTTAACAGATAAAATACTTATATACATTATGTGGGGCATCCCCAACCAGGTACACAAAAAGACTGTAACATCACTGTTGTGAAAATGCCACACATTTTCTCTAGTTCTTGGGATCAATTTAAAAGCACTGAGTGTGGATTTGAGAAAAGAGCTGTTGTAAAATGAGGTATAAAAATTACATTTCATTAGAGGATACGAGAAGTGCAGAAGGTCATCAGGGATGTCAGAGTCCGGTGTGACGTATGGTTTTGAGTGAAGTGTTTCATAGTCGTAGTAGTTCACATCTGCAGAGAGTTCCTCCTTTGATTCTTCATCATCGGTCTTTGTCATTGCTGAAATTTCAGAATTACATCCTGTCGTGGGTCAGAAATATTTAACAACAAAAGTCACCAGTATATCACTTTGTGCATTTCCCCACTGTATAGGAAACTGCACAGCAACAAATTCAACTTCTTTCAAAACGTACTATTGAATGCTTTTACTTTGGGGTGAATGGCAAGAAGAAGTCTTTTACATTCAAGAGTTTTAATACAGTCCTATTTAAGCTGTATGTACATACAATAGAGAATCACCAACTTGTTCTTGTTTTCTAGCAGGTCCCATATTATGCAAAAAACACCCTTTTGAACATATTTTTGGGTATTTGGCCTTCCTCCAAGCCCACAAAATGTGACAGTAGACATCAAAACCTGCATTAAGCAGGCTGCATAAATGTGAACTCATGCTATTTGGAAAGCTGCTGAATTTGTGCATAACCTGTTACGAACCAGTGTATTTTCATTTGCACTTCACATATAGGCTACCAGCCTCGCAGGACCAAAGGGCCCAGTGGATTCATTTTATTTTTGAACAAGCCAGCAATAGCTGGCTAAAACCTGTGCATGTATGTCAAACACAACACAGAACTGGCAACTAGACTTTTCCTGAATCTGGGCTCAGTGCCAACAATCCGTCATGGAAACCTGGTACTGGAAATGTGAGTATTTTAATGCTGTGTAGTATTTATCTAGCTCATTGCTTTGTGCTAATACTAACAGCAGGGGGAGGTGAACCAGAGGTAACTTCACGTTTGTCAGTGTTCACGTTACTTGTTTAAAGCTGGAAGGATAAACTGCAATGTATGAGCATTCTTACATTAGTCAAGAGGAGTTTAACAGTTGGTTGAATATAATCTGCTCCAGCTCATTAGCATATGAAGGTGCCTGCCCTCAAGAGGGGTTATGTGAGTGTGAAAAGAATGCAGGTATTCTTTATTCACTGGCTTTTTGGACCGAAGCATGTTAATAACATTTCATGAAGACATCAAGAATCCATGTCGAGGTCCAAAAAGGAGCAAAATGTGTGACTTTTAATTCACTATATTAAACTGCTTTCATTGACTACGCACAATATCTCTCTACTAGTATACCTAAAATGACAACGCAACACTATGTATTAAATGGAGTACTTTTATATTATTTGACCACCCTTCCAACTTCCTGTTTTATAAAGCCTACTTTGGATATAAATGTGTTTTTTATACGCTTTATTTATTTTTTTGGTTTTACTACATATAGGGGCTGATCTACTAGGATCCAAATAAAGGGTGCTAAATTGTGTATGCAAACTAAAAAACATAAAAACTGATGTTAAGAAGATAAAGTTACATATATACAAAAGCAATTTTTTTACTTATCAAAGGGGGCAACAAAAGGGTCAATCAGTGTTGTAAAAAATGGAAAAAGGAGAGCTAAAAAGACTCAAACCAAGAGTTTTGCAACTATTTATCTCGTTTTGTAGCAAAAAAAAAAAAAGAAACAAAAAACCTGTCTCACTACTTTAAAAGCTAAATACTATACAGCATCCAATCTCAAATGTGACCAGCAATACCTCTAACTGTGTGCAAGGTGCTCTAAAACCACGATGTTCCCTAAAATCCCTAGCAGGGTCGGATGGAATCAACACTGCAGCGCTAACCTGAGGGCTGCAGTGGCAAACATTCACACAGCACACCAGAGCACACATGGGGATAGGCCACTGCTGTAAATAAAAGTCAGTAACTTCACCCTGTCATCAAAAACACTGTACACAAACATGACTTCATGGTTGTTTACACCACGTCTTGGTTTGAAAAAAACTCTCTTTCCACAGCTGTGCTTCACATATTGCAGCGCTTGGTCCCTGCAGACCGGGCGCCTTAATAATAATACTAATGGATTTATTTATAACGCACTTTACATTTGTGGGGAACTCTCAAAGTGTACAATAATAAGAAAACAATAAAAACAATGATAAAGACAATAAAAACAGTAAAAGCAGTCAACAATAAAATCAGCTAGGAAAAAGGAAGGGTCTGCAACCATTCCATTCAAAAGAGCCATTGCCCACCATGCCCACCAAAAGAAATCTATGTGGAATCACAAAACACATTTGAAGCAGCACCTGCTGACTCTACATTATAAATAAATCAGATCTATAAGCAAACTGCTTTACCTGACATGACTGACATAAATGGTTCATGTACTTTGTATTGTTACATTTTATTATATTCATTCATCCATTTTTTTTTATCGCCAGTCATCACATTTTATGCACAATTTTATAATAACCATGAGGTGGTCTTGTGACCTTTGTTGTGCTTTTTGGAATCGCATCGATGTTTTTGAGGCTTATTTCGCTCAAGTAATTACTCCCATTTTAGTTTCATGTCAGTCTTAATGTCTTATAAAATGTCTGATGAACATGTAACACAGTAACTCACACACTGAGTTTGTGGTTACTGAATGAGAGAGTGAGGGGAGAGAGGCTGACTGCTATCACATTGCAGACATGGTAATAAAAAAACATCCACCTGGTATCTTTGTGTAAAAATCACTTTATCATTACCCTTTCTGTCATCTTTGTGAAGCTTTTCTTTTTTTTTCATATAACACGCCTTCATTTAAAAAGTCTGAATCCATTTACAGCAGAAACATGTTTTAAAAGTAAGCGAGTTCATCAAAACTTCTGCATAAAAACTTAAAAACGACACCACAGGTGAGCTCAGGGAAAGATGCAGCAGAGTCAGCTCTCCCTCTCTCACGCAGAGGTCATTAGAGGAGTACACATCAAATAACAGCAGTTAATAAGAGTTTAATGCAGGACAAAAAATGTTATTTTGCTTTTCTGTTCTCTGAGTCCAGAGAAGCACATGCGGCTCCGGGACATGGGTTGCAGACCCTTGCCTTAGGGCGAGGACCCTTATATGTCATAATACACAATAAACGATAATTATATCAAAAGTAGCCTACCTTCCTCTTGTGAAGTTGCCTCTGCGCAGTCGGTCTTTCTTTCAGACATTTTTCTATTAAATCACCTGTCAGTGGAGTAACTTTCTGCAAAAATTGAAAAAGACAGTTCAGTATTCTTGTTTACCAAACCTTACTTGTAAATAACGTTAGATTTGATTGCAAAATATGACAACTAGCAGTAATAATGTATAAAGCTGACCTCATATCCAACCAGTTTAAAGTATTTTTTCCTTCTTTAACTGTCTTTACTCGACCGTTGACAGGTTTCCATGCAACAAGAAACGTTGCACCGCCGCAATGCCTGCTGGTTGTATCACTGTTACCATGGTAACCTCCCCTCTTTACCCAAACCACTACCACAGGGCCTTAAATCTTGCATTTCGACTTTAAAAAACTATTTTCGCTCCCTATAACCGTATGCACGTTATATGAACGGAGATGTTTTCAAAATACAAGGAAGAGCCGGAAGAAAAGCTATTCCGCATTCTTCAATCTGAAAATGAGCTATCATAATAATAGAATTTGTGACATCGAACGTAAAGTGATTTGGACAGTTTGTGCCGTAAACTGCATTTGTTGCTGAACACGTGTTGAGAGATGGGGCAGCGTGTATCCATCATAGACTGTATAAAAAACATCCATGGTATCCATGGTGTGTATGCATCTGGAAGTAAGTTATACCATTCAGAATGTCCTAAATCTTAATTTGAGTGTTGCTGGAATTGACTTAGTGGTAGTAGTAGTTGTTGTTGTTGTTTTTGCGCTTTCACTAACCCGGTTAACCTTGACTTATAAAAGAAACAACAAAGATATTTCATAAACATACGTCAAAATGTCCCCTAACAATAATATCATCGGTTGTTTGTAGATTAGGTAATATAGTGTTAGTCTTTCGTTTGTCATAAGCACTCGGTGCCTCCTCAAAAACACAGCCAAGTAAAGCTCAAAGCTGTTCAGTTACAGAGAATTCATTAAGTTTGAGATATTCAGCCCTGTTATACGGGATAACATAACATAACCAGCATGTCAGGGAAACGTGCCTCAGCTGATGTTTTGAGATCCAGGGGGCTATAACACACACATTTACATTTTATTAATATAAGACACACACACATTTACATTTGTTACTGTCACACACATATTTAAATTTAATGATATAACAAACATATTTACATTTATTAATATAGCATTCACACACATTTATATTTATTAATATAACACTTACAGACATTCGTTCACAAACATAGGGTTTGTATTATTTGTCCAATAGGTATTAGCAGTTTAAGGTGAAGGTGACTAACAGTTTCAGTATGACAACTTCTCCTGACATCTACAGCCACAGTGTTGGTTGTACATAACAGCCACATGATGGCTGTAATATGCAGAACGTATGATCATCACAAAATTTTTGCCTTTAGCATCAAATGTATGGCTGCTTATCCCATTAATTTGTCCTTATCATGTTTCTCTGTTCAACTAAAATTGATAAGGTAAAACCCTTTGATATGCAACAACTTGTTTGTTGTCCACCACAGCAGGGGCAAAGGTAAAATTCAGATGTATTAAGAGTGAAATGACTGTGGAAATGTGTGGAATTGGCTCGCGCCAACCTCATGGCTGGCGTACGCACGTTTCTACAGCTGTTGGTCCTTTGGTGACACTTATGGTGAGTAGATATAAAAGCTGCACAGAGTGGTGCAAAACAAAACGTTAAACAGAATGGCTGCTGTGCATTTCATGTCACAGTTATTGTCATCAAAATTATCTCGGTTATCATTGTTATCGTATTATTGTTGCAGTGTGCTCAAAAATGTTCAAAAAGTACTTTTACACACTCTCAAAATCATTTAACCCCTTTGATATTATAATTTCAACAGGTCTTTTTGTCTTTTTTGTCAATCAATGTCCTATAATTATTTTTTTACCCTTATTTTTATGAGAAACAAAAGTAAACAATACTGGCAAGTATTTATAGAACATCATTAAGCAAATATTGCACATTGGTGTTGATGACAGAGATGTGATGTGAGACAATGAAGATGTTCTTTAGAAATGAGTGAAGCCCCCAGTGTTTGCGCTGATATCTTCTGAACTGAACTGATGATTATTATTGTTCCTGCCTCCAGATGGCCTTTGCTATTGACTCAGGACAAGTGCTTCAGTGTTTCCTTTGGTTTGGCAGCCATGAGCAGAGACTGGAAGTGAGGAGGTTAAAGGTAAGCGGACAAGTTACTTTTGAATGTTTGACTTTAAGGGAGACACCAACTTTTTTTTTTCTTTTCGTTTTGCTTCACTCTTGAGCCCATGAAAAGCAAATAGACACCATTCTTCAGACAATTTGTGCAGTTGCAATATGCAGTGGAAATTCCTGTGGCGCAAGTGGATGCGTCAAGCATCACGTAAACAAACTGGGCACCCAGAGGCATAACAGTGGTTGTATTCATGTCAATGAATGATTTTGTCATCTATGGTTTTGTGTCAAATACAAGTGAAATCCCCCTCTGTGGATGCCCAGTGTCTATGAATCAGAAACTGTTTTCATCAATTCAGTTACAGGCAATCTGTGGCCACAAGGAGATGTATATGGACATTTTCACCAGCTACCTAGGATCTGTCCACGACTCAGGAGTCCTGAAAAACAGCCTAATCAATACAAGGCAGCCGTACCCACCCCAAGGTTTTTGTATCTGGTGGGTACTGTTGTCTCTGTGCACCAATTGCCATTATCATTCCCTACTGGGAACCACTTAGCCTGGCAGCAGGCAGGCAGTTCAACCATCACCATGCCAAGGCAAGATCAATCTTTGAGTTCACATTTGGCAGCATGAAAACTCGCTGGAGAGCAGTTTTCTTCAAGGCATTGGATATACAACCAACTTTTTCACAGGAAGTCATTGCCTGCTGGACCACACTACATAATATCTGCATGTCAAATGGTGACATCATGGAGACAGGAGATGAGGTCTTCAGGCCGGATGATAACACTTGATGAGCCACATCACCACCAGGACATCAGGGAGCACATGGCAGCAGCAGCAGCTGTCTCTGCTCCCCATGGTCTGGTGGCAGCTTTGGAGGACCAAAGCTACTTCTACAAAAAACCACACAGAATTTGTTAATAACTTTTGTTTTATTTCATTTTTAACTGTCAGTTGTGATCTTTATTTTGTGTTGGTTTGACTTTCAAAATATGTTGTTGGACAGTGGCTCGGAGGGGTCATTGAAGTAATGTTCACTGGTGGTTTAGGTGTGTCTGTACACATGATATAAACACAATGTTATAGTCAAATCAAATCTTATTTTAAACCTTGTAACTGTTATATATTTATTTATGTGTTAATTTATTGATGCTTCACTTTCTGCCACCATATTTTATTGTTTATATGACTGTCATAATTGGACATGGTGTTTAATTTAAATGAAATGAGGAATACTTTAAATAATCTAGCTTAATAATAATAAAGTTTTGGTTGTTTTGGTTGGCAACCCTGGCACTCACCTTGATTTTTTTTCTTCAAAATACAGAAAAAACACTTCTCAATCATCTCAAAACTTACACATTTAAATTTATCTAAAACTTTTTCAAGAAGAGACAGCAGCCTCTCTTCCTCTCCCCTGGCCCTTGCTTCTGCCCTTGCAGCTTTTTTTTTGAGGAACTCAAGGACAGGGTCTGTACTTTGCCTGTTGGCTTTCCCTGGCCCCGTCTCCCCTCAGGCTCAAGGGATGGTTTCAGAGCATCAGGGGGAGACACTGAAGCAAGTCTGGAATTTTCCTCCCAGGCTGAAGCAACAAGAACAGGAGTCCAAATAGATGGCCTCCCCCCAAGAACCTTGTCCATCAGGGGGTAACTTTTCCAGGACGTCGCAGTGTCCTCCTCTGACTCCGTCCGCTGACTCCATCCGCTGACTCCATCCCCTGACTCCATCCCCTAGCCAGTTGGTGGTTTCTTGAGTTCCTTTAAGATTATGAAGGTATGAACTTGTCAAATACGGATGTTATAAGGCCAATTGTTGTGACTACAGGATAATTCTAAACTATTGAACAAGCACTGTGCAAATACCTGACACAAATCATACTTTGTAGATTTTTTTTCAAGTTCTCCCACTTCTTTCCAGCTCTGGGATATTACCCCCTCCAGGTCCTTTTCTAAGGAGAACTCTAGGTTCCACAAGCAAAGTATTGCTTACTTACATTTGCATTCATAAAATGAATTGTTAAAATCACATTAATGTTATGAAGTTTAATATTATTTTACATTATTATTACATATAGTTTATAAAGTCCAGGCTCACAATTGTTAGCTGTCCATATGGACATCAGATTTACATATTATGACAGACTGATGACACTGAGGGTTTGTGTATAGAAATACCACTATTTGACCAAATAAAAAATTCAGTAAGGAACAAGATTTAATGTTATCAGATGTTAGACTTGAAGTTAGCTCTCACTCCCATCAATGTAGAGCCGTATTCTGTTTGCTGCAGAAAACGGTGTTGTGTTTTATCCTTTTAATGAGGCTTTCCACATCTCGCCAGTCCCTTGGAAAAGGGGAGCAGTAGTTATTTTATAACGAATGTCAGCTGGGAAATGACTAAAGCACATCCATCTAAAATACAGTATAAGAGGAGAGTCTGCTCACAATGTAATGTAATGTAAAAATCAAAACAAAGGAGAAGATACACACACATTCAAAACTCAGCGATGCTGAGATGATGTGAATGTTACTTATACTATTTCTTTGTCCCCCATTATGTGCCGAAATGTGGGCTAAAATTGAGATAATATGTTTGTGTTGGGATTAATGGTTAACTTAATATTTTTGATTTAGCGGAACGTTAGCAACTGACAAACAGTAGCTACCAACAAACAGTAGAAAACCGTCCAGCTGTTTACGAATGTTATAAGATATAAAAAAAGCTATGATGTGAATGTGTCAAAGATATTTAAACATTATCTCAAAGTTACTTTAATTATACTTTACACTCTTTGTAAGTCATAGTGTGGCAGACACATTGTAAAAAAGCTGCTGATATATGGGTAAGTTAATGAGAATTCAATTTGAGTGATCTTTTTTGCAGACAAAAGTGTTTAAAGGTAAAAAGCAAATCATATACCTCATTTAGACTGTCAGTCAGCTGTTATGAATACATGATGGGGCATTGAGTAAATTAGGTTATGTTTTAATTAGGGCTGGGTTATAAAAATCAATTTGATCGATTTTCCTTTAACTGGTACATAATCTTTCCATAAACTCCAAAGATCCATCTTTTAATTGGGTAGTTTTTTCTTCTTTGGATGTGCAGGGAAGCAGCCTGTGGTATCAACCCTGCTAGTCTTCCCCGCGCGGACAGGGTGTGACCTGAGCACTTTGCAAGTTTCCTGCAGTGCCAAGAGAGGCACACTCATGGCGCACAGGGGCGCAGAGGTTGCGCGTCCACGCCCATGTCTCTGCCTCTCTGCGCAAATGTCAGAGTAGGAGGAGAATAGACGTGAGTGGGATTAACACAGCCGATCGTTGTCTTCACCAGTCAAATGAGCGCCTCTCCTCGCCTTTAAATGCGCTGCGGCTGAGGCGCAGCTTCTGATTGGTCTGAATTATCCCCGCCACCGCGGAAACAGTGTACTGGAAAGACCCAGCAGTGGAGACGCTGTCCCTTCAGCAGGAGAATGGACAGCGGGGCGCGTCACCATGTGGGCCAGCTCCCGGGACAGATGTAATCTGTTCCTTTGTCATTAATAGGAGTAAAATAAATAAGAGACAGTTTCACAACCGCTGGCTTATCCATTTATAATACTTGTGATCCACCTGCATTCCTGGTTTGTCATCGCCAAATAGCAGAGCCTTTAGTGATAAACTGTATACTCTCCCGGTGTCTCCTCCTCATCCTCCTTGCAATGATGTACTCCATCTTTTTAGATCACGTTAAAAATAAAGACTAAAATAGAGGAATATGGGAAATCACGGGTAAATCCTGAGTGACGTACATTTATTTTCTCTCCTTTTTCTTCGTCTTTTTTCTCCCTCTTTCTTTGAATTTAATGAAATGAGAGAAGCCAGATATATACTCAGTATCAGATGTTAAGGCTGTTTATTGTTGACTTGCAAGATGTGCATCAAACTTCCAGCTGCCGTCAGGTTAAGTTTCCATTATGACAAACGGCTTTAATCCGACATCAGATGTGACGGGAAGGTTAATATAGATACAAATGTATATGCTGGTTCAGACGGTTACATGAAATAGTGATTGCTGTGATTGCTTATTGCATTAAAATGTGCCTGACACTCTGAAAACCTGCCCCTGAGGCTTTGTTGACGTGTGCGCAATGTGCGCTTGTCACCAAATTACAGCTGCGCAGGGTGCGCTTCGCCCTGCGCCGAGGTTAGACCAGGTTGGAGCTGGCGTGCTTTCAGCGCACTTTCTGCACTGTTTTTGGCACGAAATTGTCACTGCACCAACATGAATCTGCCGACACCTCCCCCTGGTGCGCCATCACCTCCCCTTGGTGCACCGTCATACCCATCTCTGCACAGACGGTCTACCAAATTGTCAAATTGGCAGTGCACGGCGGTGCGCCGGACTAAATTAACACTGCGCGGGGTGCGCCAGGCTTGCGCCCCCTGCGCTGCGCCACGAAATTAGGGCCCTTCATGTTAAAACAATTTTTAATGATGCACCAGGTCAAAAGGTCACTTTTTAAATTTACAGCTCTATCATAGCTAAGATATCCCAGACTGAATAAATATCAAATTGAGTAGTGAATCGAATCAATTTAAGACCTTGTGATATCGAATCAAAGCGATACAGAAAATCTGAATCGATACCAAGCCCTAGTTTTGATGCTTGTTTCCTTCATAAAGCCCTTAAATTTGATTATAACAGCTCTTTTATAGGAAACAAAACATTTTAGGTTGTAGATTTTACCACAAGTTCCCATGTGTCCTGGAAAACCTGGAAAATGATCGACCAATTTTCCAGTCATGTAAAACGTATGGATAATGAGGAAAAGAGCAAAATGTCCTGGAAATTCTTGCATTATCCTGGGATATTATTTACCTTCCTTCTACCTTGTTAGAAGTGATAGAAATCAGAGACCTGTATGTTTGGGACCAGGAAAGCAACCTTGGAGAAGCAAAGTGATGTGTTTATTTCTTCTCTCAGTTTATAACATGTTTTGTTATCTTCTGATATCGCAATTCACACCATGGCCTGAGCTCTCCGGAGATCATGTGCCTTCTCCCTTTCAGCTGCACAGGGCTGTGTGCTGTGGCATGGTGCTCCCCGTTGGCGATGTCACCAGCCATTTGGTCGAAGCAAAACCGCGCCGCTTTGTGCGCAGCATGTTTGCTCTATGTGGAAATTTAGGGTTAACCTTTGAAGCTATGCTGTTGTAACACCTGCAGAATGTGTCTTGGCATTATCTTGCTGAAATAGGTAGTAATCTCTGGAATAGACATCCCTTGATTGGCAGCATATGTTGCTCCACAACCTGTATTTACCTTTGAG
Source organism: Scarus forsteni (assembly GCA_036419115.1). Lineage (NCBI taxonomy): Eukaryota > Metazoa > Chordata > Actinopteri > Labriformes > Labridae > Scarus > Scarus forsteni. Next base: position 23,912,887 of record JAZDUH010000269.1, read on the forward strand.
CATTAATGATGCATTAATTGATATGCATGTTACCCATGCCATGGGCTCTAACACACCCCCACCCCCCTTTTGTTGCACCCATCTAAGCTTTTGGTAACACGTTGCAGGCATCAAACTCAAAATGAGAAAATATTTGCAAAAGAACAAAGACTTTTATCAGTTTTAACATAAAATATCTTGACTTTGAAGGTATTTAATTGAAAAACGGTTGAATAGGATTCATAAATCACTATATTCTTTTTTATTCACATTTTACAAATCTTCCCAACTTCATTGGGGTGTTCTCCATCAGGTTTACTTATTAAAATATGTTGTCCTGTTTAAAATTGAAGTCATGAAGCCATTGAAGCAGTATGTATATATATATATATATATATATATATATATGTATATATATACATACATACATACATACATACATACAACTTGTTTTTTTCTCAGAAAATGGAAAAACAACTTAATAATACTGTCAGCAGACTTTCCATATAGTTCTGAGTGGAAAGCTTCACATAATTCCACCACCAAGTCTTGTCACTCTGTGAACTTGAGTTGTCTTAATGGTTCTATCAGTGCACCAGACAACCATGCCCTCACTGCAGTCGTGATGTCCAAGGGTGAACAGAATCCTCACAGCACTCTGCAAACTTCTTGGCTGCCCTCTTTGCAAAGCAGATCTTCCCCCGTGCTTTGCTGACAGCAGTGTACTCATGAGACTTGAGTTTGGTGTAGTAGTCAGAAAACTTGTTGTAGAGGATGGAGATGGGCATCCCATTCAGGATAACGCCAAAGGAGATGCAGCCAAAAGCAAAGATTCGGCCCAGGTTTGTCTCTGGGTACATGTCCCCATAACCCACTGTGGAAATGCTTACCTAAGGATAAGGAAAGAAGAAGAAACTTCAAAATACGTGGTGTTTAGGGCATGATCATACTCAATCTGAGAACAACTATCTGCTGAGGAAGTTCAGTATATAGTTTCAGAAAAGGGTCGGGAGAGTGAAGTGCTGAATACATCAAACATCATGGGATTCTGCTGTATCAGTAAACAGCAGTAGAGAAGTTTGACCCCAGCTTAACTGAATACTTCAGTGAACTGTGTGTTTAATTCAACGTGTCAGTTGACTCACAGCTGCCCACCACCATGAGTGTGGTATGGAGGTGAAGTTGGTGTTGTAAACATCGTGCTCCACAGTGTACACCATGGCTGAGAACATGAAGATTCCCATCCCGATGAAGAGCATCAGACAGCCCACCTGCACACACAAACAGGATATCTTTGAATTTCTGCCACATATTGAAGTAAATAAGCTATATTCAGGCCCATTCTGGATGCTTAAGAGTAGAGTGTTGATGGTCAGCACATTAAAAATGAACACTGTTGTGTTGTCTTTAGATTACGCCCAGCCTTTCACCCTCTCTGAAAATTATGTTCCTGATGTTCTCTTATTATTAAATTCCCCAAATCTTCTTTTATTATTGGGAAATTACAGTTAGCTGAACATTACCGTTCTTTCAAAATGCCAAAACCTTTGTTGATCTAAAAACAAACTGAATTTGCTGCTGAATTGTTTTAGCCTTTCAAATTAATTCACTGAAAATGTTGTAGCTTGAATTTAGGAAGAGTTGCTTCCAACTCCATGGTTTCGAACGTCATTTTTCATCTACAGCCACTCTGCTCTCCCAAACTATTCATAGTGACAGCAGGTAGCACATGCATAATCCTCTTTTAAAGGGGTCGGTCTGCACCATTTTTGCGACTGTTAGCTATTGCACATGCAATATTAGTAGATCACCTGCAACACACCCATTAACAGCATGTGCAATTTTTCAGCTTGCACACACAATGCAGTGCTTTTTATTTGGGACATTAGTACATCAGGCCCATATTCTAGATATATTCACAAAGTATTGTACAGTCTGATTTGGCACTGTTGAAACAAACTCTGACCTGCTGGTAGCACTGTCTCAGCGTGAAGCCAAAAGCTCGGAGTCCTGTAGAATGACGAGCAAGTTTCAAGATCCGAAAGATTCTCATCAGTCGCATGATTTTCAGAACCTGACCCAGCTAAAGGTGGGAAAAAAAACATGAAATAAGCCATAAATTACAATGCCATTTTACATTTTTGTTTCATCTTGATACTGTAGATGCCTTGAAGTCCTCTCATACCTTTCCAACCCGTCCCACAGTCTCAATGTCCCCTGCGTGTTGGTGAATGTCCTCGTCCTCAAAGTGCTCCAGGATCATCTGAAGGTAGTGTGGAAGGATGGCAACCAGGTCCACCATGTTCAGCATGCTGCGTCCAAAACACCTAATGTCAGGGGTGGATGCCAGGCGAAGGAGGTACTCCAGGGTGAAGAAGGTGATGCAGAAGGTCTCCACAAACTCACCATAGAATCTACCACTGGGCTGACCAGATGCTGTCTGGAAAATAAATTGTTTACATATTAATAAAAAATCAAACGTTTCCATTCAAGTTCATCAAGGACATTACAGTCCTCTAAAGTGGCTCAAAGTAGTCTGACACAAATGCACTATAATCAAAAAGTGAGAGATGGTTGGTATTATGTGTTGCAACATTAGGAAAAGTCCTTGTTTGATCAGCGTTACAATGGTTTTGTGCCAATATCCAAAAGAACAAGATCACTGGAGCCAGTGATGAAAAACAAGACATCCAAATCACATTTGTATCATTGATAGGTGATACAATTAGGTAAAAATAAGAATGTAAAAATCATTCCAGTCATTTTTGTCAATAAGACAAAACCTGAAGTTAGCGTCGTGCTGGTTCTCTTTTACCGAAAGCCTCAGTCTGTTATTGAGTCATTGCTGATAATGAAGTCTGTGGGGAACAAAAATTAATTAAACTCAAACGTTTTTTTCATCATGATAATCCGCACACACAAACACAACATTGTTTTTTTTTTAAATCATCAACATAACCAGAGAGAGCAAAAAGCTATTTTCAGGCTATTCAGTGGCTTGACCTAAGAGCAGATACTAAAGTAACCACCACACTGTAACCTCATGTTTGAGAATTTCATCTTAATCAAGGTGATTGAGGCTGTGGTATTTGTTCTATCATTTATTAAAAACTGAGCAAGGTCCATTTTTGTCGTCCTTTTTGCAGTAAGCAGTAACCATCCTTAAAATTCAAAAGCAGGCCAGTGGAAGATGCATTTTATGTTGCAAAATGAAGGGTAAATCTTGTTTGAATGTGTTCAGACAAAGACTTCGCTAAAGTTCCAGTGACTTTAAGACAAGGGATCATAAGTGCTATAAAGCTATCTCACTTCCACTCACTAGTGACAGGACAACACTTGAAACCTCAGATTCATACTGAACACGACTTGGCAACCAAGATTACATTGCCCACCCAAGTCCCGTCATCTGTAATTTGATAATTTTGCCGCCGTTGCAATTGCTTAGTGACGTCACACCCGCTCGAGTTTCATTGCGATCTTATCATATAACAGAATGTATTAACTGACATTATTCAAACTGTATCCTTTCACTCACCTACCAACCACAAAACACTGCAGCTGATGCCCTGTAGCAGCATCGTCTGTTTGTTTTCTGCGGTCCAGACAAAACTAATGTCCTCACTAACTAAAGTTCCCCATATGGACATGGATTGTCACTCTGTGAACCGGAATAAAAACAGTCTGTCACGGGGGGCCGTCCCACACTTACACAATGCTGATTGGCTGTTGTGGTGTGACATTGCCTAAAAAGTTGGATATTTTCAATTTTCTCGACCGAGCGCTGCAACCTGGTTGTCAACCATGTTGCATCTATATATATATATATATATATATATATGTATATATATATATATATATGTATGTATATATATATATATATATATATATATATATATATATATATATATATATATATATATATATATATATATATATATATATATATATATATATATATATATATAAAAAATCACAGCAGTTATGGTGGCAGCAGTTATATATAAATATATATATATATAAAAAATATATATGTGAAATAAAATGTCTACTGAATGCATCTGAATCTTTGACATTTTTTTAAACTGAAAAAAAAATTGTTTGCTTGTTTTTGTCCACAAAAACTCCATTGAATGTTATAAAGTCTGTGATATGTACTGCTGTGTGTTTAATCTTTCATTGACATTTGAATCAGCTACTTATCACAGGTAACTGGTTATTAATTTGAACTCAGATTATCCATCTCTCACTAAAAGGCTCTCTGATTAGACAACAACACCGAAAACTGCAGCTAAATGTATTCTGAACACAAAATATTTAAAGGAGACATATCATGCTGATGCATGATTTAATACTTACATATAATATAATAAATTCGAAAACAAGACCTTTAACCCCCTTCATTTTCAAAAAATTAGATATTGTATTTTTTTCTGATATCCTCGAACAAGATTTGATGCTTCTGAAAATAGGTCATTGCGAGATGTCTGCGAGATTTCAAACGTTGTGACGTCACGAGGTACCTTTCTTTTTATTGGAGTAATCTGGTAAAACACTTCCTCCTCTGTGATGTCCGTTAGCCACAAAACCGTCACCGAGGAACACATCCGTCCAGCAGGGGTTTATAGATCCCTAGCTCACACTCACTCATTACCTGCTCTGGCCTGTAGGGGAACTCAATACGTGGTCGCTGCTTTGAGCCTGCCGGAAAATACAGTAGAAGAAGAAGGACAGGCTGACTCTACCCCAATCAGAGCACAAAGGGCTGTGACGTTGCGAGGTAACTTTAGGTCATCCTCAGATCCGAGCATTTCAACGAGACCTTGTTAACGGCCTAAAATGAGGATTTTGAGAACGCTATTGTGGGGCAATGAAGGAACTAAATGACTTGTACTGAGGGCAGAAATGCTTTACAGGCGTCCTACTCTGGCATAGTGAAAAGGAGAAACAAGCATGATATGTCTCCTTTAAGTAATTTTGAATATTCCTCTGTACTTTCCTCTATATATCAGCACACCTTGTACTGCATCTCCTCCACAGTGTTGAGTGTCATGGCTACAAGAGATATCAACACAAACATGGAGGAAGCAACACCCATCAGTTTGGCGGTGATTGAGGAGAATGGCTTCTCCAGCAAGTTCCAGATTATTCTTCTGGTCTGCCCAAAGGCCATATCATGAAACAACGCCTCGTTTTCCTCCATCTCCACCTGAAGGACAAAGATTGAGAGACAAGGCAGGAGACACGCATTTATCCAAATGTCTTAAACATATATTAATACATATATAAGTCTGAAATACATTTTATTTTCAAACATAGATAGATAGATAGATAGATAGATAGATAGATAGATAGATAGATAGATAGATAGATAGATAGATAGATAGAAAGTAATAAATACACACAAAAATGGACTAAGGATTTAACAAAATATAACTTACAATGTATACTACAAACCATATATAATACAAATAAATAAGGCAATAGGAGTCCACTGTCGATCGACTGATTAACTCAGGGCAGAGGTACTTGCAGGGATCAAAGTTTAGCTTTTTCCATCATTGTTGAACTGTCAGAGTGAAACTTCTCAGCTTGACTTTAAATAAGACTGAAGAAACAATAAAGCTATTCACTGACAAGAGAGCTTTAAGGAATGAAGAGCCCTCTGTCCAAATCTTTGCCATCTGTTGAGACGCGATTTAATGTGGGTCAGACAGACTGATGCGGCCTGCAGATTACTGACAAAATGTCGCAGGTAAATGAAACAGTCCCCAGAGGTGGTGTCACAGTAAGATTCAGCACTGTGCTCAGGACTGTGCATGGCTGGAGCGGCAGAGTGCTCCGCTTTGCTCGAGTTACGCTGCAGGTCCATCGTGAATTGCAGTATGTACGCTGCTCTGCTGTGGCTCATTACCACATGAAGGCGACTGCCCTCAAAACCAGAACTGAGGGTCCATGTGAACATGGAAATAATGCTGCTATTCTTTATTCATTGGGTTTTTTGACCAAAGCATGTTATTAACATTTCAGAAATACCTCAAGGATCCATGCTCAACTGCAGAAAAGGAGAAACATATGGGACCTTTAAACATCTTTGTGGTGCATAGACTGAAAAGTATTTGGGACTCTATTCTGATTTATTCATATTTTACACACCACATTTTTACTAGAATTAGGGTTTTATAAGTCTACAGGTGTACTAGCCACATGACTCAAAATAAGTCAGATGTTTTTTAAACTTCAACAAAACAGCCTTTCAGTGCAACAATCATAGACAGCCGCTCGTGGAGAATTCCCTGGTCAGGGTTTGGGCACATCAGCAGAGATATTAAGTATTACAGCATGTAGTTATTATGGTATTTGTTTGATAAGTGAATGTGCTTCACTCTTCTTTTGTGTGTGATGTTGCGATGCTGGCAGATGACTGCAGTGTAAAAACTAAGAATCTGTTGAAGATCAAATTTAAATTGATGCACATAAAGCATCTACTCAAAGTTTTCCTCTAAGTAATGCAGAAGGAACAAAAAATGCAATATAAAATTTTAAATAAAAAATGTTCTCAGTCTGGTTCAGGTGCATCATTACCTCTGCTATGAGCTGTCTCTGGATCTTCAGCTGCTCATTCAGTTCATCCTGCCTCTCCTCAAAGGAGATCCTGCAGCAGCGCTGACTGTTTCTGATTCTTACTCCCCAGTAGTTGATCTCCTCCAGGAAGTTTCGAGGGCACAGCTCGTCTTTAATGCACAGCACTCCAGTTCTATCAGAGAAACAGAGACACTCATCAATTATTCCACCCCTTTTAACCTTTTATTTATAACTTTTAACTTTTTTAATTCAAACCTGTAGAAGTTAAAGATGTAGTGGAAGATTTTGGGGTCTCTGTCAAAGAAGAACTCCTTGCTGTGGACGACGTAGTCATCGCATAGATCCAGCTTCCTGCTGTGGTTGGTGGACGTCGCCAGCCTGCCAATCCTCGTCGTTGGATACCTGGCTGCCAACCTGCAGGGCAACAGGTACACCTGCAGAGAAGAAAGACCAGATGAGAGCACATTACAACACAGGAGGAAAAAGACCAGAGAAGAGCACATTAAAACACCAGCAGAGGAGAAAGACCAAGGATCAAAGTAAAGCTTCAAAATGCAAAATGAAGAAATCGGAGAAAGAGAAAAAACATTTGGAGTAAGAAATGTATTGAAAACAACAAATTAAGTGAAATAATCTGAAGAACTTACATTACCACACAGACCAGAGCCTTCAGTCACTACAACACAGACAGGTGCCCTCAGCAACTATCATACAGACCAGGGCCCTTAGTCATCACCACTCTGCACAAGACAAGGCTCTGCACAATTTATTTTTGTCTCTCACTTCCATTTATGCATTTTTTGCTATACTTAGAACCTTCTTAAGATCCAATATATCCTGTAATATATTTGTATATTTATGTTTATGTATAAACATATACAGTATATATGTATGTGTGTATGTATGTGTGCCTTTCTGATTAAAAAAATCTAAGGGTAGAAGAAGCCTCCTGAAGTTTACCACTCCTCCCACGTTGATGTTCAGATTGCAGAGTTTGGTTGGAGAGAGCAGAAGATGAGACGGAGACACGGGACCATGTTGATTGTCCTCCTCCTCTTCATACTCAGCATAAAGATCATAGATGTCCCGACTTAGGTCCTTAAAATTAGTTACAAACAATAGATACTTAGCCTCTTTAGGAAAAACTAAAGAGGCAGAGTAAAACAGGAGCAAAATCAGGTATAAATTCATAGAAAAGGGATTTGGACATTGTAACCAAAGTTCTCCAAAGCTCAACGCTCCTTCTTCATTGAACATGAAACCACACAGCTGACCCACTTTTATGTAAACTACAAAAATGTCACCACGCACATGATAAACTGCCCTACATATCTTCCTCAATGCTTCTTTTGGGTCCAAGGAGGACAAGTAAAACCCACAGAGAAACCAGAATGCAGAAAACAATTGTGAAAACATGAGAATGCGAACCCTCTGACCTGCATGGAGCTCCATGGCTTCACTCTGGTCTTGCTCAAGTCCAAATATTCTGGTTTTTTGTTGGTCCTGCTGCCAGGGAACAAACTCCTGCTGCGAGCTCGAAGGTGGTCCAGCATGATGCTAAAAGTATTCACGCTGCATGAGACATCCTGGATCCTAAATTCTAAAACATGCTGACATATTGATCACAAACAACAGGAACAGGTGGAGGTGAAAATCAAGTCCCACACACAGAGAGGTATGAAGTGACTCTGGTGGTCTGCTGCATCAGACTGAGATGATCTGTGTGCTTAAAGTTTTAAGTACTATTATCCTCTCTGATCCATCTCTTGATCTCTCTCTCCTCCCTCTTCCTCTCCTCCAACAGATACGAACTTCACTCGTGTGTACTGCGGCTGAACAGGGCTCAAGTCCATCATGATCAAAATAATGATGGTGTTTTCTGGAGTTCCATTAAATACAGGTCATGAAAGAATAAAAGAAGAAGAAAAAGACTTCCTGTCCATCATCCTGCTAATAACATTTTCACAAGCGAGAAGCAAAGTTCCTGGGACGACAGGGACTCTGGAGGTGACGGATGTGCCGGTTTCTTTTGCTTGTGTTTGCAACTCTTTATATTTTTACAACCCAGAGGCAGGAGAAAAGGACAGATATCCCTCTGAGATCCAGAGACTGTTATTGAGTGAAAAGGAGATGGGGAGTGTTTGGTTGATTAAGTTCAGTGTTGTCTACAGATGCTGAACACATGTTTCCTTTTCGTTGCTGTTGATTACTTTAAGTCGAGTCTCGCTGCTTTACATTCATCTTGAGCCTTTAAAATGGGCTTGAGGTTAATCCTGTCACTCACTTAAACATGAATAATGAGCAGCTGGAGCTGAACACTCTCCAAATTAAAAACTCTGCACGTCCTTAAACACACCTCTGTTTGGGCCATGATGGGCATTACTGAGACCCCTGGAGTTGGCTGGACGTCCTCTCAATGACAAACACTGTTCTTCAGCTTTGACGCTGAAAAATGCTGGATCGTCATGTTGGAGATCCAAACTTCATTTTCAAAAGGTGTTGCGGTGAACACTGGTGTGCCTCTGTAATAGTACAACCATGAGTTACATACTCTTATTAATGACTTGTACAGTGCATTATTTTTCAGCAAATTCTGGAGCTTTTAACAATCTTCAGAAGTCTCTCCGAGTGCAAGAGGTGGAGGTATTATCACTTCATTTCCTTATGTTTTCTTAAATTCTATAAAAGTGTTTCTCAGGTCTAAATGTGTTGAAGTTTTAAGTCGGTTATGTAAAATGTTTTGGTTAAATATTTAGAAAGTAACACAGGTCTCTATCTGGCATTAGGCCTCCAATCTAAATATTTGCTCGGGGTTATATTGATTAGAAGGGGGCATGTGAGTGTCTCTGCCTCAAGATAATGCAACACATAAATTACAATAAAACAAATCATAGTAATGCTATTTTGCATTATTAATATGGTTAGTACTTTTATAAATACACTTATGCTTGAGTTTCTAAGCCAACCACTTTTATGTTTGTGGAGTCAGGAGTGTTTGAAGAGACTCAGACCAAAACTAGCCGTCCATTTCAACAACTGAAAATGGAATGTCCAGTTTCTCTTTTGTTATTTATTTTTTAACATTTCATCTTTGTTAAAAGGTAGAAAATTATCATCTTTAAAAGACTCACCTACAAACTTGAATCTGATTTGATCAGAGTGGGGCATTGAACTGCTCAGTATGCATCATATATTTATTATTTAAAGAAAAACAGAGAAACAAAGTCAGAGAAGGGCGTCTTTCCACAGAGTGCTGAGGATCTTTATTGATTCCGATCCAGTTTCTCCTCAGACGTTTGTTTTCGAAGTAGACATCACAAGCCCTGTCCTTCTTGAATTAGTGAGGGAGACAGAGTGTGGCTTCACCAAAAGGTACTAAAATGACCACATCGAGAAAAACAGTGGCCATGAACACAGGCTGTTGTGCGAGTTCATCTCAACCGCCTACCATCAATTATTTGTTTATTTGTGAAGGTTTTTTAGGGTTTTGGGATGGTCCTGAAATGTAATCACAGAAGAAAACCCCTCTTCGCAAAGTGACGCATAAGACAATCAGCTCCAGAAAACCACAGTACAAGTACTTCATCCTCTTCTTCACTTGAACTTTAAAGACGTGTCTTAACGGCGTGTTCATTTTGTTTGTCTACTTATATTTGTCAAAGTTTTTGTCAATAACCTTTTTTCCCCTGGTGAAAACTAAACAGAAAGCCATGTTTTGACAGATGTTGTGGATTCGACTTTAGTTTCTTGAGTGGAGGGCGAGAGGTTATTAAAACTGGTTATTCAAATTTTATGTTAGATGATAAGAGGACGCTGATGTCGGCAGGATCAGTGTTTAACCACACACACACACTGCCCACCTTTTTCATCCAATAACATAAATGCTTGAATGTCTTTTGTATAAATGTAACAAGGTGCTGTAGATTTGTCAGCTGCACATCCATCCGCCACGTCAAACTAGGGATGGAAATCTCCATCCCCAAGACGATGCGATATGCATCTTGATATGTAGGCTATGGTACGATACACTAACCATTCACATGAAGCATCTACCAATTCAGGATGATACCATTTATCTTCCTACCACGATGCAATCAGGATGCAATCACGATGCAATAACGATGCAAATCTTTGCAAATTCAACTCAACTTTATTGTTCCTTCAAGACCACTTCAGACCACTTACAGTAGGCTGCTTAAGCAGTCAGGAGGTGTGTTTGTCAACATAAAAAAGTAGGCCTATTTCACAACCAGGGACATAGGCCTAACAGTAGTGGAGCTCAGCCTTCAAAACTGTCATTAACAATTTAGACTAAACATATAAACAGCACTTTGAAAAAAACAGCACTTTCAGCACACTGAAAATAATAATTTAAATTAAAAAATATATATATATAATAACATGAAATCGGATTTTACAGATGCAAAGCTTTTACGATGCGATGCATTCTGGTTTCAGCCCAGTTTCTAATCCGATGCACACCACTCCAACCGATGCAATTTACCACAGACCCTCGCATCAATGCACTGATTGTGAATCGGACAAAATGCCCATCCCTACGTCAAACTGGACTGAGATCTAGTGAAGCCATTTGGGTACAGTGAAGTTAATTTGAGCTTTGTGTGTGAAGGGATGAACATGGTCGGTACTCCAGTAGTTAATATCAGTTAAAATGTGTGCCAGGAACTGTCTATGGTCTGGACCATTTTTATTGTCAAATTTTGACCCTACAATCTGAATGTCACAGACGAAGATTGATCAGTTCAGACAACAGTTTTGGAGAGCCTGTATAAATGATGGTTTGTGGTTCCTAGCTGACACCTGCTGCTGCCTCAATCACGCCAATGACATGGTTTTCTGAATACTCTATTTAACATATTTACTGTGCCTCTCTTGAATCATTCCAGCATTTCTCCTTAACTTCTGACATTTTCTGGGCATTTTTACCCAAAAGAACTGCTGCTTATTACAGTTTTCTCTTTTCTAGACCATCCTCTGGAAAGACGCCAGATGGTTGTGTGTGAAAAATCCCAGACTCTGTAATTCTCCGACACGACCTGACAACACACACCATGACATGTTCACAGTCACTTCCATCACTTTCCTGACTGTTTCAGCTAATTTACAGTGTATTGCAAGTAAAGAGACCAAAAGGTTTGTTTTGTTGAGCAGATATTTACATTTTGAAAAGACTATTTATCGTCATCATATGTTATATGTAGGCAGTTCATGTGCACACAGTTGAATCTGAAATCTGAACAAAAGAGTTTGAACGTGATTGCTAACTGGCCAGCATCCCTCATAACAAAAGAGAATGAATGTGTGATTATTCTGCAGTTTCCTCTCTCACTTGAGTCTGCGTGCTGGCACAGATGTTTCAGCTGTGAGGCCGATGTCAGAGGAGTGTGTCCATCTTGTGGCTCCAGCTGAGCTTAGGTTAATCTGTTTAATCTGTGTGCACTGTGGACAGCCAACAATGCCCCAAGGATTACTGAAAGCTACCAGGTCAGAGGAGAGAGGAGGTCAGAAATAAGTCGTGATGATTATTTATGATTATTTATACACAGTATAAATGATGAAAACACTCTGCATGTACAGCATTTCGAACTAAACCATGAACCAGGTTTATTATCTTAGTGAGCTTAATATTGAGTCAGAGGAAGCTTCTGAACACAGACACAATTTCTTATTGTTGCACCTTTCAGAAAATGAAGCTGATAATAATTTGACAGAGGCATAAAAGATTTACTAACATTTACTAATTTTAACACCCATTTTTACCAAGCAGAGGTTTACTGATTTTCTGAGCTTTTTGGGTGAATGGATAGTCTGGTTTTCAAAACAGATTTGACTTGAATGCAGATATTTTTCCGAGACAGATTTTTACTGTTGTTTATACATTTATGTGTTTCCTGAATAAACCTAAAAGATTGTTGTGGAATCTTTCAGTTGTGTCAAAAAACTGTGTTAAGGCAGATTTTCTCCTGTTTTCTGTCTGTTTGAGATTCAGTGACATTTAATCCACTGATGAGACACAAAGAGTACAGAGCAGGGCCACGAGGACCCTTTGTTTCATGTTGACCATGAGAAGGTGTTCACTCAGCTGGATGTGTGTGTCTCACACTGGCTCCATGCCTTAATGTCTAAGCTGATGTTTTCCTCTGTGGTCTTCAGGTACACCGGGTGTCAAAGTTTATGCTCTTCTGGTTCTTCAGTTTCTCCACATCAGGTAACCACCTGCTGCAGTACTGAGCAGAGCGACACACGGACACAAAACCAGTCAAATGTTAAAAGTCTAACAGACTACTAATAACAATATTGATTACTTTTACTTTGACCAGATTTTACGGCAATCCGTGTTTTCGCCGGTGCTGTTGCAGACCTTGTGAATAAATATGGCACTTCTGGGTCCCAAAGCAAACAGGATGTCACAGAGTACAAACTTTTTTAAACAAAACAGGATCATTACAGTTAAAAAGGGACATGCCGGCTTTCTTCTGCTTGTCATTCCTCTTGTAGGCAGAGGAAGATTTCTTCTCTCCTTCAGCTCTAACATCACATCGTGCTGCATCTTGTAGTCCTTCAAATTAAACGGTTTTCATTTGAAAATGTAAAATTGAATTTTTGTCTCTACTTTCGATTCATATAATATTTTGTGTGATTTGGTGGATGTTGTTTTTCTTGAGAGGGAAAATATCCATTAAGATCATAAATTGTATTTTGTGACACAGTAAAAGGGGGTTAGGTTAGGGAACTGTCATCACCCCTCCTAGAGGTAGACTACGCACTTGCTCAGGCCTCTATTCTAGAGCTGTTGTTTCTCTCTGTATTTGTTACAGCTCCTTTGTAGAAGAAAAGCCTAATCATCTGTCTGTTTGTACCACGAATATCTATAAAAAACAAATTATATCTGTAAAGGAGTGGGGTTAGGATCTAATTAAGACTTAAATAATAAAAATACAAGTTTGGGGGTGAGGTAAACTTTAAGTTTTAGAGTGTGGAATGTGAAAAAAGCTAAAATAAAATGCATGTAAAAAGTAAACTGTCAATAAATAACAAAATAAATCAAGAACCTGATGTGTTGTCGGCTGTGGAGGAGCCTTTCAGATGTGAGTGTTTGAGTAGAGGACATGGGAGACGAGGAGCCGTGATTCTGACCTTTGTTCACGTTGACCTTCTGTATCATAAATTCAATGTGGTTAGGAGAGCTGCTTTGACTGTTGTACATGATGGCTGCAGTTCCTGTGAACTTCCACTAGATGACAGACTGTACCTGTTACAGGAGGAGGCCTCAGGGGTCAATAAAGACTTACCGGTGTGTAGGCACACCATGTGGATAATTATGCATTATATGTTATTAAAGCCCTTGTTTTTATTGCTTTCAGACATAGATATATAAGGATGAGGCTCATGAAAACTTCTCCAGGCTATCATATATGTGTCCAATGCCTATATATCCTTTAGTAATAGAGATACATTCATAATTAAAGTCCCATCTGAAAGAGCATGATCAGAGCTACTCAGGAATATAATATCATAAAAGTTCTGCTTTATACCCAAGGCCAGGCAGGTTTTTTGAAAATAATATGTCATATATGTTTTAATCATTTACATTATTCCTTGAATCTCGATGTTTTATGCGCCATATTTCAAAACGCCAAGACCATAAAACTTTGTTTTGCTGTAAAATCATCATGTACGACTGAGAAATATCAGATCTTTATTCAGTTGTGACTTTTATACATGCTTTACACTTTTATAAGAGCATTTACACTGATACTGGAAAAAACAATCAAAAATATTAAAACCATCATTTTCAATAATTTCCCAACACAAGCAAGCCTTTTGGAGCTCTGACATAAATGTGAAACACAGCTCCTTGACAGAAGGTGTTTGGGTTGATTTGCAGCCATGTGCTGCTTTGAATAACGTAAATGACAATTCACTTAAGTTACACAAATATTCAATTTTGCCGAATGATTAAGATTGAATTTCAGGCAAAATGTTATAATGAGTACTTATTTGGTCTCGAGAGGGAAAGGAAAGGGGTGAACAGTCAAGTTGCCCTTGTGGATGTGGTGGTCTGCCCAACACAAGTAATGTAAACAAGCTGAAACCCTATGCCTGAAATACAGGATACAATACCACAGCATATCCCTGGATGACTATATTTACTGCTTTCATGTATTTCATGATTATGTGTTTTATTAATATTAAAAATAGTTTTTGTAATTCTCATATTTATTTAAAAATGGTCTGCCTTTAAGTGTTCTGAAAACTTAAATAACACCTTCTTTGTGGACATTATAGCAGAGCTTGCCATCAAGACAAAGACAGTAATAGGATTATTTTTTCGACAATCATAGGTTAACATGTATATTGTGTGTATATCTTCTAATTTAAATGCTGAAAAACATGCCAGAACATGTGTATGTATGTAAAAAAAAAAAAAAAAAACAACTCAAAATTTAGGTTTGCGGTCTTTTAAGTGGGCTGTTAGGACGAGAAATGAGGGTGTGAGACCCCAATAGTATATATGCCTGAGTAGCTCTGATCGTGTTTTTTCAATGGGACTAGAATTATGAATACATTCCCATTATTAAAGGATTTAAAGGCACTGGACACATGCACATAGCCGGGAGTAGTTTTCATGAGCCCTCACCATAAGTCAAGGGTTAGGTTTGGGTCTACCCTAAAGCTTTCTCCAACCTCCTAAAAGGCCGAGATAGAGAAGGAAGGAAGGGGAAGGGAGAACTTATAAACCTTTCATACCTCAATTATAGGTGAGCAATATGCCAGTAATTATCAATGACAGCAAACATTTTTTAAATTGCACAATAAAAAACTACAGATGTTAGTCTGTCTTCCATTTTTAAGTACAATTGATAATATAGAAATGATCCTCAATTTTAAAGGCAAGAGTTGTAAGTGCTATTCAAGGTTTGCGCTTCCAACAATTATCAGTTCATGCAGGAGGGCCTCACTTGTGATAGGTGCCTCAGGGCTGTCCTCCTGAATGAGCAGCTGTAGCTGTGGGTCAGCCAGTGCCCTGAACAGTGTCTTGGTGGCCTCTGTAAAGTCCCCCTTGAGACTGCATGTCCCATGGAACATGCAAAGAGTGGAGACTTTAACAGCACATGTGTGGCAGGAATGAAGACTGGTTTTGTGAAGCAGAGTGGGGATGTCTGTGTCCTTAGAAAATCCGTTAATGTTCAAACTAATTGTTAAATTAATTATTTGATTATTCAAAACTCTCAGTGCCAAAGTCTCCCATTAAACCAGAAATATTTCATAAGCTGGTGCAAATTTCTTGCCCATAGCTGTGCCTATAATCTGCTTAAAAAACGCATGTCAAATTCAAAATCATTCCTCCTCTCAATTATGTCAAACCATTAAAGAAGTTTTTCCTTAGGTCTTTTCTTGTCTAGGTATTTAATGAAATTATTCATCAGTATCTATATCAAACCCAGTTATCACTTAACAAAACCAGTAAAAACGCTGCTTTGACTTTAGAACAACAGTGCACTCCACGTCATAACTAAACAAAACAACTTAAAACCTACTTATCACTTTACATAACCAGTGTAAACCCAGTTATAATGTAACAAATCATGTGCAAAACTAGCTATCACTTTATAAAACCAGTCAAAACCCAGAGTTGACTTTTTAGGATCAAGTGAAACTTCACTGTTGACTTTATGCAACCAGATAACCAAGTTATCACATTACAAATCCAATAAAGACAGTGAAAACTTTTCAAAACTGGTGAAAACTCGGTTATCTCTGTTCAAAACCAGTGCAAACCTTGTTATAACTTTACAAAACCAGTAAAATACAGGAATCGCTTAACAGAAGAATAAAGTTTTGACTAGTCCACATTGTCATAGAAGAGTCGATCGGATTGCCAGACAGAGAAGTGAGATGTGTCCCACCAGAGAACACGTCTCCTCTGCTCTAGGGTTCAGCAGCGTGATTTACTCCACTGCATCTGATGACTTGCACCTGCACCTTTAATGAAGCTGCTCGGAAGTGGATGGAAGTGACTGAAACACCTAAATTCAATTATCTGGATGAGTGAGTGAATACTTTTGGTAATTAAGTGTTTGTTATGTGTTAAATTGATATATTTGAGCTGCTTAAGATAAACCGTAGTTTTGTTCAAATGATCATAACTTTGTTCAGGAAATTATTATTTATTGTTGTCCAATGGAATTAATTAAAATTATTTTGCTCTCTGACTTAACAACAGAAACACTCCTCTACTGATTAAGATTCATTAAATCCTAGATCATTAGATCCTTTAATTCCAAGTTAATCTCAATCCAATAGAGCACCTTTGGGATGTGGTGGAGCAGGAGGACTTCATCATGGATGTGCGGCCTACAAACTATTAGTGAAGTTATTAAGTGATGCTGTCATGGAGATATGGACCAACATCTCATAGGGGTGCGAATGCATGCTGATAAGGTGAACCTGATAAAGTGTTGTATATTTGTGTAGTTACAGAGCAGAACTTTGATTAAAATAACATTTTTGGGAGAGAAAAAGGAAAAACAGCCAAACTCAGGATGTGTCATGTTTTATCAATGTCCAGAGGATTGGGTTAAACACATCAAAAGGTTGATAGCTGTCATTAATAAAATTTTATCAGTGAAGAATTGCAGCTCTGTTTATGTTGATTTTGCTGTGAGGTGAGAAAACAATATCCGAAGCAGTGGTCGTGATGGACAGGAGGGGGCGCTACAGAGCCGCAGAAGGTTTGTTGAAACATCTTAGATCAGTGCACCTCTGGGTATACAAACTATATACGTATATCCTCCTAAGGGCACTCATTGAAACACAAAATTTATATTTTTTTCTTTACTCTTGTATATGTATTATTTTTTTATGAGTATGTTGCAAATCAAGATCAGAGAAGTTACCAAAGATGACTCCTTGACGTCAACAGCAAGGATGGGTAACTGGTTACCAAGAGGGGGACTTTATATCCATCCTCATTGTCAGAGGGCATTAAAAATGGCAATATGTCCAAGAAACCTGAACATTAATTTCCCCTTTAACTCTCTTTCAAGCATTTACAAAATACAATTCAAAGTCAATTTTATTTAGATAACCAGTAAAGACTATCACTATTAAGGTTACTTAGATTAAAAAAAGGAACTATCTTGAAATATGGAATGCCCTTCTTTTCATGCATGTTTGTCACTGTCAAATTGTGAAAGTTTGGCCCATTTTTAGGATATATAAAAACACAGTTTGTGTGTAAAGAGAGAGAAATAGAGAGTGTGATAAGCATTACTTTATCAAATTGGTATTTATAAACTCAGATGTTATCATCATTTCTTAACAGTACCAGTTTCAGTTTTCAGTTTTGCTGCTAGTATCCCAGCATTTACTGACTATCAAAGCATATTTTACTTAAATATTTGTTTTCTTTTCTTTTTTTTTTTAAGTATAAAAGAATTTCACAGAAAAATGACGTAAAATCAGAATTTTCTTTTTCTTTTTTTTTTTGGGAAATATGGCTATGAATAATGATGTCATGGCAGATTTAATGTTTTCTTCCTTTAAATACATTTTCTACTGATGGTGGGCTGCATAATGGAGCAGGAGGGCCGCATGTGGTCCCCAGACTTCTGCCCAGCCCTGGTCTATGGTAATAATTTCTGTCAAAGCAAAAGAAATATGTAAGATTTAAGAGTCAAGTGAACATTTGTTTGCACATAAACAGAAGAAATACAAGAATACGGATGTGAATAAAACTGCCCATTTAAGAAAATTAACTTCCAGCTGATAGCAGCTGAACTTCTCGTCTGAGGTTGTTCAGCTCTGTAGTTTTATTGTTAGACCTGTAATGACGACTGCAGCCTCCAGGGGGCTCCTGTTACACTTTGACCTCTTGATGTTTGAGTTTGGACAGCAGGTTTGACCTCCTCGCTGACCTCAGCCCTCCTCAGATGAACTCTCCTCTCGGGGCTTTCATCTGATCCAGGTGGACGAGCTCAGGCTGAAGCTCTGCCCCCCTCGGGCAAAGCGTCAAGGTCATCTTGTCTGAAATGTAACAGCCTCCCACCTCCCCAGGCTGCAGACTGACCGCTCATGTTAACCAAAACCTGGATGACCAGCATGCTCACCAGCAGAATATGAAATAAGGTACTGCTAGATTGCTGTAGAGCAGGTTTTATATTTTGGGAAATTAATTCTGGGATTTGTTTTTATTATTATTTTGCTCCAGAATATCATAAGCAAAAACAGGCTGCTCCATGTTTAACAGAGTGCTGGAAAATATTCTAAGTTATGGGTATGTCAAACCAAAGTTTATTTGAAATTTCAAACAGTACAATACTACATATACCAAGACCACTGCACAAGATTAAAGCGATAGTTTTTTCTACTTTATAAAGTAATAACTGTTTTATAGTTGACCTAACAAATAATAACTCAGTGAGGAGATGAACTTAACTTTGTCAGTGAGGGGGCATTGTTTCCTCACGAGCTGTTTAACTCAATGGGTTAGACTGAGAGACAGAAAGGGCAGCTTACAAATGAAAAGAAGAGAAAACAGAAAGTGAGCAAAGAAGAAGAAGAAGAAAGGCAACAATCTGCCAGCTGACTGATAGATCTGCAGATATTATCAACAACAGCCTGGGATGAAGCGCTGGCCTGTATCATAGTGTGATTGTTGTCTCATTAGCTCAAACAGAGGCAGGAAGTCGTCCAAACCAAAAAATTGTCTCAGGTTTGAAAATTAAAAATCCCAAAGTCCAAGTCTTCATGGTTGCTTTATTGGTTTGGCACCAGGGCTGGGTGATATGGCCTAAAAATAAAATCTATTACATTTTGTTCACACAAAATTAGAATTTAGATTTTAGCAATTCCTAATTCTAACAATTTTGTACAGTACAAATTACACAGAAATTATTTTTAATTTATTTTATTAAAATACTGTTCAGGGTCACATGTATGGTGACAGACAAAGTGGCCTACCACAGCTTTATGCAGTTCGATAAGAGGAGCAGGAACACAGCAGAACCAAGTACAACAACAGAAGAGCTCCATTCCTGCAGGGGGCACTGTGGCAGGGGGACACAGACAACAGTGACTGTGGGTTGACTCAAGTCAAGTCATGCCGAGGGAAAGGGGAATGACGACACTGTGTAACTTTTTCCATCTAAAGTGTGAAATAAAAGACAGGGGTGCTCCCCATCCCCTCTGCTTTTTGATGTTGCCATTGAGCCTTTGGCTGTTTCGTTGAGATGTGAAAACACTTTGACAGGGATTAGCAGAGAAGGATACAAACACAAACTTTAGTTGTATGCCGATGACCTCCTCCTTTTGTTGTCTTCCCCCAAAACTCCATCCCAAGTGCTCTGAAAACTATCACTGATTTTGGTTTAATATCAGGATACAACATTAATATGGCAAAAAGCTTAATCTTTCCAGTCAAGATAGAGCTAGCAAAATACAATTAGAGACTTGTCCATTTAAGCTTAGTAAAGACAAATTTACATATTTCTAAGTGTCTGTGACCAAACACTATCGGGATCTGTTTGAACAAAAACTCAAACCAGCATTAATTCAGGCAAAACAGGACATGGAACCATGGTCAACACTTCCTCTGTCAATGACTGGACACATAAAGTCAGTAAAGGTAATTTGCCAAATTTCTTATTTCTCTTCCAAACCATTCCACTATTTATAGCAAAGTAATTTTTAAAGAACTGGACAGGGCTACTTCATTGTCTATTTGGAATAAGAAGATAACTCGTATCAGCTGGAAGGAGGGTTGGCCATTCCAAATTACATGCACTACTATTGAGCACCTAACACTTCTAAGCTGAACACTTTGATGCAGCCTTTCGAGAGGGAACAAGTGCCCATATAGACACTTACAGAGCAGTGTTCCCATTGTCCCATAGCACTGAGTTCCTTGATTTGTGCTCCACTGCCAGTGAGTAAGAAACTGCTTGAGCATAACCCAGAGACACAGGGTTGGATTAGGATATGGAAACAGTTAAGAATCAATTTTGGGTGCGCACAGGGCCTCCCTTCAACTCTTATCTCGGCCAATGCCCTCTTCCCACCATCTCTTATTGACACAACTTTTCAGCTCTGGACTAGAGGGGGTGGAGGCTTGGTCAGGGATTTCTTCAGAGAAGACAACTTCATGTCATTTCAGCAGTTAAGGTCAAAACTCAATATTCCACAAGCACATTTTTCAGATACCTGCAGGTCCGAAGCTTCATTGAAACAGTTTTCTTTTCCTCTTGAAAACCTACAGAGTGGTTGGTTAGAAGAACGCTTGAAGGTTGATCCCTTGCAAGGGGGATGTGTGTCTGCTATATATGAGCTATTACGGGGGCAGCAACCCCCTCTTTGGACCGTACTAAACAGCAGTGGGAGGCTGAGCTAGGCATCGATCTCTCTGTAACAGATTGGAAGAGGGCAGTTGGCTGGATGCATAACTCATCTATTTGTATCAGGCATGGACTCCTCCAATTCAAAGTGTTACATCGTCTACACCTATCAAACAACAGTCTTGCCAAACTGTTTCCAGCAACCAGTGAAAAACTGCCCTAGATATAAATGTGACCTGGGCACCCTTAGCCATTTGTTCTAGTGGTGCCACTGGACTACAACATTTCAGCCACCCATGCCACAACAAGGGCCTTCGGTTCTGCCACGATGAACTATCCTGCTTAAGTGGGAAAAGATAGTACCTCCGTCCCATAAGCGATGGGTAATGGACATGGTGGCTCATATAAGTGTAGAACAACTAAGGTATTTAACCCAGGGCTCAGAAAGAAAGTTCAGGAAGCTTTGGCAGCCATTTCTAACATATATTGAGAAAGTCCCTGTTGAATAAAATTATTACAATGGCCCAGTGATTTTTCATCTTTCATGCATGCAGATATTTTGCTTTATTTGTGGCTAATATTGATTTCTCTTTCTTTAATTTTTATTATCTGTATTCTTCTTATTATTATTGTCCTATTTATCATTTCAGTTTTATTTGATTTATTCTTATTAATTTTATAACTGCTATTGATCTATGTATTCAAAGCAGCATGTTCACATCAGACTCTCTCCTTCCATCAGATCATTTTCTTTTTCACTCTGATGAATTTTTGCCTCCTCTGACCCAGATATTTAAAATCATCACAGCAGCTTAATTTCCATCCTCTTCAGTCTGCATCCTCAGAGCTGGGGCCCTGCAGCAGCCGAGGGTCCGAGGACTTATAGAGTAAAATAGAGGTTACTGGGATAATGAATATGATGTATATAAATATAAACATACGATGAAGAGCGCCTGCAGCGTCTATCAGATCTATAATACGGTCTGATCTGTGAGCCAATGATCCAACGTTTCCTACAACAACAGAGAGAGGGAGAAATGCCTGGGGAAAAAAGAAAGAGCGGGGGAGGAAGAAGAGGGGGAAGGAGAGAGGCTTTATGTTAGAGCTGTCGGTTCAAATCCCAGAGACAAAGGACATCAGAGAGAGAGAGGGACAACTGAGGCTGCCAAGGAGCCGCTGAGCAAAAAAAGCTTCTTAGAGAGAAAAAATATTAAACTGCAGACTGAGGTGGAGACAAGTGACATGATTACAAACTCCAATTCCAATGAAGCTGGGACACTGATATGCAAGTCCTTTCTGACCCGTTTCAAATGAATAGACTATAAAGACAAGATATCTTATGTTTAAACTGATAATTTTTTTTGTTTTTGTGAATATTCACATATTTTGAAACTGACGCCTGCAACAGGTTTGAATAAAGCTGGGACAGGGCATATCTACCACTGAACTACAGCACCTTCCTTCAGCAAACCAAGGACACTTTGCAGGTGGAATTCCTTCTCATTCTTGCTTGTACAACTTCAGCTACCAAACAGAGTTTTTTCTTAAACTTCATAATGCTCCTCTCATTTTCAATGGGAAACAGTTCTGAACTGCAGCAGGTAAGTCTAGGTACTGAACTCCTTCACGCGACTGCTGTAACACCTGCAGAATATGGACTTCAATTTTGGAGTCAAGGAGCAAGTGCGGTGCATCTGCCCTGCGCCGTGCCAACGGGGTGTGTCATGGGTGTATCCAAGCCTCCGTCCCTCCCTCCAGCGCAAGTGGCAGAGAGGGAGGAAAGAAAGTGTGGGTGGATTTAACAGCCAAGTGTAATCTTCACAAATCAAATAAACAGCGAGGCGCAATGACAACTTCACCTCATCATAAACAAAGACGGCAGCAGCAGCTCCAGGTGGTCAAAGTTCTCCAAGGAGGAAACTGATGTGCTCGTCCGGGAGGTCCAAGCTCGCAGTACCAGATACATGATAATGCGAACAGAGCTCCAAGGGCTGATGATGCAAAAACAGCCTGGGAGGAAGTTACAATATTGTCAATATAGTAACTTATATAAGTTTGCCCAGATTCTGAGATCCACTACCCAATGTAAAAAAAAGCACAATTATGTCAGGAGAAGGGCCAAAAGGAAGCTCTCAGATCAAAGAAGGCACACCGTAGCCAAGGTGTTTTGGAAAGCCCCTGTGGCGAAGACGGTCACTTCAACAGCAACTGGGAGAGTGCAGCGATGGGCGTCACATTGTGGACCACCTCTGCGAGACAGATGTTATCTGTTGAATGAATAGAGTACAAAATTAAGGGACAGTTACATTTAAATACAGCAGCAGACTAATCCATTCATCATGCTTGTGATCCACCTGCATCCACCCGGTCTTTTATCGCCAAATAGCAGAGCCTTTAGTGAAATATTATCTCCTCCTCATCCTCCTTGCAATGACATACTCAATTATTTTAGATCACATTAACATAAAAATTAAAAAAGAAGAATATGGGCAATCACAGGTAAATCCTTAAGACAGCGAGTGATTAACATTTTTTCAGTGAGTGTCTCTCTTTTTTCTCTCTCTTTTTTCTTTGAGTTTGAATTAAATGAGATGAGAGAAATGTATATGTTGGCTCAGATGGTTACATTAAAAAGTGGTTGCTGTGATTGTTTATTGCATTGAAATGTGCCTGACAATATGGATACCTGCCTCTGAGGTTTGGTGACCTTTGAACCTGTCAGCCAAATTACCACTGCACTGGGTGCACTTCGCCTGTGCAGAAAATGGACCAGGTTGAAGCTGGTGAGATTTCTTTTTTGGCACAAAACTGTCACGTGCCAGATGAAATTATCACTGCTCAGGGTATGCCACGCTACGCTACGCTGTGCCAGGAAATTAGAGCCTTGTGTCTTCATTGTCTCGTTCAAATAAGCAGGGATGTCCTTGGAGAGACATCCTTTGGAACTTGTATGTACCTTTCAGCATTAATGGTGCCTTCACACAGATGTGCAGGTTACCCATGCCATGGGCACTAACACCCCCAATACCATCACAGATGATGTCTTTTGACTTTTCTCTGATAACAGTCTGGATGGTCCATTTCCTCTTTAGCCCGGAGGACACCACGTCCATGACGTCAAAAACAGTCAGAAATGTGGACTCAGACCACAGCAGACTTTTCCACTTTGCCTCAGTCAATCTCAGATGAGCTCAGCCCAGAGAAGCCAGTGGTGTTAGTGGTTGTTGATGATTTTTGACTTTGTCTTTGTTTGGTAGAGTTTGACCTTGTCCTTGCAGAGGAAGAGATAAACTGTGTTAACTGACGATAGTTTTCTGAAGAGTTCCTGAGCCCATGTGGTGAATCCTTCACAGAAAGATGCTGCTTTATAGTGCAGTGCTGCTTGAAGTATCAAAAGTCACTGTATTCAGTGTTTGTTTCTGGCCTTGCCACTTCAAGCAGAGATTTCTCTGATTCTCTAACTCTTTTGATGATATTATGGACTGTAGATGATGAAATCACTAAATTCCTTTCATGTAAGTTGAGTGGAGTAATTGTTCTTGGACTGTTGGCCTATTTGCCCACACAGTTGTTCACAAAGTGGTGAAACTTTGAAACTAAAATCCTCAAATTTTTGTCATTACATTCAGTTCCAGCATTTTCTTTATTTGAACAAGCTTGTTCCTTCATGTTAGGGCATGTTTTATAGTCAAATTGATTTAAAATAAGCAGAAGAAAATATTTCAGACACTGAATTAATTTATTTACATACAGTCATTAACCCATTTAATCTACAATTTTCCTGCAAAAAAGTGTATGCATGTCATTCTTTAGACCCCCCTTTTACATAATATATATGATTTTTTATTTTATGTTAGCTATGTTTGTGAAAATGTAGGTTACATTCTCTGCAACACTTGTTGCCAGTAGTAAACAGCATCTTTAAAATATACACAATTTCTTCGGTTTGACCTGCTTACACATAACAATATAGATATAAAGATGGATCAACTTTATTATCCCTTGCAGGAAATTTGTCTT
Organism: Scarus forsteni; assembly: GCA_036419115.1. Classification (NCBI taxonomy): domain Eukaryota; kingdom Metazoa; phylum Chordata; class Actinopteri; order Labriformes; family Labridae; genus Scarus; species Scarus forsteni. The sequence continues at coordinate 23,937,825 of JAZDUH010000269.1, forward strand.
AGATAGCAGTGCTACTGGCCAAAGACACAATATACATAAATAACAAAACACTAGACAACATACAAAAGCAACATTAGCAAGAGGTCAGCGACAAGCATGGTCAGTAGTTATTGCACAAGGAGGTTAAAGTGCAGTGTACCTTGCAATATGCAGAAAAACTAAGTAGAAACAATTTTACAAACCTAGTAACAACGATAAGAATAAAAACATGGGTAGAAGTGGGCTAATAATAACAGATAAGAAACAGACAGAAGCAAGTAATAAGAAATAAGTAGACACAAGTTAAAAAATCAAATAAACAATGAGAGGAATAAAAACACGAATAAAAGCGGAATAATAACAACAGATAAGTGACTGGTGGCAATAAATAAGCTTATAAGCAGTGTTGGGCAAATTACTTTAAAAAAGTTATTACTTATAGTTACTAGTTAGATTCCCAAAAAAGCAACTGAATTACGAGCAGAATTTAAGTTACGATGAAGGGTAACTGATGCTTTAGTTTTTTGAAAAAACTTCTACTGCTTGAACTGTGAGCCCCCATTTCTGTGTCCTTCCTTGTTGTTACCTGCCTGCTGCAGCAGCGCTGACATCATCAGCAGAGTTCTCACTGTTTTTGGTCACTAGATTTTAGATTTACCAACAACAGACAAACACTTTGCTTTCGGACATAATGTAAACTTCATATGTGTGTTTTTGCCTTTTACTTCTTTTTACTCCCATCCTGAAAACAGCAGTTTCAACTCCACAGATCACTACGGACTCGCTGTTGCTGCAGCTAGCCGTGTTGCCAGATATTGCGATTGAAATAAACATTTTTAAAGAGAGAACCCTAATTGAAGCATTTTTTAATTTTTACACACATTATATTTCAGTTTCAAATTCCTATTTCTTCCTTCCGTGTCTCCTCATTCTCTTATTCAACATCCTTTGTTTGGAGGTGGAACATCCTTTCTTTATACAGAAGTGAAGAGAGGGGCTACTGTTATTTATAACTCAGTTATTGCTAAAGAGTCTGTCTTACTTTGATTTTTGTAACCAAAAAGACGTTTCAGGTGTTCATCAAAGTTATAGTTTAAGATATATTAATCCTCTACAGCTTTATTTTGGTGAAAACAGCGGTAGTTACATTAGAAATAAATGTAATTCTGGCTTTACAGAATTAAAATTAATCTAAGGATTTATTTAAGGTGAAAACATCATTTTTAAAGTAAAGTTTTAATTTGTTTTAGTGTGGGATCAAAGAATTTTAATAACTTCTGAATTGGGTTTATATTAATTTTAGATCATGTACCAGATTCCTCCTGGGTTGGAGGGCACAAGTCCAAATGAGCAACCATACTGTTGGAACAAGCCCAAAAAACTGCAACCCACAACTCCAAATATACATATGCAATTTTAAAAAAGCAGCCGAAGTCACTTATGATAAGTGAACCTGGCAACTCTGGCATTGACTTTTCTAGTCTGCCTGTTAGCAGAGAAACTCCTGTTGGTGTCTGGCTGAGAGAGACAGGTCAGATAACAGCTGCCTGACATCCATACAAAGTAACCCGCCACATTTCACTGTCGGTGACGGTAACGGCGTTATAATGTTTGATGAGTAATTAATTACATTAACTGTTACTGGGAAACAGTAACAGCTTTATTAGTGCCATTGTTTTTTAACATCATTACTCCCAACACTTTTTATAAGTGGGGTTTCCAAAAGCTTTCGGTGGCAACATGTACTGCTCAGTACCGGCCCTGGATAGCAACCCCAGGAGCAAAATCACAGGTTCCTTTACTGGCACTCATATGTACTATAGTGTCATGGACCTTGAGCAACCCCACTTCAAAAAGGGGGAACTACCCCTTTAAAATACAATTTTTGTGTGGACAGACAGACGGAAAAGCACAGAGAACGTCATAAAAGTCCCCACCTACATATGAACATAGTCTGAATCAGCTCTGGCTCTGCTGCCATGACTTTTTTTCTGTCCTGGACAAAAAATTTAAAGCTTTTATAAAGATATTCACTCTCTGATGGCCATAAATCCAGACCTGATCAAGACCACCTGCAACCTGTGGACTATTAAACTTCTGAACGAGGAGCAGGAGCAGGTTTGAAACTATGGTCTCTGCAGCATGAGTGTTTCCCTGCAGGCTACAAACTGCCTGGTTGAAAATTAAAGCTCAGAGAGCGAAATGTGTCTCAGCTCTCTCGTAAGCCTCATGTTCATGATTCTGAAGAAGAGGGAGCTCGTTTATTTATTTATTCTCTCTGTAAACAGAAACGTCTCATTGTGTCTGTGTTTCTGTCTGTTTGTGTCGGCGTGACGCACGGCCGGGTGGAGGCCATGTGACATCACTCTCCTGGGCTTACAGGGCGTTTCTGTGACATACCGTTACCATGACCACGGCTCTCACCTCCTCTATGTATACGTCTGAGTGTGTGTGTGCTGGTTTGAGTCACGTCTGACAGTTTAACTCCTGCCTGATGTCATGAGAACGTCTGTATGTATAAAAACAGGCAGCAGAGTTAAACTGTAACACAAGAAGAAGAAGAAGAAGACAACATGAAGCATGGAACAACAACAGATGATGATGTGGTCATCCCTTTTCTGCTAAATGACTGATTCACTGAAATATTTCCACTCTTTTTTTTTTTAAAGTCACTGCTGCTGTTTGGACAAAGTTTTAATTGAATAAGAATACATGAGATAAAGAAACTATGGTCTTTGCAAATTAAGCTCATTTTTCTGGATGCTGCTTTTGCATGGATGATGTATTTAAAAAAAGAAAGCCCCATCATCACACTCCATCAAAAAATAATTTTTTGGTTAAGGTAGAGCATTAATGATGCTTTTGGGGGCATGTGGATGAGTCATCCCTAAATTTGTCAGCAATGACACAAAGGAACTGCTCACTCACAACTGCAAATCAAATTTAATCATTAACTTAACATAGTTGTTCAACAGACTCGACTCATTCACCAACATCACACCTCAAACACAAAGGAGGTGCTTGTAAGTAGGTCAACAAAACAGTTTCTGATGACTGTAGGCAGAGGCTGGCTAACACTACCCACTGACTCCCAGTATTTGAGCTAAGCTAATTAGTGGTGGGTGAGCTTTTCCCATCCCTTCCTTGTTACTGCAAGCACAGTAAAAAATAGTGGAGTCTGCTTGTCATGGACTCAGGAGTGAGGCAAGACACGAAAAGAAACAAAAGTTGTCCCACTCCTTTAACACACTTCTTTCATAGAGGTTTTACATGTGATGAAGTTAAAGGGCTCAAGAGGGCAAAACCCTAACCCGAGGCCCCAAAGGCAAGGGATAACAATGACACAAAGACAAGAAGGAACCAGTCGCAAGACAGCAAGCAGAGTTCACTATAAGCAGTTTTTATTAAAAGACACAGGAGTAGTTGTATCAGGAGTGGGGATCAAACTCAGGATCTCATGACTTGAAGCAGATGACACTGTCCTCTTGGCCACACTGCAGCCACACACTTCAACAGCCACTCATGGTCTTTAAGGAGAAGCCAACTCAGGCTCACTTGTTCCACAGAAGTAGGAAGCGGGGTTGTTAGCCGAAGATCAGACAGCCACCACTGATCAGGACTTTCAGGCAGATACTCAACGTCAGAAACAGGAAACAAGGTCGTATGCCGGAGATCAGACAGCCACCACAGATCAGGACTCACAGACAGGTACTCGGCGTCAGGAAGAGTAGGCGAGGTCAGCAACCAGGGATCAGGCGAGCAGGTAGGTACAGGACAGAAACGGGTCGATACCTTGTGGTTAAGCCTAGGATCAGAGGAGAAGGGCAGAAACAGGAACAATGCAGGTTGGCAACGGGTGATAAGTCTGGTATGAAGGTCTGGATGCTAGGTAAGAGAGCAAAGATGATCTGACAACTGGTGATTGGGGAGCTGGGATTTAAGTAGGGTTGATTGCAGATGATGAAGTGCAGGTGTGTTCAGGAGCACAGGTGAATGGAGTTGGGCTGATTAGGTGGAGGCTGCAGAGTGACAGGCTGAGACTGTTGCTGTGACAAAAAAACCTTTTCTGCCGTGTTCCCAACTGTAACCAGGTGGACAAGTCATCCACAAGGAAAGGAGTGCAAGACAAAACTTTGCTGTATCGATGTTTTGAGAACAGACCAAATAAATAGTGTTATGCTACGGCCACACCGGACGCGAATTGGCTAATTTTAACGAGCGTAAAGCGTGTAACGCGCCGCGCTAAACACCCGAAGCTGGACGCTGGACATTTTGACAAGCTGTGGGATGACGCGCGTCCGGGCGCAGGCGCAGTAGAGAGCCGGAGCCGGTCGGACTCAGTGATAACCCGTGCAGGCAAATCCAGCTGGAAACGAATATTTACAGAACTTACCTTCAAAACCTATCTCCTCAGCGACTTTCATCCAAGCCTGCTCCTTTTGTTCCAGTCTCTGTAGAGTACACACGTCGAGTAGTAGAGCTCCGGATGATAGCAAACAGTGCCAATAAACCTCTCCTCCATCTTTGAGAGGGGCTTGAGCGGGGGCCGCAGAGCGTCACACGTCATCAAATCAATGACGTCGGGGGGGAATGTCATCGCTGATTGGCTGCCGCGCCGCGAACTGGCGTCGAAAGCTCAATATTTTCAACGTGGAGCGTGGAGGCGTTTGGGGCGTCAAAACGCCTTGACGCTCCAAATGCGCCGCCCGGGGCGAATTTGCGTCAAGACACGTGTTTGCATTGACTTTGTATGTAATCTCGACGCGCGTCCAGGCGAATTCGCGTCCAGTGTGGCCTTACCATTAGACGTTCTTACCTCCATTTGAAGATGTTAATTTAGTGAGGCGAACCATCAGTGAAGATACTGTTTACTTATGCTTTCATGACCACAAACTTGAAATCAAATATATTGTCGGTTATCTATTTATTGATTGATTGATTGATTTATGTATTTTATTCTCAAGCTTTAAAACAAACAAAAACAACAACAACAACCAAATCAAGGCAAAGTAATGTGTATACCAAACTGTACATGTTCATAAAACAAATTAAACATGAGAGCACGTACACATGCACAACAACCAATTTGAGAAGGAACAGAAAGAGGAAAAGTGCTTATCTACTCTTGCCCACTCAAAGGAACATGTTAAATTATTTTTGTATTTGTTATTTTATTTTTTTTATTGTTGGATAGTTAACTTGATCCAAACTTCAGCCCAGTAGGTGGCAGTAATGAGCCTTTTAAGAAATTCGCCACCCACCAGTGAATAAAAAACTTAAGAATCAGCTCAGCTGGGAGAAGCCAGGTGACAACCTGTGGGGCTGTCAGGAAAGGTCCATGCAGAACTGCCAAAAGCTGTAGTACCCTGAGTGCGCACTTGAGGCTGGCTGCAGAAAGATGAAACCTGAATTACTGCATGTGGGGTGAAGACAGTGTTCACAGCCTTCAAGCACGTCTTTAAAGCGTGGTACGAAACAGCTCCAGTCTCTTTATAACACATCGATGTGCTCTGGTGAATTTTTCCATATTGCGCCCATTTTTCTTTAGTGGAGGATTTATTGACAACTTCCAGTTTGGGAAATGCAGCTTTGCTTTTGGTCAGACAGCCTTAAGTAATACGTTGCTTGAAAATGTTTCTTATGAATTGTTTTCATATTATTTTTTTTTAAGTATGTTTCTCCTCTTGTATGTGCCGGTTACATGCAAAGATGATGGAGGGGATGGGTGTCTATTAGGCAAAGAAGTTTAAAAAAACATATTTCAATATCCTACCAGAGTCATTATTCCCTGGTGTCAAGGGTCGAAAAAAAGTGTGTGAGAGTTCACAAACTGTTTACAGTTTATGTACATGGGGCATGCAGCAGCATCAGTACTTCTAAAGAATAGATTTATCAGACCATCTTCTTCTCTTACCTGATCACTGCCTGTATTAGTTTTCATTTGAAGCCATGTTCATATCCTTGCCTTTAATCATATTTTTGACTCAGACTCAAACATCTTTAGGGTTACCTGACCTGGCCTCATTTATCTCAGACTGTGTCGGCTTTACCTCAGTCTGGATGAACTTATTTAATGACCAGCTCACCTTGAACAAAAACACAGACGGACAGACAGGCGGATGAGCTGACAGACAGACAAACAGAGGGTCTTCGTGGTTAAAACGCCCTCCAGCAGCCGAGCTGCTGCATGAAATTACCGAGAAAAACACGGCGAGTAAATTTATGCTGCTGCCTCTTTGTGTTGACGCTGAGAGAGAACAAGCTGAGCGTAAACTGATCACATCTGATCGGAGCCACGCTCGGGACGAGGCCAGCGGTGCAGAGTGTGTGTGTGTGTGTGAGAAGCGGGGGGTGCACGTTCACAGAGCCATGCATTAATTTCATCCAGAGTCGTGGTCGCAGCTCATCTAAAAATACTAACGCCTCGTGTTGTTTCATCTTCAAACTGGAGGTCAGAGTCTGCAGATTTCACTTCTCTGCTGGAGTGTGCTTCATGCAGTCCAGTCAAAAAAAGTTTATTTATGTTTTTCTGTCGAAATGTTTTTATTGTGACTGATGTCCTATAACTTCTTTAACCCTCAACAAAGATTCTTTATAAACATCCCTCATCTGAAAACTCTGATGATGCACTATGGTCACATATTTTATGAGCCAGATTTAGGGCCTGGCAAGAAAGACAAAATATTTTCTTTCTCTTATGCACTCAAAGAAAACATTAAATTACTATAATTATTCTACATTCTCATGACTGTAATTTAATTCTTAACATTTTGACTTTACTCGTATGAAGTTGTTTATATTAGCTGGTACATAGCAATACATGGTGCTACTTATAGGTTGAAAACAATCAAAAAACTATTTTGGCTTGATACGCTACATAAAGATTCTTTACAGCATTTAACTTTTCCTCGATCTGGGTTACCAGAATTTAAATGCTTTTATGCTGACAGATTGACGTATTAAGAGTTGCTTGGCCATAAAAACAAAACCAAAAGAAATATTGCTAATTAAATGCACCAAAACTTGCTAAACATTGATTGATGTCATAAAATGCAGGAGGGAATCCCAGAACATTATCAGGTTCTAAACAGGTCAGCTCTTTGTTCTCGTGGCTTGTTACTTTTGGTTTGTTAATGTGGTAAAGTCAGGATGAATTTGTGCCCCTGTGGTGATTCTTCATACTTTTAAAAAATGTTTCTGCTTGTTGGTTTGAATGTTGTTGTCCCCAGTTACTGCTTGTGATTTAGTGGATTTCCTGAAATTTAGGATTAACAAGAAAATGATGAAAGCAAAGCTTCAGCTCTCGCTGTCCCTGATTAAGTCGTTTTGATGGAGAAAATATTGTAGACTGGATCATAGAGCTTATTCTTCTTCATGCTTGTAATTTTTGTGTAAGCCTTTCAACTTAACTCTTGATGTTTTTCCTGATATTTTATTCTTCTTCTCATAATTTAGACTTTCTTCTCCATCAGTGAATAAGGTCCTTTTTGTTCTCATTTGTCTTTCATATGTCTTATTCTACTTTAAATACATTTCCAAAACAAATTCCCCTTTTTCTTTACAAAACGTGCCGATTTAAAACAGCATGAAAGTGTTTTCTGCTCAGTTTGTGTCTCTCTGGAGTCAAAGATCATTGCAGAGCAGCACAGCTGAACATCACCAATTAGTCAGTGGAGGTTAAAAGTGGTATTTAAAAGAACTTGAGGCTAAAAGCCCAAAACGAGCTGTCTGTTCATCACCATTAATGAGGTCACATTAACAAAACCACCACAACATGTCAATAAATCTGCAGAACAGTTACAGAGCTGATGTGGAAGTGACGCTGAGCATTTTTAAAATCCAGATTTTTTGTTTCCATTTAGGAAAAAAATTCACTGAGCAGTCCAGAAACTATTGATTGAAGTCTTGAGCTGAAAGGGTAAAACAAACCTTAGATGTGTTAAAACACTTCAGTGTTACAAGAAGAAAACTGTACCTCATTGTGGTGTCGATGTTCACTGTAAAAATATTGTTTAAAACTTATTATTATTAATTTACTCTGATTTAATTCACAGAATTAAATAGGTAATAGGTTTGCTACCGTATTGTCATTATCATGTTTTACTCTACAATCTTTTGTATCCATTTTAAATTACAGTAAACTTATGGTATTTTGTTTTATATTACAACACATTTTTTATTTTACTGATCATTCATCAACAACAGATCATTTGGTTAAAAACAGTCTAACACATTTTTATCCAGTAAATTAAATTTACTTAAACATTTGTTTCATCCAAACTTGTAAAAAATGTATTAAAAGTTACTTGGCTGCTATGTTCAATGGAACACAGGTGTGGACTGCAGCAGGTCAGTCTAGTCCCTGAACTCTTTACTCTGAAGCCACGCTGCTGTAACATCAACAGAATGTGTCTACATTGTCTTGCTGAAATAAGCAGGGACGTCTCTGAAAATACATCTTTTGGAGGGCAGCATATGTTGCTCCTAAACCTGTGTGTACCTTTCAGCATTAATGGTGCCGTTACAGATGTGCAGATTACCCATGCCACAGGCACTAACAACCCCATACCACCACAGGTGCTGTCTGTTGACCTTTCCTCTGATAACAGTCTGGTTGGTCCTTTTCCTCTTTAGCCCGGAGGACACCAAGTCCATGATGTCCAAAAACAGTCAAAAATGTGGACTCAGACCACAGCAGACTTTTCCACTTTGCCTCAGTCCATCTCAGATGAGCTCAGCCCAGAGAAGCCAGTGGTGTTAGTGGTTGTTGATGATTTTTGACTTTGTCTTTGCTTGGTTGAGTTTGACCTTGAACTTGTGGATGTAGAGATGAACTGTGCTAACTGACAACAGTTTTCCGAAGAGTTCCTGAGCCCATGTGGTGAATCCTTCACAGAATGAGGCGTCTTTATAATGCAGTGCTGCCTGACTTATCAAAGGTCACAGGCATTCAATGTTTGATTCTGGCCTTGGCACCTCATGCAGAGATTTTTCTGATTCTCTAAATCTTTAGAAGATATTATGGACAGTAGATGATGAAATCACTAAATTCCTTTCAACTGTATGTTGAAATGTTAAACCTAAACTGTTTGACTATTTGTTCATACAGTTGTTTACAAGTGCTTTTTCAGTGATTGAGCATTTGAGGATGCTCCCTCTATACCCAATCATGACACTCACTTTTCTAATTAACCTGTTTACTTTGTGAAAATTCTGAACAGGTGTTTTTTTTACCCAGTCTGTTGTTGCCCCTGTCCCAGCTTTTTGGGAACATGTCCCAGGTATTGGATTTAAAATGAGTGAAAACTGAAAAAAGCAATAAAGTTTGTCAGTTTGAACATTAAATATGTTTTTCTTTGTTGTGAATTATATTGAATGTAGGTAGAAAAATCATTGCAAATCATTGTAGTCTGTTTTTATTCACATTCCATACAACTACACTAGAACTGGGGTTTGTTTCCCCAACCAAAAGAGCCAAAGCTGTGGATCATTAAAAAGAGTTGGAATCACCATCACAGGGACAACCTAAAAACACAACACCTCCAGTGATGGCTTTGCTGTTGAGACTAAAATGTAAATACATTTACTTTATTTTAAGTAATAATAAGATATGTTTATATTTGATATCCAAAATGTGTGTTTTTGGCAGCCTAGAATTTGTGGTTAAAAAAAAACTGAGGGTACAGACGGTGTAACAAATCAACACTTAAAATGTATGTCAACAGCACACACGCGCCTGTCAGTCACTTGTGTGGGATTTGTCAGATTTATTGCAGCAGTTTTAATCTACTACAAACAGAGAAAGTTTGGAGGATGTTGAGGTGAGGTTGCTGTTTTTAAAGTCCTGACCCGTCTGTAGTTTAGTAGGGATGAGTTCAGACCAAAGACTGAAATCGGCTGTGGATGACAAAAATCCAGTTGGCCAGTGTGCACCGCTCTTAAAGGGAATAAGAGCTGACACAGAACATCCAGGTACATCATTCACTCTCTTTGAGCCTGACTTTGCTTCAGTGCTGTGCTCCTTCAAGATATTAAAATGTTGATGGACGGATTGCAAGGCCCTCAGTTTCATCACAGATTGACAAAGGAAGTTTGGTGTTATCTCAGTTTGGCCACTGGCAGTGGAAATAACCTCTGTGGTGTCCCCATTGTTCTGGTAAGTTCCCCATCTTCTCCCTCTTCTGGTTTCCTCGGGGTTCCTGCTGGTTCGATGTCTCGCTCGGGGCCCCTCTGCCGTCGACTCTGCTAACTTTCTGCCCCCCGCTTACCGTTTTTTCTTTTATCCTGCAGCCGGTGTTTGTGTAGTCTGTGTGGATTTATTTGGTGTCTGCAGATTGATCGCACCGGTTTGTGTTTAACCTACTTAGGCAGAGAGCGACTCGCTAAGCCGAGCCCCCTGCAGGATTTAACATTTCCAACTGTCAGGACGAATTAACCGGCACTAATACCACTTTCATCCCTCGCTGCGTTCTTTAGACGAGTGACTCACGGCTCTATGACGCTGAGCGGGACGACGGCGAGCGTTTCTGAGAGTGATTCTTGAAAACATCCACCACGATTAGACTCTGATCTGCTCCCAGGGACCAACAAAGAAGAAAAAGTATCAGGGTTTAATTTCAGATGATCATTAACCTGCAGTATTACTAATTACAGAGCACAGATAGTGAAAGAGTTTATTGCAGCCTGACTTAAACAAATGTTCGTCCAAAGACGTACTCCAGTCATTCCATCTGAAACGTTTCAACAGGTGAAATCATCAGCTAGGTTACTCAGCTGTTGTAACTCTGAAATTTTGATGAGACATGGTCCATAAATCATTAAATATCATCTTGTTCGCACCAGTAATGCTCACAAAAAAACTTACTTGTTCACCCCAGAACTGTTTTCATGCTCACAGATTAATACAGTTTCTAGTTTTAATGAGAAAATACTTTCATGTTAAACCACAGGGAGTGCCCAGTTGCCACAACAAAGACGTCTCACAACCTCCTGACAGAAAGTCAGACATGTTTACATGTGTATGTTTCCTTTTTTTCTTGCCCCCTTTTTTTGCTTTGAAACCACCAACCACCTTATAAACAAAAGATGTTTGTAGTATGACTGTCAAACAGCTGTGATTTTGTAGCATGCCACACCCAGCCCAGCTGATTCTTCTTTTTGTTTTCTGTAAACATCATATTAGGTTCAAAACTGCCACCCACTCGGCTGAAGTTTGGATCAAAGCAACCATCTCTAAAATTGCAAAAACTACAATAAATAGATAAGTCAACTACAAAATGCAATTATGCAAATCAAGCTTTTCTTCCCCAGTCCAAAAATGAGCTGATTTCTTTTTCTGGTCATGACAGTTAAAGAAAGCTATAGCTCAGCTAATGGCTAGCACATCCATCCATCTTCTACCTCATATCTGGGGCCAGGTTGTGGGCACAGCAGGCCAAGCAGGTCAGCCCAGACTTCCCAGTTCCCCCTGGGGGACTCCAAGATGTCACCGGGCCAAGTGGGATATGTAACCCCCAAGCAGGTTCTGGGTCTGCCCGGGATCTCCTCCCAGTTGGGAGTGCCTGGAAAACCTCCACTGGAAGGCAACCAGGAGGCATCCTCATCTCTGAGGATGAGTCCAGACACCTTCCTGAGGACTTTATTTGAAACTCTTATATCCACAATCTCATTCTTTCTGTCATTACTCAGAGTTCATGACCATAGGTGAACGAAGACAGAGAAGTAAACTGAAAACTTAACCTTGCAGCTTGACTTCCTCTTTACCACAACAGTTTGGTACAGAGTCTGCAGCACTGTAGGTTCTGTACTGATCCGCTTGTCCATCTCTTGGTCCATTTTACCTTCACTCATGAACAGGACCCTGAGATACTTACAATCCTTCACTTGGGCAAAGACTAGCTTCCTACCTGGGGAGCAATCTGCCTTTTTCTGTTCATGAAAATCCCAAAAAACACAATGGCAACCCTGGTGAAGGCCAACATGCACCAGGAACAAAGACAGATGACTTTGTGCTGAGGCTGCAGACACAGCGCTCACTTTGGTCATCCAGGAACTGGTGGCTCTAGCAAGGGCCCCTGAATTTCATCTTCCTGCAGTTCACCACCACCGCAGCCACTGATGAACACGGTCAATGGCCATTTACATGTCTTGTGCATCTAAATTAAAAAGTCTTATTACATATGTTTGTTTTTCATTTATTTTCACCTCTAGACACAAGATCTGTGTCACAAACGTCAATTTTGTACAAACAAGAGGAGGAAATGGCAGTTGTTCTTCTTGTTTTTCAGAACTTTGTGAAATTAAAAAGACTTCATAGGAAGAAATGATATGAACTGTAATGGATAACTCATGAGCTATCAACTTTAGTTTGTTTCCACGTCATACAAGCGAAATTAGAAGAAGCATTTTGATACAACTATGTTTAATGTGTTGAAAAGCACTGTGAATTTTTAACTTGAAGCAGGTCTTTAAATGAAACAAAGTCTTAAAGCTTGAAAACTGGAGAAGGTCAGGTGATGGAGAGAGGGAAGACCCATAACACACCAGGACACCAGGGCCCCCCAAAACTATTTTTTAAAACCAGGGCTAAGCTCTAGTGGGACACAAACCAGCGTAGGAATCCAAACATCCATTGCATTGACCTTGGGAAACCCTCAACTCACAAACTAGACATAGTTTTGTTGTCCAGAGCATCAACAAAAGTAGTGCTTATCAAGCTGACTGTGCCATAGGGACAGAGGCTGGAGGAGGCCCATGAACAGAAGCTTGGAAGTACCAACCTCCCATCTATGAGCACCAGCAGAGGGAAAGGCGGGCACAGGACTTGCCAGTGGAGGTGGACTTCCTGGAGCGCGCTGTCCAGGACTTTAATCAGGTGTCCCAACAGGAGAAAGCAAGACTAAAAGAGATGAGACAGCATGGAGGTGGCTGTGGCTGAAGCGCTGTGCCAGATAGAAAGGAAGTAGGAAGTAGCACAGAGCAGTGAAGGTCGAGCCTAAGGGGGTGTGAGGCTGCCCCAAGATGCTGGGGTCAGCTGCCTCCTCGGTGTGTTGTGGGTTAATCTTTTTGGTTGCCATTTAGCCGTGCTTCTCTTCCTTACACTATCACAGTGCTCATGACGATTGATCGGAGGGTAACTATCATGTCATGTCTGGAGTTAGAATTGTGGCACAAATTCTGTCTTACTTGAATTAGTGTCCATCATGACAGACAATCTGTGGTCTTTTTCTTTGGCACCACCCGCTCTGGAAAGTTAATCTTACAAAATTCCATGTCTAAGGATTGTTTTTTAGTTTGTTTGGCAAGTAAGACTACAGGAGGTGAATCTCCTCAAATGTCCTCCTCCAAAGATTTATATTCTAATTTTGCATCAAAATTTCTATAAACCTGATTAAATTCAGTAAAACTGCAGCCAGCTTCGCCTCACAGTCATCAGATTGATGTGGAATAAAAGGATGTTTTAATTTAAATGTCTAAGAAGCCGTTTATGGTTTAATATTTATGAGGAGCGAATGAAAGGACTGAACACGCAGGACTTTTGTCTTAATTCATCTTTAATCAGAATCAGATCTCAACATCATTGGTCTGATTCTGCTCTGTGTTTCCCTCTGTTAACTGGTTTCTTCGATTTACTGTTTTTAGGATTAAAGGTTAAAATAAGTTTGTACCCACAGGCAGAAGAGACATTATAAGATCCTTTAATTACACACACACACATTTTATTTTTACCAAACTGTATAAATTTAAATACGCTTGTCGTTCTCTTCCAGATCCAAGAAAAAAAAAAAAACACCTCCATGAATTAAAGATGAGCATGAAGAGGATTAATTATGGCGCGGTAAAACCTGTAGCTAATGTGCTGCGTTCAGACCGACACTAATGCTAATGACAGATACACACACACACACACACACTCATAGAGCTGCTCTGATTTCAGGTTTTTACTGCAAGGACTTATTTAAAGTTTCATCTTTAGGTGACCTTACATCCAAAAGTACAAATATAAAAAAGTTATTACTGAAGGTGCAGCTGGGTCTTCGTTTGTCCTGCAGAGATCCTGAACCGAAAACCTAATCTCTCTGCAAATATAAACAATTATACACAGTTTGTTCATCTTTTCATTGGCTGCAAGTGTCTTTTAATAACCAACTTGAAACCAAAGTAGTGTAAAGATGAACTTTGGGGCATATTTTGTGCACATCTTAAAAAATGCAGCCAAATGCTGTTTGCATGGTGAATGTGAATCACAGTTTGGGTTGTGGTGATTTCCTGAAAAGTCATAACAGTTTCAGCTCATATTGAAATGGTCTGCCATCAGGTGCTTAACATGCAAGCTTCAGCACTGGTGACAAGAGGCTGAACACAATGTGTTTTTAGGTTACGAGTGTGCACATACAAGCTAATGTGAACCTATTAAAGAAACCTTATGGGACTTTATAGGAGACTTTTGCATATAACATGTTCGGTCAAAACCAAACAAAAGGTTGTTGAAAGTTTTTTTTTATTTCAGGTGGTGTGAAAGCTCACAAGAACTCTTAGATGGATAAAGAACTGAACTCTGGTCTGCCTTGGAACTGGGAGTCCAGGTTTGCTCTGGTTGTGGATCTGAGTTCAGCTCATATCAGGTGTGAAAGTCATCCAAACCACACAAGGCAAGCACACAAAGGGCAGTGAACTATAGATTGAATTTGGCCAAAAGTCACGAAAAAAGGCTTCCGTAGCTTTCACAGACAATATTGTTTTACGTTATACTGCTCATGCCAGCATCCTCAGAGCATCCACAGTGACTTCGTGATAAACCGGTAAAACTGTGCTACTGCTAAAAACCAAACAAGACCTTCACTGCTCCCACCAATGGACTCTCACGCTGCAGAGGTATGAAACTGACAGGCAGTGGTCCTGGCCTTCTAATATCCCTTATCACACTAATCATTAATAGGAAGACCCATGGCTGCATCAGACCCCCCAGCTTTCCATGTGGCCCCAGAGTATTCTCAAATTTAGCAAAATACAAGAAAAGGACGTTTCAGAGGGGCTTGTATTCCATAAATCCCTACAGGCCCTAAACCAACCCCCAAAACATGGTTAAATCAGACAGTCATCATTAGTTATTATTCAGAATCAGAATATTTTTCAATACCAGTTACATTTACACATAGAAAGAATTAGCATTGGTAAACTGGTGCATAAGAGATAATCCACAAAGTTAGGACGAAAATGAAGAGTCAGGGGAATGTAATAAAATGAAGAAAGATATAAATACTGTGAATGAATAAGGTAAATATAAAAATATATACAATAGGCACAAAAAAGAAAAAAACTCAACACAAAGTTATAAACAGAAGATACACCAAAAGAGATGAACAGGTTAGCAGTGTTTGATATTAGAAGGTGAAAATAAAAGAAGCAGCACAAGTGCATAATAGTATCAATATATATGAAATACTATCTTTACTCATTCAGACTTCTTATTAGTACATTACCATTTCTTAACTACACTGCATTTTAATTTTTTTTTTTATTATTTTTTGCTATTGCTGTAAATATGACACTAGAAGTGTATGTGTACATATGAATGTATGTATTTGTGCAAGTATAAATTTATATGTACATATTTTCTGTATATAAGCAGTTAATGGATAGTGGTCTTTTCAGGGGGCTGAGGCACTGCTCATGAATGTGGAGGCAGTGGGGTGGATGCTGTTACGGAGAGGGTTGCAAAGAGTCCATGTCCAGTGTGAGAAAGTGAATGATGATCTGCAGCCTGCTCTTGTCCTAGCTACAGCGTGTCAGACTGTGATGGAGAAGAAAAGGATGGACTACATTTTTGTCTTTTTGATGAGGAAGCTCATCAAGGATGAGAAGTCCCTGAGTTATGAAAGTCCCCAACCAGCTCAGTCACCTGTTGCTGGGAACAGTGTGAGTTATGGGTACTGAACTCACTTATTGAGGTTAAAAAATGCAATATGTACATACATCATTTGATAAATCAAAAATATGACATAAAATCTTGCTGATTTAACCAAAATATGAATCTACTTTGATTTATTCTTGTCCATCAAAAGAAAGAAAAAAAAAAACAGGCCCTGATACTTCAATGTGACGTATAAACACCACCGACCAATCATCGGCCAGAGAATGCTGTCTCCACGAGCGGTGCCAGTAGGATTTCCAAAGAAGGACTCAAACCCCTCTTGTGATCAGCTTTTTCCTGCTGCGTGACTGTCCAAACTCTCTTTGAGTGTCATTTTGTCTCTGCTTGTGTCTTGAACAAAACTGTTACAAACAGACAGAAAACAAGCTCCACCATCACCTCCATGTGTTTACCTGCCTCTGCCTGCAGAGAAACTCTTAAGCAACTGAAAATGGTTCTGTGTGCTTGATGTGATGAGTTTTTTTTTTTTTTTTTTTTTACCCCTTTATGTGATGTTATCTTAAACTACTATAGTCTTTTCAACGGCTCTACAAATTTAATAATGACTCCAAAACAAACAGCTCACTCACAGCTGTAGATGGGTTTCATTGTTTTCTTAAAAGAGCTGTTCAAAAGACTCGACTCGTTTGAGAAATTTTCGTGGAAGTAGGTCAATAAAACAAAGCCTCTGCTTACAGGTAGAAGAAGATAATATGAAGACAGTAGAAGATAATATAACATAAAAGGGTAAAAAAAGGAATCACAACTAGCACACAGGACTGTTTAAAGTTACTAACAAGTTTTTCTGATGACTGTAGGCAGAGGCAGGCTAGTACTACCCATTGTCTCCCAGTGTTTGAGCTGAAGCTGAGTAGCAGTGGGCGAATTTTTAGGAAAGTCCAAGTTGCAAATTAGATGCACCACTGGGAATGAAGCTAGACCGTGTCTGGGATTTCCCTCTTCCCAGTTCTGCAGTGAATGGAACACACCATGTGCCCGTCTCTTTCTTGTTGCTGAACTCACAGATGAAACAGTGCTGTCTATCTGCTTGTCATGGATTCAGGAGTGAGGCAAGACACAAAAAGAAAGAAAATGTTGGTGTATCCCTTTAAGGATCCCCTTGAATCCGATGTGACAGATCTAAAGGGGTTATTCCTAATACAGAATATAGATATTGAGCTTTTTTCCCACCTCAGACAACAACTTAAGCTTTTTTGTGTTTCTAAAGTAGAACATGGAAACAGTGTCTTTTAAAAAACACTTCCAGCCTCCGTGATGCCTGTGTGTGTTCCTCTCAGCGGTGTGTGTCGATGCGTTCAGACAGCTGCCGTTTCCTTGCGGCTACACTGGACGACGCCTGCAGAAAAACAAAAACACACACACATCTGCGCACAAAGTCTTTTTGGAGATCTGACTGCTCTAATGAGGCTAAATGAATAAAAGTATTTTGACATTTTCTTCTTTATTTTTGCTTTCGTGTTTAAAAATGAAAACAGATTTTAGTGTTTGTCAGGTTTTTGTGCCTCCACATCACTGCAGCCAAAGCCGGAGGACTCATGTTGTTAGAATGTCCATTCCCTCAAACATCCTTGCATTAAACTCTAATAAAAATGATATTTTCAACATTTCTTCAAAATCACACAAATGTTAATGTGGAGTGAGTGGATGAAAAATTTCATTGGATTTGGAGGTCAGAGTCTAAGGTGGGCTTTACACGAGTACGAATTTATAAGACTCTGGTAAAATAAACTATCGATCTGGTTATATTGACACACGGAGACGCGTATTTGTCCATGAATCTGCATCTTTTTTGAAAACGGGTCTGCAAGTGGATATCTGGGTATTCGTCTTCATGCCGTAGTTGGTATAAACAGATAAGTCCGGAAAAGACGGTGACCTCAAAGCACCCCTCCTCCTCTTTGCCCCCCAACCCACGCTGTCACACACACCAACAACAACAATGGCAGGAGCCGGGCTGATTCTGATCTTGCTCCAGCAGCTGCAAATATTGCTACAACTTTTATACCAACATTTGCTGGCAAAACACCAACAACACCAGCTACGGCAACAACAGCAACAAGTGCTCATGCAGAGTTACACGTGCATGAGCACTTGTTGACGTGGAGTCCACCTCTGAGCAGAACCAGACGGGCAACCCGACGATTTTGCGTT
Organism: Scarus forsteni; assembly: GCA_036419115.1. NCBI lineage: Eukaryota > Metazoa > Chordata > Actinopteri > Labriformes > Labridae > Scarus > Scarus forsteni. Next base: position 23,955,889 of record JAZDUH010000269.1, read on the forward strand.
GTCATATAAATGCACAAGCCTATGTCCAATACGATGTGTAAACAGCGATACATGTTTTGATGCCGACGTCAAGACAATACGGGGCCATCCTCATGTGAGGAAGGCCTAAATCTCAAGGTCATGGATCTTCATGTTCAGGTTGTAGCTCAAGATTTTAAAAATGTGCCCTTTAAGGGTCAAGGATTTTCAAGGTTGAATGTTGAAGGTCATGCTCATAAGGTCCCCTGTTCATCTTTAAGTGTGTGGTGGATTTTTAAAACTTTGCTAAAAAAACAGCTTTTCTGATGAGATCAAACCCTAATTGGATTTGCAATGGTCAGACAGGAAGGTCATGAGGATCAGAAATATCTTCCTAAAATCTAAAAAATGAAAACATGATTCATAGATAAAGTGATCAGGTATAAGAGGTCAGAAGTTGTCACTTTGCAGACTGGCCCGTTGCTGCACAATTCTCTTTCTGTACGAGCCCCTGGCTGCATGCTGGATGTGATGAGGCTTCAGAAATCGGCAAGTGGATGATAAATGGATGAAAAATGGAGGTAAAGAAACTGGCTCACACCCAGTGTTTGATAGACCACTGAGGGAGTAGCATTGACAATAGTTCATGCTTCTGCACTCTGTTTTATTATCACTTACAGCCAGAAGGCTGTGCAGCAAGAGGCCAGTCTCCAGGGCTACAGCTGAAAACTACTGTGCAGAGCAGCTGGATCCATCTGAGTCTTCGTGATCAGGCAGATCCATTTTGCAAAGTCTTAAAATGGAAAAAATGCTCTTGACATGTGGAGACACGGCCTGATCAGTAGGATGAATGAAGCAGGAAGACATGGAGCTCCGGGCAGGATGACAACAAGAGGTGACTGCTTGCACAGAGGTTACAGCTTCAGTGGCAGTTTAATTGGCAAAAAATAATTTAGACAGTTTGCTGCATTGACTTGCTCATATTTTGTATTTTACACCATGGCATTGGTGCCCACCTGCCAATACATCTGATTGGCCTTTAATAAAAGTGATAGAAAAATCCTCCAATCACCTTCTACTTATGAAACCTTCTGCCCTCCTTAGTCACATCATATGAACTAGTGAAAGAGAAGCCAAAATAATTATTTTAATTACACTTTGCTTGTGTGTTTGTGGTCAAAAGCCACAGTTGCCTGGTCAGGTGAGTCTGAATTTCTGCTCCACATTCAGAAGGTCAGGGCAGAATTTGGCGTGAATTTCATAAAGCATGGATCCATCCTGCCTCGGATCAGTGGTTTAGACTGCTGCTGGTGTGATGGTGTGGGGGATATTTTCTTGGCACACTTTGGGCCCCTTTGTACGACCTGAGTATGGTTTAAACCCACGGTCTATCAGAGTGTTGTTGCTGACCATGTCCATCACTTTATGACCACATGGAGACTTCCAGCAGCTCCATGTCTCAAAGCTCAGATCATCTAAAACGGGTTTCTTCAACTCCACAATCATCAGATCTCAATAAAATAAACCTTGATGTACCTTATACAGCTTGAGGAAAAAAATTCAGACATGACCACAAAGATTTTTAGTCCCTTTTCTCTTTTTTCAACCACATGGACTAAAACAAATGACCTAATTCATATTTTTGAATCACCCCAGGTTAACTCACAGAATTTTCATCATACATCAAGCAACTAAATGTACCTTAAGTGGAATAGTTGCATCTTAACCAAACCAATCAATAATCGCGGCACCATGTTTTTATCTCAGTCTTTTTCTCTCAGATGGAATTATTCTCTGTAAAAAAAAACAGAACTGCAGGTGAGTTCACTTCAGGGTCGTTTTGCTTTAATTGTTCGGTCAGTTTGTTTCTCATTAATGTTTCCACTCCACCCTCTGGGACTGTGTGTTTGCCTGCAGTCTCCCCCAGCTGACTGAACTCTTCCTCACACACATTGAGCAGCAGACCGTCTGATGTTCGAGGAGCCTCGAGGTCAGAGCTAAAACGAGACTGGACCTCCAAACGCTTTAATCTGGCCTGACGTCCCGAGAGCCAAATCTGCTCCTCAGACTGAGGAACGAGCTGCTGTTTTTATTTAGAGAGGGAGAGGGAAAAAACGAGCCGACGCCTCCAGGACGTGATGCGTGTGGACGGAGCGAGGACGAGGAGTAGGGTCACAGTCTGCTGTGACCTTCGACCTGTTGTCTCAGTATGAAGCTGGAATATTTGAGGTCAGATGTTCAGAGGAGGAAACAGTCTGCAAAAAATATTTATTTTAAACAAACTGTCACATTAAGGGAAGAATTATTTTGGATCCTGGCTCCAGGAAGAATCGAAACACAATGTTTGCATTTCCTTCCTCAAGAAGCCTTAGAAATCCAGGACACAAACTAAAATGATGTTTGCACTAAGACATGACACAATGCAGCATTTTCAAATGTCGTTTTGGGTAACAAGCATCTATTTAAAGGGACACACCAACATTTTTTTCTTTTCATGTCTTGCCTCACTCCAGATAGCAAATTGGGCAAATTTTAGTCCAAATATTGAGAACACAACATAAAGCCATAAAAAACGAGTCAAAACAAACACACAGGATCATTTAGTGCTGCTGAAGTTTACCTGATGACTGTAGGCAGGGCAGGCTAATGCTTCCCATTCACTACCAGTGTTTGAGCTAAGCTAATTAGCAGTGGGTGAGCTCTGCCTATCTCTTTCTTGTTACTGCACATACAGTTGAAAGACTGGTGTCTATCGGCTGTCTTGGACTCAGGAGTGAGACACAGAAAAAACGTATCAATTAAAAGATTAAAAAGGCTGTCTCTCTTGTTTTTTTTCTGTTTTTGAACTTAAAATTTAAACCCCCTTCATCTGAATAACCACCCTGTGCAAACATCTTAATATGCTGTGAATTTTAAAGCCATTTTATTTTCTCATTTTTATCCAAACTCTTGCCTTAAAGACTTCTTACAGTAAATGATCGTATTTTCCTCCGCAGGACTGAACGGCACCCTCACTCTTTACAGCGTGCTGGAGGAGTCACACATCATCGAGTTGCAGCCTCAGATGGGCAGAGACAGCCGAGGAGCAAACCTGTCCAGACTCTTCTGTTAGAGACTCAGTGAGACTGAAACTTTATGAAACATCACAGACTGGGAGCAGAAGACAGACAAACAAATGAACAACAGGGTCAGAGAGAATGTCTGATAACTCAGCTGACACTGAAGCTGTCAGCAGAAGCTTCTCAGGTCAGAGGTCACTGTGTCAACACAAACAAATGACACAAAATCCCTCTTTGTGTTATTGCATTTTACTTTTTCCTTTTGGACCCATGAGGCTCTCCTGTGCGTTGACTGGCTGGCAATTGGCATCAATCAATCAGTCTCAATCAATCAACCTTTATTTGTACAGCTCCAGTTCATAACAAGTGTTACCTCAAGACACGTACAACAGAGCAGGCTGAAGACAAACTCTTCATTTATGGATACACATATATACATGCATATAATAATGCATCCCTATACAAATACACATATACATATATATATATATACATACATACATATATATGTAAATATATGTATATACATACATACATATATATGTATATATATGTATATATATATATATATATATATATATATATATATATATACACAAATACATTCATCCAAAATTCAAAATAAATCCATCATGAGTGCAACTCTGGGCCAACCAAACAACAGGGAGGTGGGTCTGTAGGGAGCTCAAAAACCTGCTTGGCAGCTGGAGGTCTTCAGCAGATCCAGTCTCATGTCGAACAGCTGAAGCTGTGTTGGGGGTCTGGGCGAAGGAAGGGAGGTGGGCAGAGACAAATCATAACTCTGTCCTCATCATATTTGTATTTGATGAATATAAATATATTAGAGATTCATGCATTTGAAGAGGGGTTGTCCTTGATGGGAGACATCTGAGCCAGTATATTGCAGCACATGGTGCCACTGAAAGCCTCATAAATAACCCACTGACGGGTTAAAACAACTAAAAAAACTTGTCAGTTATCAATCACAAACCAATTTATATCTAGCTCCCTGGGTATCGCTCACTGAGTTTGTGTTGTTGTTTAAACACAGACATCAGGACTGTCATCTCTGCAGCCACAGAGCATTTGTATTAGCACTGCCCATTTTACTGATCAGGAATATGACATACGACAGAAGACTGAAGGTTTACCAATATGAAAGAGCTCTGATGAAGGTCCAAGAGAAGTTGTGTTGGACCTCTGAGTATGCAGACATGGGCTCAGGGTTCATTCATCTGCACAACCAGGTAACCACTAACTTGACATGTCAGATGGACAGTTCCATATTTTCACCACAGGAATTAACACTGGTCCATCATTTGTTACTCTGTAAAGTGTCCTTGAGGTTTAAGAAAGGTGCTTTTAAATAAAATGTATTATCATTATTTTTATGATCTGGAGAAGAGCCCATAGAAAATGTTTCAGAGGCAGAACCTTCAAAAACAACAGCAGCTGGTGATTGGACAATCGGTCTGCCAGTCACACTCTTCACAGACCAATCCATATTAAGCCACAGTATGACATAGCAGCTCGACCTCGTTGTCATTTACTACTAAATGTGACATGAACCTCATCATCAACGATCCTCACCAAGTTGTCCCAGTAAACTTCTGAGGAGAGCAGACTGCCAGGTATCGTTGAGAAACCACGACTCCGGCTACCTTAGACTAACCAGCATCATCCGTGGTGGATTTCCCATTCTCTTCCAGTTTCCCAGCAGTGATCCCCAGCTTTCTGGCTTCTCTGTCCATTGGCCAATGGTAGCAAGTTTACTACAGAGCGTAGACCTCAGAATGGGTGCAGAGTTGTTGACAATATGGCAGAGAGCAGCAGTGAACTGATCGACTACCACAGAGGTGACCAGTAAACAAATCGGATAAGTGAAGGGGGAGCCTTAAAGAGGCAGGGGCTCCAACAGAGTGAGAATGCAGGTGGATCAGGGATGTAAAAACAGAGGGATTTCAACATTGGTGATTATGAGCTTTGTCCTGCTATTATCAGAAATTAATATCTGAACCTGATTTAAGGCAAAATGAGCTTATCAACATGTCCCCTGTGTAACAAGCACAACATTAGTGGCTATGGCTTCCCCCAAAGTTAGCAAATATTAGCTCTGTACCTTCCAATAGTATTACAGGCTAGGGATCCAAAACTCAGGAAATTTCCAAGGGGCATAAACCTAGAATTTACAAACTGAAGGTTGGCCTTCAACAGGGATCTTAAACATATAGATCCAGCTGCTTCAATTTTCCCTTCCCAGCCAGCTGCCTGCCAACATCCAGGTACTTAAATTCCTCAGTCTGAAGACATGTCTATTCGGACATTTGCAGGGTCTCCCTGAGATGGCACTTCCTTCCCAGGAGTACAAAAGCGTCAACTTTTTGAGACTTTTTGTCTGTGATTATTACCTCCGCCAAGGAGGTTATGTTTTCGAAAGAGTTTGTCTATCTGTCTGTCTGTGAACAAAATAACTAAAAAAGTTAAGGATGGATTTTGATGAAATTTTCAGGAAATGTTCAGCATGGGAAAAGGAGGAACTGATTCGATTTTGGTGTTGACCCGGACCAGCGTCTGGCCACCATGGCGAAAAATGTGATTTTCATGAATAACTACTGAACTAAAACATATCATTATGAATCCAATTGCTAATGGTATGTTTTCATGGTCAAGGAATCTAAATATTTAGATGACATAAAGGTAGGACTAATATTTACGGTGAAAATCACAAAATGGGTGAGGACTGTGGCGCTGGCGGAGGTCTGGGCTCTCCGAGTGCTTTTCTAGTTAGTTATAAGTGGTGAGTGAGTAGATGGTTTAACCTTAAAGTTAGCTCTGGTTTTACTTATTCATTCACCACAGCAGAGACAGGGATAGAGAGCCTTAGTGTACAGTCAAGGTACACAGATGGATATGTGAGAATCAGGTCCCCTTTCCAAAATAAAACACTCTCATTCTCTGTAATTCTCTGTAATTTTAAACAAGGATGTTATAATTATTTTGGTTTCTCTGCAGCCTTGTGGTCGTAGATCTCTGCCTCTGATAGCTGGGGCTTTTTCTAGTCCAGGACCTGATCACACCTTGGCTCTTGTGATTTTATTTTCACATCTTCTTAAACAGTCTTTTGGTTTGACATTTATTATTTCAGCAGCATCTCAGAGGTAAGCAAGTTTGTCTCCGTTTGATTCCTCAGATCATTAAAGTGTGCTCTCCTGCTGTAACCTCTCACAACCACTTCGACCAATCAGGAGAGGAGGGATAAAAAAACTGTGAGGGAGAGTCAGATTCTCACTTTACTGACATTTAAATCAGGTACATCACACACACACACACATGCAGAGTACTTGGCGGTTCACGGTGACTCAGTGTGTCTGTGGGCGGAGCATCTGAGTCACCCTCAAACAACTACAGAGCCAATAATACATTCCTCCATCCATCCGTCCATCGCTTCATCTCTGTACACCTCCATCATCGCTCCATCAGGCAGGAGAATAACAAATATTATAATGATCCTCTCTAATCTTCACTTCAGCCTCTTACCAACACACCTGATCCCTTTGATTTCAAGCTCAAAATGTTGTCTATTTTTGGAAACAAGCTCAACAAACTAGCTCTGAACACTGCCTTTCAATGTGATGCTTTCGTTTCCCGTCTCACAAATTAATGAATCCATTCACATAAAATGACCTTTCTCTGCTTTAGTCATTCTCTCATTTAGCTGAATGAACTCTCCAAACATTATCAGCCTGGTGGGCCAAGACTGTGCGCACTTGTCAGGAATTTGACTTTGAAAGGAGAGCTCCAACAAACATGATTTTCATCTGTTTGTTTTTGAGGGTTTAAACAGCAGAAAAAGAGGCAATAAAGCGACCAACTCCCTCCCTGATTGGCTTATGAATAACTGTCTCATGGTACGAGTGTTAACACATGTGTTTCTCCATCTCCTGTCATGCTTTTTTATTCCCTCCTCTGTTTTTGTTTCTCGCCGGCCTCACCATGGAAACATCAGCCCAAACACCAAACAAAGACGCAGCTGAGAACTTTCACTGGGCGTGTGTGTGTGTGCTTTTCTGAGATTTGGAGAGTGTGTGCATGTGTGAGTGGTTATGTAACAGACAGTAACTCATCAACAAAAACATGGAAAGAAAAACAGCATTAAGGAGAGAGAAGTCCACCAATTAATGGGCTGATTTAATGTACAAGACCTGCAAAGATGGATCTAATTAAGGGTCAAAAGGTCATGTTTAGATAGTACACAGCTCTGTCCACAAAGTCTGCACAAAATCACACTATTAGATACTTTTTATTACCTTGTAAGGAGGTCCTTAATATGCAGCTTTTTTGTAATTTCTCTGCAAAAGCTGTTTTATATTCAGGTCTATTCCAACTATGAGGTCTGCTCGGTGTTACGGTTTAACTTGTTGCTATGTTAACCGATGCATCAAGTAAATATTTCCTCATTTATAAATCATTTTGAGACATTTCTAATGATCTGGATCATATCCTGTTTCACAGGTACCCTCTGTTGGTTTCAAAATGTTATTTGTGTAAACACACGCTGTAACCATGGCGCCAACAGATACAAGAGGTCAGGGGTCAACAATCAACACAGTCACTTTTGAAACAATTACACAGGGTCTCGTCCAACATGTGTGCAGCCAGAGTGTTTTGAAGAAGCATTGTAGTGAGAGAGCAAATGAAAGAGTGTGTTAACATAGAGTGTGTTAACGTGGAAATGTTCCACAGTGTGACATCCACCGAGGATAAGTCTGCGCAGAGCCTGGCGCTTTCTGGTCCACATGACGACACCCTCAATCAACTGATTAACTGAAGCATATTTATGCCACATATATTAAAAAAATAAATAAAAACAGAAATAGAAGAAAGACTTTGTTGTAGTCATTTCATACAATATACTGAAAAAGGAATGGGTGGAAATAAAACTTAGCAAGTCCCACCCCTTCTCCATCAGTTAATTAAACATAAATACTCCCATATTTTACAAAAGAAAACACTTTATACACAATAATTTCGTGATCTAACAAAACCAAAAAAGTTAAGTAGTCACCCTTAAGTCTAGTGTGAAACTGCTGTTTTATCCCTATACCTACTGAAAATTACATTTTATACATTATTTCTAATTCCATCAGGTTTGAGCATTCTGTTGTAACCACACCGTGAAACTCAGACGTTTTCCATTCTTGTGCGTGACCTACGAATGTTAAAATCTGAATTTCACCTTTAATTATAATCCCCATCTCGATCTCTTAAAAATGTTTGGATTTTAGGTGATAATGAATTAATCTTGGCCCTGCACATTATCCATGCTGTTTCCAGCATAAAAATAGTTGACCTTTAAAATAATTGTTGTGTTCGAGATATTGAACCCCATGGATAATGCTAATTCCTATTTTTGTAGAATGATGATTCTGTATTTTTTTTCTGTATATTTTCCATGTATCATTTCCGGCTGATCCTTTGTTGTATTATAACACAAAGAAATCTATAATTTCGTTCACCCTATCAATAATAACCTTTCAACCTGGACCTGCACCTGTGAATCACCCCTACATTCACCAAGTAACATTATTTTGATCTTGCTTAATATAAATGACAACTGGTTGTAATGGAACCAGTTCTTTATTTTTCTTAACTCTAGGTTAACTACCTTGGTACCTTTATTCGTTTTCTACACAAATACTGAAAGTTTCAACACTAGAACCCAGTGTTCTGTATATGCAGCGAATATTACCATTTTTGTTTTTTCAGTTCTGCAGTTATACATTCAAGTACATTATCAACAATGCATGACATGTCCTTCACTGTTCAGAACAACAATTTGACGTACAATGCAACACCTCCTCCCCTTGCTTTGTCTGTTAATGTGCATAAATTCGCCTTTCAGATCAAAATCAACACCCTTGACATTGTTAAACGAAGTTTCAGATTTGGCAATGACGTTTAACGATTGCATTAATTAATCAAGATATTCCTTAATATTAGCAAAATTGGCATACATGATCCTGCTATTGAAATCATAGACTGTAAAAAAACATGGACGTCATGTCGCTGGGCTTTTGTGAAGCTGTCCCAAAAACTGCTCCCCCTGGTGACTGGCTGCAGTATAGGTCAATTCTCCGTCTCACCCATTCATCTGAACGGGCCGTAATGAAACTTAAAAAAATTAATACACCTCGTAGAAATATTTCTCCCATCCGTATGCTGTGGTGATATCAAAGTATTATTGGGCTGCGTTTTTTCCAAGTCCTCTTTTTTCTGAAAAGTTTCTTTTTCATCAGTTATTAGAGTTTAAAAAATAACCGCGGTTTACAGCAGCTTCACAATTATCGTGTACGTGGTATGCTGCGGAGTTTTGCAACCCTTTACGACAGCTGCGTCCAGATATGGTCCAGATTCTCGACTGGCTGCACAATGGCTTCAAAAACGTTACATGGTAGAAGGCGGAGCCACGCTATCCAGTTCTTATAATACATTCATGATTGAAATGGGTGATTGATCATTTGCCACTTGTGTTAATGTTCCCATTGTTTATCTGTGTAGTATCTGCAGTTATCATTAACAGTGGAGAAGAACCTGTTATTGGGGTCAGTATCATGTTTCACATCCTATGGGTTGTGATCTGTGGAAATGTATTTATTTAAAGTATTAAATGCCATGATTTCATGGTCATTAATCCTGTCAGTTATGTTGTATTGTCACCGGCTCCAGTATTGCAATGATTGTTAGGTGTTGTCATGGTTGTGTACAGCTGTGCAGTACCTAATCAATCAATCAATCAATCAATCAATCTTTATTTGTATAGCGCCAATTCATAACAAGTGTTATCTCAAGACACTTTACAATAGAGCATAAAACCCTTCATTTTGTGGATACACATATATGCATAGATACATATATACATATAAAATACACATATACATATATGTACAAATATATACATCCAACACCCAACATGAATCCATATAGCCAATCATGAATCCCTCCATCATGGCGGCAAGAAAAAACCTTCTGTTAAGCAGCAGGAAATCTTGAATGTGGATCCCAGTCTCGAACATGAACAGCAAAATCCACACGATGCTGTGTTGGGTGTGAGGGCAAAAGAAGGAAGGTAAGAGGCGACAAGTGGACTAGAATAAGAACAAAAATTAGGGACAGGTTCATGTACCATCAACCTGTCGTCTGATTTATTAGAGGGTAGCCTCTTGAGATGCTACATCTCATTTTCAAGAGGGTCCTCATGTCTGAATGGTTTTGGTGATCATTTTCTAGAAGTATAATCTTAGATATTCTTACTGAAAATAAGAATTTATGGTAGTGACGAACTCATGGGTGCCCAGACCACAAGTGCATCCCAACCATATTTGTCTCCATTAAATATAAATGTAACAGCCCACATGATGATGTTCTGTGACGTTTACCCAGTTCCTCCATATTTCTGACAAGCACTTTGGTCTCCATGGGTGATCCATTCAACTTAATGTAGACTTTGCAGTTTGCAGTCGATGTGCTTTAGATCTTCCTCTGTTCTTTAGGTATCGTGCTTTCTTGCCTGTATCTGAGTTATATTTTTTTGAGATGGTCGTTGATGAAGGCGTTAGTTCCTCTGAGTTTCTGCCTCAGGAGTGCAATTTTGTGCTTCCTGCTGACAAAACTCATTATAATGGTGGGTGTGTTGCTGGCTTCTCTCCTGGGTAGGAGGTTGTATGCCTTGATGTTACTGGAGTCAACCTCCATCCTTTCATATCCACATCGCTGTGTTCACTCCCGTTGTCTGCAATCACTGTGTGAGCATGAGGTTGGGGTTTGATGTGAAACCCGGTGATGATCACGCAATTTATCCTTGTGTAATGCTCCCGGTCTGCAACTTTACTTTTTAGGTATGTGGATTTTTTCCTTTTCTGCATTTTGGATACGTAGAGCCTTCACCTCCACAACAAGTTCAAGGATGCTTTTCTGCTGCTCCCTCTCAGCAGAAACTTCTCTGAATATAAAGTCAAGAGACTCTTTTATCACATTGACTTCTTCATTTGACAGCACTTTTTTCAGGCACATTAAGTCAGAGGTTTGTGGATCAGCCGGCTGTTAACAGCTTCCTTGGCACTAGCTTATCCACATGCAGTTTACTAGCCTGCAGCAAATTAAACTATACAATCTTTTAGTCCTTACCAGGATCAGTGCTCAAAAAGAGCAGGGGTTGAGTTGAGTTTTCCAGCAAATAGATTAGCATACATTATTCAATATCAGTGGTTGGCAAATCCGATTTAATCAAAAGTCAGTTGATAGAGATCACAAACTGACGTGCAGCTTGCAAGAAGCAGGAAGTCACTGAAAAATCAATCTTTATTTGTATAGCTCCATTTCATCTCAAGGTGCCTTACAATAGAGCAGGTTGAAGCAATGCTCTCCATTTTACAGATACACATATAACCTATGTATATACAATCACATATACACATGTACAGTATATACAAACATATATACAGAAATGTATTCACCCAGTCACAGACAAAGGGACTAAAATCAATAATCTATGATAGCCACAAACCCTTGAACAACCAGATCATAAATCTGTCCTAATCACATTTAATCTTTATCTGTTTATTGCAGTATTTGTTTTTGTTGAATATAAATGTATCAAAGATAAGATGTGGCATCTCATTTTCAAGAGGAACCTCATGTCTATGTGGTTGTAAACATAGTTGCTATGGATGTGTAATAAATAATAACCATAGATACAGAGATCAATCTAATATAAGCATTAATAACTATAATGATTATAAACTGGAGAGGAATGATGATGATTAATGCAGCACCTTTTAGCTTAACTACCATTAAATTGGGTTGAACTGGTCTGAAAGTATGAATTCATGTTAAATGATGTTCTCTCTGTTGATGGTCGACGCAGGACAGAGCAGCAGGTCATCCATGATTGTTTGTCAAAGTCATACTAATACATGTGTGTTGTTTGCAGGAGCTACCGTATATTTATTTCGGTGATTTCTCTGAAGTTGGTATCAGGGTCTGATGATGGAATAGGACCAAAGGAAAGGCCAAATATTTGTAGATATCGTTACTGAACAAGAGTTTATAGAAATCTTCTCCCGAGCACCTTGATGTTCCAAAATATGCATTACAGTCACCTAAAACACTGATTCACCTAAAACACTGCTGTGGACAGAAGGACACAGGGAGAGCTGCATCTTAAAAAACCTTGCCTACGTGTGAACATGGCCGTAGTGTGTTTATAATTTCCAGGTAAAATCATCTGAACTGATGCCACACAGCTAACCTGCTGTACAACAATTCATTTAGGTAAAAAACACTGTGAGTGGGCAGGAGAACATGACTTTAGGTGATTAGGACAGTGTCAAAAGGCTTTTATCGTGAAAGTATAATCCACTCGATGAAAGCCCCTCTTGTCCCCTGCTTGATTGCTCTTAATTAAAAGGTCAGAGCCTTATGACATGCCAGGACCCCTTAAATGTCCACAAAAGACCTGGATTATGCAAAGTGTTCCTCCTTATGTTGGCTGCCAGTCTGTAAAAAATGCCTGGTAAAGAAATACTCCTCCATCCTCGTCTCTTATTTGTGCAGTGTCATGAGGACTGGAGCTGATTCTGATGATCCACTGGTGGGGGGCACGAGCTCTGTGGTGACGGGTTTGTGGGATGAGGGTTTTATGTCAATTCCAAGGGGCTGAAAGTGGAGGTCCATGAGGAAGTGCCAAAACCTGTAGTACCCAGAATGTCCACTTGAGGTTGGTTGCAGAAACCTGGCCCCTAAATGACTGTATGCATGAAAAAAAAACAACTTTAAATGGCCTTAAAACTAATCTTTACACCCAGGTTCAATCAATATATAAGGGACATATGTGCTCTCAGTGTTTTATGTTGTGTTTTCATAATGTAAAACCAATATTGTAAAACATGTGGTGCTGAGGCAAACAGATCATGTTTTATTGCTCATAGCCATTGATTAAGTTGGGGCGTTGGTGGCGCAGTTGGATAGTGCGCTTGGTCATTGATCAGGACGTTGCAGGTCCAAGCCCAGCTCCGGGCGACACATGGCGATGTGTCCTTGGTCAAGACACTTAACCCCAAGTTGCTACCACTGCTGCGTCAGTGATGTGTAAATGGGCATGAAAGAGTTAGAGGTACTGATGGAAAACTAACATAGAAACTATTAACCATCTGTGAGTGAATATGAGAGCAATTGGGTGTGAATGGGCAAGTGACCTGCGGTGTAACGCAGCTTTGAGTAGTCAAAGACTAGAAAAGCATTACATAAGCTCAAGTCCATTTACCATTGAACAATAACTTTAAAAACTAAAAAAAAAAAAAAAACTGTCAGCAGATTAACACAAATCTATTAAACATGACTTCCAATTATTACTACTTTTTTTCAGGAATTTAAAGCATCTGATGTATCCATGTATTCATGCGTCACATTAAAAATAAATGAGAGGAAACAGTGGTTAAACAGCTGCTTAAAGGTGTATGACCTGAGAAAGCCAGAGTACTTCAATCTGACTTTTTATGTGCACAAAATCACAGATTCAGAGTTTTAATTGACTCTACAGGCTTCATCCTCTGACACATGTTCATAAATGTTGCATTTAAATTCAAACTTTATGGCCCCAAAAGTTTAATTTAGTCACACATACATAGTCACAAACATAAATAATTACACTCTACATGCTCCTGACTGATCATTATCAAAAATAATCAGGCTCACTGAAAATAACTTAAAACAGCATTTTTCTGAATAATTTAACAATTTACTGTTTCTTACCAACTTCCTTCAGTGATTGGAACCACAAGCCTGCCAAACAAGTTGTGAGGTTAATGCTTCTCTCTATAGGAGTTCCCAAACAGAAGTGGCAAACCAGGAACTTACTTTGAAAACAGCGAGATATAGCTGAGCTGCGTTTATCCTGATGTGCCTTCACACCTGCAGCCTAACATGCTCGTTGAACTGAAAATCGACACACTAATGGCTGCCATGCAACCAAAGTGTGAAACAGAGTTTAACTTCGTAAATTTATCCTTGAATGTTGTAAATGGTAAATGGGCTTGAGCTTATAGCACTTTTCTAGCCTTTGAATACTCAAAGCTGCTTTACATTGCAGGTCACTTACCCATTCACACCCATTCACCCTCACATTCACTCACTGAGATCTGTGAGTTTCTATGTTAGTTATCCATCAGTATCTCTAACACATTCACGCCCTTCCATGCCCATTTACACACCACTGATGCAGCAAAATGTATAAATTCTTTACAAAATTACATCCATTAAAAAAGTGTCTTGCTCAGAGTACATTGCCGTGTGTTGGCTGGACTAGCCTTGAACCTGCAACCTCCCAATCCCCAGCCAAGTACACTATCCAACTGCACCACAGAAGCCCCTACATTGTACCTTAAGCTTTTGTTTGAGGTGTTATGAGCAAACCTTAACAACAGGGCGACGGGCCATGGGGCCCTTAAGGGTAAAGATTTTAACACATCATCCCTGAAAGTGTGGCTGAATCAGAGTAAGACGCAGGAAGACCCCCGTGCCACCCCGTGTCTTCACATCTACTGTAGCCTGTGAGGGTCAGACTCAGATTGTCTGACTCTCGTCTCCGGAGGTCAGATTGAGGCACCGCTCCGACAGCTCAAACATGACACTCCAGACTGAGACAGAGGAGGTGAAGCAGAGTGAGCTGTCACTCAGCTGCTGTCACTCTCCCACTCCTCCTCTTCATCTGATCGACCCCGACATCCACCATCTTGGATCGTTTCCGCCCCCTCAGAGGCCCCCTCACATCAGGAGGCCCCCTGTCACCTCGCTGTGACATGAAGGAGCAGAGTGACGGCTGGAGGCGTAACGCGGCCTCTGTAGAGCCTCCAGGTGAGTCTCATGAATATTTAATGAGGCAGAAAGATGGAGTGAAGATGCCTGAAGACTGGACCACTTCCCCCTTCAGGTGGGGAGGGGGGATGTCAGCGGGTGAATGGTCTGACCCCAGGTCAGCATCAGTGCAGGGGGCTGAAATTCATCTTATTTACATTAATGCACATTATTTATTCATGTGTGTTTTCTGAAAATTATTCAGAGCTGCTTTTCTGACGTGATGGGACGCACAGTTCCACAAAAACTAGAGTTTCTTTTTTACCACACTGATCACATCCTATTTGTGTTTCTGTCACTAATGCTTCAGTTCCTCAAAATAAAAAGAAGCCTATATTTTCATCTCTATAAATAAATGTGACCTGGGTCACAAAATAAACCTGTGGTTTCTGGACTATCGTTTGATGGACTCTGATTTTGCATGTTGCTTTTCTTGCTGAGTCTTATCCATGTCAAATATTTGGGATAAAACTGAAAAGATATGAAGACAGCCATGCAATTTTTTTTTTATTCTGGCACATGCTTCAGTGCCTTTAATGGTGTTTAGTTAACACTGCTAATGAGAAGAGACTAAACACCCCCCTTCCTGTTATATTTTTGACATGAAAGTCAAATTTTCAGGAACTTACAAGTCCTCTGATCTCAGTTTTAGCACACTAACTGATTCTTGCTAAAGTAACAGCATTCTACTGTGATATCTACAGCTACTGGATGGTAATTGATTTTGGAGAAGCATACTGATTTCATTAAACTTTACTGTAATATTTACAGTTACCTACTGTAAAATGTCTTTACCATAAATAACTGAAAAGGGCAATAGACTGACATGACTTCAGTCTTTCAATTGTACAGTGGCTAAGATAGCATGGTTGTGCTTTGGCATCATACAAATAAAGAATAGTTAATTGATTCAAAGAAAAAGTTTCCCCTGGAAAAAAAGGGCAAGATTCCTTTTCGCAAATATTTCACTTTTTGGAACAATGTTTGAGAAGGTATTTTATTCAATAAAAATGAATGTATGTGATTTTTTTCTTTGCAAAATTATGTATATTGCTATAAATGATCATTTAAATAGCTGAAGGTATAGTACATTACTTTATAATACAGCGAGTTAACTATAATTTTCAAAAACATTTAAGATGTTGTAGAATAATGACTGCAATGATACTGTAAAAGAAAATCCATTAAGGATGCTGTTTTGAAAATCCAGTCATTATACTGTTAATTAAAATAGAGTCACTGCCTGGCATCTTGTTTCCAGTCAGTCTGTTATGGAATGACTCCAGTTATTTTAATGTTGGACCGTAAAGGTGAATAACCAAGGCAGGTGAAAAGTTGACAATGGTTTTAGTGGCAACACAAATTTGACAAAGGGGATTGGGGAGGTGTCCAGTCAGCGTGAGGGGTTTCAGTGGAGAAGGTGAGAATTTACAGGGGGACAGTGTGGTGACAGCTAGTGGAGAACAGCGCAAAGAGAGGAAGCAGAGATAAGGTAAGTACACTGGATGGTGAGTAACAAGATCACAAGGTCACAAAAAAAACTCCAAGGCAAAAAACACCTGAGTGGAGATCCAAAAACAGGGCTTAGAGCCAACAAAAGAGTTCAGAGTGAGATATGGCCAGAACAAACCACTGTGGTTGTAGAGGTGTCCAGGGCTTTGGTTGAATAGTCACGTCCCTTCCTAACCACTCTTTCTTAACCTCTATGGAAAACATTTGAGGTTAAGGAAAGGAGAAAGAAGAATTCAGAAGGACTTGGGAAAGGAAAACTGCAGTGCAGAGAGAATCCAACTACACTTTCACTGCACTACGTCATCATGCAACGGCGGATGGTACTGCTGCGGTGAAACTACAATTTTCAAAACCGGTACAAAATTACATCCTTGGGGGTGCTGGTTTGGCGGAGTGGTTAGCAACCAGGCACCCCATGTACAGACTTCTGCTGGTCCAGGTTCGAGTCCCACTTGTGACCAGTTTGCAGAGTGTCTTCCCCAACTCTGCAATCCCTTTCACAAGACTATCCACTGTCTCTCTCCTTTCAATAAAGGCACAAAATGCCCAAAAAATACATTAAAATAAAAAAAAATTACGTCCTCATCAACGATGTTGGAGATGAGGATTTAAATACATTTTATCCATTCAGCAACATGAATACCAATCAGTGCATGAAAATAAATGGTAACTGAATGAAAGGAAGGCATAAATTGTTATGCCCACAATCTAGTAGTGTTCAAATTATTAATATTGAACCAAGTTTAAAACATGATCAACATCAAATGTCTCATATGCTCTCTTCACAGAATCAGCCCACTGGAAAGTTAAAGCAGGTTTTGGTATAGTTTTGAAAGGACTGAACAGCAGTGGTGGCTCTGCATGCTTTGTTCGTCATTATTTGGTTGAATCAGAAGCAGTTGGACAATGCGTTGTTTATAAATGCTGTTGCCGCGGCAAACTGAGGAACAGGAACCTCCTCTTCTTTCATAAAGGATGACCCAGACTTTGTCCAAAATCACTCACTATTCACTATATAGTGCACTATATAGTGTATATGCCATTTTGTAGTGGTGTCCGAATTCTCAGTAGTGAATTTCATCCACTATATAGTGCACTACAAAATACCCACAATGCACAGCAAATTTGAGTGTACATGCGATGTACACTATACCGTACTCCCGTATACCACAATGCAATGCGGCCGTGTTTTTCCATAGAAGAAGAAGAGAACGGAGGCTGTTAGGCGCTGCTTTCATTCATAAATGTAAATAAACCTTGGAGTATCTTTAAAACGATCATAGCGTAGCTTTTTAACGTCTTTTAGCGGCAGTAAACAGCTTCGAAATCTGCTACTTATCCTCCCAAATGCCCGGTTTGTTTACGTGAATCTCGGCGCGTCCACTTCCGTCACAGGAATAACTGGCTCATCTGCTGACGTGCCGACGTTCAGAAAATTTCAGTGTAGTGTCCGAAATGTCGTTTGGTCATTCCCTATATAGTACACTATTTCATTTACACTACATAGGGAATAGTGAGTGAGTGAATGAGTGAGTGATTTCGGACACAGCACCAGTGTATCTCATGCTAAAGGAGATGCTAAATGGAGCACTGAGCCACCTTCCCTAAGTGTTTAGACTATTCGAACACCTCTTATCACAAACTTCTTTCAGATCATTTCACGCAGAAACCCTCCTGAGCAAAAGGGACTATTTGATTTCTGTCCGGATTAGGTGATCCGATGTGTGGCTGCAGTGGAAGTGGGCAGGGGAAACCAAGCCCACTCCCCGGGCAGCAGAGAGCAGAGGAGCAGCGAGGAGAGGGAGAATAGACAGAGGGGGAGGAATCCTCACACAGTTACTGTAAAATTTACAGAAACCTGTTTACAGTTCATGTATGGGACCAAGATGAGCTTCAACAAGTGGTCATCTAGATCCCTGGTGTCAGTATGGAGTCTTGGCACCCATAGAGGAGCTCAAGAGGGTCTGAAGGGGGGATGTTCTAACAGCTTTGAGTCTGGCTGACATAAAAGATCCAAAAAAAACATTAAACACTAATCAATCAACCTTTATTTGTTTGAACATTTCATTACAATCACAGGGAACAAATAGGAGAAAGAATGTATGAAACAAACTTAAATAGCAATAATAAGTACAAACCCAAATTAAGCAAAAAAATATATATATAATAAATGAAAAGTGTAAATAATTAAAACAAAATCAAAGACCTTTGAAGAAGAAGGACTGTGGAACCGCTGTCTTGAGTTATAAATAAGAAAACTCTTGTGATAAAATTATCAAAATAAATTAGAATACAAGTTCTAATAGAACTTAAATTAAAAAAAGATTAAGATAAATAATTAGTATATTGTTTGGTAAGAATGATAAAACAAACAAATCTGTAATATGATTTATAAAACATTTTAAAATGTAAAATGGGGAAGATTTTTCAAAAGTGCCCCTCAGTTGTGCACCAGCCCGTTCCTGCATGTCTATGAACTGACTTCTATGGCCCAACTAGCAAATACACTATTGTACATGCCTTGTTAATCCTAGTTTTTCTCTCTCTCACACACACACACACTTTCTTTTTTTTTCAAACACGCACAATTGACCATGATGATGTTGATAGCACGATGGCTCATTTGCAAATCTTATATCTATTGCACAGCATTAGAACTTCTCCTGTACTGTGACCTTATGAACACAAAAATGCTTCACTAAGCCAGTCTCACAACAACCAAACATCTGCTAAGACCGTTGTTTGTTTTCTGGATAAATTAGGCTTCCAAAGCCTTTAGTGTCCTCTGTTGGCTGATTTATACCTTCAGAGCTTATCTATCAGGCTGGAAAAGTTTAACCTTGATCAGCATCTGGATCCGCATGATTAAATGTCTGTTTTCAGGCAGATACAACTCCCCAAGCTCCAGTCTACAAGGACTGTGAATGACCCAAAGCAGGACGGCCCAAACACAGTCCTTTAGAGTAGGAAGAGAGGAGAGGAATGAGTGAGACGATGGCAGGAAGTGACCCGGTATAGAAATTAGCATAGACGCTAACAGCTTCAGCAGCCGTTTTATCAGATCGTGACTGCATTTCTGTATCAAATGGAGAAAAAAAAAAAATCAACATTACGCACTTGTCTTTAGTAAAGATATTTAGGCTCCGCGAGACTTTGTTTTATGAAGTGGCTCACGTTTTGTAACACAGTCGCACCAACCTACTGTAATTATCTGTTTGGCCTGTAATGAATGTTGATTGACAGAACGATTGTTCAATCACCTGCCAGATTTCCTTCTGGAAAGGTACTGCCCTCTCCAAATACTTTTGATTTAAATGATCCTTTTCTTTACCTGCACTGGCACATTTTTGATGGGAACCTGTCAGGCAGCTTCTAGGTGGGTGCAGGACTCTAGCTTCAGATACGTAAGCAGGTTGTACACAGGTTTATTTCTGCTGTTTTTATAGACATTTTTTCATGGGTGTTGATTGGATTCCTCCCACCATCCCACACAGACTCTAGTGGATACTTAGGGAACTGCAGTTTTCCCACCTGCTTCAGCCTCTTGTCCCTCCAGTTTGCCTTTCATTTTCATATTGACATCTCTATTATACAGTTTTCATTTAAAAGTTCCCTTGGACCACCAGGGCCTTCTTTGATTTCTCAGATGTGATGTCTCACTTTTACTTCTGGCAAGGAGGTGATGTTTTTACCAGTGTTTGTTAGTCTGTGAATAAGATAGGTCAAAAAGTTATGACAAGAATTAAGTGAAATTTGGGAATTGGACAGAAACTGGCTGTGGACTAATTGATTAGATTTTTGTTTTGATCTAAAACCATGTGCAGATCTTGGCTTTTTCTTAAAAGATTAGTTAACACAATGAGACAGGACACTTTTGCGTTTTTTTTGCCAACGACTCAATAACTTCTCAACATATTTTGATGACAATTTTAGGAAACGTTGGTCATGGCACAAGAGAGAAGTGGATGATTAAAATCTAGATGTGGGTCCAGGAATTATTTCAAGCATTTACATCAAAATTTAAAATTGCATTAAAAACATTTTTTAGTAAAAATACATGTTTCTTTCTTGTGTGTTGTAAACTTTATCAAATTTTCATCTCAACAATCTTTATATGGTTGTTATGTAAAGTTGGTCTAATTTCTTGATTTAAAGGAATACTTCGACGATTTTGGACCCACGCCCTTTCCCTATCATTGACAAAGTGAGACAAGCTCAAAAATACCTTTTTTGTGTCTCTGCGTCCAGTGGCTGGCTCCCAGCTGTTAGCTTCGTAGGTAGCTTAGCTCAGTGGCTGGAGGTCAATAGGAGTCAGAGCCGGACTGACGAAAGTGGACAAAATACTCCTTACAGTGGTCCAGAGGATGGCATATTAGCACGTGAAGTAAATCCGAACGGTTATAAAACATTTTAAAAGACGTGTTTTCTTTTCAACCCGTTAAAATAACGTTTTGATACACACAGACCTGGTAGATATGCCTGGGTTGACTTCTGCCTGTGCTTTGTTGCCAAATGTCTTCACCTCTTTCTTAACCACTTTTACAATCCTAACCACTCTCTCTCTCCAACATCAAATAAAGGCTATTAAATGCTACAAAAATCCACATTATTTTGGTTGCTCACTTGCGATGATTTTTCTCTGGTGCTTTGGATTATTTACCAGTAAAATGTGCAGTTTTTTTAGAAAAGATACAGATCAGCAGATTATGTTTAAATAAATAAATTATCACAACACAAAAAATGCCATTTTATTTTTTATCTTGAAGTCGAACCAAACATGAAGTACACAAATCCGGCAAACTGAGTCTGATACATCTTTTTTTTTTATTAACAGTGTGTAACAAAGTGATTATGTGATTCATTCACACCTTTTTAAAGAAAACAGAGGAAGTGATCACATCACAGAACTCAGCCAAGAAGAGGAGAAAAAGTATTTTACAGGAGTAACATTTCTGCTTTATGAAGCTGTGAGCACAAATTTTGGCCTTATCTGTTATATTCATTGAGGCAAATCCACAGTACAGCAGTCACAGTTTTAAACTTTAATTTCAACTTTATTACTATTAAATCTGCAATGAGCATCGGCACACAAGTACATGAGAAAACATCAAACATAGGACATATGGACAATCCTGACCTAAAGAGCAAAGCAAAAGTGCTTAAGCCAATAAAGATTCTGAGGCTGAAGTTCAGACATGGCCCAACAAAGTACAGTCAGTCATTTAAAGCTGTGGTCTACGATTTGAAACCGCAGCCTGCGCCCCCTTCCCTCACCTCTCCCCTCCGTGTTCCAAGATCCCGCCCCCAGCTCGTGTCACCTCGCCTCTTAACAAGCCCCCTCGGACAGAGCTACGAGCGACTAGCATAATATATCAGCAGCAAACTCAGTCAAAAACAGCTCAGCTCAACTGAAAGTATCAAACACGACAGACATCCCCCTTGTAACACACAGCAGTAGCCATTTCAATTGGACTGGCGGCAATGCGGGTCTGGCGCCGCCAGAGCGGAGCCGATTGTGGGGGAGGATTTATCTTTCTTGGCCTGTCCTCCCAGCTCAGCTTACAATGCTAACGATTAGCGACTAACAGGCTAACCCGCTCCACTACAAGTCATTAGCCAGGACAGGCACAGACTAACCAGAGTTATTCAGCAGACATCTCCCACTGTAGTAAACAAAGCCATTACCTGATCAACCAGGGGCGAAACGGCCGATGCTGAAGGTCTGACAGCCGACTGAGGCCATTCGTTAGCCGTTAGCCCGCTAACAGGCCTCAACCCGCGGGCAGAGCTCCGTTGGGCCCCGCAGGAGAGGGAAGCGGCTTCCCGGTTTCGGCGCTAGGCTTTCAGTAGCTAACGCTGCTAGCTGCTCACCGGAGGTAGAGGGGAGGAGGCGGAACTATGGGCATGACGCTGCGTAGTGAGGGAGACAGGGGATTGGATGGACTCACGGACCAACTCACGGACCAATTGAACCTTACAGTCTTCTAGGTTTGATTGGTCAGCTAGTATGCAGCTTTGCAGCGGATATACTGAATGGATTTTTTTCGTTCTTTTCGGTCTTTATACTGTGTAGATAGGACCATAGGACCATAACAGCCTTATAAACGGTGTTATTAAGATGTACAAAGCTTCCAAATAGTAGACCATAGCTTTAAGTGCTGAGCAGAAGAGTTAGACAGCAATGATGAATAATCAAGGTAACACAGATTAAACAGAATAAAATTAAAAAAAAAAAAAAAAAAAGTCAACAAGTACAATTTACAAGCAATCTAATCTACAATATGCATAAAATACTGAAAACTTTTGCTCTCAGGATTCAAATATGGTGTATAGACAACTTGGATGGATGCTAATAAATGTCAAAAATCAATTTATAGGCAAAGTTTTGGTCAGTGTGCAAACATGACCAACACATCAAATCATCTCTTTTGTTTTGTGCTACAATTTCAGACAAATTAAATAGACTCATTGGGCAGACCAACATATTCTGTAGCTGGTATGCTTATTAAACATGGCTCATAAAATAATCCCAATAAAATGCAACGATTTGGGTAAAAAAAAACATTTTTTTGTAGAAGTGCAGAGAAGCGGCTGCAGTGAGCATCGGACCAAAGGTTTATGAGCTGAAAACATAAAAACTACGACAACAGGCGCTGACGTTCACTGTCAACACTCATTTAATCACAAATGTCTTTATTTTTAACAAACAGAATCATCAGAGAGCGGAGACGGAGGAACAAGACGGCACACACACTAACGCTGCTCTGAGTGTGTGTGCCGAGGTGTGGGTGGAGGGGGTATTAGTCACCAGAAATGGCACACAGCCTCCCTCTCTCTATCCATCTCACTCTCTCTCTCAGTAAGTGGGTCACTCCATCTGGAGCAGAATATGGAAAAACAGCAACACGACATTTTCTACCAAACACTTCAACAAAATAAAGAAAAAAATGGTCTGAAGTCAGGAGGAGGTAAAACATAAAAAACATGAGCTGACCGGCTGGAGAGATCATTTCTTACTCTTTACATAGGATAAATTATTGTCTCCACTTCAATTCTTTATTCTTTACGTAAATCTGTGAAATATCATGTTCACACGCACAGGATAAACATGAGGCTCCAAGACTGTGACTTTGACCTTTGTAGCCTATGATCAACCCAAATTAACCTGTTAAAGGAGCAAATAAACAGGTTCAAAAGTTGATTTTACTGCAATAAATTATTCAAGAAGTGGATAAACTGTCTTATGTGTTGATTAAAAAGCAAAAATAAGTAATAACAATGAATGTGTGGTGAATTATTACATAAAAGAAAACTTAGATACAAAGGAAAGAGAAACAAAAAAAAACTGAGGCCAATCCAGGGTGGCACAGCAGGTAGTGCACCTGCCTCAAAACAACAAGGTTGCCAGTTTGATTCCCGGGTCGATCAGGACCTTCCTGTGTGAAGATATCATGTTTCCCCAGTGCATTTGTGGGTCCCCTCCAGTTACTTTGGTTTCGTCCCAAAGACCAAACACATGCTCATTAGATTACATAGAACGATATGAATCCCTTGGGAAGACTCCCTCAGAGGGATTATCATTCCAGCGGCAGCATTGTATATCAGTACACAGTGTAAACAGGAACACAAGCTATCAAAAAGTAAAATGCAATTTGGAGATATAAAAAAATCAAAATAAAAATATGGCTACTGGCTGGCTACTCCTTCTTCCCGACCTCTGGCTTGTTGTTCCCCCCTCCCCCAGTGAGGAGTTGTCAGTCTGATGGTCTGATGGTTCTGTACTTGTGAAGGCAGTCTTTGACTGAACAGACTCCTCTGGTCACTGATGACGGTGTGCAGAGTGTGACATTATCCATAATGTCCAGCAGTTTGTCAAGTGTCCTCTTCTCTGCTACCATCACCAGAGAGTCCAGCCTCATGCCGATCAGTTTTTCCAGCATGGACATTTATTAAACACACACACATATATATACAAACCCAAAACCAGTGAAGATGGCACGTTGTGTAAATCATAAATAAAAACAGAATACAATGATTTGCAAATCCTTTTCAACTTATATTTAATTGAATACACAGCAAAGACAAGATATTTAATGTTCAAACTGAGAAACTTTATTTTCTTTTGCAAATAATCAACTTAGAATTTATTGGCAGCAACACATGGCAAAAAAGTTGGCACAGGGGCATTTTTACCACTGTGTTACATCGCCTTTCCTTTTAACAACACTCAGTAAACGTTTGGGAACTGAGGAGACCAATTTTTGAAGCTTTTCTGGTGGAATTCTTTCCCATTCTTGCTTGATGTACAGCTTAAGTTGTTCAACAGTCCGGGGTCTCCGTTGTTGTATTTTAAGCTTCATAATGCGCCACACATTTTCAATGGGGGACAGGTCTGGACTACAGGCAGGCCAGTCTAGTACCCGTACTCTTTTACTACGAAGCCACGCTGTTGTAACACGTGCAGAATGTGGCTTGGCATTGTCTTGCTGAAATAAGCAGGGGCGTCCATGAAAAAGACGTTGCTCTGATGGCACCATATTTTGCTCCAAAACCTGTATGTACCTTTCAGCATTAATGGTGCCTTCACAGATGTGTAAGTTACCCATGCCTTGGGCACTAATACACCCCCATACCATCACAGATGCTGGCTTTTGAACTTTGCGCCTATAACAGTCCGCCTGGTTCTTTTCCTCTTTGGTCCGGAGGACATGACCACAGTTTCCAAAAACAATTTGAAATGTGGACTCGTCAGACCACAGAACACTTTTCCATTTTGCATCAGTCCATCTTAGATGAGCTCGGGCCCAGAGAAGCCGGTGGTGTTTCTGGGTGTTGTTGATAAATGGCTTTGGCTTTGCATAGTAGAGTTTTAACTTGCACTCACAGATGTAGCCACGAACTGTAGTTACTGACAGTGGTTTTCTGAAGTGTTCCTGAGCCCATGTGGTGATATCCTTTACACAGTGATGCTGGTTTTTGATGCAGTACCGCCTGAGGGATCGAAGGTCACCAGCAGTCAGTGCTGGTTTTGGGCCTTGCCGCTTACATGCAGTAATTTCTCCAGATTCTTTGAACCTTTTGATGATGTTACGGACCGTAGATGATGAAATCCCTAAATTCCTTGCAATAGCTCATTGAGAAATGTTGTTCTTAAACTGTTGGACAATTTGCTCACGCATTTGTTCACAAAGTGGTGACACTCGTCCCATCCTTGTTTGTGAATGACTGAGCATTTCAGGGAAGCTGCTTTTATACCCAGTCATGGTACCCACCTGTTCCCAATTAGCCTGTCCACCTGTGGGATGTTCCAAATAAGTGTTTGATGAGCATTCCTCAACTTTCTCAGTCTTTTTTGCCACTTGTGCCAGCTTTTTTGAAGCATGTTGCAGGCATCAAATTCCAAATGAGCTAATATTTGCAAAAAATAACAAAGTGTACCAGTTCGAACATTAAGTATCTTGTCTTTGCTGTGTATTCAATTGAATATAAGTTGAAAAGTATTTGCAAATCATTGTATTCTGTTTTTATTTACGATTTACACAATGTGTCAACTTCCCTGGTTTTATTTTTTTGCATATATATCTATATCTATATCTATATATCTATATATCTATATCTATATATCTATATATCTATATATCTATATATCTATATATATATATATCTATATATATATATATATATACATATATATATATATATATATATATATATACATATATGTATGTATATACATATATGTATATATCATATAACATATGATATAACCTGACATTAGGCTGACTAACAACTTCAAATTAACCATAGGTATAAATGTGTAAATGTGATCATGAATTATTGTACATCTCTGTATGGGGTCCCTCTGCCACCCCATCAGGCATTAGTGCTGTAGATAATGGGGGGATGAGGCCCATCCAAATGTTCTCAGGCCCACCCTGTCGTAATGTGCTGTATCTGTTAGTACTCTGACACATTGGACCAGCACTTCCACATACCACACAAATCCTTTCTTTAACCACGGTAGTCTTCTTCTGGAAAGTGGAGCTGAGAAACTCAAACAAAAGTCAGATGTTCCAGCACAACATCACCAAATTTTCAAGGTGCATGGATAAAAAAAATCCTGAAGACATCAGAAGAACTTCATGGATCAGTAAACAACTTTACTGTACCGACAGCATGAGCCTCCATCAGGGTCAAGCTGAGCACTTGTCTCGTTCTTCAGATCCTGGAGTCATGTTCTCTTGAGGCTTTATCAGAGGCTTGAACTGTTCAGTTTCATTTCTGAAATTCAGCAGAAAAAATGCAGAGTATAAAAATCTCTTTCTAATAATAAAAGTGCTTGAGTGTGCAGCCTTGCAGAGGTTTTGTCTGATTGAGGGTTACACTGAAGACTCTTAAAGCTCCTGAGGTTTTCTGGACTCACCTACAGTGTGTGTTTGCCTGATAACAGAGTCACAGATCTATTATTGAAGGATTTCCATAAATACTGTCATCAACTCTGGTGACTCAGTTCAGCACCATCCTCAACAACAGCTACTTGAGGACAAACTTTGACATGTTTGTCTTTGTGACGTACGAATAAATCCATAAAGTTCAGTCTGTATTAGCCAGGTCCTGACTATAAATACTGGTTTTATGATTATTTACTGTGCTCGCTGGTTATTTTAGACAAACAGCCATGTTACACTGAGAGTAATCTGTATTTTATTCTTCGTATAGACTACTTTATGAAAAGTGTTTGGAGAACATTAACTCTCTTAACTGAGTTTGTGCTTTAAAGGTACAGTTTAAAGGTATAGTCCAAAGTGCAGTTGTATGAGTTGCATGGCATTAACCTGGGGGGTATCCTGGGGGGTATCCTGGCTTATTTTGGTTAGCGTTGTTAACTTTAGTGAGAGTTTGGTTCCACTAATGAGGCTTTGGGCCAGCCTGGCTTGGTAACTATGGTAAATCAGCCAGCAGGACAAGCCTGGTCCGGGGCAGGTTTACGGTGAAGCTTACTGTGGCTGCACTTTTCAGTCTCCTTCTGTGAAATGCTGTCCAGATGTACTGATGGTAAATATCCAGTGGTTTTGTTAAAGTCCATCTGCTATGCCAGGTTACCAAAGCCTCTGAACTACTGATTAATTACAGCAGTGATTCGCAACTTTGTTTTATTCTCACTGCCAGAGGGCGTAAATCCTTCAAACTACAGACAACATTTTACAGTAAAGAAATTCAAATGTTGCCAGAAATGAAATATTTTATGAGCTTAATGCGGAATAAAAGCCCATTTTGGCTAATCAATGCAAGGAACAGGGTATGTATCTACAATGACTGTGCTCGGCTTACAACAGGACGGCTCAATCAGAGTCCTTCAGAGCAGGAGGAGGTGGAGCTACGAGCCAGGTGACAGCAGGATGTGCCGGCTCTTCAGGGTTTCCAGGTGTACGATAATATCATATTTGTACAATAATTTGGCTCTCTGTACGATCAATAATTTAAAAAAAGGTTAAATGTATGATAATTTGACTGTTTCGCTAACATATGGTCATAATAGGTCTACTCCAGTCTGGTAGACAGTTATTTGTGAACCCTAAAGGCATCTTATACCACCTGACATTTCCAGCCAATCATAGTTTGAAGCTCAGTCAGGAAGTCAACTGAGAAAAATTACCATCGCTGAAGAGGACGGGGGTGAATGGGAGCCAAAGAGGAGAGAGTGGTGAGAGGAGGAGAAGGTTGGTGATTGATTTATTCAGTGTCTTCTGTCAGACTAATGTTACAGTACAATACCAGCATACGTACTGCCCAGATGAAATTAAAATTCAATGAGCTGCACTGGGGGCTGAATGGATCAGCTCAGAAGGGAGAAAAAGTATTTTGAAGGGATGCATTTTGCAAGGGAACACAAAAATCCTCCTAAAGAAGTCTCACCGTGAACCTTAATGGCCCTGTATACTGTATGTTATGAAGTATTCTTGAAGAAAAAAATGTTCATTACAAGACTACTCTTTTAAGGGCAAGTTAATGTTACTGTCTAAATTAAATTTCACCAAGTGAAGTTAAATTGCTCTTTATCTCCTTGTCAGTTAATATAAATTCCTATGGTTTAAAAAAATTGGCTCAGGGTCTCATGATTTGGCTCATTCGTTCCGACCAGTTTTTTGAATGTCTGCAGTTGAGCTGGAGGAGGCTGGAGCTGCTGATATGGGGCAGACTGGTGAATGACCACAAAAGCAACTGAAGGACACTAAACAGAGTGACCAAATGTGACTGTTGCGCAACAATTAGACTGTTCTTTTGATGATGAAGGGTGTGCAATAATTTCCCCCAAAATACATTAATTTTGAGTCTCGATACGATAATTCTACATTTCCCATGTGGCGATACTGCTGCTCTTACAGAGATTAGCACAGATGCTAACATCTTTAGTAGCAGTTTGGTCAGATCTAGACCACCCTTTTTATTAAATGAAAAACAAATGTCAACTGTACAAACTTCTCTGCAGTAATGATATTTCCACTCCACTTCCAACATGTTTTGACAAGTGGATAATTTAGTGGCTCATGTTTTGTCCCTTGTATTACCTGCCTGCTACATTAGCAATGAATGTGATTACCTGAATGATGATGGTCCAATCACCTGCTGAAAATGCTTCTGTAAGGTTCTGCCCTTCCCAGATACTTTCCATGGGCTGTTTCCCAGATTTATTGGTGAAATGTATTGAAAGGTTTGTCTTGTATGTTAGAGTACAAAGTGTCTGAAAAAAGAACAAAATGTGATAATGAAAGAAACACCACAAAATAAGCCAAAACACCATTCCAAATGACAGATTTTAATTTCTTTATTACTTTTTTTTTATGAAAATATAGTGGCAGTACAGTGTCATACAGTATAAAGTAGTGCATGTGCCTTACAGCCAGAAAGTTGCAGGGTCGGTTCCCATGCTGTTCAGGGCCTTTCTGTGTGGAGTTTGCCTGTTCTCCCTGTGAATGGGTGGGTTCTCTCCTGGTTTTCCAGCTTCCTCCCACAGACCAAAGACATGCTCCTTAGGTTGACTGGTTGACTCCAAATATATGAGTGTGAGTATGAATGGTACTCTCTATGAGACACTGTGATTGGCTGGTGATCCGTCCAGGGTGTACCCTGCCTCCTCCTCGAGATATGCCTATTACAAGGCCTCTACCTGCCAGTGCAGATATATCTTAATAGGAAGCCCGACCTGTTAACTTAAAAAGCATTTGGTCTATTTTTAAGATAAACAGCATAAACACACTGCCAATCATGTGCCTCAAGGAAAAAATGATCAAGAAAGTCGTTCAAACTGACAAAATAACGCATGCTTATTTACTTTCTTTATTTCAACATGAACTCGTAAACATCGAGTTGAACTTGACTGTGTGTTAACACATAAATTTAGCTGCTTTTGTGTCATAATTACAACCAAAACTGATGTTTCAGAACAGCTAATTTATGGGCATAACGCTTGCCTCCATTCTTGTGCCAGTTAGTCGGTGGCATATTGAGGATAGCCTTCGCTCAGCTGTAGAGGACTTCTGCTCGCTGCCATCATCAATGCCAGACAAATTCTTTGGCCAACGGTGACGTGCAGGGAGAGGAGAATAGTGAGGACAAATCTGAAAGAGTCGCTGTGTGCGTTAGAGATGGCAGCAGACCAAGCCAGCAGCAGTCTTGATGACAGCCAGGCTCAGGCTCTTCTCCATGATAGGTGGAGGCAGCAGAGAGGTAAGTGGATGTGGTATTTTTTATCATTTTTGAGCCAGACCAGCACTTGAAGGTGATGTCAGGTGCGATGGATGTGCTTAAAACGACTCCCACTTCAACTTTACATGCTCCTTAGACACTTGATGACCTTAACAGTTTGTCATCCTCCAATCAGCCAATGTTTCACTCCGTTAGTCATCGAAAGTCTTTGATGTAAAACAATAGGAGAAGAGATAATAAACTGCTTTATATAAATGATTATAAATGATTTTAATCAGACTGTTTCCCCAGAATGCGCTGTGGTTATCACCGAGCACTGTTAAATCTAAAGTGCTGCTGTGCTGCTGCTGCTCTGATTCACTCAGAGAAGAAACCACTTCATCCTGCTGACTCATCGATGAGTTAAAGACGAAAAAAACCTTAGAGAGTAAATTATCAAACACACAATACAGCCAAAAGACTGTGCTCAACCTTCTTCACATCCTTCAGTTTAGTCTGTTTTTCCTGATAAATGAACATCGGTGAGTATTACTCACATTCTCACTCATCGATCAGAGAAATTAACCCACGAAGCATCATTCACAGGAAAGTGCTGCCTGACAAGGGCTGGAAAAACACATCATACTTCTTCCATAGTGGCCTCTGTGCTCTGAATTTAAATGAAAACCCTTTCCACTCCGAGCGTAAAGCTCTCAGATGTCAGGAACCATCAAATCTTTAGGAGCTCAATACCTCTCCAGCATAGTGCGGGCCTGCTTGTGGTGCATCTCGATTAGTGGTCGTCCTCAGCTTGACCCTGCTCGCTGCTGGTACCAAGACCTTTGTGTCCTGTTACAGTAAAAACTATAAGAGGACTTCTTCAACATCAGTGGGGCTGCCATGGAGCAGCTGCCATGACATCAGCACATCAACAACAGTGCACATGGAGGGGATAGTGAAGCAGGTTTTCAGAGTTTCTGTTGTTGTTGTAAGGCAGTGGTTCCCAAACTGGGGTACGTGTACCCCCAGGGGTACGCGAAGTGATGTAGGGGGTACGTGAAAAACTGTCAGGTATAAACAGTTGTTTCAGTAGTTCAAGTTCAAACTGATAAATGTTTGTATTGTGAGCTCTGATAAAGGCCTGAAGTGTTGGCAGAGTGGCTTAGGCATCTTGGAGAGGGGAATCTGTCCTAAATTATCTAAGATTCTTAAAATAACATACAGTAAGTTAAGTCAGACAGCCTTTTAATTACAGCTTTAAGTTCATTAATGAAAATGTTTCAGAAATGTACATTTCTTTTTCAAAAGTGAACTGGTGTTGCCCACTGACATTGCTGGTAAATCAATCTATTTAGTGAGAGAAAAATCACTTTAATAGGTTTTATTTGTATGTCATGCATGTAAAATGTGGGAGGTCGGAGTGCGGCAGGCTTAAACATTTATTTTTCTCTGTGTTATAAGTGCATGAGAGTTGGGGGTACATGGCT